>JBAMJR010000065.1:5282500-5882500 GCA_038501785.1 Myoxocephalus aenaeus
TAAAACATCATCATTCTAAGATACAAATTGTGAAATTACAGACATTTTGCAGACGCTACAGGCAAATATAACTGATATTACCATGAACCTTACTCAGTTGGTTACTTACATTAGGACAATGATTAGCTTCTGTATTACAAGTTTCCTGAAATGTTTAATACAAATGAGATATTATCTAACAGTAACCTTTGGTGAATTTTGAAGAAATCTTCAAACGCAAATAGACAAAGTAGTGAAATAAACACCTAGATGTGTATTTGAGATGTTTTCAGTGCATGAAGAAAAAAATGTTTTTGCCTGCTTGGTTGTTACTTGTTGGTTTCTATATTGTAGCCAAAATATAATGGAGCTGCCATGAAGAGATTGTTGTTTGCTCTGCACTGAACCCTTTTAATGGACCCTCAAAGCAAAAACCTTTTAACTTGCAACTTTTCCTGAACTGCCAAAGTTCAAGACACTAATTGACGATTACTGAAAACATTGCGTAACAGAAGAAGAGTCATAAAGTCAGTGAACTGACTCAGACGTATCCGTTATACAACAACATCCCTCTAAACAAAGTGTGCTACCTTGAAGCTCAGCGGTCACACCAGTCCAATTAAAGCTGTAGCAGCAAAACCCCCGAGTGTATGGAGCTGGACAAGAATGCTTTTTATAGCTTGTGAATTGAACTTTTCACTTGTAAGAGGAATTTATTTCTCTTTTCAGGCAATGAGTCAATCTGTAAAGATCTTCCTCCGGCAGAAACTGTTTTTCTTGAGATGCATTATTTACATAAAATGCACAGACTCATCCTTTCATTCCAAGTCAAAGTCAGCTTTCCAGGGACGGATTTAACCCGCTGGTAAACGTGGCGCAAAGTCGAATCACGTCTGCTGAAAACAAACACATTCCTTTAAGTTGAAATGTCGAACAGTGATTTCACAAAATCCCATTTTACACGTGGCCGGCCGCTTGTTGTCTCAGATGGTTGGGAGAAGTGTGACACAATAGCAGCCTGGGATTAGCATTACAAAACAGACATCTGGTTTAGTTAATTAGTGCTTTGGGAAAAGCACATTGTGAAATCATTTTGTTGTTGTTGTTGTTGTTGTTGTGTGTGTGTAGCCGGGCACAGTGAGCGCCATGGACTATGGACTGGATCGACTAACAGATCCAAACGCAGACGAGGTAACAGGTGAGTCTCTGAGTGACCTGTGGGGACATAATTCCTGCCAATGAGCTTATATTCAATAAGAGGCTTTAATGCATAGATCCAGTAAAGGAAGCTTGTCCTCTACTTTCCTTTCCTTTCCTTTCCCTGTCTACTGTTTCAATCATTTGAGTTATCGATTACTAAACTTCTCTTCTCTTCTCTTTTCTTCTCTTGTCCTTCTCTTATCTTATGCAGGCATTTCCCAAGGCTCTCTTTTTGTTTTCAGTCTTTTAAACTGGTTATGAACACACACACTCACACTCACACTCACACACACACACACACACACACACACACACACACACCCTCCCTCACACACACAAACCCTCATGTTTGTACTTGACACAACTACATGCTTAACCCTTATTGCAACCTCGACTTTAAACCTAATTCCACCCTTAAAGGTACATTTTACACTTCCAAACCAGCTCACAGGTCTTCGGTTCTCCGACTGCATATGAACAAGGTTTGCTCAGGTCTTTTTATGGGAGCTGCAGGAAGGCTGATGAATGTGATGTGATGAAACACAACGTAGGTTTTGTTTCAAGACTGCAAGTTTGAATATGAAAAATATGCTGGAATTTGTGAGCTTACCAGACCACTGTTGCGTTGTGGGTAATGTGGACGCCAAGTTTTGACAAGGAAGAAGAATACATGGAATAAAAGGACAATATCTCTGGTTCTTAGATTTGTGAGCATTTGATTTATTGATTGTGTTAATAATGTCAACACAAAAACCAAAAATGTTTTAAACCCCACAAAAAAAAAACTTTCAGAATATAGTAACTATCCAAAATGTCCACACTCTTAAGGTTTAGAGCTCACAATGGTACTCACGCAAATACACACAACGAAAAAATTGTTGCAGATTTAGATGTCGATTTCTTTTTTGTGATGTGACATTTAATCTTAAAATATAACCTTTTAATATGTTTTTCTTCCCCAGGCCAACACACCCGACGTCTACGAGAGAATTGTGAGTGAGAATTTATACTCCACTCTTTTCCCTGACTGTCCCATCATTTTTCCTCTCACAGTTGTGGTTAACCATCAGGGATCCACAGAGACAGACATTTTTATCGCTGTCATCTCTCTTCCGCTTCCCTGTATAGATGATCTTTACCCAGCAGGCCATCATGAGGCCCAGAGTGAAGTCATCGGTGTCCATTAGCGCGTAAGCCAGTCCATCATATTCCCAGTCTGCTTGTATCTGTGACAAACCAGTCACTTTAGATTGGTGTCATCATATCGTCTCGAAATAGCATCTCCACTGACGGAGCTGCTGCAAGTCATGCACAGACGATATAGACACAGTAAAGTGACTGAAGCTGCCGTTTAATAATAAGAAATGGTTAGCGTGAAATACATAGTGATAGATGATCATGTGTAATTGATCTGTGTCATTTCTCTACATATTTTAAATAGATTTCTTCATATTTTGAAGATATCCAGCTATCAAGCAAAGAGACAATCAAATCAAACCCAAAACATAAACTTTATGGGGAAAGTAAAACATTTTACATTTCAACATGTGGTCAAGAGGACAAGCTGCTCAGGTCCCTTATTTACCACTGTGTGGTCAAGCCAGCTTCTTGTGTTATAAAATACCATTTTGGCTAACATTTAGTATACTGTTGTAACATTACATACTTAAAAAAATGACATGGAGGCCTCTTAGGCTGCTCCTTCAAACATGACAGACCCTTTCTTCCTCCCCGTTCTTGCAGATTGGTGAAGTACTGCTCCACCTATAAAAGCCACGACCCTTTCCTCTCCAATTGTCTGCCCAGCAACCCCTGGCTCACCGATGACGTCACGTACTGGACCTTGAACATGCCCAAGTGAGTCCGCTGAGGACGATACATATAGTTGATAGTCAGAGAAGAACTTAGATGAACTTGTTTGTTTGATTTGTGTGTTTTAAAAGTGTGGAAATACCAACTAAGATGCGCGTGGAGAGGTGGACTTTCAGCTTCGCAGAGCTGCTCTCAGACCCTCGAGGACGAGACGATTTCAGACTCTTCCTGAAGAAAGAATTCAGCGGTACGATGGGTCGTGATCTTAGTTCGATTTTATTTGAAAAAGAACTGATCACAGAGGTGGTATCGTTGCAAACTTGCTGCTCACACAATGTTGATATTTCAGCCATTAGTTGGAGGCTAAGAATATTTTGTTTTTTTATTAGTTTCTATTCTTAACCGATCTTAGGTGAGAACTTGGCATTCTGGGAGGGTTGCGAAGATCTGAAGTGGGGCGAAGCTGCGACGATGAGAGAGAAAGCGGAGCATATCTACAAGTAATGTCTTCATTTATTCCCTGTGTAGAATACATTGAATGTTGACAGAGGTTAGTGGGGGAGCAGAAACAATTGGTCGAGCAACTTTTTTGATGATCGATTAATGATTTCAGTGAATTTTCGAGCCAGACATTCTCTGGTTGCGGTTTAATATCATCGTGAACTGAATATATTCGCGTTTTGGACTGTTGTTCAGACAAAACAAGAAGACATTTGGGGAGTTTTCTTCATTTTTCATTGATGATGAACTCGTAACTATAGCTGTTAGATATTTGTAGTGGAGTAAAAAGTACAATGTTATCCTCTGATCATTATCAAGTAAAGTACCTTTAAATTTGTACTCAAGTGTAGTACTTAATGCAAGTGTTTTTTATCTGTTCCTTCCTCTCTCCTGATCCCAGGACATTCCTGGCACGCGGTGCACCGCGGTGGATCAACATCGACGGAAAGACGATGGAGGTCACAGTGAAGGGCCTGAAACACCCACACAGATACGTGCTGGACCCAGCCCAGACTCACATCTACATGCTCATGAAGAAGGTCAGTAAACACAACATAATGGTGGCGTTATAAGTCCCACAGGCCAAAACAAACACTGATCCAAGCTGAGTTTGTGTGCGTGTACTTTTCAGGACTCGTACGGGCGGTACCAGAAATCTCCGGTGTTTAAGGACACGGTGAAGAAGGCCATCTGTCCTGATGAGCACCATTTCAGGCATGCGACAGCTTTTAACTACCACATTTAATTAACTTTTTCAGACGATGTTGAGCTTTAATCTTTTTTGCTTTAATTGGGGGGAAAAACTTCAGTGTTTTGATTTGCCTGAAGAAGATTAAGGGAGAACTTAGGAGTGACATTGGTCGGGAAAAACCTAAGTTAATGTCTCTCATCTCTGGCTGTTATTAGTGTCCCTGTAGCTTCCTGAAACTACCACATCCATCACTCTCCAAAATGTAATTTTCACCCTGTCTCGCCCTCCCTCCCCTTCCCCTTGCTGGTCTACCTCATTTTCATCTATCTCCGGCTTTTCTCTCCTTTCCCTCCCAGTGATGCCCAGTTGGAGCAGAATTCAAAGAAGAGACGGCCCAGTCTCAGCCCCATCATCCTCCGGCAGATGGAGCAGGAACAGCGGGCCAAGATGGCCGCCAATGTTGACATCACGCAGGTCATGAGCAAACTCAGCAAGCAGGGCAAGGAGGCGCCCCTCCCTCCTCGTCCTCCTGCGAAGAAATAAACATAAACACGTGATGTTCAGGGATTTTATTGAATTATTTAGTAGAATCATTTGAAAAATACGCTGCATTTTATTCATTAATGATAATGTTTACATTTGACTTTTAAGTAAAGTTTAGTATTTTGGGATAAAAAGTCCTATTTGTGCTACCTACAAATAGCAGATATACAGAGTTAGCAACTATTTGGTGAACATAGTGGAGCATTTAGCAGCTCAAGAGCCATATATTTTCCTCAGGAGATGCTAGAGACCAAAAACAAATACAAGCTAGTGTTACTTCGTGTCTGCTGGATGTGTAAATAAGCAACTTGTTGGCTCACAACTTAAAATGATGTTCAGCTTGTTTCTGCTGCCTAATAAGAGGTGTAGAACTGCATGTTTAATAACAGTAATAATACATTGTATTGTACCGTGCTTTAAAAAGGTAGTCAAAGGCACTTTACATGGTAAAATATAAAAGCAATTAAAATATATACTTTATGTTCAAACATCCACTGACATACATTTCCTCACTAATGTCAAAGAATCACAAAGATATATTTCCAGTTTCAAAAAAGCTTGTTAGGAATGGGGAATGTGCAATACTGAAAATACGTAATTTAGTTGAGACTATTTTAAAGGGTCAGCTCCTCACTTACCTCTCATGGTATTTATAGTTTCAAAAATGAATGTATTTACCTGGAAAATGTCTCATAAAACCAATATGAGAGGTAAGGTTTTGTGATTTGGGTGAACTGAGCCTTTAAACACATCCTAAATAACTCATGTCTATACACAAGTCATGCCAAACGGCCATATCTGTTACCATCTGTTACATTTCTGTCCATAAAGGTATTCATGTTGTTTCTCATAATAAATGTGTTGTACTGTCCATCTTCACTCATACACTGTTCTGTATTGTACAGCATGTTTTCTTTTCCACCAGTCATGAGCTAATAAAACACCCACAAACCATCTCATGTTTTTCTGTTTGTCTTGAGTTGTCATTCATTCACTTTTTTCATATAGTTTCTTTGCCGCGTAGCCGAATATGTCTGATTCGATTTGATCAGGTCAGGTGTTGCTCCATCCTCTTGGTATGCAGGTGTTCATCATGTACATCATGGTGTCAAAGTAAGTGCTGCATTTTAAATGAACGTTTTCCAAAAATGCACGTGTATTTGTGTTTCTTTCTGTTTGACCTTTGACCTCACAGCTGTGCCGCTTCACCACCCCGGTCCCCCACTTCGCCGTCTACTCCGGCCTCACCGACTTCCCCACTGCCACCGACTCGCCCTTTCTCCCCTTCCTGGTCCACACCCCGGCTTGCCCGTCCCCCATCAGCGTGGCCTTGGAGAGCACCTCGGCCTCCGAGCGCCGCGTGGAGGCCGTGGAGGCCGGAGAGGGCGAGGGTGACCCTGCGGCTCGCGCACCGGTCGGCGGACACGTGTCCAAGTCTCGCGTGGCTCTCTCCCTGCGTCGTCTGCTGAGGCGCGGCTGCACCCCCGCCTCCATGTTCGCCAGCTGGTCGCCCAAATGCCACTCGGCTGCCGGGACGAGCAGCCGCATTCAGCCAATCAGAGCGGATCAACCGAGTCAGGCTCCACACAGACGGATTGGCAAGTGAGTGTGTTCTTTGTAGTTTTTAGTATGGACTGAAGCTGCCATTACAAAGTATGCACTGTTGCATGCAGTATGAGTTAAATGACACACTACTTCCTCTTGACACTGCACCTTGCACTTTGGCCCTCTTGCGATTATATCCACAGAGGATTGTGGGTCAGAATAGCCAGAAAAGCATGCTGGCTTTCAAACTGCAGAATGGGATGAAGTAGGACATCAAGTATTAAAATAAACACTTACATGTGTATTTTAGATGTTTTTTGTCTGAAATGTCTGAAAAAAAGACATGTCATGGAAGCAAAATAGCTTTAAAAAAATAAATACGAAATTGACCCGTGCATGAAAAAACAATGTTTTTGCATGTAGTCCCTCACCTCAACTCATCCAGCTACAGTCCGTTAAAAATGGGGGGAGTATGTTAAAAAAAAAAGACTACACATTTGACAGGTTATCTAATTTGAATGGATAAACCCTCAATATAAAGCTGAAAGTTCGCACTTTAAGGTCATAACTCATTTTTACATTTCAAATCCAATGTTGTAGAGCTAATACTTGCACTCTATTTGATCAGTTTTTTCCAGATTAAAGTGGATATTCCTCCAGAGTGCCGAATCTACCCCATAGAGTCTGAGGACGAGGACGAGGAGAGCAGGGCTGCCTCCCGTGGAGCCGTGGGAGCCAAAGAGATCATCTGTCCCTGGGAGAGTCTCACTCCACAGAACGGGGCGGGATAATTGGCTGCATTTACACAGGTATTAAAAAAAGACAAAGAAGGGATTTCTAAAATCGGTCTATGTCTGAGCAGGCAGATTTTCCCCATGTTTCGGACAGAGATAGAATATCTTATACAGACATAAATGAGTACAACCCCTGTGTAGCTGTGGCTCACATTTTCACCACAAAGGCCAGAAACGACAAACAACACAAAATGGTCAATCTGTTGACTGACCTGTTTAAACTGAGCATGAATTTACTGTGTACTTTATGTTTATGTTTAGAGCGTCTAACACACACTGACTGTCGGCCTGAAAGTCCCCACTTACATGTCTGCTGCAGCATAATCCTCCTCTCCACTCTCCACGTTCAGTATTTTTCAAAACAAATCACAGTTTCTTTCCAAAATATGGCTAAAATACACAATGTTTTCACAGCTGTTTAAGATTGAGTCCTAATTCCACCAGTGTGAGACCCTTCCTTCCCCTCTGAGCAATGTTTGACGACAGCCACCAGAGAAGACTCAAGGTTGTTGTAATGATATTTTCTTTACATTGTGTTTGTTTTTGGCTTCTTCGCACAGTCAGGAATGTAATGCTGGAAGAACAAAAACCCTCTATCAGTGATCTGGTATGTAATTTACATGCAGTGTCCCGTGGTGGCATTGCAGCTGTGTTTGCTGACATCGCAAGTTGTATTCAACCATATTGTTTGCACATTTGGAACAAAACCTGCACCGTACAAGCCAACAGGCAGTCATGTGTTTGATACTCAAAACATATGTTTTCGGCGTAGCATTCCTCTAAGTGCAGCCTTTACTGATGTGAGCACCAGCTGAGCCAGATGTTTAGGTTGGATGTTTAGTTTAGTGAGGACCGCAGGACATCAGGGTGTGCGAACATGAGCAAGAGATTTGGATACCCGAGCCGTAGCGTTCACGTTCGAAACCTCATTCTGTATCTCTTCACGAACAGTAGCCCGACAGCAGCCTTATCCACCTTACGCACCTGAAATAATGTCTGTGTTTTTTGGCCTCAGAAGGCTCTACATAGCCGGCATGTACACAGACATTCAGGGCCTCAACATAACACAAACTATAAATAGACAGAAATGTATACATTTAAATATTTTTGTGATTGCCAAATACAATAAAAAGTGAATATACATTAATGTTTACATCCTAGAGAGTGATGAGCCAAAGCAGACAGACATGTTTGGACTTTGCACATGCCTGCTAAAAATATAGTGTATTTATATATTTCTTGAACAATGATCTGAAGTAGAGAAGTGTTCTTGTGCTGCTAAGTAGACTTAGATGCCTCATCTGAAATGTACTTACCTCTTATACACGTTATGTGAAAAATAGATGCAGTTCAGGTAAAATGAGAGCACAGGAACAGCGTGTCTGCATGTTGCTTTTATGCCCGACAGACTCCACGGATGAAGAGTTGTGACGGTATAACGGGGAGTCGGGTGACAGTTTTTGTATTTAGCTCCACTGCTGTTTTGTAGCTGTCGTACACGGTGTACTACTCTGAGCGAGGTGTTGGTATTTTTCTCGCACTTCTCTCCATTGTGGGCGGTGGGGGAACAGTACAATGTGAATTAACTGTCTGAATGTATTCTCTTTACCATGTTTACAGATGCAAGAATGTGAAAAATGTTGTATTTGATTTTTACATTCCATGGCTTGTGTCAAGTGCCTAAATAAATGACTGTCTTGAGAAAAACAAGTTCACCTTCTTTATTGGATGCTGCCTTTACATGTTCACTTAAAGGGCTAGTTCACCCAAATTATAACAAATACAAAAACATGTTCTCACTGATCTGGTCATGAAGATAGTTTTGGTTTTATTTGCCCCTTCGCCTAAACAATGAAGGGGAATGCAATGTATGTGTCTCTTTCTGGAAACAGTCCTGTTTATCCAGCTGTTTTTAGAGGGACTATTTATTTTATAGAAAGTAGTTCACAGTTACATCTGCAAAAACTGTACTCAAAGCAGAGAATATGAAAACTAGATACGATCGTTTTGTGTGGTGTTGATGAACACTATTCTCCCACAATGAAATACACACAAGAAAGGAACTGTTCAGAGCTGGAACAAATTAAAATGCATTGTGGGTGGTGGTGAGACAGCTAAACACATATCTTAGAAAACCCATATATAGCATCATTTCCTGTTAGTAATACCATAGCAGATCGGGTAGGCACACGTGAGGGATTAACTAAAAGAAAGGAGTTTTATTCAACACACAACATATGAGTTCAAACATATGGTGAATAAAGTTCACAGCAACTCAAAAGTTGAACATAGCACATGGTGGTGCCAGGGGAAAAGGAGCAGATGGACTGCCAGGACGGGGCGGGTCTTATAGACTGCCAAGCCCTTGATGGCCTCCAGCTCCAACCAACCAGGAACCAGGAACTCTGAAAGACCAACAACACAGCTCACACAATGTAGATTTGTTTATGTACAGTTAGAGTGCTTATTAAACAATATGCTATGATGAACACGTTCATCAGTATCGGCATCTTGATTTGGTCACTTTTCTCATCCAGGATCAGTTTGTAGTCTGGAGTTGGGACACTTTTAATGAGCCTGTTAAACTGATCACACATTGCTTGACGAATGAATAACTAACTCATGTAAATTGGGTAGACTGGCCCCTTAAAGGATCTCTAATTCAACTGAATTTGTTCCTGTAATCATGTATAAATTCCTCTCCAGCATCAGTAAGTGGTGATGGCAGTGATTGACCACTAGGTGGCAATAAAGCAACGACAATGGGATCAAGGTGCCTTTTACATAATACAACTCAAGCTGGTGGCTAGGAATCTAAGCTTCAAATGCAATAGTTCAACGAAACCTGAGAAATTAAAAGACACAATCTGAATTTTTTCTTTTTTCTTTTTACAGCTTTTCCTCATCATTATTTGGATTATGTGAAATAATAAACAGAGGCTGGACAGAAACAGGTTTACCCTGTGCATCTGATACAAGCCTGATACACAAGGTTGACATTTTGGTAGAGGACGGCACATCGCCACAATGTGATATCCAATGCAGATATCACTGCAGAGTTCACACAACTGAGCATGTTTGCTTGTAGTCAACATCATTTCTATCAATGAGGTTTCTGAACTGAGGCCGGAGCTTTGATCTGTGTGTGTGTTTTAGTCTCTGAGCAGATCGCTATCTCACAATACCCACACAGGGACGTCCACACACAGTCCATTCATACATTAGCTTACCAAGGGGGAGGGAATTTATGCAAGACATTTAGCATTCACTGGAGGTGTGCATATATTAAAATACATTTGTGTGTGGAAGCATCTTTTAATGAAGCCCTTGGTGCTGGGTTTTGCACCTGAATGAGCATGCATGGCTTTAATGTTGTTGTTTCTTCAGAAGTCTCTGTTTTTCTGTCACAGTTTGATTTGTACAGCTGTTTTCTGCCTTTGATTTCCTGGTTACCTTTGCCTGGAATTATTGGACCGCATGGGCAAAAAGGGACAGGGTTTCAAAAACAACCTAATGTCATATATTCAAAGATTGAAACCATTCTGGTTGTCTTGGTGTTATTAATTGAGCTTAGGAAATAGCATAGCTCGCCTTCCAGCACCCATAAAGCTCTCTAATAAACAGTTTGTTACTTGTTTTTCAAACCCGGAGACAGAAACGCTGTACAGCATTCTAATTCGCACAAATAACACAAAAATAAATGATGTGTGTCTGAACACACCTTGAGATGCATTTGTAAACACTCAGCCAGGCTAAATGTTTCCACCTGCCTCCTGTCTGTATGCTAAGCTAAGCTAATCAACACCTGTTTTTAGGGGAAAGCTTGGCGAGCGAAGACAGGAGAGTGGAATCAGGCTTCTCATCTCTCTGAAGACATAAAAGCTGACTTACTGGTTAGATATGTATGTCTTATACGGATTGTTATAATAGGCATGTACGTCTTAATTTGTTCTGTAAGTTTACAAATATACTTTATTACAATGGTCATATACACACACAGGTGTACATACATAACATTTGACCTTTACATTTAGGAGCAGTGGGCTGCTGTAAAGCACTCGGGGAGTAACTTGAGGTTCACTGTCTCGCTCAAGGACACTTCAACATGAATCGAACCACCGACCTTGTGGTTGAAGTACTACCCGCTCTATCCACTAAGTTTGTTTAATGCTGCCTTCAAAGGAAGCTCACAAGGTCAACTTTAGAACGCGATATGTTTAAAGCTGCAATAATACCAATATATTATTATTACTAAGATGCTATGCCTAATGTGTGAATTTATTAACGTATTTAGCAGACTGACCAATATTATCATGGAGTTGTGCAACCTGATGAATGCTAAAGCCCAATATTTACTTTTCTTTTAACTTTACTCTACTCCTACGAAAAATATCAGACTCTTTAGACGGTAGACGTATGAGTCTTTAGCTCAAATGTAGCATTTCATTTGACTTTAGAAGGGAGAAGAAAATGAATCCTTTGCCTTCCTTTGATTTGAGTCGAACAATTGTGGAGTCGCTTCCTCTTTGTCTGACCTGAATGGGAAACCGGACTAACCGGAAAACAAAGCACCCTTTCAAGCCAACAAAAAATACACGCACACACACACACACGCACGCACGCACGCACGCACACACACACACACGCACACACACACACACACACACGCACACCTGCAGGCGCACACACATACAATCTCCTCAGACGTAAACATGTGTCGGCCGCCATGTGTGACCTCGCTGTGACATGATGAATGACCAAATCAGAGGCCTAATGAAACGCCGCACATTCGCCTGCTGCTGTTTCCCTATATATGCATGTGTGTGTGTGTGTGTGTGTGTGTGCGCGTGCGTGAGCGTGTGTGAGCATGTGTGTGCCCAGGACCTCAATCAGGTGACCTGGCGTCTCGCTGTGCCTCCTACTTTTGACAAGAGCGGATAATTACCGGTGACCCCCCCCCCCCACCTTGGAAAATCAACCAAGGAGAGAACGCGAGCGGCAATGGAGAGGAAGAGGAGCGTTGACCTTGAAACTTCAGCTATATTTAGGTCATCTTTTATGTCCTCCTCTTCACATCCGTCACTTTTCCCCCTCTGTGTCAGCCTTTAGCCTTCCTCACACCTTCTTGACCTCCCTTTAAAAGCTTCTTCCCTTCCTCCGTACCTGCAGAACTCTGATTGTTATCTGAGCCGTACTCTGCTGAGTCAACTCAGCCATAAACCAGCCATCCGCATGGCCAACCCTGTGAAGACCGGTTACACCTGTGTGATAGTATCTTAGTATCCTGAGGACATAGAAATATAAACGTTATGTATTTCAATAGTCATTTTAGAGGGATAAGTACATATTGAGGAACGCTTAAGCATATATACATAGGAAAAACATATAATAGCATAACACCGTGTATTACTTTTGGCTGATTTGAGGAAGAGTGTGTGTTTAAAGTGATAAAATGTGTTAACTTCTGATCATCTATTTAGTTTTCCTGTGTAAAACTGTATCATTCATTAATATGTGTCTTAGCTTTTGACATACATGTATCTCGAACATGTGTGCCAATAAAGCTTATTTGAATTTGAATTTGAATGAGAGCGAGCGAGCGAGAGAGAGAGAGAGAGAGAGAGAGAGAGAGAGAGGCAATTTGCTCCTGACCATGTCAGGATGTCAGGGGAATTTCAGCCAGAACAGAATAAAACAGTAAAATCTCCGTCAGCTATGCTGGAGGGTGAGGTTACACAAGAATGACAAACCAAACAACCACTTTCTCTCTCCGTCACACACACACACACACACACACACACACACCAAAAATATGCACAAGCATGCTCATGCATTGTACAAACATGCACACACACATTTATGCACGCCCACGCATACAATCTTTGTCTCTTGAGAAATGGTATTAATACCTGGCAGGCTTTAAATTGTCAGCCAGTCTCAAACAAGGTGCACAAAGACCCAATTTATTTATGGATCTGACACTTCTCATGTCTTTCTGCTCTCCAGCTATTTTTGTTTTCAAAGTGTGTCTTAAGAAAGAGGGGGAGGAGGAGGAGGAGGGGATGGAGATGGAGATGCAGACAGGCAAACTGACCGAGTGCTGAAAGGTGTGTGAGATCAGCCGGTGAAGCTCCGAGCAGTCGGTATTTTAACCCACACTCGGGGTAAAATGTCCCTCCGGATGATTCCTCCGTTTCCGACACATGGCTGTGATCAAAGAGTTGCATCGGCTGATAAAAATAACACAAATGTGGGCTAATCGCAAATCTTCATTCAGCCCTGATGGCTGCTTTCTAACATGAGCTGATGGAGTTTGTTTACGCTCCCTTCTGTCTTCTTCCCTTGTCTTTTCTCTCTCGCTCTCTGTCCTCTCTTAGCATTCACCTCCGCACTAACACGCACATTAGTCCAATCTTCAGAGCTGTTTACTCATTGAGTGATGATTGCCTGTTTAAACATCTAACCTCACCAGTGTACACACACACACACACACACACACACACACACACACACACACACACACACAGTGCCATGTCTGATTGTGTCCCAGACAGCCAGGGACATCACTGTTTACCGCACTTTGAGATTGAACGTTTCGCTAATGCAGCATTCACACACATTTATAATTGACCTTATGCTGGAATACTGGAATTATACATTTGATGCAGATGCTCTTTTTCTAAATTATTCTGAATGCAATGTGTTTTATTTGTTTTGGCTGCCTGCTGCCTGCAAATTTAACTTGTAATGTTTAAGCAAATCAGGCGATACAAGTTAAATTGTCGCTTGTCAACTAACGACTGGCAGTGGCATTTAAGGAAACGGATGACAACAGCTAAAGCCGCAACACTCCACTCATCTCAACACATTCTCACGCCAATGCGTCAAATAATGATCAGTGATCCAAAGCTTCAAAATCAGTGACGGCGTTTTCAAAATATGCTCGTTACATGCATAGCGTCTTTTCAAGTAAACTTCTTAGGTTTCAGACAACAGGGTGGACTCACAAGACTACCGAGTGACCAACCAGTCATGTGACTAACTATCCTGTCAACTTTACTTTTAGTTTTGCACGTGTGTGGACTATCTCGCATGTTATTCCACGTCTGTTGCCCTGCCTGTAATGCCTCGTCACACACACAGACTAAATGAGCGTCGGTGTCAGACGCCGAGGAGCAACCACAAATCACACATTTTACAAACTTTACAGCAAAACAAGATCCTCTGTCCTCAGACCCTTGATTCGGATAAGGAAAAACTCCCCCAAAAAAACTTTAACGGGGAAAAAGGAAGAAGAAACCTCCGATACAGCACCAGAGGACGGATCGATCTTCCTGGATGGACAGACGTGAAATAGATGTCCAACATAGTAAAGTTACAGTCGAGATAATCAAAATGACAATACTTTGCTAAATGACGTGTGTATAAAGTGAAAGGGGTCGTTTGTACTGACAAACCTCGGCTCTGCGGTTCATCTCATGTCTTTCTGCTTGTTGTTCACACATTTTAATGCTAGATGGTAGTTCTGCCTTCGACACAGCTGACCTTAAAATCCTAATCAACGACCCACAAAAGGCCCTGACTTGTAGAGGAAATGTGTTCCTGTGAGAAAGAGTCAGACTTTTAGAAAGGCTTCCTCCTCTCTTGCTTCCTTCACTCGTCTCTGTTCCAAGGGGCTCACATTTAGGAATTGCAATGTCATACATTTGCATTCTTCCTTTCAGGCACATCATTTGTCAGCGTGATCATTTGTAAGCATGCCGTTGTTTCTAATCGTTATGTGGACGACACAGCTTCAAGCCAGGACAAGACTCTTAATAATAATATTTCACTGAGCCTCAGTTAGACGCAAAACTGTCTTTTATTTGTTCGGTCGAGATGGTAGTTAATTTTTATTTTAGCTGGAGAACATCTCTGAAATAAGAATTCCTTCTTAGGCTGCACTTCAGAAGGCCTTCTATGTTTCTATCTTTAATCACAGACAATTCTAACTCCCTGCAGTTCATACCATCAAGGCCATTTCCTTCCTCATGGGGCTTTTATCTAACTCATAAATGAACATTATCTGTATCATTATCTCTCCTTACTGATTGTCTTGTCAGTTTAAGAGCTCCTGCAGTTTAAAGCCCAAGAGGAGCCTGGCTGTAGGCAATCAGGGTATTATAGTATTTCCCTATCGGTCTGGAAAAGTCATCTTTAAAACGTATATTATTGTTTAACCTAAAGATAATATTTCTTCTTTAATTTGTGTGTTGGAGTAATGTTGTGTGATTAAGAAACTTTGCACGACACACTTATTACATAATAATTATTACTTTCTCTGCTTATACACTGTTCAGTCAGAAAACACATTATTGTTATGAGAATACAGCGCAGCAGTATTGTTAATGTTGGACATCTATTCACTCTGACCTCATCACTCCCCGCAGTACGGATGTAAGCCTCGACACAGACAGGGATTGGAGAGTGATGATGGCAGACATATTCACTCCCTGGTGGCGAGTTTCCTCCCAGGACAAACAAAAAAAAAACATCCACTATCATTGTGCTTTTGTCTTCAGTGTGAAAGGTTACGCTCTTCATTCCTTCAGTCCTGGGACAAATGATTCTGCAGACACCCAACTTTTTGCCGCTTGTCTGATGTGATGCTTTATGACACACATTAAAGTGACTGTGTAATGAATAAAATCCACAAGGATTTGGACAATTATTATAATTTTATGTTTTTACAAAACATACAGTTCACATGCTATCCTTAAAACCGCCAAACTCCAGTCAGACAAAAGTAATTATACCTTGCTGATCATTAAAACACTTCAACTTAACTAAATAAACTCATCAAAAACATCTTGGTTTATCTTTCCACTGTTCAAATAATCACCAACTCTGGTTTGAGAGTTTGAAAGACAGGGTGAATAAGTAACAGATGTATAAAAGAAGTAACCGTCGTAACATTTTCACTGTCGACCAACATTGTTTTCAAGAATACGACACATCAGAAAATAAACAGAAAGGCCACTTGTCTACTGGCAATGAGAACGGGAAAGGAAATCACCCTTTTTTAGCGTGTTAAAAAGTCCAAGATGACAAGATTGACACCATTCTCATGATCTGATCTTCTCTTTGTGTAAATTGCAAAAGCTTATTTCCCAAAATGTGTTGCTTTAAATGGAGCCCCATATGGTAAAGTGTGCACTGGAGATGTGTTGCACTTTCCCGAGATATCACAGGATGAGACAGAGGTTGACCTTGACCGTTGACCTCTAAATTCTAAGCACTTCATCTATGAGTCCAGGTGGATATTTGTCTCAAAATTTGAAAAGAAATTCCTTCCGGGTGGTTCTGCAACACGCGTTCACGAGAACGGATTGGCCGGACGGACACGGGGACGTACGGACCGCATAGCACCATGGCTGTCGCACACAGAGGCGTAAAAATAGCCCGACCTCTGGCACAATAACAGAATTGTCAACTAGGAGGATGATTCACCAAACATGCCAAGACCTCGAGGAAAATTGTCTTGCCTGAAGTCTTTTGACTGGCCACAATGTGAAGCGCTGTCCATGGTGCTGAACCCTTTGCCAGATTGTTTCGCACAGTAGGGATAACGTTCATTTTTTATAATGATACAATCTGTTGATGATTTTTCTGATTAGTTGTTGAGTTGTTTAGTTGTTCAATATTGCTCCAAATGAAGCAACAAAAAACTATATTTTTTTCTGATCTGATGGCCAATTAGCAGCAAAAACATAACTTGTCAGTTCCTTACAAAACTGTTACAAATCACTGTTCCAAAAAAAAAAAAAAATAGTTACACATAGTTAGGGTTTGGTGAAGGTGAAGGCACAAACGTGACTTTGAGGTTAAGGAAACTAATGTGATTGCAGAACAAACGAACACTCTGATCTCATGTCATAATCTGATGTTTAGTTTTTTCCGAGAATCATAATTTCTACAACCACAAGAGGTCGTTTTTTGGCATCCTATTGTTTGTCCTGGGAGGACAATCTCAAAATGTCACAAAATAGTGAACAATGCCAATCGCATTTTTCCAGATCCCAGGATGACTTCTTCAAATTGTCTCTCTTGTTTGACTATCCATCCATCCATCCATTATCAGCCGCTTATCCGGGGTCGGGTCGCGGTGGCAGCGGGTCAAGCGGGCCGACCCAGGCTTCCCTCTCACCCGCAACACTTTCCAGCTCATCCTGGGGGATCCAGAGGCGTTCCAAGGCCAGCCGGGAGATATAATCCCTCCAGCGTGTCCTGAGTCTTCCTACCAGTTGGACTAAAATGCCAAAATATCTAATTTACAATTATTTACAACAGAGCAAAGGAACAAAGGTTAACGTTTAAAAAGTTATATATTTTTTTGACATTTTGGCTTTGAAAAATGAACTCCAACGATTAACTTTCTTCTTGAAAACTGTAAATGTTCTTTAAACTACATTTCTACACATGACAACCTCAGATACTGTAGAGCTGCAGATGGTCCCGGCAGGAGATGCACACACAGAGGATTTGTTGACAATCTCAGAAGAAACCAATGTTGTATCAGCACACAGTGTTGGTGCTCAACAAATCCACATCACACAAGACATTATACAACATAAATCTTCCCCATAATTGTATAATTCATTATTTTCCAGCAAACTTTTCCCAGTAGACGCAATTCTGTTTCTCTCTGAATCAATCCGAGTTAATCTGAGGATCTGATCGGGCTGCAGGCCGGAGAACATATGTTCTCTTAGCACACTGTCCAGCTGCTGAGAGAAAGACTATCCTTTGAAACATCTGTCCTCTATTGTCTGTTTCCATTCATCAGAGGTGCCACTGTATCTACTACACACATCCAATACAGATATAGACGCCTCAGTCACACGTCTCACAACTCTATTTTAACACTCGTCTGTATTTATAGCGCTGTGTTAAAAAGCCTGTCACCTGACCAAGCTGCCAAGTGGGCAAAAAGAAGAAAAACAGCTTTCATTAGGAGTGATGCAAACCTGCAAAGACTGCGCTCTTTAACACTATAACGCGTGTCCGACAATGTGAGTGAAAGAAGGGAGGAGAGCAAAGATAAATAGTTTGTCTCTCCTCCACAAAATAACTATCACAAGTAACGAGAGGGTGAAAAAGTGAGGGGTAAGCGGACAATTTTCTCTCTCTCTCTTTTGCAGCACACAGAAACACACACACACACACACACACACACACACACACACACACACACACACACACACACACACACACACACACACACACACACACACACACACACACACACACACACACACACACACACTCATATGCATGTCAACACGATTCCAGTCAGCATTGCTTAAAAACCATGTGTTGCCTCTCTGCAGAAAGGAAAGAAGTGAGCATTATGTTGGAGTGATTTTGTGTTTCCCCTCCTGTGATTCAGTTTCCTCTCAGGCAAGACGATTTGCCTCCCCAACGAGCACTTTGATCCGTGAATGAGACGGACAGCATTCAATACTGAGAGACACATTTGTACGGGTCCCTCGCAGGTTCATTGCCGTATTTGCTTTGCCTCTCAGGTTGTACTGGCTCGTGTGTTTGCCCTGTCGATGATCTGAGGGAAATGTGATGTTTTCAAGCTCAAAAAAAAAAATGCTGCAAATAGATAAAACAAGCAAATGTCCTCAGTTTTCAGGGGACACAGAAAAAGGATGACCATGTTATTTGAAGAGAAACGTATAAAACACTTATATCCAATATCTCCATTAATACTATCATCATAGATTCAGAATATGAAAATTGAAATAAACGTGATGCAAAATGCAAATCTTTGGACATCACTTTGTTTGAGAAACCTTTCTCCCCAAAAACATCTGCATTTGTGTACGACTTTCTACATTTAAAGTATGTTTTTATGCCGCATTGCAGTTTAACAAAGTTTGGAGAGAAAGAAAAAAAAAGTCTCCCGTGCAAATCAATAGCATCATTGATTAAAGTAGACTGAACATGACGTCCATTTTAGCAGTGCCATGATTGCGTAGGAGAGTCAATGGAGCAGATGATAAAGAGCGCTCCGCAAGACGCCGAAGGAAATGTTTAAACTTATTTTGAACTTGGACTTCTGGGGAGTTTTTACATCCGCCAGAGGCTGAGCTAGCGTACCATAGCGAATGTCTGCACAGTTGGCTCGACAAACACAGAGAATACAAACAGTCCCAGTAACCTTCATGCAAATCACGCAAGGCTAAAAACAACTTTGCATTCTGTCTGAACGTCCCTTATAATGAGTACGCTGAATTTCATGGGACAATGATGGCAATTGCCCTCAAATGGGCCCTCAAATTGTCACGCCAAGATCGTTGGAATATTTGCTTTGTCTCTTTATTAGGCAACTGGCTTTCTGTCAATAGTCCAATGAAATGAGATGTGTGTTGGTCTATTGACTGTAGAAACGTATTCATACTGATAAACAATAGGCAGAGCCTGAGGGGTCCAGACTGGAAAAACAATGCTTTTAATGGGATTCATTTTAGACCTGTTGGTGGTTATGGGAAAGAGGGGGAAAAGGCAGAGATAGAGAACAGAACGGCAGAGCAATACAGCGAGATGATTTAAGGAAAAGAAGGCAGGGTATGTGACAGGATGAAGGTGAATAATACAGAAAAGAAACGGGAGCAAAAGTGGGCTGGGAGAGGAGGAGGAGGAGGAGGAGGGGTTGCTCTGAAGTGAGCGAGAGGGAGGCGAGGAAGGCTAAATCCTCACACCATTATTATCAGGACTCTCACATGCAGCCCCTCCTGTGATGGAGTGAGAGGAGATAGAAAGAGATAAAGAAAAGATGGAGTTGAAGAGGAAATGGAAAGCAGGATTACTGGGGTGACAGCACCGGCAGATGAGCGGCAGCGCAACGGTGAGGGAGAGAGAGAAACTCTGGTGGAAAAAGAAAAAGAAAAACAAATCAGTGCAACAGGATGAGGACCTGCTAGTGCACAGCCGGCCCAACCCCGCAGACCTGCCATCTGTCCCGCTGTTCTCTCCGTGTTCCCGGCGCTCCCACCATCAACCAACATCTGGATCACCTCGCATCCATATGGGAAAGAGGACGAGGGGGGCCAAAAAACCCAAATCGTATCCTCCCCTCATCCTTTTGGATCACGCAGGACCCGAGAAGACACATCCTCACCGGGGAGGGGGGGGATCCCTTGGCTGCGGAGTACCGTCACCTCGGGGGCTGATAACTGGACCGGAGGAGGGACAAACTTTTGCTCCAAACATGCAGCGGCGTGCGCAGGACCCTTCCTCATCTGTCTGTGAGATTGTTTAAACTTCCCATGGATCTGCCGTGCCTCTTGCCCCCGAGCAGGGAGAGGGAAAAGGAGACAGAGGAGGTGGAGAGGGGGAGAAAGGAGGAGATGGCGGGGAAGCGTCACCGCCGCGGCTGCTGAAGTGTCACCGGCGTTTGTGCTCCTCCGCTGAAGAGGCATTTTATCACTCTTCCTCCCCTCCTTTCGCTCCTCTCCTCATCCGACCGGCAGGGAGCCTGAGGGATACAGACAGAGAGCTAAACACAGTGGGTTTATGCACACATGCACACAAACACACACTGGCTGGCTGCTCTTCTTACGGGCTCCCGCACTTCTCGTCTTCCGTCGCCCTCCTCCTCCTCCTCCCTCACTTCCCTGTCTCATTTCGGCGTCCTGTCTCCACCTTCATGGCCACTTGTACATCGGTGACACACGCAGAGAAAGAGAAAAGTCAGAGAAAGTGAGGAGTTAGAAAAGAGAGATTATTTCTTCTTTTTTTTTTGGAGGGTGGGGGGAGAAATCACATACGCTCGCTGTCACGTTGTGAAGTCCTCCAGGGGAGTGTGCAGACATCCAAAGCTGCCAAACACACACACACTCTCACACACACACATGCATACAGTCGCTGATAGCTCACACACACACTCTTGTTCTCACACAGAGGCTTGGTCTAAATGCGTACTCCTACAGGTGCTGAGAAAGGCAGGTGAAAACCAGGTGGAAAGGAAACAGAAATAGGGAGAAAGACATTCGGAGGAAAGCAGGGAAGGATGGAGCGGCAGGAGCTCAAGTTGGATGACAGCAGAAAGCACAGGTAAGTCTGTCACACACACACACACACACACACACACACACACACACACACACACACACACACACACACACACACACACACACACACACACACACTCACACACTCACACCCTCACACTCCTATTCTGTCACTTAATCGGATCCACTGTGAATTGGTAGTTTATTTATATAAGTGTGATATGGAGCAACAGACAGAGACAGACAAGATAGATGCACGAACAAGAAGCTCAGGGGGGATGTGAGCAGAGGCGCGCAGCACGAGCGCAGTGATACTTTCAGTTTTCATAAGTGAAGAGTTTCCTCGAGAGAAAGCTCCCATCTGCTGCTGACAGAAACAGAACAGCCAGTTGTTACTATAACAGGAACTACTGTAAGAGGACATATTAGCATTTTCTCTCTCTGAGGTTTGGCGGTTAGCTGCTTGTTTGGAGTGTGTGTGTGTGTGTGTGTGTGTGTGTGTGTGTGTGTGTGTGTGTGTGTGCGCACAATCCTCTCATACCTGCAAGCTCACTCAACATGATTTATGGATTATAGATGTTTCAGTTGCAGTGTTTTACTGTCGTATCAGTTATCTGGTAATGCTCATTGATTCGTCCCCTGAGCTGCATGTAGAAGCTGTCATTTCTCTCCATTACTGAGAGAAGCTTTCTTCTCAAGTTTACGTATCATATTGGGGCATCGTGCAACACAGTTATTTTTTTTTTGCTGCAATGGTCACAGTAACAGAGACCAAAGTGCAGTTCGGGGCCCCTCAAACAGTCACAAGATAAATCAAAAGGGCCTCAGGATAATAAGGGATAAAAGACTAATTTATCATGTGCAAAATTGTATTTATTTATATTTTTTTATGGAAAAACTGTTTACTTTTACCTCTAGATTGCTGCAAAGCTTCTGAAAACAAACTGAACATTTTATCTGTTCACAACTCACACACCTGAGTGTACTGAGTTTTGTGTTGAAGGGCCCCAAAATAAAAACATAAAAAAGTGTTGGAGCAATTGAAACAGATCGGGAATATGTGTGTGAATGAATGCGTATTTGCATCACTAACATGTATGTTTTGGCAAGTGTGCCGGCGGATTGGGTGTCGCTGAGATTTGGATTGCTTTACGTTTGATTGGCAGGGGGCCAAGCCGATCTAGCAACGCGCCCGTCCCGTCAACGTCACTCATCTTGGCTGCTACGTCCGGCTTGCAACGATTTCCTGTAAAGCTGTCAGATCTTTATGTGTGAGAGCAGGAGCCCGCAGAGAGATGGGGGTGCAATGTTAGCAGTTAAAGCCCCTAATTATGATGAATGTATATGTGGCAGACGCTATGTGATAGTTTTCATAATAAGCTCTGGGGCTATTGCTATTGGGAGTTTAATTTGTATGTGGGAGGTTTATTAGTTGTGTTTATGTGTATGTGTGTGTGTGTGTGTGTGTGTGTGTGTGTGTGTGTTGGGCATGTGTGCATATGGACATGGACCTTTTAGTGCTGCACTCACAAATCAAATTGTCTTCCACAATCCAACCATAAGGGGGAGAGATGGAGGGATGAAAAGAGGAAAAGCAGGTCGGAGCAGTTGAGCTGGCTGACGTTGACGGCGTCTCTATGGCTCGCTTTCTGTCAGACACATAACTCTTAATGTAACTGTTTTAATGATGACTTGAGGGAAGAGTGATGGCAGTGCTACATTGAGTGGAGTCTTATTAATCCAAAGTGTGTTTATATTATGTATTGAAGTTCAAGTTCATTGTGTAAAAATGGTGTAACCACTTGTCCACAAGCACAAGACAATGATGTTTTCCTGTTGTGGTATTTGAGGGAACCCACCCATTAAATCCTGTCTTATACAAAACTAGTTTCCCATCCAACTACACAGCATTCTCGCATTAAGTTTTGAGGGAAACACAAGTAAATGTTGTAAATTGAGACAAAACAAAAGCGCTACAAAAAGACCTGGTTAGTGTAAGTAAAAACATAATGGTTTGACTTGAAACAAGTATGTTTCTTTGCGTTTTTTTTTTAAGGTTACAGACTTAATAAGTTAATGTTGACTTTTGGTTTCACACGGGACACAAACAGCGGCCTCTTGACCCGCCCATCCACATCAAGCTTCTACCAACCCGGAATATGATTGGAAATATACTTGTGATACATCAAATAGTAATCCAGGAGAAAATGAGATTCCCTTGAAACGTTATCGACAATGCAGTTCCGTTGAACATCATTTCCATAGACCAGGCTGACCCGTTTCACACATCCTGATTTTTTAATTTTTTTTAAATGTAATAGGAAAGTGTCGCCTGATAATCAAACTTAATTCAAGTAAAAGGAGTTGTTAAAGTGTTAAAGGATATACACAAACACCAACAATGCTTTGAACCGTCTCTCAATACATTTCCAGATTTTTGGGTCACTTGGAGGCAGCAGAAACGAGCTGTAAACACCACAATAGCACAGTATCATCTTCTGAGGCAAAATAGTTTGCAAACAGTCGCTTATTTACAAGCAGTGTTCACATTAATATGGCGTTGTGTATCTGAAGACCTAATGCATATAAGTAATGTAATATTCCCTCTCCTTTTGGTCTCAACCAACTCCTGAGGGAAAGGTCTGGAAGTGAAGCAACACAATGAGGTTCAATGGCGATAGAGGCTCCATAGAGCTGAGGGGAACCGTAGAGTTGGTGATAGTTATTACAAGCGACTCCTTTCACATGTTGTCATTTGATCCTTTGTCAACATGAAATCATCCATTATAAATAACCAAAACACAACCTGCCGAAACATATAGTACAGGTGATACAAATCATGCAAAAAACAAGATGGCCAAGCAGACACCCCTCTGTCAATTTCTTTCTCATTCATAGAACATATTCTATATTCCTAAGTATTATATAATTATAGAGCGAGCCATTCTGCATAATGGCTACTTTTAGTAGATGTTGATGCTTGTACCTTGCTGCTTTTACTTAATTAAAAATATCTGAGTACTTCTTCCTGTTATCAGAGCTGAGCATAGTCATAAAATCCATTCATTAAATCAAGTATTAAAGGTCTGGTGTGTAGGATCTAGTGGCATATACGTGTCAACTGGCTAATACTAAGGTAGCGAAAAGACAGCGATTCTTATTTTCAGGTGATTATACACTAAAGAAAACACATTTAATAATAGTATATTCTGCCAATAGATCCCCCTAAATGCTACACACTGTACCTTTAAGTAAGAATTCCCAGTATCAGTTAGAATGAAGTCATCGCTGCCGAACTAGTTTAGGATTTCTTGGACTGATCTCAAGTCTGCATAAATGAAGCTCTAGAGAATCTCGATGTTTCATGCAGCTGTCAGAGCCCAGCGCTGCAATATGTTGATGACAGGAAGGACGTCTACTTCAGGAATACTAGCCCACTGATTCAAGCTCCCTAATTAATGTAATCAAATCAGCTACGAAGGTGCTGTATAAAAAAAAAAAAAATAAATAAAAATAAAACCTAGGTTCAAGGCAGACATGTTGGTAATTCTCTGGTGATGAGGTTCATCCCATCAACTATATCCTCTCTGCTCATTTCCTCTTCACCCCCTGGGCTCAGAGGACTTCATCATAACCCAGCTAAGTAGTTAAAAGGCTGAATGTTCTCTATACTGTATTTCTTAGGAGATATGTGGCACTTTAACGGAGGTAAATCATCAGCAGAACATGCGGTCCAACACGTTTTCCCTCATAATTTAAATGATATTGTTTATTCCAAGAATTTACAAGGCACACTCATAGTTATTCTATTTCCCACCTTACAGTGAGACATATTTATCGGCTTCTTGACAAGCAAGAGCTCGTGTTTATACTACCAACCTCTTTTGGCTCATGAACACCTAAATCAAGGCCTGTTGCATGTTGCATGAGCAGCACGGTTTAACAGTTTATTGGAAGAATAATGAAGCATTTTTAAAACGTTTTACTTGATACATCCCCAGAGGCCAAGAGGCTGTGATATCAACTATTCTTCTTCTCTTTTTTTTTTTCAATCATTCAATGAATCATGCATAAATCATCTTGAGAGCTGAAACCAATATGATGGTTCTGCCTTGAGTGGAGATAGAGCCCGGCAGTAATGTAGGACAGCTTCTGCAGGTGGACAATGAAGGCTGAGGGGTTGCAGGTTTCTCTTTTTTTTTGTGTGTTATGCCTTTCTTTCACGTATTGTTCTTTTCTCCAATGACGTCTTTCAAAATGTATCACCACAGCTGGATGGTTGGTTTTCATTAACAGTACGTTGTAGGATGAATTTGGACATGTGCTGTCGTATCAAGGCTGACGCATTCACGTACAGTCTGACGTGGGTCAGTCAAGAGTTTATCCCACAGAGCAGAGCTGCACTCCATCTGGATAACAAGAATAATGAGTAATAGTAAGAGAGAACCTGTGCATTCACTCACTCACTCACTCACTCTGCACACATGAATATCATTCTTGGAAAGTAAGTGCACAAACACAACGGGATCCCAGGATTACACACTTTGAGATAATATGAAGTCTTGTGTGTTGCTGTGTCTCTCTCTGGCTGCCAGTCAGTTGTTGTCGTGTATTTCATTTAAATATAATCAGTTAAAAAGATAAGAAGACAAACAGCTGATTGCTGTTGTCGTGTTTGTGTGCGATTTTGAATTCAGATGCACATTGAGGTCCATCCTACATTGTTGTGTTATAATCACACTCTGTTGTGTATTGCTGCTAATCTGGAGAAAACCGCCCCCCCCCCCCCCCCCCACACACACACACACACACACACACACACACACACACACACACACACACACACACACGCTGCTAATCTATAATAATCTAATCATTTTTACTTTGCGTTTGTACAAATGTGTCACTGCAGTGCTTAAGGGTGTGATTTTAATCACATTTCTGCAGAAAACACAGACGTAAATCACCACACAATCTTCATTTTTTAGACACTTTTTCCTCCAGATAGCAGACACACAATGTAATTTGTATATTAGCAGCTTGGTGAAAAATCTACTTCAGAATATGAACTATTCTGATCCACACTCTTTAATTATGTTAAGCTACAACACATCACAACCCCAAGGGTATCAAGTTGTCTCCGTCTACAATATTAATCTAGTCCCTCCCAGGTTTTAAAATTAGCTATGTGCACGGCGGTTGGTAAATAAAAGAGTGGGATGAGGATTATACGTGTTACCTTGTTTTTCTGCAACATAAAGGTTGATAACTGAGGTAAAAAAACATTTCTTCTATTCCACAAATTATTCACAATACAACTAGATGCTGTTTTTCTCATGCATGACACATCGAATATGTTCCTTTTTTTAGTTTGGCTTTGTGGGGGGGTTGTTTGTTTTTATTCTCACGGAGCACACGTGGGTGGTGGGTAAACGGCTGCTCACATCAAGATATGATGATTCATTGGAGACAAATTAGATTATATTAGTGAGTCCAAACAAGCAATCTCAGGTTTGACAAGAGAACACAAGTAAAACATTATTTTGCAGTGTGTAAAATCTGCATGAACTCCCCTGAGAATCTGCATAAGTCATATTTCAGGCTCTGAGATGTGGTTTCATATGTGGACTCAAATAAACCTTGATAGTCATGTCTTTATGGACTTGATACTACAACTGAAATGTCTTTATATGCAGATGACACTGCTCGATATTTTTTAAATACATAATTCAGTTTTAGAAAAGGAAAGTGTGCAACAACATTAACCCAAATATCTTAAAGAAAACTTCAACAAAATGATGTGTTGAACTAAACATTGACACAAAAACATTGCAATGTATCCACATACAGTCTGTAATATATGTTGTGAAACGATTACGCCTTTTTAGTGTGTTCTGCAACTTTCAATTTCTTCTTTTTGCATGCATACAGTCTTTTTAAAATAAACTTTCTTCTTCTTTGGTTCTCGCTTTTTATACTTCCTGGTTCATGATTAAGTGGATTTCATGCAAATTGATTTAGCGGGATGTATATTAATTACAGTATATTACTTTCCGTAGGTATAGCTACAAACAGTGTATGAGAACAGCCTTAAAAACACAGATCTGTGAAGTAATCCTTAATAAAGGCAGCTGTACGTCCATCATTTCAGGCATAACTCTTTATTGACTACAGGTTAATTAATCAGTAGCATCTAATAACAGGGATGGACTGAGGTTCAAGCTAGATATTTCATTCTAAGGGCACTTAAAGCTCAGGAGCTGAACACCTTATTAAGATGAATGATGATTGATATTCCGGGAGCTTGAACAATGAAGGGAAGTGGAATGTATTTAACCCGGGGTTGCTTTGAAAAGAGCTTTGAATCAAAGCTGAGAGGTGTTGTTAATTATCAGGGTGTCTCTGATGGCCACAGATGAGGCCGACGCTCTCAATAAAACCCCCCACCAAATATGTGTGTGTATGTGGAGATCTTTATTTGCTTTAAGAAAGCCCACCTGCACTTATCAAGGCTTCAAAGGTATTGATTCAATGAGGAAAAATCGTCAAACAGCAAACATTTGATTGAAGTGGCTGTCTCCGTAGCTGTGAGTTATATAGTTAATGCACAACAAACATAAGGTGTGTGGCAGAGCCCTAACTCTCCTACACTGCCACAAATTTGCGTCGATAATGGTCTTTGCATTGCACGCCTTCATTAACTCATATTTAATCTACTGGTGACACCAGTGCATTTACCATGAACTTGTGTTGAACCTGCCTAAATAGTTATACAATTTGGAGTTTTACATTTGCACCAGCAAACAAGTTCACAGATTCGAACAACAGTAATTGTTGAAGCTTTGTCATCTGTTGTGTTTCTTTTGGGAAGGCCGATGACATCATCACACGTGGAGCGAGGCTGGTTGAAGTAATTTAATGTAACGTAATCCCAGTGATGAGGGTCGAGGACCTGTGTGACAGTGTTGGCATCCTGCTAGCAATCTGTGTGTGTGTGTGTGTGCTGAATCAGAGATGGAGAGGTGATTACAGTCATGACACTGGGGGTTGGATTACGGAGGATTACATGCATGCATACTTGCATAGACTGTGTCACACACACCTACACACACACACACACACACACACACACACAGTTTCCCCATGACACAAGAGTCTAAATACAGGGCTAATACTGTCATACAAAAGGGTCAGAGAGAGAGAGACAGACCAGAGAAATGAGTGATGACTATTTACGGATGGATTATGATGAATTATGTCAAAAACATCATAAAAGTAGAGCAGCTTTTATGTTTGACTGTTGCTCTCTTTCCTTTCGATCTCATCCTCTCTCGTCCTCATTCTACCCCTCCTCTCCAGGCAGTAGGCTGCCAACATGGCCATTCCCAGGGGACATCCTCCTCCCTCTCCTTGGCCCCCTCTCTTCTTCCTCCTCCTCCTCCTCCTCCTCCTCCTCCTCTCCTCCCCGCTGCCCCTGCAGGCCCGGCCGCTCCTCCTTCACCCATCCATCAACGTGGCTGTGGTGTTCAGCGGCTCCAGCTACCAGAATGAGGTCAGAGGTCGTCTCAGCGGGGAAAACTTTGTCGACTTGCCCATCGTGGTCAGCCCTGTGACCGTGCTGGTCAACGACACCAACCCCCGAGACCTGCTGACACGCCTCTGCGATACCATGGCAATGGAGAAGCTCCACGGCGTAGTGTTCGAGGACGATGTGGGCCTCGGGGCCGACGCTCAGGTGAGCGGGATTTCTGCATTTTGGGGTTTTCTGATAAAAACATCCTCTCCAGAGTTGCGGTGTTCAGTCACCGACATCCGATTTTCCTAAAGCTGTTCAAGACAAAAATTTTATGTAAAAAAGCACCTGTCCTTTTTGGCTTAAATCACAAAGCGGTTTGCAAAGCAGAACTAATTGAGATGCCAAGCTTTTACATCTTTGCTCAAATTAAATGATGGTGTCGGTTTAGTTTCTGTTTGTAAAGGGAGAAGAAGTGACATGAAATCGTAAAGGCAAAACGCAAATAGTCCCCTATACAGTGCTCTTACTAACTAAGCGATAGAGCATTACAAGTATCACTATAACACACGTTTACTTAACTGTGAAATGTACTCTTCAAAATGCAATACTTCTACTACAAATGCACTTTACTTATTTTCAGAGTTTCAGGAACCAGAGTTTTCTTCTTCACTGCCTTTGTTGGCACACTGTCGCATTTCTTAGTGTTTTCGTCAATTTCATGAGCACACAAACAAACAAAACAGGGGCCCACTCATAAAAAAAAAAAATGCTAGTGCATGTTAGTGGGAAAAAAAACTAAATGGGATAAGTATTTATCCCATTTAGGATTTATTTATTCCATGTTGTCTTAAAAATTCAGATTGAAAGATCAAATTGGATTTTGTGAAATGATCCAAAGCTCCAAAATACCTGGAATTAACTTTCAGGCTTGAGTGACATTTTGGTTTGCATGACTCTGGTTGTTTCAACATGGCAATGACTCAAGTTTGAGAATTTAATCTGACTTTATGGAACCCAACTGTACAACCTGATAAAAATGGGGCTGTAAAAAAAAAAAAATCATAATCTTTGGACAAACACTGAATCTGTCTGTTTTGCCTTCAGGTGGCAGAAGTGGCACAGATCCTGGACTTCCTCTCCACTCAGACAGCTCTGCCAATCGTGGGCATCAGTGGCGGCTCTGCAGTTGTCATACCATACAAGGTACTGTCAAAATAATGAGCCCATTTTTGGAACCAGAACTGGAGTAATCTGCCTTCTTACTATGATGACACACACAAATAAAGTGGTGTTGATGTAACATTTGACACAAACAGTCCAATTTAGGAAGCAAGAAAAACAGATTCTAGTAATATGATGAACAACAACCTGTCGTGTGAACACTGTCGGCAGCAGCAGCCGCTCACAGCCTCCTGTTTTAGTCAGAGCTCTTCTACACCGCCGTCGTTCTGCTTAAAACAACTTAAGTAGGTCAGAGCGGTGAAACCTACTTTGGCAGGCAACTCGCTGCATGCAAATATTTGGATATGAGCAATACAGAGCGGTGAATTATCAACGTTGACTGCAGCCATCGACCCTCATCAGCTCCACTAATCCCCGGCTGGGAAAAGTCTGAGTTGTGGGAAGGAAAACTTTGCGATGGGGAGACGAATGCTACTGGCGATCTACGCCTCAATAAATCATCCCGGCGCTCTTGAAGAGCAGCAGGTTTTTCCTGCTAAGATTGAACATGTATCGCATTGATGAATGGAGATGGAGAGCAGTGAGCTGTTTAGTTAGATTGTAAAAAAAAGGAGATTGATGACACCAGACAGATTCATCTATACTTTCTCTCTACTTTTGAGTTGCAAAATGGCTTCATCCCTTCTTCCTCTCGCGCTCCATGCATTCCGCCCGTCTCCCCTTCCTCCCTTTAATTGCTTAACTACCATCATCAACACCTTGTATTTATAGAGCCAACTCTCACACATAGGAAGACACATGCAAATGAACACCCTCACATCTTAGAGCACACACACACACACACACACACACACACACACACACACACACACACACACACACACACACACACACACACACACACACACACACACACACGGATGCATTCCTACACCTATCCGCCACATCCACAACGAATGGAAAGTCGTAGCTGCCTGGATCTCACCCCCTGGCAACGTTTTGTAAACCTTAGCATGTTGTATTTATCAGCTTCCTGTTAATCAAAAGGTATCTGCAGATGTCACGTCATAGATGGGTATTAAACAGGAGGAGCTGTAGCTGCAGGAGGGTGATTGATTTGCTGTGTTTTGGAGAGCCAGAGTGAGGGAGCAAGAGACAGAGAGAGGAGAAGGATGCTTCGATGAAGCTCGGCTGACAGCTGCCCGAAGGCAGTGTTTCACCGTCTCCCTGATAAGTCTCCCTTTCCTCTTTCATGAGCGAAATAGTCATTCTTGTCACATTTTTCCTATCCTTCTCAGTTTGTCTTAACTCTCCGTCCACTTCTCACCTTGTCTCATTTCACCCTCCTTTCCATATTTCCCACACGTCTCTCCAGTTTCACCATCTCTCCCTCCATCACCTTTACTCTTTGACACATCCCAATCCAGTTTCTTTCGGGCTCTGTTGTGCGCCGGCTGAATCCATTAAGATTGTGGCTCGGAGCAAGAGGCGTGTTCTCCTTTCTGCCGTCTCCGAACTCCAGGACCCCATTAAACTGTTAATTAGACCCTTCAGGAGGCCGAGGCCCCCCCACAGCTCTCATCTTTCACCCCAAAAAATCCAAACCATCCCCTCGTATTTTCCTTGTATTTTTCTGATTAGCTGCCTTGCGTAACCTCCCTCCTCCTGCTAACTGTCGCTGCCTCACCTTACGTTGACATTTAGCTTGTTATTTACCCAAGATGTGCTTTTGATCGTCAGATCTTCCACCGTGTAAAGCATCTCTGAACCTCCAAAAGATATTTGGTGCAAAGTTTGTCAGTTATCAACAATCTCAGGTTTGTAATTTGCAGAGCCGACCGTGTCTGGGTTATTTAACCTCTCCGCTTGACAGCGACGAAAGACAAATGCACAGATGGGACGCTAGCTCTCATACAGAGCGACCGTTTGTCTGACAAGCCCAAAGTGTTGAGTGACAGTTCTCTATATAGCACAAAGAGTAAAGCACTCTCCTCTGAGGCCTGTCTGTCGAAGGCCTCATTCAGCCCTCCTCCTCACACTCCCCCTCGGTCTCTTTCTCTCTCTTATGTACGCTTTGTTGTCAGCAAGGAGGGGTGAAAAAAAAAGCCCGTCAGAGGTGCCTGGCACAATGGGACAGGTGGATGGGATGGAGAAAGACATACGTGCGAGTGCATGATTCTCTTAGGGGATAAAAGACCTCAATAGTGCTTGATTATCAATAGCCTGATGATGATGAATATCTTTGATGGTGGGTTTAAAAAGAAGCAGCACCCTGCCCGAGCCGCCTATTTATGGGTTCCTGTCTCAGTGATTTCTCTATGGCAAACAACAAGGAAGGAGGGAATTGAGACAAAGATGAAAAGGTTGAAGGGAGGAGAGGAAGCGAGTCTTTTGTCAGACGGCGCACGAACATCACGCAAAGGCAAAGAGGAGGAAATGAGAGTGTGACGAACGGCTGAGTAAAGGCGTAAAGACTGTTCAATAGGGGCTGAAAAAAAAGTAACTGACGTATCGCTCTGACGAAATCAGAGGTTGGGAGTGTTTTGTCTTTGTGTGTGTGTGTGTGTGTGTGTGTGTGTGTAAAACACGACATGGCCAAAAAGAAACGTTACACCAATATGTGATCGTTGAACATATATCACTAAAGACGTCCATCACCCTCCTCTCTTTTGGTGGAGGTCTTCCACACCAAATAAACTAAACAATACAAACCCTCCCCAAACTGTTGACAGGACGTTGGAAGCACACTATCGTCTAAACATGTAATTTGTTTGCTGTAGCATTAAAACGTCCTTTAATTGAGCCAATGCAAAAGTGCATTAAAAGTGTATGTGTATGTTTTCTTAATGTCAGGAAAAGACTGAAATTACAATGAACCGATGGTCTTTGTAGCCTGATGTATCTCTTCCATTTGTCCAAAACCTAAAACACATTAATGAGCCACAGTGTTGCACTGGTTCATTACAACGAACACACACACATTATTTTGAGTCAATATATAGTACACGCCAACCTGCTGCTGTAAATACGCACCACAGCGCTACAGATATGTATTTAATCTCCTGTTCAAAAAGTATATATGTGACCCATTTTCAGGATTAACATCTTGGACCGTGATGCACAGGTTGACATCATCATCCATGATCACCAAAACCAAACTTAAACAATGAAAAACCTCAAGACAGCCCCTGTCACATGCAGGGAACAGCTCACATTGTATTTGGAATAAAAAAGCAAACACAGGATTTTAACCAAGAGACCGCTGTTCGTTTCCCGTGTGTCCAAGTCAATGTCATCGTTTCACTTTTGTTACGTAACGTATGCACGAAACAAACGTTAGTTACGTAACAAGCGTCACCATAATCTTTTCCTAACTCCTAACGTGGTGCCTAGAGCAGTGGTTCTCAACCTATTTTCAGTTATGTACCCCAGGTGAAATATTTGTTCTGTGCCATCAGTGTCTGATTTAATATAGTATATACACAAATCACTTTATGAACTTACAATTATATTTGATTTCATATGTATTATATAACAATTTGTATCGGAATTTGTAATGGATGCTCATTTTAAATATATATATTAAAAAAATCTCACGTACTCCTGGGAGAGCCTTCACGTACCCCCATTTAAGAAGCACTGACCTAGAGCCTTATAGTTTGAACGTCCACTGACCTGATATCGACCTGAAGTGTCGATATTTGACGAGTTGGGAGTGATAATGTGTTGTAGGAGTCCAATAAAATAACTTTCTGCGTTGCTCTGACTTGATACGAGTGACACAGATCGTTCAGTCAGGCACAAGTGACTTTATGAGATAACGTAGCCCTTTGAAAGCAACACTGGGAAAAAAAAGTCTCATCACCAAGCTTCAAATAAGGCTGAGTTTTTAGAGATAAAATATTTTCACAGGACATTGCGGCAAGAACATTGCGGCGACTGTAAAGCCAGTGGAATTGGTTGTGGAACAAGGTTGTAATAAATCATTGTTTATGGCTGCTGTGAGACATTTTGAGAAGATCTAACTGCAGATGACAACTCATATATATTACACAGTACACCTCTGTGTTTTTTGAGGAATTTTTTGAGGAATTACATTGTGAATGTTTGATCACTCAGAAACCATTTTTCTTTGTTCATTACAGTTACAAACATCAAATATTGTGTGATGATGGTTGTGGACGATGATGAAGTCTGGAATAAACAAAGCCGACAGCTTTATGTGTTTGCCGGTAAACAGAAACAAAAGTGCCTTTTAAGTGCGCACGTGATGATTTTTGAAGCAAGGAAACTGTTGAGACTGGGGATTCGAGTGTATAACACCATTTATTACAATTTGAAGCTGTCAGTAGAAGATTATATTTCAGGAGTTACAGTCTCGGTCCTGGCTGCAGTCTACGGTCACACTCTGCGGTTTCTTTGATTTGAGGGTGGGTTCTTTCTGACCCGCTTTCCCCGTTTGTCCTTCTGTCTCTTCTCTCAGCCCCCTCAATTCTGTCTCTCTTGGCCTCATGGTCCAAAAACTCCATAAGCAGGTCACGAGAAGCCCAGATTCGCTGCACAGTATTCCCACTGGAAATTGTTTTTTTTATCGCTGGGAATAAAAACACGTAAATGGCCAGGCCACCCCCAAGCTTTACAGCGTGGCCTAATAACTTCAATAAGGTGGTCAGTCGAACGGCTAATAATGTGGGGTCGGAAAACAGAAGTTTGATTTTATATTCAGGGGGAAAGGAAATAAAGAACATTAATCTGTTCTGCAAACTATTTGTGGACACAAAAGGCAAAATTATCTGATAAAACTAACTAGTTTTGACATAACAAATACATTTACCCACACTACTAATGGGACTGTTTCTATTTAAAGGGTCCGTTCAACCAAAATGCAAAAAAATAAAAAAATAAACCTTTATGTTTCTACTTTCCATTAACCATGGTATCTATGATTATTTTTGTGTGTCAAAGGCTTTGAGATAAATGTATTAATGCTGGGTACCAATAACTAACCTGCACCAATGTAAAACATGTAAAATGTAGAAGAACTAAAACACTGTCTGCAATCCCATCATACAGATTAAACCCCTCTATGTGTCTTTACATTAAACTCTATAAAGCCGGTTAAAAACTTATGTGTGCTCCGTATTTTTGTCTCTCCATTTCCCTACACTGTGTGCTATAACAGTCACGAGTGTGAGATCAATGTTTTTAAAGATTGAGCCACAGTGACTAAAGTCAGGATGTCTCAGCATCGCACCGGTTTTGACCTTTTCTTCCCGAGCCGTTCTAGCAACATGCCCTGTGGATGTTGGTTTGTAGGTCGGTCGATCCACTCCTGTGGTCCAGACTGAAATATCTCAACAACTTACTTGATAGACTGCCATGACATTTTTGCGCAAGCTTTCATGGCTCCCAGAGGCGGAATCCTAAAGACGACGGCGTTCACCTGAGTTTGTCATTAGTTTGTGAGGAACTGAGCTGTCTGAGGAGTCACAGGTGGGTTTTATTTCCCCAACAATGAAGACAACTATTTACAAATTATGTCTCAAAGTTCCCATAAAAGAGGTCAACTAAACAGAACCTAACTCAGGCTTTAATACCTTAAACTAAACTGAACTGACTGGGGTAAATTAAAGAACAAAACGCCTACAACCTGATCTACTAATACAACAAAACAGTTAAATTAGTAACAAAAACTAAAGCAACAAAAAAAAAAATCCTAATTTACACAAACTCTGCTGTAGTGGGCACTTGTTACATTCTGGTCGGCCACTTCCTGTATGAGTTCTGCTTTACGTGGTGCTCTGTGCTGACAAGATGATCCTCCAGCAGCAGTAACCAGCAGAAACGCCCTCGACAACATTAACTCAAATACATTTGTACTCAAGGCAAACAAAAATGGGACTTTACAGAAGCTAACTAAATAGAAACTACTGACAAGAACACTGAATACACCGAGTACAGTATTCTGTATGAAACAAAAAGCTTTGTGGCATCATAACAGGAGGTCAAAAGGTCAACAAAATCAATGAGGAGAAAATGTATTATAAGCAATAGAAAACTAAGGTGTGCATGACGGTTACCTCTTAATCAGCTGTGGCAGTGGTCAAATACTTTGGGTTAAGACTTAATACTTGTGAAACTAATGATATTATTAACAAATCTGGGTTAAGTGCCAATTAGCAAATGTCTAATTGGCATGCTAAAGTCCTAAACTAAGATGGTGAACATGACACTTATTGTACCTGCTAAACATGAGCTGTTAGCATTTGGCTCAAAGCTCCACTGTGACTCAGAAGTATTGCTTCATTGTCGTAATCTTGTTTAATGTGTCCCTTTTATATTCCTTAACTTCATATAAATGGAATACAAATATGTCAATGTGCCCCTTAATTATCTTCAAATCATCACCTAAAGTGTAATAAAAAAGAAAGTAATCAATATATATATACAGTAGAGTATTCATATTATTGGATTATTGCTGTTGTAGCTGGTTGAGATGATTACGTGCTTCATATACTGCCTGGTATTGGCTTCTTATGCAAAACCCCACTGGAGATGGAAGCTTCCATTTGGACGTTTAAAGAAAGAAGAGTGACGTATTCTGCACATGATGTATCTGAGTCCATATGACGCGAATGAGCATCTGTGTGTGCGACCTGCTTCCTGCTTGACCCACACCAGTCTCTCCACTGACGGGGAAGTAAAGCACGGAGTTCTCCCCGTGGGAGGAGACGGGAGCGTGAGCAAGCACCATGTCCGCCGTCTTCCTGTCACATTACCATACGCTCCTGCAGTAGGACTGCTAATTGCGTCTGTGTGTGACAGCATCACTGCCAAGGTGGCGAGAACAAGACGGCTGGGAAGTGGGGGGAGGGGTAACTCTGGCGTCTCTTGTGAGCGTGTTATTTAGACGCGAAAAAAGAAGGTACTTTTGTTGTAATTCTTGCTCGAGAAGGCAAAAGTCAATGTCTTTCGTCACATTTGCTCGTTGGATATTTCACAATTTAAGATGCTGCTAATTGGATGATGAAACACTTATTGGCCCGAGGGAGGTCACTACATTATTTGCTTGTTTAATAGCTCAGACAAAACTAATTGGAATTGAATTACACCTCTTAAAATGATGCACCTCAACATCATATCATATCTGTAGTCTAAAATGGTCTATAATAAAGACAGCGTGTTAATAAAAGCTACGCCAATGGTTTGAAATGCTATACACTTCCTGTTTCCTAAATGGACGTGGTCATGGCGTGGTCACCTGTCCACCACATCCCTCCATTTGTTTTGAAGTGTTATGTGGATGGATGAAAGAAGAGTGGGTTATATTTGCATTATGCATTTATATTTCATTTAGCTACATTCTGTATTCACAGAGCTAACAAAGCCATATTTAGCATTGTCCAATTTTTTTTTAGCAAGGTGTGTTCAAAAACGTTAGTGTCCAGATCTTGCTAGAGTTGACGAGACAGAGAAAGGTCTCAAACAAAGTTACTTATTTCCTGATTTGTGTGTCCGAAACATTTCATTTTAGTGACTTAAGAGACTCAGGACCTGCTGAAACCCACGTGACACATATATAGGAAACTCAGAGGGCCGTTTCCTTTCTGAACTGTGCCTGCTATAGTTAACCAGGGCTGCCAGAACCATTACTTTTATTTATTCAGTGACAACGCAACATTGTTGTGTACCGCTATTTTTATAGCTATTCTGGTGCACAGCCCAGTCGGTGCTCTCCGGAGTTGAATCTGAGTTGAGTCTGAAACAAGCTCAGACAGAGATAACACTGGTAAAAGTGAGCGAAGTTGTGATATTCCTGTGGTTTCCTCTCGTCGCCCGGCTCTCTGGGGCTTTGCAGCTGTGGGAGAGGAAGAGAGCAACAGGAAGGAGATATGACAGTTAGTCACCTCTTGAGACGAGAACAGATTGAGACGATCTGAGACCTGGTCCCAAATGGCACTTGGCAGTTTAACACTATCTCTCTCCTGCTTTACTCTCTCATGCATGCCTTGTCTCTTTACGCATGTGCGCCACTGTATTTTAAATTTCCAAGACTTCCAAGTCTCCACTTAGTGAATCATGTTGCTGAACAGTGTACATCTGTAAAATATGAATAAATAAAAGATAGATTGCCCCGATCTTCGCATTCTTGCACCAGCTCCCAGTCCATTATCGAATCAAATTCTGAATATTACTCGTGCTAAAGTCCTGCATGGTCTTGCACCTGCTTACATCAGAGCTCCACTTATGACTTGCAGCGCTGTACAGTCCTTTAGATCTTCCATCCCAGCTCTTTCATTACACAGTCCCATCTAAAAAAGGCGGGAACAGGTCATCTAGTACAGTGATTGTCAACCACTGTGCCGCGGCACACCAGTGTGCCGTGAGAGATCGTCAGGTGTGCCGTGGGAAAATGTCAAATTTCACTTAATTGGTCCAAAAAAAATATTATTTAGTTGCCGCAAATGATTTTCCATTGTTGAGCATCTGAGCTGCAATATAGTGGCTGGCAGAGTAATATAGAACAGGTCTGCACCTTGTTCTGCTATTAAACAAACTACACGGCCGATGCGCTGCACAGGTGAGACACAGCGAGAGAGAGAGAGAGAGAGAGAGAGAGAGAGAGAGAGAGAGAGAGAGAGAGAGAGAGAGAGAGAGAGTGCAGGTCAAGACAAACAGCCTGGAGCTCCATAAATGATGTTTCTGACTCAGAGAGGCTCTGGAAATATTCTTCCAAAAGCCTGAAAAACACCCTGCAGTGATAAATCCTGCTCACTTTGTGGTCGTCATTAAAATAAATGAACACCATGTTTCCTTTAAGTCAGTATTTATCAAACTGGGGCGGTATTTATTACAGGTGTGGCGCAAGAGGAAATGCTGATTTTAAATGTTCACAGTCCGCCGTTAACAGGTTACGCTGCGCATGCACCGATTCTTGGCATTTCGCCAAAAGCCGATCTTTATGAGATCTCAGTGAAGTCGGCTTTCTGCTGTTGTGTCTCTCATCATGGAGCATGAACTGAGAGCCGTATCAAATCTACAACCCCGTTTTAAAAAGATGTGTAGAGGAAAGCAGCTCACTGCAGCCACTAATACTGATACAACCTGATGCTCACACATCTGCACTCATTCTGTTTTGTTTTGCAATATCTTATTGTTTTCCACAATAAGATATTTAGTAGTAACTAAATATTAGTTATTTTTTGCATAACTTTATTTTCATTTTTCTAACAAAGTGATAACACTTTTTTTTTGTCTGATGGAGCAATCTGGTTTACTTGAAACACTGAATACTCTTCCATGCCAGTAGGTAGCGCAATAATGAGCTACCATATAAGCTGTATTATGCTACAATGTGACATTTTGTAACTTTTTATTGTAGAAAATGTGCCGCGGCTCAAAAAAGGTTGAAAAACACTGATCTAGTAGGTGGAAGAGATCCAGTTTAATCTGTTGTAACGTTTTTTTTGGTTTTGCTGTTTACACCTGAATGTATTTTTGTTTCTTTTGTGTTCTTTGCATGAGCATATATTTGTGCACAAAACCTTCCTGACATCTTGTTGTAAACTTGGCTAAATTTGGTTGACAAGTTAAACAACCAGAATAACAGCAATTAAATGACTGAATTTAACATGTTGTTCAATGATATATAACGTAAAATGTCTAAAGAATGTCAACTGAATATGACACCATTTTTTCCATGAATGTCTAGAACACATTTGACCTGCAAATCACCCAATCTGGAATTGTTAATCTTGATCTAAATGTGTCTTAGTGTTGCTAGCGCACTTCTCATTGAAGGTAAAAGGTTAATGTCAACTTACAAAAAAGATTTGCCTTCATCCGTTAGTGATTTCGGCTCTTTGTGTCTTCATCCAGTCCCTCTCCAATAGTCCTTCCCATCTCATCCCTGTAGAATACTTTATTCTCATGCTATTTGAAGGACATGGGTTCAGCGGGCTCTCATAACGTCCATCTTATCTGTCAACACAGTGCGTAGGTATGCAAATGTATGCTAATAGACACGGACACATGCAACATTGGAGCACCCATTCTTGACAGAAAAAGAGCAGCAGGACGGAGACACTTTTATCAGAAAGAGGCAGAATATGGACAATGAAAGCTTTCTTTAAACATGAGCGATAACAAAGGTGGAAACATTGCTAACCGTTTCTTATACTAACACATAACTCTGCATCTCCATCTTTATTGCTATATGTTGCACGTGTGTATGTGACAGCCGCGTGTTTTATCCATCTCTCCCATTTTGAATTTGTTTAAACTTTCCAATGACGATTTATAGGACGTTGTAGATATCTACTTTTAAAAATTCCATAAAGCTTATTAATCTGCCATTGTCCAAGCTCAACTCATTTGACATTTAGTCCTTTCCTTTTCCACCCATTTGTCACTTCTCATCAAATTAATTGGATTTAGAAGGCCGCTCCACTGTGTCATGACTTAAATTTAAATGGAACTTTACCACTCCAAGAACTATTATTATGATAATTTGTTCTCTTGTCCAATAAGGAAGTGCATATCACTTACGCAGCAGTAACAATGTCAAAGGTGCTGCAAAAATGAGGAACGGCAGACGAGTTAATTTGACAAACCTGTCGGCAGTTGGTTTTCGCCGTGGCAGAAAGTTCAACACTGAACTCGGATGTTCGTTTGACGACTTATTCAAGATATTTTTCCCATAAAACCAAATCAGAACTCATGATGCATTTGTTTTTTTTCTACAACTTTTGAATGAAATGCATCTGATAAAAGGTGTTCAGTGTCTAGAAACCGTTTCGAAACCCCTGTTACAACAAACACCCACCATTCTGAAGCCTCTTTGAGCAAAAAAGCAGCCCCAGAGAGGCTGTTGCTTCATTGTGACTCTTACTCTTTACAGGCTGAGGGATCCTCCTTCCTGCAGATGGGAGCATCTCTAGAGCAGCAGATTATCAGCATGTTCAAGGTACAGAGAAGCATTGTACTGTTACAATAAGTGGCAGTCAAACCTCAGTTAAACCTAATTTTGGGGATTGGAATCTAGGTTGCAATACCAAATGGTTATATGGTGGATCCTGACAACTGGGACCTCTCAGGCTGATTAACACAATGTAGGGACAACAATCAGCGGGGAATCCCTGATCTGAACTTCTGGCCCGATTTCCAGAAACTAATACAATCTGTATTTATGAAAAATTGTACAAATAATTCTCATGAGATCAGAGAGCTTAATGTCATTGTGAGTCAACGGGATTATTTTAGTGCATAGAGCATTTCAACAACTGAGAATACATCCATTGTGAAAAGGATCGGTATATTTGTGATTCAATGGTTTTTTTAGGTTTTTAAAAACTTTCTAGTTCTAGCTCTTGCACATTGTTAAATGAGAAGATTGATACCACTTTCATGAATAATAACAATATTGGAAACAGAAGGAGACAGCAGTTGTCTTTATGCTAAACTAAACTAACCACCTGGAGTATTTATTTTCTCATCAGTCGTCCTTGACAATAAATTGTAATTTCCACATTTGATAACCTTTGAGCAATGTATATATATATATATATATATATATATATATATATATATATTGTTGTTGTTGTTGTTGTTTTACATTTTTATTTCTATCCCTGTTTCAGCTAATGGAGGAGTATGACTGGGGCGAGTTTGCAGTGATAACCAGCTTGCTGCCGGGCTACGACACCTTTGTAGATATAGTTGAGTCGTACACAGATACCTCCTATTTCCTGTGGAATCTACAAGATATCGTGACTCTGGAAATGTCTGTTGGAGCGAATGACGCGAGGACAAAGCGCATGCTGCAGCAGGTAAATTAGATTGAAAAAAGATTGGGTTGCACCAGCTAGACTACCCTTAAATACATCACTAAGTGTGTGTGCTATTTAAATTCTTACAGAGTTTTAAGGTAGCGCTTTACTAAATGGTGTTGCACTATTAAAACACAAAAAGTGGTTTTAATCGTGCAACTTTTGCAATGTATAAATCTGTAAGCATTCAACTATAGCATCACAAATGTAGCATCACTAGCTGCAACATAGCTGTCAATATAACAGTTTTGGGGTGCTGAGAACGATATAATTTATTAAACTGTGACTTTGTTATATTTGTGTCTGTTTACATGAAAAAAAGTGTGTTCATGCAGTTTAAAATGAGTGGAAAATTGACGTTATACCAAACAAACCACTAATTTTATGTAATGAGATGTCATTTCAAACCATCTTAACCATATTCCAACATTTAAATGCATAATATGTTAGCAAGCACAGCTAATGTCAATGTATGAACTCCATGCAATATGTATGACGCAATCTTTTAATTTTGTGCATTTTTGTGATGCTTAAATCTCCACTTAGCAAAAACTTTATAAGCTGAAGTTTGTCCAGAGGAACAGCTGGTGCTACAGGCTCGGGATGACCTACAGCAGTGCTGCATGCTCAGACTCTGTTTTCTCTTTTACTTTCTGTCTGCAGGTGGATTCTCAGGTGCTGATGGCGTATTGCTCCTATGAGGAGGCGCAGTACTTGTTTCAACAGGGAGCTGAGGTGGGTCTGCTGGGCCCAGGCTACATCTGGATGCTCACCAGTCAGGCCGTTGGCAACCCCGACAGCCCTCCACCTGTCAGCTTCCCTGTCGGCGTTATTGGTGTGATTACGGACCAGTGGAGGAAGAGCTTGCGGCAGAGAGTGAGGGAGGGTGTCGCCATCGTCGCTAAAGGGGCCGAGAGCTTCAAGAATCAGTACGGGTTTATTCCTGAGGGACACGGTGACTGCAACAAGCTGGCTAAACACTCAGACAACAATACTCTGTTCAGGTGAGTCACTCTTTTTGTCAGTAATCACAATTTGAACTAGAAAGGTGCACTCAGTAGAGTGCAGATCTCCACCCTAGTGCGTCGACAACGACTACCGCTGTGTTGTGTGATTAGATGAATACAACCCGCAACAAGCTGATCCCCCGTCGAGACACTAATGGGCTGAACGTTGTAAAACAAACTTAATTCAAACTCAAAAAACAAGTGGCAATGTATGCAAAGCAATCGGCTCAAATAATACACAACATAAAACCTTGCCAAAAAAACAAATTAAACTCACCAAGCCGTCTGCCCCCGCTTAGCAGCGGCACGATACAGCAGTGTGTGTGTGTGTGTGCTGGTTGTTCCGTTAGCTGTTAGCTGTTAGCCAAACACACTGCAAAGTGTTATTCCCCCGCTGTGAGCGCAGAAAAGTGGTCCCTGTTGGCCGGTTAAGAGCGGCGAATGAGGAGTAAGCAGACGGCCATGCATTATAAAACAGGCCATGAAAAAGGTGTTTCGAGAAAGTGTGAGTCACCGCAACAGCAGGAGGTCCTCGAGCATGCAGCCAATCTATGGCAACCCCCAACAATATTATGCAGTTTGCTGCAGCAGAATGCGGGATTTCGGTGTGGAAAGACACAGAGACGCACCCAATCGCATGATCCTCCTGGAGAAGAGGATGAGACAATTCCTATTAGAGTGATCATAAACAGAAGAGCCCAACTTCAGGTACACGGCATGAAGTTAAAAGTTATGTGCCTTTTTTTTTTCTTCTTCATGTGTTCTGAAAATGCAAATTGACCTGGATTCATTATTCATAGCACCAGTCTGTCAAGGATGTACACCTTAACAGACAGTGAAATCACTGGGTAGGAACACTGCCCTCCACCAATCAGCTGCCTGTCTCATCCCCTAATGAGCTACTTCCAGGCTCCCTCGTTGCGTGAAGCCCTACAGGGGAGCTTTAGGTTTAATTAGGAGGTGATCATTGTGTGTGTTTATCTGTGTAAATCATATGCAAATGTAGGAGCTACTGTATGTGGAATCAACGCCGGTGATTGCAAGCTACATACCTCTGAACCTATTTACCGTCTCTGTGGGTTGCAGGCACATGTTGAATGTGACGTGGGAAAGGAAAGATCTGTCGTTCAATAACCAAGGCTTCCTTTCCAATCCTTCCATGGTCATCGTCGCTCTGGACCGAGACAGACTCTGGGACAAGGTACTGGTCACCAGAAACTGATCATGCAAACAATGCCGGCACAGGAACAATACGATGCTTGTCCTGTTTATAAAGCATTTACAGAGGGCTCAAATGTATTATGGACTTAGCTTTTAGGGATTTAGGGTAACTGGTTTAGTTTTAGGGGAAGTGGCTTAAGAGAAACCTCAGTAGTGACTCTGTTAACACCTGTTGGCCATGTCGTGTCTGGTTTTGATCTCTATTGTTGTGCAGTGTTGTTGTTCCTGTATATAAAGGCCAAATATTGATGAGAAGATGTCATATTGACCTCCTGAGCAAAACACTGACCTCTGTATGCAGTTGATTCTGGAATATGTGTTTACATTCTGGTAGTTTGCCGAAGTATTTATTCTCAGTGTTTATAATCAACCCACGGAAGTACAAACAACCGTTCCTGGATTACTTTGTCCGTGAAATTATCGTAAAATATTTGATGAAGTTCAGGATTTTTAAGCAGGATTTTTTTCTTTCCCAGAGATCACTAAACAGATTTATATGAAGTATAATGCTATCATCTTAAAGTGTATGTGGCACTGAATCAAAGCACATGTGTGTCATACTGATGATGACTGAGGAGGAGATTCATGGCAATCAGGAGTTAAGGGTTTTGAAGTATCTCCTGTGGTTACAGGCGACCCCCGACCCAAGGTTTGCCTTCAAGCCGTGTCTGGCACTCTGATTGGCTGTCGCTCCCCGACAGGTCAAACATATTTAGCATGCTAGATATCTGGATTATCTGCTATACACTGGCGAGCCTCTCGGGCGCCAAAATGCAAGTGCATGGCCAGGTTTGAAAACCTCTGACCTGCACACATAATCTGTCTGGATGCAAAAAGTTTATACCTGTTGCATTGGAGATGTCGTGATGTATTTTAGAAAAAGCAGAATAGAAAAAGCTGGTGGCGAGAAAGTGGGTGCACTAAAACTCGGTTCTCGAACAATTGAAAATAACTCGAACGTCACCAATAAATTATATTTGAAGGTTGAAGTGTTGGCGGAAATTCAAATCAATGTTTTGCATCTGTCTGTTTCCTGTGGAAGCCATTTCCTTCTCTTACTCCTGTTTCATTGTGACCATGCAATTTTCTTGAGCATTTTCACTCCCTCTCTCTCACACACACACACACACTTTCCAAAAGCCTGAGGGCGTATCGAAAAAGTGCGACTAAACAGAGAGACCTGAACGTAATCTCACAGCTACAGTTGAACTCATTTATTTCTGGCCTGGAAAGACCAACCTACTTTATCAATGTCACCTCCTGGCTGGTGTGTATGAATGTGTATGAACATAGACATGCACTTGTGCTGACGTGGAGGTTTTGGTTTGTATATGTGTGTGTAGATCTTCATCCATTCATTATGACCTTGTGGTCAGGTGTGGTGAAGCTCCTGGCATTGGGTTCAATAACTGACAACAAAACACCATTAAAAACTAGCGTCTAAAACCTGTGAATCCTTTTCACTCCGTCCTCTTCACAAACACATCTCCTCTTACATGTTCCTCCACTCCTCTTCACGTCGTGTGTCAGGTTTTAGTGTGCTTTCTATTTTCAAGGCCTCCGCTGTGACACTCTGACAGTTTAACACGATGTTGTTCCTCAGCGCTGTTTGAAGGGTGCTACTTGGTGACATTTTGGGGCAGGAAAACCCATCTTTTCTCTCTTTTCCTGTTTCTCTCACCTTTACTCTTCCACCCGTATAATTAGCACAGTGATTTAAAAAAGGTGTAAAGCCGTTAAAAGTTTATTTTAGAGGAGTTTTCCTGTGGGTCCTGGGACAGAGGGTGTCATGCTATACAGATTTTGTAAAGTCCTCTGAGGCAAATTTGTGATTTTGGGGCAACATAAATACATTTAATTGAATTGAATAATCAAAATGATAAAATACTCTACCTGCCCAGTACCAAATGGCCAGCGATTAGCTTGCCAATATAGTACATAATAGTATATAAGAGCTCAAGAACTTGTTGGTGGAGACCAAAGACAGAGCTAAAAGAGGAGTTACAATTGGATTGGTTTCCAGAAAAATGAAGAGTGTGATCATGTGGAGATATTAAGCCGGGGCCACTTCCTGTGAGCAGCACGGGTGCGGCGAGGAACCTCTTGCTATTTATTTTGCCGCCCATGTTAACAGATTAGAGAAGCCACGCAGAGCGTGAGCTGTGCGGCTCGGCTGCATCTCTTCTACAGAGGAGAAATATTGCCTATTCCTTTTCCGCATGCTGCACATTGTTCAGGGTAAAAATACAAAAATAGACAGGAAAAAGGACCTTTTGACATCATGCACGCAACTTCAATACAGTTTTGACGTCTATACAGTATATGTAAAACATGACACAGAAAACAGCTAATATTTATTTTTAACTCAGCACTTTTTTTGTGTGGACAAAATCCAAATGGCAAATGCAGTTACTTGCACATCTCCATAACTTAAAAGACTACCTGCTATTAATAGTGGATTATTGTTATTCATGGACGAGCACAACCTTCTTAACCATTTTCTGAATTCAAAATAAATTACATTTATAATGAAATTAAACATTCTGGCCATTATGAAAGGCAAACTTCATGTAGAACAAAGGTTCGGCAGCAGCAATGTTGTCTGTGTGGACGCCACATGCAAACCACTGAGGAGATCAGAGCAAGATATCATCCAAAATTGGAAATGTATCCCTTCTAAACAAATCACTTTATGTTCAGTGCAACAATACAAATGCTTTTTTGTTCTGTTTTTATAGCAAAAGTAGCTGAGATGTTGTCTGAAAAGGTGGGTTTCAGCTTGCAGGGTGACTCTGCTGTCATGACTTAAGTGGGGAGCTCATTCTGTCACAGACGAGCCTTCGGTAATGACTCCCTTCAGTGCCCTGGAGGCCAGCGCCAGAGTTTTGAACTGGATGAGAGCAGGAACGGGGAAACCAGAGGGAAGGTTCATTCTGGATTAGCTGCACAGGTCTGATGAGAAGAAAGGGGCGTCGTCACACTCTGAAATTCTCCGAGCTGCTCTCAATTCTTAATTAGGAGCCAGTCCTTACGTCCCTGCACAACAGGCGATCTGAATAACCCTCCAATGAACTCAAAAGAATTGTGACATTCATCTTAAATGCATTGGGGAAAAGGGAAATGACAACGTAACAAAGAATAAGGGACTGATGTACTCTCTCATAAAACATTGCGTCAAATGTTTAACGTCCTTCACAACAGTTAACACAATTTCACAAAACCCCATGAATTCATCCTCATCAATAAAGTAAGTGTCTGTAATATAAGTGCATGCATCTTGATGATACTCTTTCCTGAGCCTCCAGCACAGATTTGTTTTCTCCATCACATTCGCTATCTGAGTGGTTCACACTTTTTCGGCTACGTTCAGCCTGCAGGCCAAAGTGGCTCCGATCCAACTATTTTGTGCGAATGTGACTCTGATCTTTTTTTATTTTTTCCATAAGAGAGAGAAGAAATACATGAAATCGGATCTTTTCAATTCTGATTTGGTCCATTTTCACATGTGGTCCTAAACCAGATGCATGTCTGAGTTTTTGCAACGGGAGTTTTTGCAACGTGACCTCAGTCTGAAGTTAAAGTTAAAAAAAAGACATCTAATAATGCACTTTCTTTGATTTCTAACATGACGTATTAGTTAATTAACTCCAAGATCCCCACACTGTGCTTTAACCCAATATGGAATAATCAATAACAGCGTTGGCACCTCCCCAACAGTGTGAGAATGACAGAGCGTCTGTTTAAGATCCTCCATGACAGGATGAGACATCCCATACAAGACGGATTGAAATGACTGATCTTCACAACTGGCTTCTCTGCGTCTCTGTCATTCACAGATGGCGCAGAGAAACAAATCGCCGTCTTGCACATCATACTGTACCTTCATACACAGTTGTAATTCATCCATGTATGACGAAGGAGGAGCGTTAGTGTGAGCGAGCAGAACAAATCAAGAGTCGGTATGAAAAACCGGTTTCATTAAAGCTGAGAGGGAGCCAGTTTCACAAGCAGTAAGTCAGCGCTGGCGGAGCTCAGTATGGCTCATTAGGTGGGGCTGATATGACAAACAGTCCTGGCTCTCACAGAGAGGGTTTCACTGAGTTTAGTGCCGACATCGATGGGATTATTCATTGTGTGATGTGGCATTATACTGCAATTCTGGTACAAAGTTGCTGCCCCTGATATTGAAAAACGCAATCTACTGTTTTTTTTTGTTACTGCACTTTACAGGTTGCTTCCTTTATTAAAGGAGACATGTCATGCTTATTTTCAGGTTCATATGTTTTTTTATTTTGGGTTTCTACTAGAACATGTTTGCATGTTTTAATGTTTAAAAAAAAAAAAAACATTATTTTTCTCATACTTTCTGTGAGAATGGGGGTGACTATGTCAACATGTGACATATGGAAGGGGAGCCAAATCTGATTGGCTTGTTGAACTACATGTTTTCTGATCTAGGCAGCCCACAAAATGTATGAGCCCAAGTACTGAAAACGTTTTTCATGACATGTCTCCTTAAAATATGTGTTGTATTTAACACACAAAGACATACAAACACATATAATAAATGGCACTAATCGCTTGAACAGATCCCATTTATGAACAGTGAGATTTCAATTTGTTTATTCATTTTAACTAAATGTATTAATTATTGAATAATAAGCAGAATGCACACAGATTGAAAGCAACACATTCTGGCATATATTATTAATGTCATGCAGTCCGTTTGCTCTTTGTTTTATATTCTGGCTTTTTTTTGCCTTCAACATTTCTTACTCAAACACTTTTAAGTCTCCTCTCATGCATTAATGAACTCCACTCCTCTTTCATCTTTTAATCCTCTTCCTCCAGGTCAGCACATGCAAATTTCCTATTTTAAAATAACAGACAAAAAAATCATTCATCCTGTGAAGTAGGGAAAGACAGGTGAGGAGAGAAGGGGCTTGATGTGCAGAGAAGCTGGAAGCCGACGCTCAAACACGTGCAGCAGGCTAACGCTCAAGTTTCCCGTCTCTCGCTCTCCCCCTCCTCAGGTCGGTACGTACGCTCGAGGGATTCTTCAAGTTCGCTACCCGGTCTGGCCTCGATACGGCAGCTTCCTGGAGCAAGTGTCCGATGACCGCCACCTGACCGTGGCCACGCTGGAGGAGCATCCCTTCGTCATGGTGGAGAACGTGGACCCGGGCACCGGCACATGTGTCCGCAACACGGTGCCCTGCCGGCGCCAGTCCAATCACTCAGAGAGGTGCACGCGGCAACGCAAACACATGCAGCTCGTTACATCTGCACAACGGGATTAACACACATAAAACACACACACATGTTGAAGCCCAGCACTGTTTGGGGTATCGAAAACTACTACTAAGTACCCAAATGAAGTTCATCATTTTGACTACCGTACTTTTCGGGTTATAAGCCGCTACTACCTTCGGTCAGTGTCCCCGACAGCTCCCCGCTGTAGCCAGCTGGGGCTCCTGCTAGCGCTCCGTCACTTCCCCGCTAACTTCCGCTAGCTCCCTGAAAACCACCGAAGGTAGCGGGACCAGGCTCGACACCCGATTTGGGCAGAGGGGACGCGGGCAGTAGCAGCAGCAGCGGGCAGTAGCAGCAGCAGTGGCCGGTAGCAGCAGAAGCGCTAGCTAGCAGCGCTACTAGCTTGCTACAGCGGGGACACTGATCAGCCGTAGGAGCGGCTTGTAACCCGAAAAGTACGGTACTTATTGGTTGATAAAACAATTTCAACTGCAGGTCTATACTTGAGCCTTGGTTGTAATCTGTGGAGGATATTGGGAAGGCGGTTTGAAATGTTTGTAGCAGAAGCATTACGCCGGTGTATGTGTGTCATGCTGTGTTCTGATTGGTTGGCGTAAAGACTTGGATTGTATCAGCAGTTACATTGGTGGTGGACGAATCTCACAGCGCGATCTCAGACGACTAAAGACCTCTCCGTGTTTCTCTCAAGATTTGTCAACTTGTGGCTTGGATTGGGCAACAATTGCACAGGGGCCTTTACTCACTTATACTGTCCTTCAGTTTGCTCTGTTGCCACAGAACTGCAGTTCTTTCCATGATTGCGAGCATCCCCCTCATCCATGTTGCCTTGAGAGTTTGTTCTTGACTTCAGAAACAGTCGCTGACAAAACCTCACAGCTCCAGTAAGTCCAGAAGCTCCAGAACAAGAGAGTAAGTGGACCTTGAGTTGAGAGGGTTTCGTTTCTGCTGCTGCTTTTAAGGTGAAGAATGAACTGTCAAGCTCCACTACTGTATTCTTAGATCAGGAAGATTCTGATATGACAAATCATATTTTTTTGCCAATTTGTTAGGATGCCTGGTGCGATTAGACAACATTCACATTTTGGCTTCTTTATTTCAGAAAAACACATTACATTTCTCAAGGTAAAGTCTAATTTTGAGTTGAGAGTGCTCAAACATTTCAAATGAAACCCAGTCCTACACACAGACGTCTGCGCCCTCCCTTTCTGATCCTCTGCCCCAGTTTTGCTCTGAGTAGACACGGCAAACCTCCACACTTCATTAAACGCAGAGTAGTGTGTGTGCGGAGTGTCTACGCACTTTAAAAAACACACCTCCGGTGTCAAACATTCAGCTCAGCATGGCAGAAAACAACCATTTAACAGCTATTACCTCTGACTACCTGCAACTGGTGCTCGTCAGGAATACGTAATATCTTCATTATGTTCAAACACACATAATAGAAGCACAAGTCTGGCATGAATGTAATTGCAATTGTCAAACAAACACTTTCGTTGTATTGTTTCCGCATTGACAAAAAGAGCAAAACACATATTTTACAACCTAATGGGAAACGTGATTCTCATTTCAAATCTGGTGACGGTCTTTTCTGCGATCCTGCTGAAATGAATAGCATATGTCTTAGCTTTTAGCTTTCAATTTGTTTCCATTGACAGTAACTTACTGTGACTGAGAAACGGATTCCCAGACACAACAGTTTGAATTATGTCCCGGAAAGAAAAGAAAAAATCCAATTATTGCAATGAATCTCCAGCTATTTTGGGGCTTGTTCACGTCGTGTCCCAGCCACCCCTAGAAGGGGCATAACCGTGGCCGTACAGCACACCACCAGAAGAATAGCGCTCACATTCATGCATGATAAATAGGTCCTTGGAAGGAGCAGAGGACGAGCACATTGTTCTGCATACCAAAAGATCACACAAGAACAGACAAAACTTGTCCTGCAACTTTAATGCCACATCCAGCACATCTCACTGCACTGATTCAGTCATTTATTTAAGGGTTCACCTCAACCTTTGCCGACTCCTCTCTGCGCTCTGGAGTTTTTTTTAAATTTCCAACGGAGCCCTCACTGAAGGACTATGTATTTATTCTGCTCCGTTGTTTGCCGCCTGCGACACACACAGCTTACCCAAGAGAAGGACTTTGCCAAATGGACAGCCAGCTCACGATTATGAAAAATTGAATATTTAGAAGACAACATTTGTTCGCTGCCTCACATTGTCAAACAAAATAAAATAAATACAGTGGCACATGCAAAATGCATGCATGCATGCATCTTGAGTTTGATTATGATGTTTTATTTTATTTTATTAAATTAATAAAATCTTAAAGTATGCTGTATTTTTAAAAGAAGAGAGTTAGCTGAGAAGATACATATACAGCTGTTATGTCTGTATGATAAATATGAACTTACTTAGCTTAGCATAAAGACACAAAACAGGAAAACAGCTTGCCTGCTCTGTCCAAAGGTAAAATAATACCAGCACTACCAGCACCTCTAAAGAACATTAATGAACACTTTATTTCTTTTGTTTAATTAAAACAAAAACAAAGAGGTGCCGTCTGGTAGGATTTAGACTGAGCCTGGCTAGCTTCGGCACAAGTTGCCTGTGTCTCGGCCAAAAAGTGGCGCCTGAACGCACCACAAAGACGAGAAGGGATAACTCTCCATACCAGCAGGTGTACTCTTCATTTAAAAAGGGAAAAAGCATAGGAAATGGGACTGCGGATATATACGCTGTTATCATGATACATACATTAAAAAAAGCAGCATTTTCCTAACACCATCTCGGTCAAATATTTGACGGGCAGACTAGTGCCGACGATGCGCGTCACACCGCAAAAACTAGGGCGACAGACGCTCGGCCTGGTGTGTGCCTTTACCCAGCATGCCCCACATGTCCCCTCCCACCATAACCAGCGTTGAATCATTAGAGATTCAATGTTTCATATGCACAGATTCATCACCTTTTAATCACCCAAACAACCGAAAACAAACAATTCATCCTGTAAATGTCATGTTCATGTTCGCCTCAGTGATTTCACATGTATCCATGTATCCGTTTGTGTGTGTGTGTGTGTGTCAGTATGCGTTATGCAGATTGCAGAGCTGACCATGGCTGGCGCATTAATTATAGCGAGAGATATGTAGCGGCTGTTGTTGGGCGCAATGGCACATTGATTGCCAGTAAAGAAGATTTATCTGTCCAACATGGGTCATCTGTCATAGCGTGGGACAATGTTATCCCATCCTACCCTCTTTCTGTTTCTCTTTCACCCTTTCTCTCAGGCTGGCATGTCCCATTTGGACAATGACCAACAAACAGAGAGAAAGCAAGAGAGAGGGAGCGAGGGCTGCTGCTATATAAATCAGTTAATCTTGCTGTGTGGTCTGAGCAGCTTCCCCGCAGAGCAGATGTTTAGCGTGATTAGGACTTTTTTGTCTTGCTCATTAAAAAAAATCCTTTCTTTGGACAGATGATGGCCTCCTTTGCCAGAAAGCTGAGCCTACCTCGCTGTGCCGATTAAGAGCAGGAATGCCACTCTGAAATCCGACTTTAAAGATCCACAGTTCGTGGTATAGTTTGTTGTATAGTAGCACAACGTCCAGAGGATGGAGTAGTTAATGACCCTAGTAGTTTTTGGACAGAAAGAATAGGAGATATCTGGTTCAACATGGTTAGGGTACGGATACTAAAACACTTACAAATCTTAAACTTAAATGTTAGGGATGTCATTTCACCACTTTGACCTCCACGATTCGCAACACAAAGGGTTTCATCACTTCCTGTGTTTGACATTAGGAGTAAATTGTGCACTCCAGTATTAATGCACTGGGCTGTTAGCGTCTTTGTGTGCTTTTGGTCTTTGACTCTTTTTAAATGGCTTGGTCCCTCAGGTCTCATTAAGGTAAATCATCATGCGACAGGACACATTTGTATTTTTCCAACAATATCTTTGTGGCGACATGAATTCAGCGTGCCAGTGTCCCCGTTCACGTTGACTGTTTCCCTCATCAATCTTACATGATCACAGTGGTGGTTATTTCAATTATCCTCCTCCTCCTCCTCTTCCTCCTCCTCCATCTGTCCTCCTTTGCTCTTGCCCTCCTTTCTCTGCAAACTGAAGCCGCCGCCGCCGCCCTGTTAGGCCGCGTCTGGTTGTTCGCCGAGTGTTTCCTGTCTACCGGTCACCTGAGGATCCCTCCTCTCTCTGGTTTAACTCCCTCGTGGTGCTTCGCTCCACCCTGCACTAGTTTTCTGGGCATTTTATGAAGTACACACCACACAACACAACTGCCGCTAATCCTCCAAGGACACTGAGCTACATGCGTGCGTGTGTGTGTGTGTGTGTGTGTGTGTGTGTGTGTTACGGAGTAAGGACGGCCCAATTTAGGTTTGTTTGTGTGTGTGTGTGTGTGTGTGTGTGTGTGTATTGTTAGTGGAGTGTGTATAATGACGACAGGTGGCCAGCTCCTGCAGCAATTAATTAACGCGGCGTTTATCAGAGCTATTGACTCCTGTGAAAGAATAGCGAGCCTTTCAAAAACACTTAAAATGAGTCTGAAATGAACTCTTACGCTGTTGAGAATAATCAACCTGAATGTTAATTGCTCGCTTGACTCAATTTCGCTCAATGTCTCCCTCATTTATTCACTCACGTGCGCTTATGCTGACTCATTGGCATGCTGAGGTTATCTCAACCACGCACACACACACACACACATACACACACACGCGCGCGCACACACACACACACACACACACATTTTAAGCCTCCACATTGGCAGCTCTTTTTCAGGAATCTGTCTGCTTTTAACTTTGTCCACTGTTGTTTTTACTCTGTCTTTAATAATGTTTACTCTGTTAGTTTTTTTCACACTTTTCTGTACTTCTGTTCTTTTCTTCCACACCCCATTAAGTAGCGAGGCCACAGAGTGGAAGTGAGTATTTCTCACATGCTACACACCTTAATGACCTTTGATTAGAGGCCATCACAGTCACTTAACCATCCACTGTGGGCTCTGTCACACTGTGTGTGTGTGTGTGCGTGTATGTGTGTGTGTTTTGGCGTCTCCTCCGTCTCCATCGACAACTTGTTAAAAGACATTGATTTCAGCTAATGAACCAGCCATCGCCTGCCCTTCACATCACTGCCGTAGACAATGGTCACTGTCAGAATGAGAGCCAACGACTATTTAGCACCCACCTCTCTGCAACTAAACAAAACAACAGCTTTAGTCTGAGAAGCTAAAGATAGTCCCGGCTGCCAGAGAGGTTTTTGATCACAATATGTTAAAAAAGCTGTGTGTGTGACTCTGCTTTTTCTCCTCCCTATGACAGTGTTATGGGCCATGCGGAGTCCTACACCAAACTGTGCTGCAAGGGCTTCTGCATAGACATCCTGAAGAAACTGTCCCGCACCATCAAGTTCTCCTATGACCTCTACCTGGTCACCAACGGGAAACACGGCAAGCTGGTCCGCGGGACTTGGAACGGCATGATTGGGGAGGTGAGACTGAGGGCTGGGTTATTTAAAGAAGGATAAGTCCCTGAATGCAACAGCTGGTGTAGCTGGATTGGTTGCCTAGTGGCCATCTGAAGACAATTATTAAAGCAAGGTGTTTTAAAATGTTTATCCACAGCCCTAACTAAGATGAAGGTAGCTTTGGGCTACGATGTGCCCTAATTACATTAGAGGTAAGTGTTGTGTATCGCCAAAAACATCAGTACATGCTGCCCCATATAAAGAACACTAGTGGTAAATATTTTTTATTTATCCATTCAGGTATTTAAGTAAAATAATCCTGTTAAGGTCAAGAAAAACTATAAATAAATATATATCCTTAAATAATAAAGAATACCTTTTTAAAAGATACTTGTTGTAAGTCATGCATGTAGCATTATGTAGTACAAATAAGTCTATATATAAGTATTTAAACATGTATATAAAAATATATTAATTGATGTCAGCTAACTGTAAAGACAACACTGACATGTTATCACTTAATCTTGGCAAATACGTGAGCAAATGGTTTGCTTATATTCTGATTCAGGAGGCATGGAGAAATGTTATTCTTCATTTGACGTTGTGTTATTCTCCACCTGTGCAACATTCAATTGCCTTTTAGCTCTGCTTTGGTCTCCACCCTCTCATAAGGGCAATATCTGACGCTTTTAACAGCTAAATACTTCAATCTGTGTGCTGTTTAGTGGGCAGGAAAATGAGGTCAATGAGAGCGGTGAGGCTGAACTTAAACACAAGCTGAAAGATGTTAAAATGCTCTATAGATCTGAGAAGCATTTCAGACTGGGTGATAATTATCTGTGAATTCATCACTACAAGTGACCTTTAAAAAAATAAAATAATAATGTTGTAATTGACAAATCAGAATTGAGTATTCAACAAAGCCGTGTGATGAAACTCTGTAGATAATGGCTAGAATACACTGTTATGAAGATTAAAACATATTTATTTTTCCTGTTTGGGTTCCTGAAGAGAAAGTCTTGATGACACACGGTTTCAATCTAATAACAGCAATAACAGTCCTATTTCATCAGCTGTACCGCTGTGGTAGTTGTATAGTTCAGTTTTGAGGATGGCAGTAATGAAGCACAGTGACACTACCATTTCATGGCCTAGAGATTTTCTTTGATGGGTTTTTATTTAGGTCAGTGGCGTGAGGCCATGCATACACATATGGAGCTAACGCGTACTCTTCTCCCGCACACCAAGCCACATCAAACACGGCCGAATCTGAAAGTGAAACGCCCTGAACAGGTGTTCCTCAGGAGAGCCTTCTTGCTTGTGCTTCTGTGCCTGCAGGCGCTTGGCTCTGGGTCTGTATCTGTATGTGTGTGTGTGTGTGTGTGTGTGTGTGTGTGTGTGTGTGTGTGCTACATTTACAAAAACACATTTCTCTCTGCAAAACTCTCTGCTTTTCAGAAAAGCGAGCTTGGGCGTGAGCACTCCTGAGATCGGCATGCTCTCACTCTCTGGTTGACAAACATGTTTCGTGTCTCTGTCGTTAGAGCCATGCCTTACTGTAGAGCACAGAGTGTTTGCTGCAGTGTGTTCAAAAAAGGATTGCTCATGAAATTCAGAATTTGGCGGCATGTCATTTGGGACACTGGGAAGTTGTGATGAAATATACTCATTTTGTCCTTTTTCTTTAATTTACAGAGTAACCAAAATAGTTCATAAATCCAGGAAAGCATGTTGCGACACACCGCTGATGACTGTCGATGATTCTCTCCGGTGCTTTATTATGTGTCTCTGTCCTCCGTCTCTCAGGTCGTGTACAGACGAGCTGACATGGCCATCGGCTCTCTCACCATCAACGAGGAGCGTTCGGAAATCATCGACTTCTCCGTGCCGTTCGTTGAGACGGGCATCAGCGTCATGGTCGCTCGCAGCAACGGGACAGTTTCCCCATCTGCCTTTCTTGGTGAGGAGAAGAGAAAACAAAAAAAAACGCTTCTTCTGGAGCCATTTGTCAGTTCAAAACCGGTCACAACACGCGTTATCCTGGAGTTTGATGTCAGCCAATGTTGCCGCCATCTTCTTTCCCGCCTCCTCCCAGGATGGCCTACTTAAACTAGTTCTGTCTCTGCAGACGCTTCGGGAAACTTCCCATTAAGCTTTTATCCTGCTGATAACTGAAGCCTACAACTAAATCCCCTTACGTACCGCACACACACCTAAATCCCTTTTCCAAACCCTAAACAACAAAATTCAGCACAAAATCCTGAACAGTGTATTTCTGTTTTCTCATTTTCTCATCTCGCTATCCCGCTGCCACATATGGTGACCCCCATCACAGGCTGAGGTTTAGAAGAAGGACGTACAAAAGAGACTTACTTTAATCCTTTATGTTTGTTCCTTCCCTCCTCCTCCTCCTCCTCCTCCTCCTCCTCCTCCAGAGCCCTACAGCCCAGCAGTTTGGGTTATGATGTTTGTGATGTGCCTCACCGTGGTGGCGATTACAGTTTTTGTGTTCGAATACCTCAGTCCAGTCGGCTACAACCGCAGCCTGGTCAGCGCCAAAAGTAAGTGTTAAACCTCTTTGTTTCACTTTTACTGTTAGAATGTATTTCTCCTGAGTACAGTGGATGATAGAGGAGTGAATGATTACTACAGAGGTAAACAAACGGGTAAAGTCCATATTGATCCCATAGTGTCCCATGTATTTTACAAAGCCTGCATGCTGCACTTCCTGCAACGTTAAGAGTTCCTGAACAGGATTTTTTGGGGAGAGAGAGGGCTAATCAATCCCACAATGCAGCGCTGACAGAGCATGCCGCGTCCCCGGGTCCGAAAGGTCATTTTCCCATTTTAATTAGCATTCGCCACTGCGCTAATCGAAGTGTGATTGATGGCGGCGGCACCCTCCGTCGCTGCACATGGCAGAGAGCAATGGAAACGGGCCGAGGCTGTGAAATTGTTCCGTTGTTTGGAAGTTTGGCTTGGGATGGCTCATGAATACTTGCATGATGAACTGTAGACTGACTTGTTTTGTTTGCATCATGCGAGAACTTGGAGAAACAAACATGTCAAACATCACCTGACGGTCAACACATCCATGGCAAAAGTTGTACACTTAAAAGTTTGTTCCAACAAATTCAAATCCACATATTTCCTTTCACTTTTCAGACCTGGAGGTTTGAAATGTCTCGCTAATTATTGTTTCTTTGGAGGGAATATTTCTTTTAATGCAATTTCTGAAACTCCATTCACCTGCTTTGTCTTCCTGTTGGAGGTTAAAAATTGTAACAATCCCAAAACCGGTGCGAATAAAAAACCAAACTATCTGCATGTCTGGATACCACTAGACCACTAAAATGTTTTCTATGAAAAACTTAAGACTTACTGCTTGACCACAACACTATCTTTTTAGACCACTTCTTTTCTCACTGTGTGCTAAAAACATCTCCACATTGAATACAACACCATGATACCCAGAAACGACGTGTCCGACACCCTCCTCCCTCTGTTTCCTCAGCTCCTGGTGGTCCAACGTTCACCATCGGGAAGTCAGTGTGGCTGCTGTGGGGCATTGTCTTCAACAACTCTGTCCCCATTGAAAACCCCAAAGGAACAACCAGTAAGATCATGGTCCTGGTCTGGGCCTTCTTCGCTGTCATCTTCCTGGCCTCTTACACTGCCAACCTGGCCGCCTTCATGATCCAGGAGCAATACATCGACACAGTGTCCGGTCTCTCCGACAAGAAGGTAAGAGACTGAATAAACAACACTGGGATGACTGTGAGGGGGCGGGGTTATTGAAAGTCCGTGCAGACGTACAGAAAGCCGGCTGTCTTTGTGGAGCTGTAAGATATGGAGCAAACCACGTCGTTGTGTTTAAATCCAGCTCCATCAGCTCTTCTTTCCTCTGTTCAACAACTAAAGCATGAATGGAAGAGACACAAAAGACTCCAGTAAAAACGACTTTGCTGTGAACGTCTCTGTCCTTTTCCTATCAGTGGGGAGTGCAGTGGCATGAATGACTAATCAATTACTGCCTTCTGTCAATACCAGATGGTGTCTGAGTCTCCACTTGTCCCAGTGTAGACTCCTCAGTTTTTCGGTCAGTCTATCAATATTCCCCCTGCGCCGTCTCCATCTCTCTTCAAGCTCACACCGTTAAAAAAAGGATCGCCAAATGTCAAGCGATTAAAAACAAGAGGCACAGAGGAAAAACAACACCTGCAGACTTCTTCTACCACTTAAATGTGTGGCCCGCGGACACACACACACACACACACACACTCACTCACTCACTCACACACACACACACACAAACACACACTCACTCACTCACTCACACACACACACACACACACACACACACACACACACACACTAAACCTGGTAACGGGGCCTCAGAGGAGCTTTACAAGAAAGCGTATCCTTCTTCACAGATAGTGAAAAGCAACTCCCCGGCAGGGATGTGCAGTGCCACCTCAGTGATCTATGGTTGTATTATATTAGCTGACTATATTAACTTTATGCAGATGCATTATGTCCCACAGCACAAGGGACTAATATAAATGACCCTGCACAACACAACCTCAGCTGTACCTTCCTTCTGAGATCCTGCACGACAGAGGATTAGGTGGGTTTAGGTCGTGGGCTGGCTGGGTTCATATCTCGCAGATTTAACCCTCTGAGGTCGGCGCCCGCGTCGAAGCGTTACACCAGGTGTCTAAATGTTTAATAAAATTATATCATCACAATAATACGTCACATAAATATGGTTAAAAATCTGGCGGATAGATATGGTTTCCACTTCCGCGTCTGAGCATCTAAACATGGACATGAGGCGTGCAAAGCTTCACTGTGAGTAAGAAGGTGCCAAGCAAAGAGTCCTGAGCAGAGCTATATTGGAGGGGACAGACGGCGCAGCTTCAGAGCCTGAAGGATTCACTAACAAGGAGCTAGCCGGAGCTAACGGGCCAGATAGCTGGCCACAGCGTTTCTGTGAGACTGAACGGTGAGTAATCAATTGTTGAATCTATCACGTTAACTTGTTACAGTGAACATAGTACGACCAGTAGTGCTGGACCTCCATTATATGTTTGTAAGACAGTAAATAACGTGTGTTGACGAGAGCTACGAGCGATTAGCACGTCGGTAAATAGTTCCGTGTTGGCTGTTATCATCCGTATATATGACTAAACGGGGCATAATCAGTTGTTGTCTCTATCACCGTTAACTTTCTTACAGTGAACATAGTACGACCAGTAGTGTTGGACCTCCATTATATGTTTGTAAGACAGTAAATAACGTGTGTTGACGAGAGCTACGTAGCGGTTAGCACGTCAGTACACAGTGCCGTTTTGGCTGTTATCATCCGTATATATGACTAAACGGGGCATAATCAATTGTGTCTCTATCACCGTTAACTTTCTTACAGTGAACATAGTACGACCAGTAGTGTTGGACCTCCATTATATGTTTGTAAGACAGTAAATAACGTGTGTTGACGAGAGCTACGTAGCGGTTAGCACGTCAGTACACAGTGCCGTTTTGGCTGTTATCTTCCGTATATATGACTAAACGGGGCATAATCAATTGTGTCTCTATCACCGTTAACTTTCTTACAGTGAACATAGTACGACCAGTAGTGTTGGACCTCCATTATATGTTTGTAAGACAGTAAATAACGTGTGTTGACGAGAGCTACGTAGCGGTTAGCACGTCAGTACACAGTGCCGTTTTGGCTGTTATCATCCGTATATATGACTAAACGGGGCATAATCAATTGTGTCTCTATCACCGTTAACTTTCTTACAGTGAACATAGTACGACCAGTAGTGTTGGACCTCCATTATATGTTTGTAAGACAGTAAATAACGTGTGTTGACGAGAGCTACGAGCGATTAGCACGTCGGTAAATAGTTCCGTGTTGGCTGTTATCATCCGTATATATGACTAAACGGGGCATAATCAGTTGTTGTCTCTATCACCGTTAACTTTCTTACAGTGAACACAGTACGACCAGTAGTGTTGGACCTCCATTATATGTTTGTAAGACAGTAAATAACGTGTGTTGACGAGAGCTACGAGCGGTTAGCACGTCGGTAAATAGTTCCGTGTTGGCTGTTATCATCCGTATATATGACTAAACGGTGCATAATCAACTGTTGTCTCTATCACGTTAACTTTCTTACAGTGAACTCATACTGACTGTATTAATGTATTTTACAGAGTGGATTCAGAGCTGTGAGGGTCCAGAGGGCAACATGTAGCATCGCTGCAGCAGTCTCCCTGTCCGTCTGCCTGCCTGAACACATCACCTAGCAGGCCGCAAAGCCAGCCACAGCTCATCATCCCCACCATATAATAATAAAAAATTTTAGACATTAAATTACATGTGTCTACCATTTTATTCATATATTCCACTGCTTTTGTGAACCTAAGACCTTTTGGTAAACCAATTTCCATCACCAAAACCGCTATCCCACATGAGTAAAGTTATGTTTTCACAACAAATATGAGACATTTCCAAAATCAAGATTCAATTTTTCAGCTTTAGTCATATTTTCATATTTACACTTGTGCCTTTGGGACAATGGTGCCTCATTATATAGATAGCTGAGATTGTTCTGTATTTTTTGATATACAACACATGATTTTGTATCATATGCTAGTGACTTTAAAAAGGGGAATTTAAAAAGTATGTAAAATCAAGAAAAATCAAGAAATTGACCACCAGACCTCCAAGTGTTAAAGGATATGGCAAGTGTGGTTCTATATTCTATCTTATTGTCAATAAATGCCATAAAAAGATGAAAATCAATGCGTCGATCCGTCGCTCAATACTTTCCATCTTGACCACCTTGACTGGGTCCTGTTTCAAAGCAAAACTGGAAAACCGGGAAAAACAAACCTGACTAGCATGATAATATTTTTTTCAAAACAGAGACCCTGATCTAACTGAACTGACGAGCTAACCCCGGCACATTAACATCGATATTGTTGAATGCCAATCTTGATTTTTGTTCACTGTCCCTTATAAATAAACTCAAGCAACCAATAGGCATAAATCAATGTGAAGAGTGTCAATTGATCTCTTTCCCCCCCTATAAGTAGCACCAAATGTCATAGTACTAGCAAAGTGTCACCTTCTTTTCTCCCCTCAAACAGGCATAACATGTGCATTTGTTTGGGACTATTTTCAGCCGCGGATTGATACACATTTGATGCTCTAGTGAGTTTTTCAGATTCAGATTTAGGCAAATAGGGAATAAATGGCTCACAAGTAAGAACATATTGTACACAGGGTAAAAGCATGTGGTTAAATCCCTTTTAGTAGGGAATTCTGTCTGTCAGTGTTTTCTTGTGGAGCCGTGACAGCTAGTAACACATAGTGAGTACAAAAAGAAAAATACCCACTTAATTTGTCCAACTTCAACGACACCTAAGAGGACTGTATCTTTAGTGGCCCATCACTTACATTGAAGTTGCTTTTGGAAGGATTTTTTTGGGGCGGCAGTAGGAAGAACAAGTACAGCGACTAGAAACGTGAGTATTGTGTTAAACTAGACTTGAAAAAATTAGGACCTATTTCTAATCTACCTTCGGTGACGCTTGTTTTTGATCGAACAGCTGATTCTAAAAAAGAAAAGAAAAGAAGATGTAGCATCTCAACTGAAGCCATTGGAGATGCAGCAGAAGAGTGATCACATCAACACACATGCACTCACCCACTCACATTGGGATTGGCCCATCCATTTGCACTCGGCTCAAAAGGTCAACGCTGTAAGCAAGACGAATAGATCTTTCCTGTTTACAGTCCAGTTGAGCTCTCGGAGACGCATTCCTGCTTCATCCTGCATTAATGCGTCAGCTCGCAAGATGTGAACTTCGATCGGGAAACAAATTGAACTGGATTAGGATCATCTGCGGGCAGAGAAATGATTCAAACAGATGTGTGCTGACTGAAGTCAGATTTACTCAAATGGAGGTGAGCTGAATGGTATCCTGTCCATTCAAACGGCATTGAGTTTGGCTGCTGATTGAATCAGTCTTGGGAAGAAAAAAAATGGAATGACTCTAAAATGGATTTCATTTAACTGAGTAGTCCCTCGTCCTCTTTACTCCTCTCCACCACATTTATTCACCCTGGTTCCCCTTTTTGCTCTTCTGTTTGCTTTTCTCCTTTCTGTACCTTTTACTTTCTCCTTTCATCTCCTCTTAACTCCTCTTTCTTTTCTTCCTCTATTTTCTCCTTTTCCTCCCCTTCATTCTCCTCTTGTTTCCTTTCCTTTCCTCCCATCGTTTCTTCTCTCCTCTTTTCTTTCCTCTTTGCTGCTCTCTTATTTCCTTTCTTCTCATTGTCCTCTCTTTTCCTTCCATTTGCTCCTTGTTCTCTTTTCACTTACGTCCCTCCTATCCGTTCTCCCCCATTCACTCTCATTCCTCCCTGTTACTGTCTTAACCAACCCTGCCTGCCTTTTCTTTAATTTCTTCTATTCTTTTCCATTTCTCATTTTCCATTTCTCTGCTTTTTTTGGGTCCCCTCTGACATTCTTTCCTCATCACCAACTCTTTCACCAATTTCTTTTTGTGCCTTCTTCTTTCTGTCATCTCCTCCTCCCTACCACCATCCCCTATTCTGCCCTCGCTCCCTTCAGTCTCTCTCCTCTCCTTCCATTTTATCCTTACTCCCTTCTCTCTCTCCCCCCTTCTCCTTGTCAAACTTCTTCTTCTCTTACCCCCTTTCTATTCTCTTGTCTCCCTCTCCTCATCTGTCATATATTCTCCCCCCTTCCCTTTCCTCTCATCTTGTGTCTCCTTACAGTTCCAGAAACCACATGAGCATTACCCTCCTTTTCGCTTTGGGACGGTCCCGAACGGGAGCACGGAGAGGAACATCCGCAGCAACTACCCCGACATGCACATGCACATGATGAAATACAACCAGAAGGGGGTGGAAGAAGCTCTAGAAAGCCTCAAAACCGGGTACATATTAACTTTGTTACACAATTAGATAAGTGGTTATATTTAACTGATACTCCCGCCTGTGAAGACACGAGATGCTACAGCAATAACGATCATGATTTTTGGTGATACAGCAGAGATTTGACGCGCTTTGTGATGTAGCATCTATTTGTGATTTAGGCCAGTTTGATGGGTGTATTTTTAGATGAAAAGAATCATGTCTGCTGAAGCTTACTTTGTTTTGAGGAGTGCTTTTAAATCTTCACTAAGAACATCATTCTTTATGTTTAGTACTAAATAGCTAATTTTGGCCTGCAGTCTCTGCTCACAAATGACAAACACCTTTTAAGCACCATGGCACCTATATAGGGTGAGGCGGACCTGAAACCTCTATTTTTGCTGTGTTTCAATCTTTATTTACTCTTAACCAGTGACATACATACTAATATTTACACATCTGTAAACAAAAGCTCACATGGGTTGCCTTTATTATAACACCAACATTATTCAAATAGCCCTTGTGGTTGCAGAGATGCACCCTTTTTTAGTTTGGGTATGTTATTTCGAGCAGAATCTTAAAAAAAATACCTCGGTTTTTAAAAGGTTAAAATAAAAAACATCTGTATTGAATGGTCTGAATGCACGGCCACTGATACTGCAGGATCCTTTAAGATGTATAGATATGAATACAATTCTGACATGTGTAAGAACTTTGTAAGAGCGAGGCGTTCTCTCAGACGAAAAACAATCCATTGACTTGCAGGAAGCTGGACGCCTTCATTTATGACGCTGCCGTTTTGAACTACATGGCCGGAAAGGACGAGGGCTGCAAGCTGGTGACCATCGGCAGCGGGAAAGTGTTTGCCACCACGGGATACGGCATCGCTCTGCAGAAGGACTCCCGCTGGAAACGGCTTATTGACCTGGCGCTGCTGCAGTTCCTCGGAGACGGTGATCCAAATCTTACAGGATATAATACGCAACCCGAGCCTGCACACACACACACACACTGTACTGTACACCGCCCCGTGTTTGATCTGCTTGTGTTTAATCCCCTCTGACTGCCACTCTGTGTGTGAACCGTGGCACTGGCGTCGGTCCAGTTCAGTGTTTGCTGTGTCAGCAGGGAAGTGGCCTTACAGGGAAGAGTTAATATCCTGCAGAACAGCAGGGATATGATTATCTCCATTACACACACGTAACCGTCCTACCTGCACACACACAAATACACTCACCGTGACAGCCGCCCGTGTTGAATTAATATCCTCCCTCCTCTGAGCGCTTAAGAGCACCCTACATACTCACTCTGAGCTTTCCTTCATAAAATAGAAAATAGTGTATTTGTGGTCAACATACGCTAAGAGAGATAAAATGTCCCGTGCTCCCTGAAGGCCACTTGAGAGAGCAGAGCTCAATAGGTGGCCACCTGTCCGGAGGCCTGGAGGAGTAGCTTATGTGGCAATAATGGCTTATGAAGAGTTTAAGCAGGCTGATATTTGACATCAACTCCAATATAACATGAACACAGCATGAATGGACTGAAATAAGCAATAAGAGCTGACGGTTGTAGTCGAGGCCGGCAGAGCAACGCCCACAAAGATGGAAAAAAGTTTCTGCTGATGTCTGTGGGTCATAGATTCCAGTCAATGCAAAGACTTTGGCACCAAATATCACAACTTAATATTGACTTCATAATCACCGTTTCATTTAAAATCCAATAATGTTGTAAGAGCCACGAGTGTACTATTGGTAAATTAGAATTTCAGGAATATTAATAATTTACTTTCTGAATTATGCTCATTGTGTTGGAACTAAGCTTTGCAAAACAAAGAGCTGCATTATGCATGGGAGCATATAGTTTTTCTACCGTGTGACAGTGTGACAGCGTTTATTTATTTGTGTATTTAGTTAAAGTTTTTGCTGTGTAAAATAAAGACCAAAGGAAAAGAAGTAAAATATCTCCTGTCATTCGCGTACGAAAAGGAACTCACTGTCTGCAGTATGTACTTTTCTCGAGACTACTGCACTGTACATCCAAGACAACAGAGCAGAGATAATTATCTTCAGGTTATTGTAAGCTATCATTTCTCCCTCTCTTCTTCACTCTGTCAAGTCATCTCATACTCTCTCTTTCTTCCCCCTCTCCTCCCATACACCTCCGTCCCTCCAGGAGACACCCAGCGCTTGGAGACGGTGTGGTTGTCGGGCATCTGCCAGAACGAGAAGAACGAAGTGATGAGCAGCAAGCTGGACATTGACAACATGGCGGGCGTCTTCTACATGCTGCTGGTGGCCATGGGCCTCAGCCTGCTGGTCTTCGCCTGGGAACACCTGCTTTACTGGAAACTACGACACTCCCTCCGCAAGTCTCACAAGCTTGACTTCCTGTTGGCCATCAGCAGGGTGAGAGATGCAAATGAGTCATTTGATTGATCAGTTGTTTTGGGTTTATGGGAGTCGGGTTGAAGAATTGCTTCACTGATTTGTACACTGATTATTTATTTAAGTATCTGATTGGCTGGCTGTAATGGGAGTAGTGGAGTTACAGCTGCCTTAAGTGATTGGAAGATTGGCTGGTTGATTATTTTGACTCTAAGTGGTTGCTTGCCTTTCTGTGCAATATGCTGTTTTACATGAGGGGGCTTTTATGTGATGATAAATAAGCTCAAATGGATGTGTATTTGCATGTAATTACATGGTATCATTAGAGGGCCTTGTTAAAATATTAGCTCAAATGGCACTGCATTGTTATTTAGAATGAGAGGGGAGGGCAGAGATAAAAGGAAAGAAAAGCAGCACTAATTTTGGTGTTTACTTAGCATTTCACTTTGAATGCGTAATGTTCATTCGCAATTAGCCTAAATCAGTAGCCGGTGTGCTGATGCCATTGTTTGGGGACGTGGATACTGAGGCAGAGAGCTCTGGCTGAAGTTGCAGTCAGGGAAATGTCTACGGACACCAGGCTGCTCCTCTGCCGTGTAATTACACTATTGTGCCTGGATCGGGGTTTTATCAGATTAGCGGCTAAATGACTATCTGATCATTAATCCGTATGGGGCGGCCCCAAGGGCCAAATTAAATTTGGCTCTTTCAGCATCTCCCAGCCAACTGTAAGCAGAGAGCAGTCATGGGATTTGGCTCAGTGTTTGTCCATGCAGTTAGAGACGGTTTGTTCTGCAGGGGACTTTAGGTGTGTGTGTGTGTGTGTGTGTGTGTGTGTGTGTGTGTGTGTGTGTGTGTGTGTGTGTGTGTGTGTGTGTGTGTGTGTGTGTCGTGTCCGTTTATTGGGGCAATCCTCTCAGCTTAAACTGTTTTTCTTTGAGTCCCGGGAGAATGCATAATGAATTTGTGACTAAGTCTTGCCTCGGTGATGAAATAAGATATTAATGAAATCAGTTTTTTATTTAACTGCCAGTGGGGTTTTTATTAGTTGGGGTGGAACATCACTTTGAGATGCACAAATTGTTTGAAATTCTTTCTGTGAAATTGTCCCTTTAGGTCTGCTTGGTTGATTCAAGGTTAAACAGTTTGTGGCTACCTATTGATATAATTACTGATGAGCTTCTTCTTCTCTCCTCATTATTTCTTTATCTTCCTCCTATTTCATCTCTCAGGGTATTTACAGTTGTTTCAATGGAATGGAGGATCATGGGCGTTCATCTGGCTTCGCCAAACCGGACCTGACCTCCAACTACGCTCAAGCAAACATGCTGAAGATGCTTCGCACTGCCAAGGACCTGGTCTCCACCGCCAATGTTGAGACGTCTCTGGACAACGCCACCAAGACCATAGAGCATTTCAGTCGGCATGGCGGCAGCTTGCCTGTTCGTATTCCACATGTCGCAACCGAGGCCGTGCCAGGAGGATTTGCTTATATTACCGAGAATCACTGCTCCCTAAGCTCACCTCTGACGGCTGTTTCCTCTCTGAAGCAGCAGAGGGGTGTGAGCAGGCCCACGCCACTGCGCTACACGCTCCCGACTCGCTCTACTTCATGTCTGTACGACCGGCCACTTCCTGTGTCCAGCCTCAGCAGCCCCCATCTGGCCGTGGGTGAGCCGCTCCCTCATCAGCACCCGCACCACTACCAGACGACAGGGAGACTGTACATAGACACCCATCCTCACTCGCAATACATACCGTACACAGATCTCCAGCTACCTGACATCTACGCCTCTCATCCGGTCTCCTCGCCTCAAAACCAGCACGTCCAAGGCTTCTCCCGACGGAAAAGGAGGTCCAAGAGTTTCCAGTGTGAGGATGGGGATATAGAGAGGAGAAAACACAGGGACCAGGAAAAGAATGGCAAAAGTCCCGTCTATCTGAGTGAGCTCAAAGCCAACCACCTCCAAGAGAACCACATCTCCGCCCCCAACGTTAACAGCATCTACTCGGGGGAGGGGAAGTGTCCTCGGGTAGAGAACTACAGCTCCTGGCCCCCAGAGGATATGATGCTGAGAGGAAGACGCAGGCACCGCCGCCCCTCCTTCCTCAAAGCGACTTGGGGCAGCGAGCAGATGCGCCAGCAGGACGTATCCCAGTCATCCCTGTCCAGCCAATCCCCTACCACCCTGCCAGACCTGTTCCCATGCATTCTTACACCAAACACACCTGCAAAGGCCTACAACCCTGCCCAACTTCGAAACAACCTGTGCCTCCCTAGGAACCAGGCCTACCTCCACATAAGGGAGGACCAGAGGAGGCCCAATGGGCGCAAGGGCCAGAAGCTGCGCTACTCCCATTCCGCCCACCTACCCACGTACGGAGAAGCAGTGCGACATGGGACTGGGTTAGGGCGGGGGATGGTACGGAGAGCCACCAGCTTGCTCAGCAGACAGTATGCCCACTACCTGAACTCGTACCCTGGACTACCCCTCTACCACGGCCCCCTAGACCTGCAGCACCACAGCCAGGCCTCCAGCAGCCACCGCAGCCCCAGCCCAGTGTGCCAGCTGCTGGCTTGTGGTGGCGGGAGGTGTGGAAGCCAGCGGGCTCTGCTCTACCAGGACAGTGTGTACGGGGCCTATGGGGTCTATCAGGGTTCCCAGACTGGATCAGAGGCGCTGGCAGGTCAGGGAGCAGGGGGCCAGCCTGCCGGGAGCCCTTGCGTACTTCGTCCCTGGCGACGGGTGTCCAGTCTGGAGTCTGAGGTTTGATGAGAGTTAAAAAGGACCTAAAACGATGGATATTGTGGAGTAACAGAGGTGAAGACTCTTAACAAGGACTACTGTGGCGAGAGGGAAGTGATTCATGTAAGAGGGAGAAGTTATAACTTGAATTAAGTGTTGATTTTCTATGTGACCTTGTATGGTAAAGAATAGAAGTTTGGGTCTGCAAATTTTACATATGTTTAGGACTTTTTTGATGTATTCTAGAGTAAGATATGAAGACTGCACTGTTACCAATTTATCCTCGAGAAAGGGGAGGGAAGCTGGGTTCAGCAGGTTTTACTCCCTTGCTACTTTCCTACGATGCTTGTGTGTTTTCTGTGCTTTAATGTGCACTAAGATTTACAACAGTCCACGGTGTTGGCGCATGGTTAAACTATAACCAGTTTTCATGCTGTGTGTGTTGTGTATATTTTATTGTGGATGGTTAGGATTCAGTCTTGGGTATCGTCGAGTAGAGTACTGTTTACAGCCGGGGAGAAATAGCAAAGGACTAAGGGATTGTCTCTTTAAATAAAGCCACCAAATACAAGCAGCCACTGTAGCAAGATTTGTGAAGACGTACATTTGAAGAGTTTAATTCCAAAATAAGACGTTCAATATTAAAACATTTTGACTCCAGACACAGAAGAGCAGCAGTTTTCTTGAATAAAATAATAATTTTGAGACATCTGTTAATGTATTTCAGGTAACGTCTTTAAATATTTACAGTGTTTTGGAGCTAAACCCTTCAAGTCGTCATTTAGTGATTAGTAAGAGGAAGCAGAGACTTTGTGAAAGCAGTCCATATGAACACAATCTGCAAAATGATGAAAGTATTGGGACAGCACTGAGCAGCACTAGGTGTCTTAAACATGGGTTTTTCTTCCTCACTGGGTCTCAGTATGAGGACAGCACAACATCACACAGGGCCTCACAATAAGTCAATTCTGCATCTTAATACTATATTGATATAAAGAAAATGTGTTATTTGAGGATGGTTAGTGTCATATTCATGTATTATACATATGATATAAATTTATAGTCACTCTTTGCATTTTCTAATCTCACTTCTAGCACATTTTTCTTTTTGTAAAGCTGTTGCCGATTTACTTAAATATGTGTTCTTACTGTATTAACTCTATCAGTTGGCCTATATTAAGATTTTCATCACTTTCTCATTTCCACTCTTTTATATTCCCTCATCGTCCCTGTTTTCCCCATCCCCTTTAACTCCTAAATGATCAAATTTAAATGAGGTAATTGAAAGATATTCTCGTATCTATATTACTTTGCTCCCTCACCCTGTATTTAATCACTTAGATCAATTAAAGGGCCTTTTGGATGAACGTGCATGTGTGCCTCTTCTTTGTAGAGCCTCTCTTTTTTCGGGTCTATGCCTACTTTGGAGAGATACATTGTATTTCAATGGAGAAGTGTTACAAGGGGATTTTGTGAATTACATGTATTTACTTACTAGAAAATGGGTAACACTGTCAAGTCTGTGTGCTAATTGTGAAGCTACAGCCAGCTCGCTAGCTGGGTAGCTTAGCTTAGCATAACGATCACATATTTATTGGTTATCAGGTACCTTTTTAAAACTAAACGCAGGCTATTTTTCTGTGTGCACAAGTGCAGGCCTCCCTCTAAATGGCCGACTGTGACACATTCTCTGCCAACTATTGTTTATTGCTATCTGACCGTCTCAATATGATCTTTTAAATCAATATCGCCACCATGCGCGACATAAAAGGTACATTTTGTGTCAAAGCAACAGAAGGAATTTGTGAATTACATGTATTTACTAACTAGGCACATTGATTGACACACATACAGACAAATCAGTGTTGAATTTAGACACACAGTGCATTATTTTACATTTGTTTTTATTTTGTTTTAGGTTGTAATCAGTGGGACAGAACAGGATAAGTGTCAATGTAAGCGCTGGACCGAATTATACTGTTTATTATTCTAATTGTGGTTAAAATCTGGAACATTTAGTCGTACTGAATGTTGAAAACTGGGCCATTTGAGTGTTTTTCCAGCTATTTGCTGGGACTCAAGACACCGAGCTTGAAACTAGACAATCGCTGACAAATCGGTACGTCTGGTCACCTAATCTAAAAATGAGCTTTTCTTTTAAGTTTGAAACAAATGTGGGAGAACGAGTAGAAAATAAATGAGCAGGAGACGACTGAACCGAGTGGCGACGGTGTCATTCTCTTACTTCAAATGCACACTTCTGAACCTTGGACATGGGTTTCAGTCGAGTTCGGCGAACCCGACGCCGAAGCAGTCGTGACCCGTCTTAAAACCTGCGTCAGCGCTCGCCCCCCGAAGCGAGTTCAGGTAAAGATAAGCTACTCTATTTCAAGGTGACCTGTTGCCATGGCAATTACTCTCTCTCTCTCTCTCTATGCCGTTGTCGTGACGAGATAAGACTCCATTCAGGAGGCCAGATGAGTAATGACGGAGAGTCCAAACATTGAACGCTTTGATTTTTCCATTACTCTCTGCTTTGTTACTGGAGCATTGCCTCAGATTGGACCATAATATTGATTTAATCCTCCACTCTGCTACTGATCCCATATTGTTGGAGTTCAAGGTAATTGGACTTCTTTTCATCCCTGAAGAGCAGAAAGGGGCTCAGCATGCCGCTGTAATTAAGACATGCTTGTTGGCCCAACGTAAAGCCTGGATTTACACAAGTACAGGTGGAACTTTTTTGGTCTAAATATCTGAGTGTAGATGGAAGGAAGAAAAGTATCGGAAGAAGACGCTTTCTCAGTCCACATTACAGAGCATTTTGATTAAGTTAAATGGGTCATCATTATGGATTCAGCTTTTTCTGCTTTAGGCTAAATTCTCACTGCGAGGCTTAGTGCCCGGATGTATTGTAAAGATCTGTTTCCTTTGTTTGACTCGGTACATTATTTTGTAATGGCCAACATCAGATTCCAGTGTCACAGTCCTGAACTGACTCACATGCGCAAAAGAACAATAAATGCGACACAAACAGCACACTGTCATACGGAAGTAGACGCTGAGTCAGCGTTTACAGGTTCATTTTTAAGTTAATGTGCAGTGGAAGCCAGATTGTAACTGCCATGAAGAATGAAGCAGAAGACAGCTGGCAAAAAAAACACTTGAAAAAAAACACTTGTTATTTTAGGTTTGTGCAGGCATGACAAAACTAACATAAAACCAAAGATCCAACAAAGACTGAACCAAACACCATGCAGGACTTAAATACAAACTAATGTAGGGGGATGAAGTGTAAGTGGAGAGATGGGGCCGGGAAGCTCAGGTAGGGGAGGTGATTAGACAAGTGAACAGGCAGGGAGCTGATTGGCTGGGGGGAAACTGGGAGGCGGGAAAGACTAACGAGGCCGATTCAGAACAGGTGTGTACAGGGCCGGCGATTGCTATAGTCGAACTAGGTGACTGCCTAGGGCGACAAATGGGTTGGGGGCGCCCTCACGCTTATTGAGAAACGGGCGCTGTAAACATCTTAACGCTGATTGGCCAAGACACGTCACATCAAAGATGTTCTATTACGGAGATGACAACAACTCGGCCAAAAATCTGAATTTTTTGTTGAGAAAACGGGACGCTGATTGGCCAAGACTCGACACGTCACATCAAAGATCTTCTATTGTAAAGATGGCTCACTGTAAAAAAAAAAATCGTTTGTGCGGTCTGAAAAATGTGCGCGATCTGTAAAATCTATTGCGCGGCCACTTTGACTGGCCCGTGACATTTGCAAAAATGAACGGGTCTAAACTATCTGGAGCACAGGCACGAAAACGAAAACAGGATGAAGAGGAAAAGAAAGTCAAGTATAGGTTTGTTCAATAAACATATTTGAAAAAAAAGAGTGTTTTGCACAGTTTATGGAGTTAATTTAATCCTAACTTTGAGTGTGTAATAAATTATTTAAAATAATAAAAAAGAAAATGTTCTGAAACTATTCTGGTGTTTGTTGTCCATGCACCATTTATTGTTGAACTGCAATGTAGAATAGTAGAATTATAAGTGGGTGAAAAACTGCTATGCAAAGTAAAGCAGTTAAGTTAATATATGTCTCTTCAGTGATGTAAAGTATTGTGTGTCTGTGGGGGGGCGCAAAACTCAATCTCGCCTAGGGCAAGCAAAGGGCTAGAGCCGGCCCTGGGTGTGTAGATGTGCAAAGGAGGAAAGGGTCTTTAACCTACATATGAAGTATTTCCTTGGTAACCTGAGTACTAAATATTGACACAGGCTGTAGTCTGAAGCATTATCAAATATTGACACTGGAGGTTGGAGGCATTTTACATGTTCAATATAAATGTGTCATACTGATAAAGTAGAGCGTATCCATGCTGCTCCAGAAGAGGAAGTCATTCATTTAAACCGCCATTAGACAGTAAACGCTCCCCAATACGAGGCCAGCAAAGTGTCACATTGAACTGTTCTATGTCTGTGCAACTGCCAGTGTCAACTCCATGCACATTTCTTATATTTAGTGTTTAGTTACAACTGCCATGTGTTTATTTTTAGCCATTCTGGCAGCAGCCATCACTTTGGTCCAGACTAAAATATCTTATCAATGGATTGCCATTTAATTTGGTACTGACATTTATGACCCAGAGGAGATGAATCTTAAATACTTACATCCCCTGACGTTTCTTCTTGCACTACCGTGAGGCTGATATGTTATGGTTTCATCAACAAGTGTTTGATAAATTGCTCTGAAATTTTATACATTTATACAGATTAAATGTCCTCCTTATGATGAATTGTGATCCATGAAGGTCCTACGATGAAGCCAAAAAAGATGAATCTGTCATATACTTTCGCTTGTAAACTAATGGCATTACCTACTTTATGTTTGGTGCTAAATAACAAACATTGTAGTATTCTTTGCAAATAACCAGCCGGGAATTTGTGTTTCATCTCCATAGCCTTTATATATTATTTCAGTGTTTTTCTTGAGTGCTTTAATATCAAACACAGTGATTCACTACATGCCTGGACAGATCACAGTGTGCGTGTGCGTGTGCGTGTGTGTGTTTGTGTGTGTGTGTGGTTGCTTCATTGGAATTGATGGAGGGCCCGTCTTGCCAAAAGATGAAAGATGTGAGTCAAGAATATGAAAACATCAATGTAGCACCTGTGACAGGCTGCAGACACACACACACACACACACACACACACACACACACACACACACACACACACACACACACACACACACACACACACACACTGATACATTAGTAGCCGGACTTTATATACACACATAAACATGATCACATTGAAATAGTTTTCCTCAAACGCACAACAAAATCACACTTAGTTGAAATACAGCCACTCAAATTCAGACAAAGATGAAGGAGGAGGGGCAGAAATGAAGATCAATTAGGTGCCCAATCAGCATTTAATATTCATGCCAAGGGGACACACTAGTCTATGAGGGACCCCCTTGAAGCAAAAGCATTATTCATTTATTCACTTCCGCACACACACAGACACACATCACTTTATAATTTGCCACCAGGGATATCCCACTCTTTTATCTACCGTTTGCATTTGCTCTTTTTAAATGAGATTAATGTCAAAAAAGTGAAACTAAACCCACAGGTCCAGATGATTTTAAGCACACAGAGGCTGTTTAAATGCATATAAGCAACAGGCACATAAGCAACAAGCAGCAACCTTGACCAGAGAGTCACCAGAGGGCCGAGGTCCAGGCTCCTCACACCTCCCGCCTGCGAATAAATTGCTTCTCATATCGCGGCAACGGCTCCAGATGCTCCGAGTCACCTTGAGACAAAAGGCTCGCCCGCCCTTCCCCTCATTGGTGAGGAGAGAGGAAAGAGAGAGGGAGAAGAGGAGATAAGAAGAAGAAGACGGAAATGTGGGAAGAAATCAAGCGGGGAAGAGAAATATTTGGGACAATGATGGCGAAGGAGGAGGAAACTAGAGATGGTGTAGGAGATGTCTGAGAATTGTCAGAGGGGGAGAGATAGAATAAGTTACAAGAGGGGAGGAGGGGAGGAGATGAGGTGGCTTTGAGAGGAGATAGAGAGAATAAGGGGAGGGGAAGAGGAGAGGGAGAGATAGGAGAGTGAAGGGGGGGAAATAAGCAGAATAAAGGAAAGATATTAGGTCAGCCGATATGAGACCTGGTATGAAGTGAGCAGAGGAGGATGAACAAAAAGGATTATAAAAAAAATGCAGTGTGATGAGGAAAACCAGTACAATATTGAAGGAATGAACTCCCATGAGATCCAGCACGTCTTCATTTCCTGCCTGGAAATGTGCAATTTATTTACAATGATAGCCTTGTTAAAGGGAGATACACAAACCAAACAAACATCAGTACTATTTCACTGACATACATGCAGAAACCTGACGTAAAACGACTGCCGCTCTGGTTGTTTTGCCTTCCACCATCACATTAACTAAATCATCAAAGCATTACAGCACTCAGAGTGTGACAGCTGTCTGTGCATACGAGGAACATTTTTATTGTGCTACAGTACGCAATTAAACTTTGCATTTGAGAGCCTGTCGTGCATGTTTCTGAGTGTGTGTGTGTGTGCGTGTGCGTGTGCATGCAGAAACTCCTCTCCTATCGGAGACGAGACGATTGGATCTGCCAGCCAGCAGGAACGTTAATTACTTCAGCAATCTTCAGGCTCACTTCCCACAATCACTCCCATCTCTGGGAAGGGAATGAGCTCGGCCATTCAGGAAGCCCGGATCCAGACCGAGCCTCCGATTCAAATCTGTTTCCAGGACGGAGGGAATGAAGTACGCAGGACAATACAGACGGAGTCCAGAGCGTGTTCGCTATGGAATAGTTCTTCTCCTTGCTCTTAAAACGGTTCCTTTCCTCTTTCCACAACAGCTGGGAAAAGGATAATAAACGCTTTGATGTAAATCATCACTTCTGGGTGTAACTTCGGTTGTCAGGGAATTTTAAACAGTGACTTAATGAGACAGATTGTATCTTAATTAACAAATCAAGGACTTATTTTTTTTTTTGGGAGAGGGGGCGAAATTACGGAAATACAGTTTCTGTTCTTCTCTTTTACATCATTATTCATTTTTAAATAAACAAGGCTAGTATTTCCTGGAAGTTACATTTATATATTACTAAAATGCAGCAGCAAATCATTTTCTGCAGAAAAGTAATGCTGGAATTGTCTCTTTTTTTGATCAACATAGCAAGGAAACAGTGTTAATTGATGTATTAATTAGCAAACATGTTGATTCTGCATTTTTTTTCCAACAATATCCACTCCTCACATGGATACGTCACCTTTTAAGGTTTATAGCAAACTTTATAGTTTATAGCAAACGTTATAGCAAACTTGTAAGCAAACAAGCTAATTTACACATTTATTCATTTGATACATTTTTGTTATAAAATTATTGATTACATTCGCTTCAAGGTTTAGGGAAAGACAATGGAACAATTGTAGATTGGATTAAAATGCTTCTATCCTTTGTTGTCACAGTCACAAATAAGGTTTGGGAACAAATTGTGGTCGTGGTGAAAAAGAAAAAAACTCTCAGTTGGAAAGTGGAAACAAACGGCACTTTCACTTGAACATAAACACTTACTTAAAATAACTGATGTTTATGAGACGTTTGGGAGCCCGAGGCATGCCGTGTTTATTACATTTAGTTGAAACCTGTCAGTGGCACACAAACCCCCAATACGACGGTGAATTATGGTTTTTAAACTCTTTCGTTTAAATCAAACAAACAGGATAAAAGCTGCTCTAAGCAGGACGAAAGGCAACACTCCCCCTTCACGATGTTTCTTTCCACAACGTAATCGTGAAAACAAATTAGCGGTGCAAAACGTTATTTCGAGGAGGCAGGGTTGAGGATCCTGCAGCTCTTGTGGCCTTTTCCTCAGCTTCATATGGATCCGCCTGATGTTTCATCCCTTCCAAACTGTCACCGATTTCCATTAGACCAGCGGCTCCAATCCTGAGACGCACCGGTCTCTCAATGAGTTTTTTGGGGGAGTAATTTCGGTGTGGCACAGCCAGGTCTGGGTTGTTTGTACACAGCCTATATATCAACGGTCAGAGGAGGCAACAACAAGTCCTCTCTGCTCGCCTGAAAGAAACAAATCAGCTCTTTGGCGGATCTTGATTTCTGCCTGAAAAGAAACGGTAGGTCATCATATGAACGTTGTGTTTCATGTGATTAGCGAGTGTCGCGCCGCTGACGTCCTGTGAACGACACTATAAAGCACACGATGTCGCCTCTCCTCTTGTCCTTCCAAGGTGACAGCTCCTGGGGGGTTTTGGCAACGATTACTTCAGCAAATTAACAAAAACCCCACGCCGAGCCGCCGCCGGCACAGCCAAGGAACCAGGACACACACACACACACATATGCCACATCATCACACAGTGTGAACAGACATCCTCCAATGTGCCAACAACACACACACACACACACACACACACACACACACACACACACACACACACACACACACATACACACACACACTGGAGGCTACAGAAGCCAAAACCATAGCCGTCTAATTAACCAGTCCCACCCTCCTGACCCAGTAGCCAAGAGCAACTTATTATCAGCCAGAACTTTAACCCTCTTAGAGTCTTTGAGCTCCGCTAAAATGAGGTTCAGCCCTCTGCTATCCTCGAGGAGGGAGAAGGATATTGGTTAGGATGTTATTAATGGAGACTTGTGGTTATAAAAGTTGTTGACCCTTCTTTTTTTTTTACACATCAGTGAGAGGTGGATTCAGTCTTTTTGCTTGAAACAGTCTTTTTCTGGCTTAAACTTTTATGTTGTATATCTTATCCTGGTCTTGTTGCTCACAACTGTGAACTGAACTGAATAATGGTTCTTACTTAAGATTATTAAAATAGATCAAGTCTAGATATCTCCATATTTCAAAAGGTGAAATCAATCAGGTATTTTTATTTTACGTGTTACAATTATGTTTCTAATTGTTGACGAAATTCCATAGAGTGGATAAATGGGTCAAACAATCACAGCATGTTCATCTAGGACAGTGATTCTCAACTGGTGGGTCCCGTTTTCAGTGGGTCGCAGGCCTTTGCCTAAAAAAATAAAAATAAAAAGCAAAAAAAAAAAAAAATATCTCGGTTTTTTTTTTCATCCTGTGGTTTTATTTTGAAAGGACTTTTTTATGCAGCGGAGTGTCGCTATTTTGCCGGCTCTGGTTTCAACTGGTTTTGCACTTGTCCCTCCATGTTTTCAGCAGCGTGGGCCAGGTTGGGTCAAACCATCCTACAGCCTACTGAATATAACATTCACAACTGATGGCGCTGCCTGCATGACAGGAAAAAACTCTGGGGTTGGGAGGAGAATTGAGTGCTGCTTAATTTTCTGTAAAGCACAATGTTTTTCAGTATTTACTGATGAGGTAATCACAAGAGAAGTTAATGTTGTATATATGAATACTTTTGAATTCCACTTTTGTTTAATTTATTTTGAGTTAGTGGAAAAGCTGCTCCTCAACACAGTGACGTGTTCCACAGTAAAGTGTTTGTCATAGATTCGGTGAGTGTGTGTTCTCAGTTAAAGTTAGGTCATTTCAGTCTTTTTGAAACTACTTTTTAGTTGTTGGACTGTTTAAAAATAGCTGAAGATTCTGAATTGTTATATATGTTGTAATACCTCGTGTCCTGAAGATGCAGTTTTAGTTTTTTAATTAAAATGCAGCTAATTGAGTGTAAAAGGGAATAGTTCCCTCTCTATCATCGCCACCAGCTGCTCGTTTTGGTTATTAAACTTGTTTTTGTGTTAGCATACATATTCTGTACTATCTCAGGTTCAAACTGCACCATCTTTTCATTACATACATTAGAGAAGTTGAGAATGTTCCTCGATTTGGGTCGCGGCTTGTCATTCAGGGGTGATAGTGGGTCCCGGAGCCAGACCAGTTGAGAACCACTGATCTAGGAGACCACTGTTCATGTCTTGTGTGTAACCAAAAGTCAACGTTCACTTATTTCTATTTAGGGGTACGAAATAATGTATTAATGCTCTGAATATCGTATAAAAAAACCTTTTAAACAAAGTACAATAAAAGAAACCACAAAAAAACATTAACTCTGTCAGTAACATTGTGGGTTGACGGACAAATGATGATGAACAAAACACACGAGTTTGGTGTAAAGAATCGTCAGACTGGCACAAGAGTAAAGAACAACACAAAAATGAAACACACATGATGTATCCTGAGTCGAGGAAAGTCCATTTTCAGTCTGTACCCCTGAGGAAATCAGCGAGGAAGAAGCAACTATTAGGAAAGATGATTCCGACCCAGTGGGTCCAGAGACACAGCGACCTTCATCAGAACCGCGGTCATCGTCTGTCAGCTCTCACACACACACACACACACACACACACACACACACACACACATTGAGACACTCTTTCTCTCACTCTTCCTTATTCTCGATAGACATTGTTTTTAGGCATCAGGGGACATGTGTGCTATTGTGTTGCAGGTGAAATTGAACACAGCGGCTCTTGCCTCTGGCTTTGACATAGATTTTCTGTTAAACAATGCAATTGACATGTTTCCTCGGGACGGCTTCCTATTCTATCAAAATACTTCAATATGACACAATCGGTTGTTAATCATTTCATTCCTTGTGTATCACCGTAAAGAGCACACAGGGGTCGACCTCTGGAGCCAGGGCGAATCAGAGGGGAAGGACATATTCACTGCTGCAGAAGCTGTATTTGTGACCTTCACCATTACATTCTCACCCGACAGTTTAGTTTAGTTTATTTACTGGATCCCCATTAGCTGACGCCTTAGCGGCCGCTAATCTTCCTGGGGTCCACAGAAAGGACAAAATACATACAAAAACGTGCAAAACATAACGTGAAACAAACAGTTAAAAATAAAAATAAAAATAGTACAGTCAGATACCTAGTGCAGCTGAGGGCTAGTATGTACAATATGCAGTTCAACCACCATTTATACAAGAAAAATCTGATCTCACCCGACAGCTTCTCCAGTGTCGAGTTGTCACATAAACCGTGAGTGTGTTAAACTGCTCTGTAAAGATACAATCATGGACCTCACGATCGACCCATTTTCAGCTGTTTAAATGCAACGATCACACAGAATTCATGGAACTGTGGTTACAGTGTGTAACTCTTGTTTTAATGTGAAGTGGACGCCAGAGAAGAAAGCCTGTGTGAGGAGATCCATCACTATCCAGATCTTTATACTGTAATTATTCTTTTAAGGATTTTAAACACCTGGGGAGTTCTTTTTTTGTGCGATGAATTTGCACGTCCACATATGTTTGTGAACAAAATATACTTTATTTATTACTACTCTGCGAAAAAAAGCAATGTCTTACTCAAACCATACACTATAGTACTTCATTCATTCCCTACTTTCAATCTTGACAAAAGCGGCGCAGACCAGAGACACTCTTCACATTCTTACCTTTCACAATAAAAGCCTATACACTGCATAACTGTGAACCAGAGGGAACTCAAATTCGCTAAGAGCATTTTGCTGAAAGGAAGCTAAATAAAACATCTTACAGTGGCTCTCAGGCTATACAACAATTCACCTCAGACAGACTGCCAGGCGCTCTGAGACAATACTATCCTCAGATAATCCATTCAACACTTTTACTGAAGTGCTGCAACAGCGGCAAATACTCATCGCTGCCACGATGTAAAACATTCGCAGGCGAGTATTTAACATTTTCGTTTTGTTTCTTTGTCACCACCTCGGTGTGGAACTTTTGTTCAGCCAAATACAACAAACACAGGAACTCTTCTTCCTGATGTTGTGTTACTAATTTGGCTCTATAGGACAGAATTAATGTATTTTCTCTGGAAAAAGGAAAATAACTTGTGTTGTTTAGTACAGTGTCTGTAATAAAGGGACTTTACATGTAACTCAAAAATAATGTATTTTGTATTAAACTTGTTTGTAGTTTAGGACTGATTTCCACTTTCTCAAAAATGTTGTTTCTTTTTTTTTATCTTTACTGATAGAGGTAAGCGCTATCGCTACATAAGAGGCGATAAGTACAGCTTGTAGAAAGTCATACACTTACACAACATTGTGTGTGTGTGTGTGTGTGTGTGTGTGTGTGTGTGTGTGTGTGTGTGTGTGTGTGTGTGTGTGTGTGTGTGTGTGTGTGTGTGAAAGAGTTAGATCAGAGCCAAGCAGATGTTTGTGAACAAGGTGCGCTTTAAGAGAGACGATAAGATGGGTCCACCTTATCTGATTCAGCACAAACCACCTCTGACAACAATGATAGAGTTTTCTACCAGTGTGTGTGTGTGTGTGTGTGTGTGTGTGTAAGGCAGAGAAGATATACTGTAGCTGCTTTTAGAGACAAGACCAATTTCTTCAGAGTGAGTTTCAGGCGTGTGATGCTTGTGCAACATCTCTCTCTTCACTCCTCCACCCGGTGCTCACTAAATCAGGTCAACTTGAGACGACTTCAACCCACACCGGGGAAATAGGAAAAAAAACTGTTATATGTGAAAACAATCGCTGCGGTTAAACCTCTGTCCTGTCCCATGTTTTACAGTACAACCACATTCATAGTTTAGTTGTACCATATTTTCCTTTCTTTTGTCATCATCATTATTAAATTATCTCATGTTACAAATCACAGTCACCGTTTATGAGCCACGATCAAATTACTGATTCTACTTGTAACTGTGGAAACGGTTACGCTAAAACACAGCATGGCATACAAAATAAAAATCCAAGGGCCTTCACTGACGTGTGTTGCCTCCGGTGAGACAAATTCAAATGTATTTCTGCATAGCGGTTTATGACCCTTTGAGGAAGGATTTTCGTTAAAACTTTAAAACAAAGCTTCACCTTTCTGCGTGACGATTACAAATTAAACAGTGGAAATATCAATTCACGTCAAAGTAATCTACTCAGAGTGGGTTCTTGCACATTTAGTAGTCCCATAGAAATTAATGTGGAAGCTGCGTATTGTCAGTCTCACTGTGGAAGAAAAGGCCCAAACAGAGTTTAATATATATATATATATATATATATATATATATATATATATATATATATATATATATATATACACACTGTAAAACCTGATGAGTAAAGTCAACTCAAATAGTTTAAGGAAACCGATTGCCTTGAACCATTTAAGTTAAATAACTCAAATCCTTTTAGTGGAAAAAAATGCTTAAATGGAGTACTCTTAACTCAAGTATTTATTGTTAGGTATACTTAAGTAAATAAATGACTAGTACTAACTCCATTCTTTGTATTGAACTTAAAACATATTTATTATTTAAACTTATTTGTAATTTTTGTATGAACTCAGATGGAATGAATTTATTTGAACCAATATGATTACTTGACCAGAACATTACACATAGGGCTGTGCGGTATACCGGTTCAATTTGAAACCGGTATGAATTTTTCATATACCGCATAGCCATAACGACCTTTATTTTTTCACCACTGAGGGCACAGCGGTCGGAGCTACTTACGTGTCATGGTTGTAACTTTAGTCATGGTTAAAACTTTATAACAACAATCAATAACCCACAACTAACGCTCTTTAACAGGGTAAAACACCACGACACAACAGTTTGTGACACAAACTATTTGTAACACTAATAATTGTAATAATTGTGCCGAACTGCATGCTGGGTAGACTCGCCCACTTCACAACAAGCAGAAACTCCGTCGCAGGAAGAGACAGACCCTTCCGGTCTGCTAGTTACAATAACGGTGTTATCGGATAGTACAGTGTATATTTCTCGGTAACTTTTGAAAAAACTAAGCGAAAAAACGCAGAAAAATGTACATTTACAGACACCTGTCTTAACGACAGATCAAGGATCAGCTAAGTTTTCGAACACATCCACTGTCTATAAAATCAATTTAGATCAAATGAGTTAATACAACTCATTGGAATTGATACACATAACTTGAAAGTCTACCAGAAGTTGATCAAACTCAAAATGACTGAGTCATTATGACTGCAGTTCACTTATGAGTTCATGTTAGTGTATCACTCAAGTAACTACAACTTTCTATGCCATTTAAGTTGGGTTAGCTTACTTCTTTTATTAAGATGAGCTGGTAGGTTTTACAGTGTATATATTCAGATGTAGCCAGCATAGTGTGGACAGTCCAACAGGTGCTTTATTCCATTTGTAGAAACCTTGTAGTAAACTTTGATTACATATGAGTCACTGAAAGAGACATCCATGAAGTGATTTAGTGTCTTTGTCTCCTCTGGTTAGGCTTTAATCCTTCTCTCTTTCCTTTGGCTCGCATGTCTCCACCTGCACTCGCTGGCTTGTTTCGTTTCCACTGAGCCCGTTCATTTACAGAGGAGAAAACATCGCACTTTCTGATCACTCTCACCGAGTCATCAGGCGGCGAGCCGAGGATGTGAAGCCCATCGTACCTGTCAGCGCTCCGGGAGAGAGATCACCATCAGGCAGAGATCAAACCAGAGTCTCTGAGTTGGATGAGAGGAGAGGAGACGAGACGAGAAAAAGGAGGAGAGGTGATGAGACGAGACGAGACAAGAGGAGAGAAAAGGAAAGGAAAGGAAAGGAGATGGGAGGAAAGGAGAGGATATTAGTGTAGGGAAGGAGATGAGAGAAAAGGAAAGGAAAGGAGAGAAAATAAGAGGGGAGGGGAGATGAGGGGAGGAAGAAAAAAGGAGAAGCAGAAACGAGAAAGGGGAGGGAAAGGGAAAGAAAAAGAAAGGAAAGGTGTCGAGGAAGAGAGGAATGAGGAAAGAAGGTAAACGAGTAGGGTAAGGGGAGAAGAAAAGAGGAGACAGTATAGGAAATAAAAAATAAAAAGGGATAGGATATAAGAAAGGAGAAACAAAAGGGAGAGGAAGAAAAGAGCCAGAACAGACAGTAAGAGAAAGGAGAAACAAGTAAAGGAGACACAAGAAAGCAAAGGATAGAGAAGGAGAGAAAGGAGGAAATAAAGATGAAAAATGAAATGAAAGCTATGAGGTAAAGCAGGAAAATGAAAGGGGGACAAGAAAGCAAAGAGATAGATAGGAAAGCAGCAAAGGATATGAAAGGAGAGAAGAGGGGAGGACAAAAGGAAAGAAAGAAAGAAAAAGAAAGGCAGATGTACAGTTGGTAATGTCTCCCTGAAGCACAGGTGAGCATGCACTCGCCAGCCTTTTTCCATTTTGCATCTCTAATGTGTACATGCGTCTCTGCTATCACTGGTGTGTTTGTATGTGTGTGTATGTACACAGGGACTCTGTCTGCACTGTCCAATCAGCCACGCTTCATTACTTTCTTTGTGTGCTTTTGAATCTGTTTATGCCTGAATTAGCGGCGCCAGTGATCCGTGCCGCCTCGGCCCGCAGAGCCGAGCCAGGACTCCATTCATCTTTACCTGTCTGCTGTCACCTCACGCCGTCGACCGCTAACCCGATACCAACAGCACGGCGATAAGAGGGACAGAGCGGCGACGACGTGACAGGAGAGAGAGAGAAGAAAGGAGGAGGATGCAAAAAGAAAGAGGAGAGACAGGAGAGGACTTCAAATGGGTCAAACAAGGCAACGAGAGGAAACAAGGAGAGTAGAAACAAGAAAGAGAGGAGACGCAGGAGAGCAACTGAGGGAACAATGCTTTAAAATCAAGCCAGACAGAGCGGCGGACGGACGTGGGAAGCTCGAGCAGGATTCATCTGAAACTTCTAATGGCCTGCTCCCTGTTCTCCTCTTGTTAAACAGCATCGGGTCGAAGATGGAAACCGCTGCTATCGATTAACATCCAGCAAGCAGGCACTTCGCAGCATCACAAAGCCTGGCTGTTCTAGTTTGTTTACTTATTTATTCATGTATTCATGTTGTGTCTGATGAGAGAGCCCTTCGCCTCGCTGCCTTTAAATAAAGCCTGATGTATTCATCTATTACAAACACTCACACAGCAAGGGAGTAATTGCAGCACAGCATTTAATACTCTTTAATTCAGCGTAATCACATTATGCACTGACAGCATGTCTGGGTGTGTTTTAGAAGGCTTCTTCCTGTTTATCTTGTCTAACTTTCTTTACTTCTTTGCAAGAAATTGACCCAAGACAGAAGAGAGAGTTTAGTTGGTGGAGACCAAAGAAAAAGCGAACATAAAATAGAGGGATTTATTTGACACGAATGCTAATGTTGCTCTCTGTCTGCTGGATGTGTTACAGGAAGTGTTTTCAGTTATTCTGGCTGATTAGAACAATCTTCATCTACATATAAGGATGATAAAAATGTAATTCATCCCGCCCTAACAGGTGCAACCAAGCTAACGAGGGACTCAGGAAGATGTCAATCAATACACGCCCATACAGTCCTGAGAAGAGGTCTACTCAGCCAGATTGATTTAAGTCAAGATTTGTAGGTGACAAACACACCGTGAGAAGGTTAACGTTGTAAGACCGAAACAAGGACAACTCCCAGACCGGACAACGCCGTAGTAACGACCTGTCAATCATTATAGCCACGCCCTAAAGCATGCCCTGCTTTGTGGTCTATTCTTCTTTAAATGGGCCCAATATACTAAATGAACATCATGCTGTATGGTAAAATACTTGAAACTAGCGATTGAGACCATACACTCTTGTTGACAATGTTTACTGTATTAATAAATCAAGTGCAAAGTCGTTTTCTCATAGACTTCTATACAATCAGACTTCTTTTTATGGCCATAAAAAAGGATGCAAGTTTAAGGCATATCCGCTTCGGCTTCACTTTTCAGACTTGGTGCCTGGTTCGTTATATTATTTTCTATTTGGGGTCGCGGGGCGCTGGAGCCGATCCCAGCTGACATTGGGCGAAGGCCGGGTTCACCCTTGGCAGGTCAATAGTTTATCACAGGGCACATATAGAGACAGGCAACCATTCACGCTCACATTCACACCTACGGGCATTTTGGAGTCTCCAGTTAACCTGAGCTGTCTGTCTTTGGACTGTGGGAGGAAGCCGGAGAACCCGGAGGGAACCCACGTGCAAACTCCACACAGAAGGAACGCCTGGGATCGGGGATCAAACTCCAGTTGGGCAAAAAAAATATCTAAATCAAACAGACAAATAAAACACATATTAACACTGTTTTAAATGAGAAAATGGTTGCACAGAAAAACATCACAATAACAAATAATTTACTTTAGTTTGGTCGCTACTGAAATTCTGGTTTAGTACTGTTGAAATGTTTTCCATCCCGACCCCAGTCATACGCATACAAAAAGTTTAAAGGACCCGGCTAATAACACAAGTTTTAAAACAGATCAAAATGTTATACTATCAAGTGGAAAAAAAGTTAAATAAAGGTCACAGAAACCTCTCCTCCTAATGACTGTGACCAGCTGTAGTTGAATTATATTGCAAAAATTGTATCATATGGTGGACTGCTTATTTTTCAAGTCCAATAATTATGACAGAATCGGTTAAATCGTGCCTCCGTACAGGGAAAGAGTGTGTTTCTATGAGCGCGGATGGGAGTATGGGAGGTACAAATGAATATCTCGGAGGTTTGTAGACTGTCAGTGTGACTCCCAAACCCACTTAAATGGCTTCACGCTCTACAAGCTTCCTCATCTCTTGTGCCCTGCAACCTCAGGAACAAAAAAAATGGGACTATGCAATCGCTGGAAAATGAAAGTCAAACTAAAACCTTCCCGTGGGTTGTTTCCCATGATATACCTGGACGTTTCTGTTCTCGTGTGTGTGTGTGTGTGTGTGTGTGTGTGTGTGTGTGTGTGTGTGTGTGTGTGTGTGTGTGTGTGTGTGTGTGTGTGTGTGTGTGTGTGTGTGTGTGGTTTCTAGAGTAATTTTGACCAGTTGACTGGGGACAGCATGTCTAATTGCGGACAGAATTGGTGTCCCCATTTGATTTTTACTGCAGCTGCATTCAGCATGACGTCTTAATTGTAAGGTTAAGGTTAGTAATTGGGGTGAGGTTTAGGTTAAGAGAGGGTCAATGCAATAAAAGTATGCTAAACCAAAATGTATGTATGTGTGTGTTCTCATATAAATTCCCTTCAGCTCATGTATCTCTGTATTTGTGTTTCTAATGATGACCAGAAAGGTTTTCTTTTAGGGAAATTACTTTTTTATTGCTCTGTTTTTGTCATTATTCCCGTTTCCCTTTGTCGAGATCAGGAAATGCTTGAATGTTGTCCAATATGGCAGGAACACGGGTGATCAGAAAATTTTAACTTAGTAAGAAAATTCTCTCTGAGTCTGGAAATCGTTTGCGTCAATGCGTGTCATGTTTTACAAGTAGATACGCAATGCCCCCGGGAAGAGAGACAGACAGAATAGCCAATGCTTTGAATTAACCCGGCGGACAGCGGTAAGTAATGGATGGAGTGAAGCAAGAACTTGCAAAAAAGGCCTCTTGAAATCTTCAATAATTTGGGGGAGGCCATTGCAAATTTATGGCTTATATGTTTTGTGCTGGTGCGCCGCAAAGAAAGCCTTTCCAAAGAAAAATATAACTTTGTCTTTGAAGAAGAAATTTGAAAATATAGCCTCAGGTCAGGTCTGAAAGGTGAGGGTATCTGTTTGTTTTTGTTCTGTGCAGATTGAGTTGAGTGAGAAAAGTATTCTTATGATCAGAACTGTGACAAAATGTATAATATAAAAGCACAATATCATTCAGACTTCATTCATTTACGTTTACATTGTGAATCGGTTGCAATAACTTTAGAAACAGCTTCAAAGGTAACTAATTATGAAAAATAATCAATAGTGACAAGCGTAAGTCAAATTACTTTTTACATAATATACGTACATAATTCAGTTCATCCACAAATCTGTCATAAGACGACACACATTTTCTAACTTTTACCGATTTCTGATGATTATCTTTTGGTCTCTTTTTAACACGTCTTTATATCTACATGGTTTTTAAGATATGCTTTGACAAGGCCATGAAAGTCAATCATTCCACAGATCTTCCTACTATAAACGGAGATAAACATACCTGCATAATTCCCTCTAAAAATAATAAACCGTTTGAAGCTGTTTAACCCCCGACACATCTCGCTTTAAAAGCGCCGTCTCCTCCGCTGACAAAGCATAAAGTCGTTTTTTTTCTTTGATAAGCGATCCACGCTCGTGCGAACACTGAGATGCATGTGGCCCCTGAAGAGCCACACGTCGAGCCAATTAGAAGGTGTGACGGCATCTCTTGAGTCGCCGTCCTTCAAGTCGCCTTTCATCTGTCATCCGCTCGTGTCTCGTCTCTGATTGCAAAAATCGAAGATGTGAGAAAAAGGCAATTCATTTTTTTTTCAGCTGCAGGAGATTAAGATCACACTGATGCCAACAGATGACATTAAAAAAAGCAACTATGAATTCAAATGCAGACCTGAATGAAAGCACTGTACATGAAGTGTGTGCGAACCGTAATGTTTCTCTTGCTTTCTAACGTTCCTCTCCTCGATGCAGACCCACACTAACAGTGCTCAGACTCCTCTCATCTGTCCCAAAATGCATAGAGGTCTATTACAGCTCCCTCTCTCTCTCTCTCTCTTTACCCTTCAGGGCTCAAATGAGCAGAGCAGTAATGGGAACGTCACTCGTCCATCTCTCGCTCTCCTTATTCTGTTCGTCATCATTTTCGCGCTTTGCAGCGAGGGAGACGGAAAAGCACGAGGTTAATGAAGAGCCGACTGGCTGAATCAAACACAATGGTCCCATGAACAATTTAGAAAACTGAGCGACCGTGAATGCAGCCTCTAGATTATCCTCAAACCAACATATTTACATTAATATGATATTGGTCTAATATGAAATGTCCTGCAGAAAGACTGCCAATGATATTCAAGTGGAAATCATTAAAAACCTGCTTTATTTCACCCCATGATCAGTATTTAAATATCCTAAGACAACACTTATTTCTGAGCAAACTCAGTCCTTAGTGATAATTAAATAGGATGAAAACGTGAAAGTAACTTTATTGTCATTTTGAGTTGATATTGGACTGGGAATAACACTTGGAGACTGGTGTAGTGGTAACAGATGTAGTACCAGTGTCAGCCAAGGACTACTGGCATTTGGCTGGAAGTGTTGATCTTCCACCCTGATTGTTAACACAGTCACACTTTTCTTTGTGAACGTATTGTTTCTGGCAATAATTCTGGCAGCAGCTGCAAGAAGTAAACTTGTTTCTTCTCAAGAGTTTGTAACAGAAGTTTATTAATTGTCGACAGGAATTTGAAATTGAAAAATTATGTTTGCATTGCCTAATTAAGTGATTTTCAACCACTGTGCCGTGAGAGATCGTCGGAAAATGTCCAATTTCATTTAATCGGTCCTGTGACGCGATTTTCCATTACAGTCCAAAACATATTATTTAGTTGCCGCAAATAATTTGCCATTGTTGAGCGTCTGAGCCTGCAATATAATGGCTGGCCTAGTAATTAAATACTCTTCCGTGCCAGTAGGTAGCGCAATAATTACCCCTCATATATACTGTATTATGCTACAATGTGACATTTTCTAACTTTTTTGGTTGTTGGTGTGCCGCAGGATTGTCCTCACAAGGACAGTGAGGAAAGGGAGCAAGAGAGTAGACGTGTCCTCACAAGGACAGTGAGGAAAGGAAGCAAGAGAGTAGACGTGTCCTCACAAGGACAGTGAGGAAAGGGAGCAAGAGAGTAGACGTGTCCTCACAAGGACAGTGAGGAAAGGGAGCAAAAGAGTAGACGTGTCCTCACAAGGACAGTGAGGAAAGGGAGCAAGAGAGTAGACGTGTCCTCACAAGGACAGTGAGGAAAGGGAGCAAGAGAGTAGACGTGTCCTCACAAGGACAGTGAGGAAAGGGAGCAAGAGAGTAGACGTGTCCTCACAGGGACAGTGAGGAAAGGGAGCAAGAGAGTAGACGTGTCCTCACAGGGACAGTGAGGAAAGGGAGCAAGAGAGTAGACGTGTCCTCACAGGGACAGTGAGGAAAGGAAGCAAGAGAGTAGACGTGTCCTCACAAGGACAGTGAGGAAAGGGAGCAAGCGAGTAGACGTGTCCTCACAAGGACAGTGAGGAAAGGGAGCAAGAGAGTAGACGTGTCCTCACAAGGACAGTGAGGAAAGGGAGCAAGAGAGTAGACGTGTCCTCACAAGGACAGTGAGGAAAGGGAGCAAGCGAGTAGACGTGTCCTCACAAGGACAGTGAGGAAAGGGAGCAAGAGAGTAGACGTGTCCTCACAAGGACAGTGAGGAAAGGGAGCAAGAGAGTAGACGTGTCCTCACAAGGACAGTGAGGAAAGGGCGCAAGAGAGTAGACGTGTCCTCACAGGGACAGTGAGGAAAGGAAGCAAGAGAGTAGACGTGTCCTCACAAGGACAGTGAGGAAAGGGAGCAAGCGAGTAGACGTGTCCTCACAAGGACAGTGAGGAAAGGGAGCAAGAGAGTAGACGTGTCCTCACAAGGACAGTGAGGAAAGGGAGCAAGAGAGTAGACGTGTCCTCACAAGGACAGTGAGGAAAGGGAGCAAGAGAGTAGACGTGTCCTCACAGGGACAGTGAGGAAAGGGAGCAAGAGAGTAGACGTGTCCTCACAGGGACAGTGAGGAAAGGGAGCAAGAGAGTAGACGTGTCCTCACAGGGACAGTGAGGAAAGGAAGCAAGAGAGTAGACGTGTCCTCACAAGGACAGTGAGGAAAGGGAGCAAGCGAGTAGACGTGTCCTCACAAGGACAGTGAGGAAAGGGAGCAAGAGAGTAGACGTGTCCTCACAAGGACAGTGAGGAAAGGGAGCAAGAGAGTAGACGTGTCCTCACAAGGACAGTGAGGAAAGGGAGCAAGCGAGTAGACGTGTCCTCACAAGGACAGTGAGGAAAGGGAGCAAGAGAGTAGACGTGTCCTCACAAGGACAGTGAGGAAAGGGAGCAAGAGAGTAGACGTGTCCTCACAAGGACAGTGAGGAAAGGGCGCAAGCGAGTAGACGTGTCCTCACAAGGACAGTGAGGAAAGGGAGCAAGAGAGTAGACGTGTCCTCACAAGGACAGTGAGGAAAGGGAGCAAGAGAGTAGACGTAGACGTGTCCTCACAGGGCTGGTCAGCAAAAGGAGGATTTGACCTTACAAACAATGCTACGTAGTCATCGCACAGTTGTGCTTTCCGTGGAACGTGTGGAGAATGAGGGAGGTTAGGATGAAGCAGTTTGTTTGTGTGTGTGTGTGTGTGTGTGTGTGTGTGTGTGTGTGTGTGTGTGTGTGTGTGTGTGTGTGTGTGTGTGTGTGTGTGTGTGTTGCTTTAGGTGCAGCTCTATGAGAGGACATGACAGGTCAGTGTGGTGCTGTGCAGAGTGGGGAGAGTCGACCTTGGACGTTTTATTGAATCAAACTTTTCTTTACACAGTGAGACATGAGGGATTGGAAAAGGTCAGGAACATTTTCATGAACTTAATCTGGTACGAACAGCTGCACTTTACACAGTTGGTTGCCACTAAGTGCCACGACTGCACAGTGTAGTTTTAGCTGCCTGTAATAGTCATAACTGAATTAAAGCTGGTGTCATGCTTGTGACATTTGTGGTAGTATAAAGATAATGTTATCATACCTATCTATTTATATAGAAATTACTTTCGAAATCTAATTTTCCAACATCCTCACAACAATATTTTTTAGTTTAGGTTTCTGGCTTATAATACTTTGTACTTTGTTATGACAGAAAATCCCCAAACTGAATTAACTTTTTTTGTTATTTCATCAATAATTTAGCAAGTGAAGTAATGTATTTTTTAACTCTTTTTCATATTTTTGTTCCTATAAAAATAAAACCACCGAAACCAAAAATGCAATCAAGCTTCAAGGATTTGAGTATAAATCACAATAAATAAAATTAATTCAGAACCTTATACCTTTAGAAATGACAGGAAAAAAAAGCTGAAAAGCTGTTTGAGCCATGTGCAACCCGAGGCTCAAGCTTTTGCGTTGAGATCCACCAGAATACATAGAAGGGTGTTGATGCTCAACAGAGGGTCAAACACATTTGTAATGTGTGGATGTGCTGCCACAGAGCAGCACTACAGGGACGGCGGATATGTTTGCAGGAACAGGAGCTGAGCAAGATCACAAGGCGATCACAGGCTGGCAAGTAGGGGGAGCGAGTAAATGAGGAGCAGAGGGACTGAAAAAAAACAAGAATATGTAAAAAAAAACGTCATATGAAAAGTTCAGAGTTCCTCTTTAGCGCGTTCAGTGTTTGCACACATCTTCACCCAGCAGCCAGAGACAGCTGAGACGTGGCAGTCTATCGCCAGCTGCTTGTTTTTTTATATATTTGGCAGGTCTGCTTTCTTCAGGCTGCTCACAGCCAAAACATACATAATGCTGCCAAATAGTCGACTCTGAGCCTGATCACACACACGCAAGAAGAAAAAAGAAAAAATCTACACGCATACTTAAGCATGAAGGTACGCGCAACAGTCTCACTGTTGCCGAGAGGTGAGAGAAGTGGGCTTATCACCAGCTGTAATGCCGCCACCAGCTGGGGCGCATGAGGGGATCTCTCCAGTCATTGAGATGCCCGCTGGGCTGCTGGGTAACAGTCGATGTGTAGTGCGGCTCCCAGGTGTGGCTTTATGCCGAAAAGTATAAATGTGAAGGAGGGCAGAGCTGGAAAAGCAGTTAGCGTGTCCTGAAACGCACCCAAAAGTCTAAACCCACGGCCCTCGGGGTTGCCTTGAGGGACGAAATAACTCCAAGCTGTGAGAAGCCATGAGATAATTAAATTCCAAAGGGTTTAGCCTCATGGGAACACGATTTGACCTCAGCATATGTCATGATGATTTTATAGTAAATTAAAAAGCTGGACTGCTCAACATTTAAAGAGTTCATCCTCTGGGGAGAAGACATTTGCTTCAGATTTTGAAGTGCGTGTGTGCGTGTGCGTGTGTGTGTGACATTTAGTCATTGTGCTATTAAAAAATTAAAACATTAGAAGTTCTTTTACTGGGGATCACAAATAAATGAACAAAATTGCATCTTTCAGTCTAGTAAAAAGTTGTTTCCCTGCAGCAGTTTTTGACAGACACACAAAAACACATAAGATCAAACACACAATAACTTAAGGGCAGTTCAATAACAGCTCTTCTCCTCACCAAGGTCAACCTTGGATGTAGGACCATAGTCCATAAATCCCTGCCCTCACATTAACCGGCCTCATTCCTCCCTCCTAAACGCAAACTGACTGAGCCCAAAGTGACCCAACACAGCACAGTCCTGAGGCAGAACTGGAGGACACACACACACACACACACACACACGGTTGTACACAGTGCGTTCTCCCCAGTCCTTCCCCACAGTGGCTCCATGCAGGGCGATGGAGTGTCAGTCCCGTTTGGTTGCTGTGAACAGGTGCAGCAGTCGACAGATGAGGAGGCCCGTCTCCCCTGACTTCTAAATAAAACACCCATCTTCATCTCAAACTTTCTCTGCCGTCACGCTCTCCCCCCACCCGCAATCCTCAAAACAGCTGCCATGTCGAAGTCAGCAACTTTTAAACAAGGGACCCAGAATTCTCTCTGATTAAAGTCACTCTCTGAGAACTTTGTACTAATATCAGTTAAAATTCCACTTGTCATTTGGTAGGCTGATGTTTTACTTGACTACAAAAAGTAATGTTCACCATGAAGTCATGGTGCAGTGAGAATATGGTATGATATATTACAATACTTATAGGGACAGAATTACTAACTTATATTACTATAACTTAACATAGAAGACAAATAAAAATAGCTAATTCACAGATATCTTGGAAGCAGTCTGTTGTCATGTAACTTCATATGATCTTTGACTGAAAGGCATTTCATAATCATTATCTACCGTACTTTTCGGGTTATAAGCCGCTACTGCCTTCGGTCAGTGTCCCCGACAGCTCCCCGCTGTAGCCAGCTGGGGCTCCTGCTAGCGCTCCGTCACTTCCCCGCTAACTTCCGCTAGCTCCCTGAAAACCACCGAAGGTAGCGGGACCAGCCTCGACACCCGACTTGGGCAGAGGGGACGCGGGCAGTAGCAGCAGCAGCGGGCAGTAGCAGCAGCAGTGTCCGGTAGCAGCAGAAGCGCTATCTAGCAGCGCTACTAGCAGCGCTAGCTAGCAGCGCTACTAGCTTGCTACAGCGGGGACACTGATCAGCCGTAGGAGCGGCTTATAACCCGAAAAGTACGGTAATCATAAAGTTACTTCTTGATTTGTGACTTGCCCAGTGGGATTTAAACATTTCCAACATCAGCATAATGGTAGTGGTCGTTTTTCTACAAACAAAAATATATCGAACACTTTTAAGGCCTGTAATGTCTCAAAAACACGTTCATCTTCTCTTACTGCAATGTCCTAAATCTTTCTATAAAGTAACAAATTAAATATACTGGGCACATTAATCAAACAAAAAGAAACGTCAAGTAACAGTGTCCGCGTGCTACACAAGTGTTAATCAACTGTCCTATTTCTGTTCCGTTTGCCACATCCATCATCTCGTTCTACGCCCGCTCTCTTCAAAGATAATTACAGTTATTTATTTGTTCTTCCTATCACAGCGAGTGATCTTACATTTCATCAGTAGAGTCACTGCAGCATGTTGAGGGATTGCTGCTCTCCGCTGCAATCAGATGGGTCGGTCAAAGGGAAACTCACATTTTTACGCCCTATTCAAAAAAAGAGCAATCTCCGTAAATGTGTACTCTGAGAAATGTAATATTCACGTAGAACATGAAGTTTTTTTTCGCAGATCATGGGACGGATTATGGCACAGATTTTGGCAGGCTATAGGTCAGATTATTTCCACAGATTATGGGACACATTAATTAGATTCCATTGTCAGACAGACGGGGGACCCAGAAGGAGGGTCTTTCAGAAACAGCATCGGCCGGCCTGTCTTGATACATGACCTCCGACCTGGAGCCCATCACTGATGGAAGCAGATGGGGGGAGTTTTAAACGATCATTCTGGTGACTCTCTCTGTTTTAGCCCCATAATCACAAACGGCCTTTGGCCTTCCACTCTGCTTTGTTTTTTCAACACTGAGGCAATTTCGTAAAATTAGGCCGACCAATCCACTCTGAATTTTAATCCAGAAACTGACTAGAGTTTGCAGAAGGCTGCTGGTCTCCAACAGGTTGATCTGTCAAACCGAAAAGTAACCAAAGGGTTTTCTTTACAAACCGTATCACCCACAATGAAATGGAACCAGCCGACAATCAATTTTAAGGGTCATAGTTTAAGGCTATCCTCTTATTGAAATTGACATGAAGTGTTAGAAGTTGGATTTCTTAATACTTACAAATGCCTATATATATTATATAACACCTTTCAAATATATATGGGTGGAAAATTCAAGATCAAGTGTCCCTCAGTTATGCACTTGTGTATTTTATGTAATTTTAGATATTTTAAAATGATGCAATGTCACTAGTTTTGTACCAAAGCATTAGAAATATTTTCATCTGATAATGTCGCTGTACAAAAAAGGAAAGTTAGATTAGATATTCCTTTATTAGTTCCGCAGTGGTGAAATTTGCAGGATTACAGCAGCATTTAGTAGTGAAAACAATAAGAATGCAGAATAACAGTATTATATATACAGACCGAATAGAATTTATTTATATTGCACGTTTGAAGTGATTAAAGTGATTGAAGTTAAGTCATTAGGATACATCGTCTACGAATAATGAATTTGTTTGCAACATATATATCAACAAGATGTGGAGATACTTCATACAACAAATTAAACATTTGAGTCATTTGAGTCAAAGCAATATTGCCTATAAAATGTGTTTTTTTCTTCTTTTCATACATCAATCTCAGCACCAATGAAGTAAATCTCCCACTCTCTCCTCTTTGTCCTTTCATACATGGAAACATGAAGCTATAAATGTCCATTTCAAGATCAGAAACCACATCCACCATTCCCCAATGACAAAAACACTCACACATACACATACAGCTAGATAGACAAATGTTTAATTCAATAAAATGGCCAAGGACGATTTCCCCCACTTTCTGGAAAGCACTGCACTGACTATATATATTTATACACATGAATATATATTGTTTCACGCAGGACTGCACAAAGCGGTGCGGCTATAAAACATTACTCCAAGCCATCTCAGAGTGAGGCTGCTCATTCCAGGACAAAACCGCATCAATAAAGGTATAAAATATTGCCTCGTTGACCTGGTGTTCCACCCCATGTACGAGGACACACACACACTCTCCGCTACACACACACTCACGTGTATTTGAAGTTGTTTAAAAGTCTGTCATTTGTCAGTGACCCATGTGATTATATGATCATTTCATGACCTGCCACTTTAAGGTGCTTGTGGTTTGTGGTCTTGGTGCATGAGACTGAATATGAACTCTGTTCCACTTAGCACTTCTCTCCTCTTTTTTACAGATATATACCGTCATTGTGCTTCCAGGGTGTTACGTCTCCCCATTTGGATTTGTCTGAAACACTCTAAAGCACCTCAGCAAGATTATACAGTATCATTTTTAAAGTGAGCATTCAAGTCCAGTGGGGCTCTGTGGTGCAGTGAATTCAGCCCCGTGTGCGGAGGCTTTTGGTGTTCGATCCCTGGTCCGACTTTTAACCGATGCTAAGAGCGAAGACCGAGAAGCTCCGAGAAAGTGTGACGCGGTCTTGGCGACTTTGTTTGCGACCTGTAATTTCGACAGTGACGTCGTCGATGTTGATTCTTGTCCCTCGCCAGTGCCTGGAGTAAACAACAGTTCCCCCAGCGGGAGAAGAGGAGGGGGGAAGTAAAACAAAATTGCACTTATCCTGAGGCTGCAAGACGGCACTTCATCATCATACAGAGATGAGAGGAAAACAAGAGGGCTCTGGAGGAAAACAGAAACAACTGGGGTTCCTGGAAAGTTTTGAGAGCATCACTTGCTAAACGCACTCAAACTTTTTTGCTTGTCCTGATACATGACCTCCGACCTGCAGCTTACTAGACCCTATACTGACCGTTAGCATATTTTAACGCAACAATTCAATATTCTGCATGATTGGTATTTACCTTCAGGTCAGTCAACCTTCACATGACATTAGAATTATTTCTGTGGTTTAAAAAAATCTTGCTTGTTTTATTCAGGATTGGTTCTGACGTTACATTTTTAAAGCAGCATTATTGCATTTTCGGCCACTGGGGGCCAGAAGAATATCAAAACAAGCTTACATATTCACAGCCGCGATCACGCCAAGGCTGGAATATGTTGTTGTGTTTGCAAACAGTTGTCCATAAGCATTCATTTTTGGGCCACCTGGGGGATGTAAGTCCAATGTTCACTGGCCTTTCAGCTGTGTTTGTTTTCCACCAGCTTCTGAGGAAAAATAGTACATGTTATTTACTTTGCAGGTAGTGAAGGCCACTTATCAGAGCTTGTTTGCAAAAAACAATACAGCTGCCTTCTGCTGCTAGAAACAAGTTTGAGGTTGAGTTTGATGTGGAAGAAAATAAGAAGTGAGCTTTTTTTTTGTACTTCGTTTTTTAAATTTGTGCTGTGTTACTGTTTATTTTGTTACCAATATTATAAAAATATACATTGTGGTTGCAGATATACACCTTTTTTAGTTTGGGTATGCAACTTTAACCAATTAAAGAAAAAACAGCTCCATTTTTAAAAGGTAAGGGGATTGTGTGAATGTAGTGGCTTGTTACATTTAAAACGTGTAATGGAATAAAGTACTTATAGCAAAGTAACAATAAGAGGAGCCTTGATAAGAATAGTTGTCGTGGCACTTGCTTTCCGGCACAGAAGGGCATCATGTGTGCACACATTTACTCACACCGTTGAGCTCATGGTGTCAACTAATAACAAAGGTGAGGAGGAAATAAGCCACAACACCTCATTACACATGCAGCCCTCCATCCGTACCGGCGTCCCCCAAACATCCATCAGACAAAACCGCCTCATCAGATGCACGCCGGAGGTCAGAGTGTGACAGCGTAAGACGAGGCGCTGATCAAAGCGATAGAGCTAAGTAGAGTGAGGGAATAGGGCAGAAGGTGACGAGCGAGTGGCTTTTACACACAGACAAACCTCTGACTGATGCTTTTAATTGTCCTGCTTTGGTGACGGAGATTCACTCCTACACAGTTCCATTATTGTCCCAATCTGTCCCTCACAAGCGGTTTACAAGATCAATATTGCCTCTTTTCCTTGAGGCTGACAAGAGACTTAAACTAAAAAGTCAACAGACGTGTTTCTCACAGTGTTCTATCCTCCAGAACTGTGTGTAAGATGTCATGTTTATTCATGTGCAGTTTTCCTTTCACTGGTGTACTCCCATTTCCGGCTACTTCTATAGATGCTGTCGACCTACACAAACATATCATTACACATCAGACGAGAGGCTTACCAGTATGTAAAGTTCCACCTTGGCCATCCACAACACTTTATAAAATGCCGTTTCCAAGTTAATAATCCGATAATATATAGGATTATATAGCACTGGTAAAGGATCCGATCCGTTCTTCATCATCTTGGAGATGATACTCATGTACGTTTACTTGGATGCAGGACTCCCTGTGAGTATTTTCACTGTGTGTTATTTTCTAGTTAAAGCGGCACTTTTAAATCAACTTTGGATGAAATGACGACGTACAGTATAACGTGAAATAAGTTGCTCAGAGTGACGAATCCAACTCAAACCCTCAGACGTCAAACAATCGCACCAGAACTGGATCTTGTGGCCGAAGAGACGACGCTCACAAGCTGCCGCTGCGTCGACAAAAACGTGCCCACCAGTGTTCTGCATATGGCTACTGCAACACCTAAGGGCGCCAAACTCTTGCATAATACGGTTTGTATATGAATATTCGACACCCAACATATGCTGAAGACTGCACACAGGAGTAGGGCCTCACTTTGCCATTAATAATGGGCTGTTTTTAGAGATTTGCACCTGCCTCGGATGAGCTCCGTGGTTTTGTTCAGCATCTTTTAAAAACAGCTTTTTGTCCTTAAAGATTCACTCCCACAGAAACCCTGGAAAAGTTCTTTTGAAGTTGTGAATTTCTTTGATCCGTTGTAAACAAAGTTATTTGTCCTGTGATATTGTGGCTTCACTGCGCTACAGTGGCGGCCGGCCAATAGAGGGCCGCAGGGCCTGGCCCCACCCACCTTGAGCCAGAAAAAAAAAAAAAAAAAAAAAACATTATTTATAATTTTAATTATAAAAAATTTATAAAAATATTAATAACTTATACTAATTGTCAATATGTATGTGTTTGAGCTATGGAATGTAGCCAGTAATATTTGTAAAATAGGATATCTGCGCTAAATATCTGCTTTTCCTGCTCGTCCTCTCTGCTCTGAGCTGCTCATGCACTTCTCTGCTGGTCTCTAATGCTCGTGCACATGCCGGGGCCACGAAGCATTTGGCCCAAGAAAGTCGGGTCTAATACGCAGTTTAGCCAATCACTGACTAAAGATATAAATGATGGACATATCATTTATCCAATCCGCGCCCTAAAAAGGACTTCTGCGGGGCCAGGCCCCGGGTGCGCTCACAGCTAGTCTCTCGTTCTCATCTCGCGTGTTCTCGTTCTCTTCGCTTGTATTCTCGTCTGCACGTCTCTCTCAGCGCCATTTTAACGTCATGACAATGGAGCCCTAAGACTCAAGCCTAACTAGATCAAATATCTCCTCCAAGACTTGGACTGCATGCTGCTGTCGGTTATAAGGGATTACATTCTGGAGGAAGTAAAGAACGCTGATTTGTATCGCCAAGTGGACGAGAAGAGTCAACTGATATTTCCAGCTGATGCTCATGCTAAGCTACATCGGCGCTAAAGGTACATCACTATCCAGAACGCCACGGACACCATAGGTCCAGCGCTTATGACGGGCTGCTGTAATGAGGGGAGCCACAGTGCAGCTTTATTCCTGACATTGCCCTCCGGAACTAAGCAGCGGCGACGGGGAGGGAGAGGCCAGGGCTACCGTTAGCTAGCGGGCTAACGTGCTACCGTTAGCTAGCGGACTAACGGGCTACCGTTAGCTAGCGGGCTAACGTGCTACCGTTAGCTAGCGGACTAACGGGCTACCGTTAGCTAGCGGACTAACGTGCTACCGTTAGCTAGTGGACTAACGTTAGCCCGCTAGCACTGCTACACAAAGAGAAAACAGTTGTTTAGTTACAGACGGAACAACATCATCCCAAATGTGGACATGCTATTCAACCAGCTGCAGAAGAGGAACATCGACCCTGTCTTCATTAAAGGTATTAAACTATACTGTAACAGACTGAGTGACATGTCATGTTAACCTGTTATGTTGGAGAGGAGGCTATGACCGGGAGCAGAGTGAAGCATGCTAAGAGGTTTTGACTGTTGTTCTGGGCTAGGCTACGGCCCACAGTAGCCTGTTCTGTTGTTAGCGAATAAACACACAATAAGCAAGCTAACGTCTCGTATTTACATGTGATAGGAACCATCTTTACGTCCTATGTTTGTGTTGGGACACTTTTAGTTGTGACAAGCTCCTGAAAACATGTGCCGCGGTAGAAGTGTTTACTCTGCTAAAAGCTAGTTTAAAAGATATAAGTTAAAGTGACAACAAAGTGTTGATTTGTCGACGTATATTGTTATCCAAGTGGACCATCTCCCTCTCAGTTGTGTGCAGCAGCGAGGTATGTTGTTATGTTAATGATTCGTCGCGCATATTTACGTGCAAACAGTTTACTGTGTAACATGAACGCCAACTTGTTTTGTCTGTTGAAATGTAATTAAACAGCTGGACGGTGGATTGATGACGGTGGTGTTGACTGAGGCGCACGTTAAGAATAAATCCATCAGTAACAGAAGAACCAAGGGGTTGTGTATTTCCTGGAGGGAGTGACAAGTTGCTCACGTCCAACAGTCTGTAAAAGCCTACATGGGCCTAGTCATCAAAGTGAACGAATATGATAGAAAACATCACAATGATATTTGTTTAAATATTTTAAAAGGAAAAAAATCTGATTTTTATAAAAATGCGGGTAGTTAATAACATGATTATTCAGGTGTCCACCAAGTCAATGTCTAGAAGAGGCCTGTAAAAGATAAATCAACTTACATTATCAATAAAGCTATTTTGATGAAAGTGATTCTGATTGAACACTTATGTCCAAGTCAAGTATTTCTACAATACAATGTATGTAAAATCTTACAAATAACTTTAGATGATGGGAAATTATAACTACATCATCAGAATGTATCAGACGGTCAGTTACCAGCGTGTCCTCCCTTTCAGAAAACAGTCCACTATGTTATTGAATAGTTGCCAACTTGCCATCTTCAAAAACAACTAGGTATGTGATGCCATCCTGATGAAGCCAAGGAGCGGTTCTCCTCTTCACAGAGACTGTCAGTCTTCTCAGGATCCTCATCACCGTGGCAACAGCTGAATCCAGAGGTGTTTCTGTACTTTGAAGAGGATCAAGACCTTCCTCAGAAACACCATGACACAGGATGGCCTTAATGCTCTGGCTATGCTCTCCATGGAGAAGAAACTTGTCAGGGACATGCCTGACTTCAATAAGAAGGCCATTGAGAGGTTTGCCACTCAGAAGGACAGAAGAGCAAAGTTTCTTTACAAATAATCTGTCTCATAAAAACATGCAGGTTTCCTCACCACACTGATTTGTGTTTCCCCAACAAACAAGGTTCATATGGGGAATCTTAAAATATAAACTTGTTCTATTAGACTGTGTGTGTGTGTGTTTATTTATTTATTTATATATATATATATATATATATATATATATATATATATATATATATATATGGAAAAAATACTGAATTGTATGAATAATGTCCTTATTATGTTAGTGTTGGAATAAATGTTTAAATATTCAACTGCAAAGTAGTAATGTGTTTTTTTATACCTTTTTTGCATTGAATCATACTAGGATTTTTGCTGAAATTGATTGGCTGGCCCCACCCAAAAAAAAATCCACCAGCCGCCACTGCTGCGCTACCTGAATGTATACCTCAGGAAATAATTCATTATCTGTCAACTTTGAGGATTGATGTTGTGAATGTGATTCTCTTTAACTAAACTTTGTGAAAACGTGTGCATTAATGTTTCAAAAATGAGTTTGAACGCAATCTTTGAAATTAAGAACATGACAAATCTGAGACAGATGTAATATTCAGAATTAATGTGCATTATCAAACCACTCCGACTTAATCGCGACGGCGCCTTATCCCCCCCCAATAGACTCTATAGATTTGAGATAAATAAGGAAAAATAGCTTGAGTCCTAAATCCAAATCCAAACTTTGAGTGAGGGAATAAATGTTTGAGCCAATGCAGTGTGTCTGTGTTGATATAATGAGCAAGCTGTGGACATGAATCATTTCCGTCATTGCAGGTATTACAGTCCTGTGCCTTGGGCAATACGCCATGATTGATAACTCAGATGATTACACTTTGCCAATGGGAGAGGGAGGATGAGCAGGAAAGAGGAGGGGAGGAAAGGAAGGGGTATAATGACACTAATGATAATTACAGAATTGTTAATACCTGAATCTTTTACGAAGTAGCTGTGCCCTTAGTCCTAGACGTAGCAGACATCCTTTAATGCCCCTGTATCATTTCAGTGTGGGCATTGTCTCAATTCAGAGACAATGGTATAACTATACATCTCACAGGGCGTGACCGATGATTTACTTTCTCTGAGTGTATATTTATCTGAATACATCAAGTCCTCCACAACATGAATGACTGTTATTTACCAGATGCCGTCGCCACGTCGAGGCTTTTTCCTGCGGTTGTTGGGTGTGTGTTCTTTCATTGTGTGTGTGTGGCCGACGCGCTAACACATCTGTTACATGTCAACCTTCATTAGAAGGACACGTTAGCCTCATACATGCAGTATGTACCCTCTATGTCACAGACACATATGGCTGTTTATTTATAGGTGGTGTCAATACAAAGATGACAGCCTGCTCATCCCCTGTGGATGGACCTGTGTGTGTGTGTGTGTGTGTGTGTGTGTGTGTGTGTGTGTGTGTGTGTGTGTGTGTGTGTGTGTGTGTGTGTGTGTGTGTGTGTGACTAAAATATGTATGTATACAGTAAGAAGAAGTTGCAATTTCATGCTATAATCAGTCATGTCATTAAGAAGGGTTCAAAATGTTAATCAAAATTGATCTAATTGTGGGGTACTTTCTGGCAAGAAAATACTAGAATACACTTGTGAATACCATCTATAGCCAAACATATGTTGCTTCTGAGCCATGGACCTGCAAATCAACCGGGAGACTACACTGTACACTTTGAATCTCTCGAGCTTCTTAAATCTTGAAATGTCTTTCTTGCTTTTTACACATTCAATCTGCAACAGCTGAGTTTTTCGCAGCGCAAACAAGCTGTCGCTGACACAGTTAGTTTTTAAATCACATTTTCATTATTTTGAAGTTTATTAAGCTCTATTTAAACAGAAGTTAGCAACATTAGCATTCATTTGGAGTCATTTCCCTGACGACTCCGGTAAATAAGTCCAGTATTTCTTAGTCAACTCCCGAGGAGAATATCTGGCTCTTCAGCTGATAAACGCTCCACTGTGTTATTGCCACAACTTTTGAGGAATGCAGAGAGATCCCTGCAACATCTAATTTCCAGACAACATGATGACACTCAACTTTGAAAAATGACTTTTCTCTGAATGTTGCTGCGTCATGTTGGCTGCCCTTTCCCAGCAGTCTGCACTTATAGCAGCTTGCTAATTACTGGACAGGGGCCTCACTCTCCCAAACCAGACCTGACAGTGTTTGGCAGCATCACAGCAGCCGAATGAAGAAAGGGAAAGTCAATGAAAACTCCCCTGCTGTGTTCTCAGGTGAACAGTCCTTCTAAAAGCATCAGCGTTTGACTATCATGTGTAAAGGTTGAACCTGCACTCTAAATAAACTAAGCTCATGGAAAAACATTTACTTTCTGCACGGCTGAACAGACACCGAACAGGTCATAGTAAGCAGAATGGTGTGTGTGTTTGTGTGTGTATGCCCTTGCACATTTGTGTGTTTGTATTTTTGTTTTCTTTATAGTATGTGTGTGTTACTACGAATCAGCTCTGCGAGTATTTATGCACAAGCACCGACATGTGTTTGCTGTTACCGTTCGTGTGCGTCGTTGTGTTAATAACTCTTTGCTACCTGATAAAAAAAATTCTGTCAGTCACGCGGCAACTGTGTCGGGATGATAATCACCGCCCGGTTAGCCTGTCTGGAGCCAGACAGGCCGACAAACACTCACCTACACGTACCAATTTTATGGACTTTAGCTGCAACTCGCTTTTCAGAAAGCTTATATAACTCTGGTGTATCCCACCTGTATGACCTTTGACCCTTGGCTCTTCTTAATTTGTACTCAAGGGGTCAAGCAAGCAGAGGATACTATGCAGACAGTTTAATCCTGCAGGCATAATATAACACCAATGGGTCCGCCTCTTCAGTATAAATCAATAGGAGTACTGTTTTAATCCACCCACCTGTTTCAGAGAGGGATAAAGGGAGTAACTGATGGATATGAGAAGGGATTTAATGCAAGAATAAAATACAACTTGGAACATTTTACGAGTCAAAAATATTTCATTTTAGAGGGCCCTTTATATATTTCTTATTTTAAACAGAGAGCAGACAGGCTCGTCTGCTTGCAAGTGAGAGGAGGAGAGGCTAATCGAGAGAGCCGGATAAGTCACTGCTCTCCCTTCGAGAGGAGGATGGAAATGAGATTCAAGGGTGAGGATGAACAGCCGAGGGTGGATAAGGTAAGTAAAGGGGAGTGATGACTGGATGACTGGATGAATGCAGAGGAGCAGGGGCGTAAATATTGATAAATAATAATGCAGGCAGTATGGTTGCACTGGGGCCCATGGGGGACGGGACCGTAGAGAGAGCAAACCGGACGAGTGATGCAAATACACCAAGGTTCAAAGATAATAGGGTACGGTGTGTGTGTGTGTGTGTGTGTGTGTGTGTGTGTGTGTGTGTGTGTGTGTGTGTGTGTGTGTGTGTGTGTGTGTGTGTGTGTTGTTGTCGTTACATGCATACCGTCCTTCCAAAGTTCCGTCTTTACAGGAAGTTAGGTTTAGGCAACAAAACCCCTTAGAAAAGAGCGTGGACTCCTCCATGAAAGTGTTGCCTCCACTCACCAACTGTCGGTACCTGACGAGTTGGGAGGAGAACGGCGTTGGCAGAGGAAGGATGGCTGAGAGAGGAAAAAGGCTTAAAGGGAGGTGGTGAGGTGAGCTGTGTCAGTGCCGAAGTCGGTGCCCAGTGCTTCACTTTTCGCTGGCAGATGGGTCCCGTCGTGGTGCCGCCTGAAGGATGGCGTGCCATGCAGACGCCATCACTGGGAACACACACACACACACGTGTTCTCTTGTAATTCCACTTCCTGTCTTGCCAGCATCGCCGCAACACTGACAGATTGAGAGCAAACAGGGAGGCAGGCAATCAGCTCAGACACCTGAGAGCGCCCTAAGGACCCCCGCTCTAGCTGGCAGGTGGAAGGGACTGCTGGATATGCTGCAGAACACCAATTAGGCCCTAAAAAAAAAGAAAGCTCCATTAAAGGACCAATCAAAGAGCCATTAGACGAATGAGAAGAGTAGTAGCTGTTGGGTCTGGACCAACCTGTGCAAACATCCCAACAGCAGTGTACTTTTATTGGACGGTCACATGGTCAGGCGTCACGCTCAGCTGCTGAGGTTGTGCTGACACTGCAGGCTGACACGACAGAAGGTCACAGCTTATCGTGTTGAACTATGACATTGTGTTCCTTCGTCCCCTTTTTTTTTTTCAGTGGATGGCAGGTGGGGATGACAAAAGCAAGAAGCAAAAATTGTCTGAAAGATATTCCTTTAAATACCGAGCCATTTTGACATAACATGGAAGAATACTTGCAGTGGATCTCATCCAAGGAATAAAAAAAGAACTATTTCCTGCAGGGCAGTGATGTAGTGAGCTGCAACTGAATTCCCTTTTCAGTCGTTAAAACGCGGCGGACTTCACAAGGGCGAGGCAAAGAATGGTTCTCAGACTGAAATTGCCGTCTAATCACTTGACTATGTGATTACTTTCTATTGCTATCCACCGATGTGGCAACTCTAGACACATCTCTAAGTGTGTGTGTGTGTGTGTGTGCGCGCGTGTGTGAGAGAGAGAGAGAAACAGAGACAGAGAGTGAGAGAGCCGAAGACAGACAGATAGACAAGTGTCCTTCTGCTTGATAACTCAGCCTCCATCAGGACCAATCAATACAATCCCTCAGAATTACTTTCACAACAATTACCCTTCGTCATACACAGAGAGAGAGAGAGAGAGAGAGAGAGAGAGAGAGAGAGAGAGAGAGAGAGAGAGAGACTCTGTATGCTTCCCATTCCTCCAGACACAGTGACAGTGTTTATTAAAGTCAGCACCATGCACTTACCTTTTGTAATAAGTTGAATTACGTGACTAAATATCCCAAACAGGAAGACAAACAGTTACTGGACTGATACAACTTGGCTCCTAGTTGTGTAGTTTTGGACATCATCATAATTATCATCATCATCAATAATGTTAATGACATTGTTCTCTCTTAGTTGCAGTAACTGCTGACATCTGGATGAACATCCATTATAGTTGGGACCGACTTTCTATCGTACAATTCTGTCTCCTAGAAATTACCTTTATAGACAACTAGTGCAAACGCAAATGTGAAGGAATGCTGCCCTGATTATGATTATTATGCCAAATTAATAAGGACATTTTGCCAATTTAAGAATCTGGCAAGTTTTAAAATAAAGATATTTTAGCTCTCTTTGTTTTAATGTGTGTGTCTGTGGCTGCAGACACTTTGTTCATATTGTTTAGGTCTATACATGTTGTCTGCTTTTGTTTTGTTCTGCTGTTTTTCTATGAGAAATGGTAGATTATTTCATTTATGTGCCTTAATATTGCCTGTTGCACCTGCCATGATGTCCATGGTTGACGATAGGGAGAGATAGTCTAGTTTGAACACCTCAGAGTAAAGTGGGTTGGATCCTTCTTGGCTTGTTTACAACCTGTCTGATTGCCTGACTGATCGTTTCTCACCCGTCTGACTTTCTATTGGAAATGTCGCCGTGTTTTCAGATCTCACAAATTACTCTTGTGAGCACAGAGTTATCATAACGGATGCAAGTGATGTCCAAAACTAAGAAAATAAGACCCAGGTTGCAATAATAAACCAGATTGATCCTTTCCCCAAGAGACGGGATGAATGGAAAAAAATGCGCTCTCCTGCCAAGAAAGAGCTGGTCGTATCTGATTGAGTAATGCTTGAGTGGAAAATATTAATATTTAGTTTTGTTGAGATACAGACACTCTCTCTCTCTCTCTCTCTCTCTCTCTCTCTCTCTCTCTCTCTCTCTTTGTCCTCTTCCCCGTTCTCTCTCTCCACCTCTCTGTCCTTTTAAGTGGGGATATATCCTTGTTACATGGTGGCAGATTGACTTTGGCTGGAAAATAGGGATCATGTATCCTTGGGGTGACATTTGTCTTCATAGATAGCTTGTTGAGACAGAGAGAAAGAGGCCGAGAGAAACAGAGAGTGACAGAGAGATGGTCAATAAGTAATAAATAGCAAGGACAAGACGGAGAGAGTTACGGACGTGGGAAGAAGGAAACAGGCGGAGAAATAGGACACAGAAGGACAAGAGAAAATGGAGGAAATGTGAAAACGACATAAAAAATGATCTTCAGACTGTCTGGCTGCTTTGAGCATCTGGGAGGGGAGGATGCAGCGGGGGAGAAGTGTGAGGTGAATAAAGTATACTATCTTTTCTCCTCTCGTTCATTCGTGGACCAGGAAACACCGGGCCACCCGTCCTCTGGTCTTAATTACAGTAGAACGCATGAAACAGCTGTCCTCAACGTCAGCACATGGCTGCTGGTCTGGGATCTGTGGAGGGATACAGCAGGGAGACAGATGCTGACAACTAATGGTTGTCGTTATGGAAACACCCAACACACAAGTCTGTGTGTGTGTGTGCATATAATACCCATAATAATGGGTTGTGGTTAGCATTATTGCACATGAGTATTCACCACCCGGCGAGCACGCTTAGGGACCTAAATCAAACACTTTGTTTTCTTACGCATACGCTTTAGTAACGCATTGCGACATTATGAGCTTCGGGCCTTTTGCTTGGAGGACATTTTAGTAACGGGACCTTTTTCTAAATTTAATTTAATTCCTCTGCACTAGACCTTAGCATGCTGAACACTCCGGCTAAAGAGGTCATGGGCGAGTGGCGTTAGTACAGACTGTGCGTCACAGAAGGGAACGTTTTTAGACAGCAGAAACCAGCTTAGAACTTCTAATAATTACTTTAAAAGAGAGGTTTACAAAACCAAGTTATGATGCCACAAATTTTCATGAGAGTCGTAGTTTTTTTTTTTTTATGTCCTCACAAAGTCATTGTTTAACTTTGTTAAATTTACAAAGGTTCCAAGGTATAATACCCAGAGCTTCATTTCGTGGGACGGCGACCGGCCTGGCCATCATTGCTTTGGCTCTCTATATTGGTGTTCTCCAGTGGGTGTGACATTTTATTACTGACTTTTACGTGGCCATGAACAGCATAATAAATAGGCTGGATACTACAGGGCCACAACACAGAATCACAACTGTAATTGTTCTGTCAGCATAGAAAAGGAATCAGTTATATTGTCTGCGTCTCAAAGTCTGTGTGACTATTTATGGTTTCACATACAGTATATGCCTTAATGAGATTTTTTAGTGGAGCCAGCAATATTGACAATGATATACTACATAGTAAAGTGGATGATAGGCTGAATATATATATATATATATATATATATATATATATATATATATATATATATATATATATGCATAACTTAATAAGATCAACAGTTCATCTTCTCTTATCATCCAAGCCAATCTATAACACCCTCATCCTCGGTAATACACAGCATATGTAAGAGCTCAGTCACACACACACACTCACACACACCAACCATGTCATTTGTGGATACACGGACAGAGCAAGGTCACTGAGGGCATTTGTGTGAGCAGCAGTGTTGAATGTTTGGACTGGAAACTGCACTCGACGCCACTTCAAACAATGCGTCGCACCGAACAATTGTCCTCTGTGTTCGGTGTGTTTGTGGCTATTTTTACTCGCTCATTCAGCTGCTTTTATTGGACAAACTGGAGCAGTGACCAACAGTCTGTTGTCTTTGTTGTTTACTTGAAGATACTGAAGAAAAAAAAAAGATACAGAGGGGAGAGATAGAATTTCAAGAGAAGAGAGGGGAGAAGAAACATTCTGGGGAAAATGAGATGAAATAAATGACAACAAAAACCACAGAAAGAGTGAGTAACGTCAGCAACATGTATTCAGAATCACTATGCTGCTACTCTTAGGTATGTCACTTGCAAATTCTTTGCAGCATGAAGCGAGTGCATTGGGTTTATCTGTAAAACCACATATAGAGAGCCAAAGGTTGCACTACATTATGATTAGCATTTTGTGTGCACTCCGTCTCCCAATTTCATTTGACAGTTGTATTGGAATATGTATTAAAGTACACCAAAATACAGTTGCAGTAGGAGCTCAGGTGGGTATATATATATATATATATATATATATATATATATATATATATATATATATATATATATCACGAATGGCTCTCTGTTTATTGACACACACATTCACATTTACACATGCTAATACACAAACACGTCTGTCAAAGCTATCTGTCATGCTTTGGGGGAAAACACATTTATAACTCCACATCTCCATCTGACTGCCTCGGTCTAAATGGAAGTCGCCTCTGAGGGACAGACCACTGGCATAACCAAAAATGTTATTTGGCAAACTCCACCAGCCTATAATCCCTGCGAGGCACGAACTTGAGTGTCATCATAAAACAGGGAAGGAAAGCCACATTCAATGGAAATATGGTTTCTGTGATGGAAGCTGCAAGAGAGCTCATCTAGTCTTGCTTCATCAGGTGTATCTGCACTTTGGGGATTTCTGTATCTTTTTGTTGCTGATTAAGGACAATTATTTAATATAGAAATAAAGTCCAGATACAATTTATAACACAACTAAGAAACTTTACTGAAAATTACTTTTATTTGAAATTTTATTTTGAGGTGCTTGTACTATTACGCATTTCCACTTCATGCCAGCCCAGAATCCCAATGGTCTTCTTCCATATTTAACTGTTCTTCTCAATGTATGTCCAAGCTGCAGCTCTGTAGGCCCCAACAAGCCTAAAGATTACAATCCTGTGTCGTCATTACAACGATTCTCCCAGATTACGATTGTTTTTAATGAATCACAAATACTATGAAAGTATATGACAGTATTTATACGTATGATAAGTCCACGCAGGGAGGAGCACAGTAACGTACAAAACCCAAACCATGACTAAACCTAATCAAGTACTCGTTGCCTAAAACTAAATGTATAAGAACGCTGCTTTGAAACAGCAAAAGCACCACGCAGCAATTGAATCACTATACATCTATACAGAAACGTTAATATGCAACGTTTCTTTAGAAATGTTGAAACATTTTGAGGTCCAACCTATCCCCAGTTTGCAGAAACGTACACTACCAACGTTGTATTATTGCGTCTGGGATGGCATAACGCACAGTCCACCTCAATCTGGAAGTGTAAAAATTATGTTTTCAAGAACACAAAGATCTGGATAGAATTAATGTCAATGTACATCCTGAGTTGGTTAAGCGCTCCGTGCTTCTTGGTCGCTTGCTGTTTTTCACTATCGGACATACATTCCATCTGCCCAAGATGCTTGTAGAAGCTTTCAAATATTATATTCAACTTCCTTTTTTCTCGCCACAAAAGAGCAGCGTCCTACAACTTGAAGGCAACCTGTTCAGAATCACAGAGCACGACCTCTTCTGACACTTTTGCCCGAATCTTTTATTTCTAATTCTGTCAGAAAGTGTCATTGCTGAGGGGAAATATATTTTTTTCACAAAGAGCAATTCTGCAAGTCATTGTCTGCTCGTCTGTGTCAATCAGATGCTCCCACTGGATCTTTTATCCTTTTAGGTATTGTTAGTTTCTTTTAGCTCCACTTTGACTGCGGTTGTTTCTTATTCATTTATGACAATGTTTTTTAATGTATTTATTTATCATCTGCTCTATATCTATTTAACCTGATAAATATTGCCCTCCAGTTTTTACTTTTGCCAAACAAACAGGATGTATTTTACCATAAAAATCTCTTGCTTCAGATGGGAGTCTTGCCATTAAAGTTCAAGTGGCACAGTGTGTTACATCAAACTAAAGCAGAAATATACTCTCCAACTCCAAGGTCAAACCTCATCCTGACTATTAATATTCACTTTACAACCACTGATAGCAATGCTAATGACCATGTGAGAAGAGGGGCTTCTTAATCAGTAGAAATATTCCATTCACGCTCCCCCTATTTCAGGAGACATGGGGCCTCTCTTCATTTGCAGTGTGACGGCTGTGTTGCAGGGGGTGTCCCTGCCGGCTGGAGATGACGGCTGCAGAGAGGCAGTGGAGTGACTGACGACTCGGAGATAGTCCGTCTGTCAGACGGAGTGATGGCTGGGAGACACTCGCTGACAGATCAGGCGAGACGAGAGGAGGAGGAGGGGGACGAGAAGGGAAGCCTGGCAGCTTTGTCTTTCAATCCTGGGAGACATGGGAGGTGGGGACAAAGGAAGAAGAAGAAAAAACTAACGAATTCAGAAGTGCTCAAGTGGCGGCCATGTTGCTTTTGGATGATCCGGAAGGCTTACTTGTTAATGATGTTTTCAAGGGGGATCAAATGTGCTCCATTAATCTTCATCTTGTATTAATCGTATCCATCCGGCGTCCTTCAGTGATAGCAAAGATGGTCTGGAGCCGGCGTGAAAGCTCTCACCCTGCGCGGATATAATGAACGGCCTAATAAGACAGGTCTGTAATCAGCCGAGTATCTTAATTAGGCTTTGTAGAGTTGTTGGAGAGCGGCGCTCTGCTCTCAATCAATCACATTTGATTCAGGGGGGACAAAAGGTATTGATGGGTTCTTTTAACATTGATAATTTTGTCACTTTTTTTTTCTTTTTTAAGTGGCTCTTTGGATGGCAACGTTGCTCAGAGTTTTTTTTTTTAATGAAATGGATAAAACAGCCATACAATTTTCCATATATATACATTACCATAGCAGGTAGAGTTTCTCTTTTCATATCGTACAACCACGGTCAAGATCGGCGGTGGGTGATCTGACCGCCTCTGAGCTTTCTGCAATTATAAAAGAGAAAGAGTTAATATAACCACAAGAACACAAAAATCATATTTTTTCCCATTTTTTAGGCTAATGACTTTATGAAATATCAAAACAGACATTCAAAACTTAATTCACAAAAAAACAACATTCATTACAGCGCTTTCCTTGAGGTGAACTACTCTTAGAGCGGAGGAAAGTTTTGGTGAGTAGGCGTATTGAGAACAGAGATAAGGAGCATCAGATTTATGAGAAAGAGACGGCAGACTGGTTTGTAATTAAGGATTTAAAATTCACTCGTCTCTCGTGCTTAACAGGACTCAACGGACGGACATGCCACTCCACCTGAAACGTCTCTAAATCCACAGTAGGGCTCAGATTCTAGAGATTATTTCTGTAACATTTTAGTTCTGATAAAGTCAGTTAGAATTGCCTCAATATCAGCTTTAAGAAATAGCACAAATAGAGTACCGCAATATTATGTTTCGTAAACACGCATTTTTTTATAAATAGTTCACATGCAAATTAAATCAGACAATACTTCATGTAATTTACAAAAGATATACATGCACCCTCTCAGTGTAAGTGCCCTTTTTTACTCTATGCACGTGGTGGTGTGTTTTTTTTTTTCTCCTAAAATTAGAATTTTAAAAACTGCAATATATTGCGCAACACAAGGAAGAATTTTCAAAAAACAAAACATTACAGCAGGCTGAGGTATTTTTCTACCACAGTAGCTCAACCAATGGACTGGCACTGGATGTGTGTAGAGCTGGGGGGTAAAATCCTGCTCTTCTGATGAGTTGATTTGTTGCAGGTGTGTGGCTGGGAGCAGGTGAAAGCAATCAGGAAGCCAGGAGGTGCATGGAGAAGCCACGCCCACACCAACAGACAGACAGGGCACAGCTGGAAACACAAGGGAGAGGGACACGTGAGACACTTTGGGAAGAAAAGCTGGACCGTGGACACGTTCGTGCCAATTTGTGGGAAATATCTTGACATCTGTAGGATTTATTGCCATGGAATTCGGTGCAGAAATTCATGTTACACCTCAGGTTGACTTGTAATAACTGACCAAATACCTGCAAATTTAAACTATCCGCCTCAACTGTACTTTGTAGTTAGTGGTAACGTGCAAGTGCTAAACTAAGAAGTTGGTTAACAGTATAAAATTGTCAAATTTTGCATTTAGCTGAAACGCTGAGCCAGAGTACAGCCTCACAGGGCTGCTGGCGCAGGTGTGTAGTCTTTCTTTAATGATTGACAGCAGTATAATTCTCCTAATTGTGGTTGTAATAATGTAAGTTAGCCTAATGCGGAGCAGGTTGAACAGCAGTATTCACGGGCAAATGCAAGGGTGAAGGTTGCCATATCGCGCCTAAAGGTCATACCTGTGTACAACTGCATTGTGCACATGTTGCATTCATTCTCATCTATATTTGATTTAAAACAATTGTTATGTTCTGTGCCCTTTTTCGCCCCCCATTCTTCCAAAGCTAATTTTCCAATTTGGTCCAAGTTAGATTTGAACCTTGCACCGTGGAAAAGTGAAATACATTTTCATATCCCCGGCTGCCGAGCAGTCAATCATCCCCGTGTCAGGCGGGGTCCTTCTCCAGGGGTCGCACGTGGTTTTTCGCTCGCAGGTTCGCCTCCTCCAGGACCCGGGCAGCACCGAGGCACATTTTAGCATAAACCCCCTCTAACTGCTTCTCTCACTCTCCTCGGCTGCCCTTCATACATTCACTGACGAGTCCCGTTTTCTCCCCGTTGACACAAATTGGCTCGCTTCACAACCGAGCTCGATGAGTGTGTTATGTGTGTTTTAAGAGCCTCTGGCTTGTGCACTTAACGCCTGGTGAGTCAGAGGCACCAGGGAAGCCTTGATCCTTCTAAAACGGAGGTGCCTCCGCTCAGGTGTGTGCGTCTCGCCATCCAGCTGTTGCTCTTTCTAACGTTGCGTGCATGCATCTATATATAAAGCATATTTTAATTGAACTTTTGATCAAATTCTGTACCAGAGGCCCGAGGAAGAGAGAGTTATCCAAGGTATAGCCTGTTTACGGGGCTGTAGTCATTTGGAAACAAAGTGATAGTTGTGCTTATAACGCTGTCATCAGTCAACACATACTGTACTGTTTACCTGCAGCAAGTCGAGACTTTTACCGAAACAGACGCAGAAAGCAGTAAAGTGAGATGGAGAGAAACAGGAGGATGAAAAGAGAGTTCAAGTACAGTTCTTTGTTTATTTGACAGTGTCAGCTCTTTCATTTCTGTCTCACTGCCATCTTTTCTTCCTTTCTGCTTGCTTTGCCAGTGACTCATCTTAAATTATGCCTCAGTCTGTAACTGTTATTCTTCTCGCCAGCCTCCCTCACCATCTCTCACACACACACACACACACACACACACACACACACACACACTCTCTTTCCTGTCATATCTTTCATTAAAAGAGCGTCCCAGAGGTCTCACCCATAATCAGTACACACAAGCATGTATCTTTACATAGAGATGTGCACACAAACTCATTCAGATAGGACTTGTTTCTATACATCTGAAAAATGTACGTAATAAAATATAAATACATTTTGTCAGATTTACACTCTAAAAGTCTCCAGTATGAAGAATTTCGATTGATCTTTCCCGTGTAACTGTCCCCCCTCCCCCTCCACACACACACACACACCTAATTGGCTTCCTGGTAATTCCTCCCACGGTGATAATCTCCAATAAACCATCTGCCGTGTCATCTCTGTGCGCCACCCCACTGCCCTTCCCTCTGTCCCTCTGCCATGTTCCCGCTTACCCCCCGCTGATAATGTCAAAATGCAATATTCCCTCAAAACCGCCATTAAACAAAATGCAGCACGTGAAAACAAAGTCCACAATTAGTGTACTGTCCTCTGACAACATCTGTGTGTGTGTGCGTGTGTGTGTCTGTGTGTGTGTTTAAAGGACCTCCTGTGATGGACGTAATAGGCCAGGACAGATGGTCTCCTATCCCACCAACCTGCCACCACGCACACACACGCACACACACACACACACACACACACACACACACACACACACACACACACACACACACGTGTGCCTCAGGCGCAGCCTCTGCGTTTGGTCGTGGTTGTTGTTGCCTGTTCCAGTAGTAGCCTTATTCTGTCGCTCAGAGCAGCAGGAGAGAGTTACATCTGTGCCGCGTTTCCTTGTGATGTCGGTACAGAAATAGAAGTGAAGGAGTCGGCGTTTGAACCGACCATTCAGCTCTCTTGACATCCCTGGGTAAAAATAAGCTGTCTGGGACAAGGCGGGCTCTTTGGTGTTGAGTTCAACATCTGCTTGTCATAACCTGGTGCAGCATCATACCGTGACAGGGCAACCACAGGTGTGCTGGAGTTCAGATGAGACCGGATGCAATTTCAATCGACTATTTTCACTGTTGCCGCTACAAGAAGTGGAGTCTTATTTCCTTGATCATTGTCAGGTTTGTTGTCCTCTGATGACATTTTTGGCATCCACGTGATGGATTTGAAGGCAGAAGCTACAGTAAAATACTGCAACACTGAAAACAAACTGTTATGTCATGCCATTGTCATTGTGTTAGTAAGTAAATAATGTGGAAATCACATTGGGATGTTTACAGTGGAGGTACAGCAGAGTTGGGCAGCAGAAAATAAGAGATTTTGTTGTTCATAATTGCCAACATTGTACATTATGAATAAATTAAATGGTAAAGGCTCAGATTTTCTCATGGTCTCATTTGACGGACATCACCACCTCTGATCCTATACTGCTTTACAGACAATTTGTCATTTTACTGTCACATTATTTATTATGGCCAAGGCTAGATTTTCTGGCATTATTTTCAGGAAAAACACAAGGTTACGTCAGAGCGGTTGCAGTTCTTCATCTTGCTTTATTTAGTGCTGGTAGCGAGGCAAGACCGCAGCCTTGAGCGGCTGAGGTGAAAGAATAAAAGAAAGTTGTCATGACTTTGTTAATGTCGGTGCTAAATGTAGTGGGTTCACCTGTTTCTATAACAGTGGGTTTGAATTAAAGGAACCACGCCTCCACACGCTAATCCATTCTGTGTAACAATGTTTGTTGCAGAAACGATTCCATCGATGTGAAGCATCGTCATAAAGCAGAGGCCTGCTTGAAGGTAGGTGATGGGACAGGGTCCCCCTTAAAGTCAGTAAAGCCAGCAGGAGGGTGAAGGAAACAGGAAGTCATGGTTGTCATGATGTGGAGTGCAGGTAGCAGGAGTAGGAAGGAAACTGGCAGCAAAACTCCAAACAAATAATGCAACAAACTGACAAAGAACTAAGGAACAGAGCTGGTGTAACTGGTGAGTGACTAATGGTCAAGTGGGAACAGGTGTGCAGGAGTTCGGTCGCTGCAGGGCTAACGAGGCACAGGTGGAACCAATCAGGGCAGGGAAGACCATCAAAACTGGCGGGAAAACGCTTAAAGGCAGGAAGAAGTGAAGTGGTTTGAGACGAGAGGAGACGCGAGTAACAAAATGAAACAGGAAACCGTAACATGGCCGAGGAATAACATCAGGGATGAAGGTCGGTGGTGAAGTCGGAAAGAGTTTGTCCATAGAGAAAAGGCAGAATGGAAAAATCTTGGAGAAATCACAGATGGAAAGCGACAGGTTCCTATATATTATATTCATGCGGATTCTCTGTCAAATGTAAAAGTAAAATCCTAACATTTTAATTTGGAATTTTTTTTTTTTGTTCAAATTGAACCAGAACAAAAAAACGGGTGGTCCTTGATCAAATAAAGCATTTGTAACTTTTGTTTAGGCAGCCTAATTGAAGGACATGAGTATTGTGTCCAGTATTGTGTCAGCTCTGTGAAAAATAAGTAGTTGATTCTTCAGGCTGTTTAGGTTTAAACTCTCCTCACTTGCTCTCTTCTGAGGTCGAGGACACCGCTCTACCCGTGAAAGAAGGGCACACAAAACCGGCGAGCTTGATCCGTCCAAAAAAAGAGGCATTGATTGGTTCACGTAATTGTATAGTCTCCGCTGATGAGAGATGTCATGGTCTTGTCAAAGAGAACGTTGGTGAAGAATCAATCAAACACGTAAAAGACAAGAGGCAAATGCCTGAGGAAGGATCTTTCAGGAGTGTGTGTGTGTGTGTGTGTGTGTGTTCTGTCCACATGTGTCTCTGTGTTTGGCACTATATTGTGTTTCCATATGAACAGAGTTGATAGTGTGTTGTGAGTCAATAAGGTGGATCATTGTTGTCTATCGCTGAAGAATGCTGTGGGCTCAGAATAACTTTAGGCCACAATAGAGAAATGAATCTCAGTGTCATGAAATCCTAATGCAATTACATGCAGTTGTTTCTGCAGAAATCAACCAGAGGATTAAAGTTTAAATTACTCATTTGCAAAGACAAGCAATAAAGCAGTCTTCAGCTATGTTATCTGGATTTGAGGGCATTAATGCAAAGTGCGTCATGCATTATTAATAAGTCTTATATTAAAAGTAATATATGCAGGCTTCCTGGGCCTCCTGTTACAGTGGAAGTGGACATATTGATTAAACACTTCATGTGTTTGAAGCATCATGTGTTTATGCAACGACAGGCAACCGCTGCAAAGAAAAGTACATATGACATATTTGTCTTTTTTTTTTTTTTTGCAAAACGCAAGCATATATTAACGAGTTGTATGAAAATTAACCCAGTCGCCTGATACAATGTTGGCATTGCACCCCTACGTTTCTGCGAACCACAGGATACACTGAATGTTGACTTTTGTTAACTAAAGAAACTTGGTAAAGGTTAAAAAAAAATCGTGGTTTGTGTTGATTACGTTTTGACCCAGCAACATAATGCAACGCTTTAAGCATTATTTCTGTAATTTTACAACTGTGTGCCTCACAAGGTTAATAACATTGCGTAACAAATATTACGTAATAGGTGTAAAGTCAACTTTGACTTTTGGTTTCACGCAGGACACAAACTGCAGTCTGCTGAGTGAAAGTCCTCTGTTTGTTTTACCCGTTATATTTATTAGGATACCAAGTAACGTTCAATAACCGTCGCTAGTTTTATTACGTCACTTGCTCTGACCAATTGGAAAAAAAACATTGACCGTCAACTTATCTATGGTTTGCAGAAACTTACAATGCCAACTTTGTTTTCATTTTCTTTATTGGATATTTTTTGATAGCAAGTAGATATGTAATTTTTAGCTACCGGGAGAAAGAGGCAAATCTTTTTCATCGTGCAACTGAAGGAATATTTTTTTCAGCCAGATGATTAGAAGAGTCTTTGACGATCCCGGAAATACCTACGGAGTAGCGGCAAGTGCTGTGAAAACAACCCACAGACTGACATATCTATTTTTTGTAAAATCATATTGCTGAGAGTGGAATGTAGGCTCAAACTGGGAACCTGTCAAATTTGTGTTCTGAGTTCTTTTTTTTAAAAACTGAAGAAAACTAAAGGAAACATTTACATCTTTTAATATTTACTGTAATTCTTTTTTCCGATGTGTTTATATATTTCAACATGGAGCGTATAAAACAGTTTTGGTCTGATTTAGACATGCATAAATGCATTAATTCTCTCCTATAATGAGAATATTGATGCCTGTTAGTCTGTCTAGAATGCTGTTTTTTTTCTTATGTAATTATGTTTTTGTTACACTTAAACAAGTACACAATGAGCCAATTTTCCACCAGATTAAGTTAGTCAAGAACAGGTGTGTGCGCCTCTTGTCTACTCGTTACTAATTCCAAAGCCTCGTCTTTATCACATCAAATATTTAAGTGTCTCCCAGAGTAATAAAGTTAGGATTGATTAGAGGACATGCCCCTGCGTTTGGACGCCTGGAGCAAGATGGAACCAATAAGAGATGTAATTAGAGGAAGAGAAACGGGAGAGAGACTGAGAGGGAGATTCTTGTGTTGGCATTTGTATTTTACGGTCAAAGAGCAAGTGCACTGTTTAACTTCGACCCCATCACAAACCACTTTCATAGAAGCAAGTAAACCAATTAAATCCACGTGAGTATGAGAGTATCCACTGCAGCGAGGCAGCTTGTTATTATTTCAGTCCATGTGTGCAAAGTCACAAACTGGGGGGTATTCTTCGTACCTGGTTTACTGAGTTAGCTGGATAATTTTCAGGATAAGATGACATAGGTCAGGCTTTTCGGTTCTTCAAAGCAAGTTTAGATAAATCACCATAGCAACACATCGAAATCCCTTAACCTGCTCTACAGCAGGTTTAGTGAAATTCACTGGATAAGTTGGCCACTCCCACCGGACAAAAAAGGCAGCTCACTTCCTGATTGATGAAGGAGCGCTATTAGTTATATTAGTTTTATAGGGAGAGAGTTCTTCAAGATCGCCAAGATCCGTTCTCACGTCCTCATGACTTCCTGTATGCGCGCTATAGATTCTGCCGAGACCTCCTCGAGTCATACATTAAACATCAGACTGTATGCAGACTGGATCACAGACTGTATGCAGACTGGATGCAGACTGGATCACAGCCTTGAGCTTTTTTGTGACTGGTACATGTTTGTACAGTGTCTGCGATGTGGAGAACATTGGGAAAGCCGCTGCATGCCGTGCTGTTCGTAGCGTTTATTTAGCGCTTAAGAAACTTATGGATGTGTTAAAGCACTCATAATTATATGACGTGTTATTAGTACACCATACATATCATTATTGTAGAAAATGATTACGGTACTGATCCGCCCATACACATATTCAAACTCCTAGTTATATGGTAATCTACATACACATGTATGATACATACGCGCATTAAGTATATATGTATACTGCCAGCAAGCACATTTAAATACATATAATCTGATTGATTTGGGTGATGAGGCACTTAAAATTTCCCAACACTGACACATTTAACTTGATATTTTGCGATGCTTATGTGACTCTAGCCCGACCAGCGGAGGCTGCGTTAAGCTGCGTTCACAAACAGGAAGTGTTGCGAATATTCGCTCACTTTGGATGTGAACGCACCATTAGACTTTGCCATGATATGGACTTAAATTCATCACCTGTAGTCGTGATCATCTCCTGCTCCTCCACGGAGAGAAGAGACGCTCTTTCTCAGAGTTTATTTAAAATCGTAGCGTTTGAAGATCATTGAATCTGTGTTCGACTCCTCCCCCTTCTGAAGAGGAGCGTGCACGAGCATTTATCCAGATGACTGACGTCTGGTTCCAATGAACGAGACCGTTTGAGGGCGGGTCAACCTTTGAAGAACCGGGAAAGTATGATGTCAATCATCTCGCTAATTTAAGCTGGATAATAGGACATTTGATCGACTTAGCTGAACCACGTACGAAAAATACCCCCCTGGTGCTCTAATTCTTTCGTATTGCACTACAAAGGTTTCTACAAAGCACGTGCATGCCATCTAGTGTTTAACTCTAGTAATCAAGTTGGTCCAGCAAGGCTGCACATGGCCACATACACTGAACAATAATATTTACACTTTTGTTCACTGGGTTATCACATGACTAGGTGTACAGATATGTTCTTTTTGGTCACATGGGGTTCATCCGTAAAGAGAGCACTTCTCTAAAGTTCTTTTCCCAAACCTGCAAGGTGTGTTGCCCTAACCTGAGGCGATTTGTGGCAAAAAGCCCTGAAGGTAAACTTCTTCCATGTGTAATTTATTTGACTGTGCAGAAATACTTTCTCAGCTGATCTTGCAGGTGAAGAATCCGGATGTGGAGTTCCTGGGCTGGCGTGGTTACACGTGGTATGATGTTGCAAGGCCGGATGGACGTACTGCCAACTTCTCAGAAACAACATCGGAGACTGTCTGGTTGATGCTCCTGCAGTCAGCGTGCCAATAGCACCTCCTAAATAATCTTTTGAGCGCATAGAAAAAGTCTTCGACCATTTATTTTAAACGTGTAAAATGAGAGCAAAATGAAAAGTGTTGCATTGTTATTTTTTGTTCAGTGTAAAAGACAGACGGAGGAATAGAAAGAGACAATTTAGGACATCTGTGTGTTTGTTAAGTGATGATTATTGTTGAGGAATAACTGCCTCATGGCTGTTTTACAAAGATCTTGACCAACCTGTTGTGGCGAGGCAAGTCAAACTTTGTAAATGAAATGTGAGACTGGGGTCATTAGCCTGTGTCCATGCTGGTTAGCCAGCGTACTTGCAACTTCTATTATTTTCCCCGGAGCCTAAGCCGATTTGGATAAGATTGCTAAACCCAGTGCAGCAGCCGAGCTTTTAGCAGATCCATCATATTATATGTGGTCTCTCCGTTTGTTGACACGGGGCCTGGAGAGTTTCAAGGAAAGTTATGATGTAGAGCAGTGATTCTTAACCATAGGGCCGCGGCCCCCCATTGGGCCGCGAGCGCCTAGAGGGCCGCCACGTCCCGTTTTTCACCTGTGGGCCGCGAGGGCCGTGGGACCGCATAGGTAATGAATTGAAGAAGAAACTCAGACAGCAGCTAGCTACCCTGTAGTGAAAGTTATAGAGAAGTATTCAAAAAGAAAACATGAAGACGAAAGTACTGCCGAACATCCCCCCAAACGTCTAAATGTTTGTGAAGTATAATCCTGACTTCACGAAGTAGAGCTTTGTGAACGGAGGTAACGAGGCGGACCTGTGTGGAGTGAGGGCTAGCGCTAGCCTCGCTAGCTAACGCAGCATTGGAGGCTTCACAGCTAAAGCGGTAACTAAAGACCAAACATCCAACGCACGTGGGAAAGCCGGTGGGATTTTTCCAAATAAAGGACAATGTACTACAGATGCAGAAAAGGTCTGCCTGTCACCGACAAGCAACTCCAAATGTGCTGTGGAAGCCAGCTGTCACAGATATGAAGAGCAACTTCTGGTTCTGCAAACATGAAGACTGCTGAAGCATATCATTCACATCATAAGGTTATATTTTAATTTGCACGTTATTTACAGTTTATTTAATTTGAAAAGTATTATTTTGAATTGTGTGCACACTTGTCTGCACACTAATAGTTGCCCAATAATTGTGAACATGCAGATATTCTTCTAAGAAAGTCTTAAATATTCAGGTTTGAGGTTTATTAACATGTTGGATTAACCGAGAGCACCGTAGTAGTTCAATAATACAATTAATCCTAAAAAACTACTTTCCTAATAATTGTGCAGTGTATTTCTTTTATTACCACATTATTTATCAAATCCCCCCCTTGTTTTTGTAGAACAATCGAATAATTAATTATTTTTGTGTGGTAATACGCCTGACTTGAGCCTTTAAAAGATTTATTTTTTATTAGCTTGATTTGTTCCATGACTTGATATCTGTGCAGGTTTACATACACATGATCAATAAATGTCTTTGTGATGATGACATTGCATCATGCCATTTATTTGACAAGGTTTTTGCTTTTTGAACTGTAGGTAGATTTGATTTAGTTATTGAATACAAATCAAACCAAAAGTGAGATCAATTACTTAATAAACCAATACAGTGTTAATATTGGAAAGGGCCCCGGGGCACTTTGTACTTGAAAAGTTGGGCCCCGAGGTAAAAAAGGTTAAGAACCCCTGATGTAGAGAATCCTGAATGAATGCGGCGCATGCAAAAAGGATGTTGATTATTCCTCATTCGTTCTGCACATATGGGGTTGTAGACGGAGGTTTTTCTTCACTCACAAATTGGTCATTTGGGATCTCAAATTGTGCAAGATGCATCTAATGCCTTAATTGTGTGTGTACATTTATTGTCAGTAATATGTAAGAAACTAAATAGTACATTTTACCCTCATAAATAATCAATGCATGAATTAAAAGAACATAAACAATTTTATCACATCAAATATAAGTATAGAATAGCAAAGGATACACCCATTAAAAGTCAAGGTGTTTTATTGTTTACAGCAGGAGTCTCCGATCAATAAAATGAAGTGAGCGGTAATCAAAAATGATTCATTTGCACTGTAGAAAAGAACAGTCAATATTGCTGCAGAGGTAAGAAATTATTGCAAGCACCTGCAAACAAATCAACAGCAAGGACATCATTACAACATTCATCTTTAAGGTTTTCATGTTCATCATACATCATTTTCACTGATATTTAGCATTTCCCTCATCCCCGATTCAACTATTACACACAAACAGGACTGCACTGCATCCCATGATAGCTGAATCGCTGGAAAAAAGTCACTGATTTTACATTAAGCAGGTAGTTGTGTAAAGTCAAAATGCAAACAAACTAAATAAAAGTCAACAAGAATAGACAGAGACATTTGGAAGAATTTGCAGTTTGAATATGTCCAGGTTCCTGGTGTTTTGGTGTGTACCAGTAGTTCGTGGTGTAATTGGAGGGGTTGCAATAATCCCCCTTTTTTTTTATGTGCCAGTTAGGTCAATTTGCAGCATTGAGGCTGTCAGAGGAAAGTGTGGAACATGCGAGTCTTCAGACTTTTTGTCGTCCTCGTAGAGAACTTGATCACCTTGCACAGATTTGACCAGCTTCCCAAGCTGGAGAACGGGAACCAACGAGCCGTCCGCTTGTTCCCGTGAAGGCTCCAGAAAGAGGAGGAGCAGCGCTGGAAAACCTCGACGTTGACCGCGTATTGACCGGGCGCCCACTGAGACACGCACACCAGAGTCACGGAGGAGGTGAAACCACAGGTGTGAGGTGAAACGCCATGGAAGACTGACTCCCCCGGCCTCACAGACGTGCCCCTCTCCCAGACCATGCCGGCCTCCTCTGCCACTCCCATACCACTGAGGTTGCAGAGGGCCTGAAGACACACTTCCTCCAGGGCCTCCTTATCGGGAAAGCGGAGCAGGATGGCAACAAGACGAGGCACCGCACCTCGACGCAGCAACAGCTCCTGCAGCTTAGCTGAGGGTGACAGCGTAGCATTTTATCATACACTGCTTTACAGCAATGGCGAACTTTGACCTGATGTCAAACATCGTGACATGCAGAAGCTACAAATCTAGTATCTAGTAATCTCACATGCACACACATCATTTTTAGGTAGGTTAACATTGGTTTATTTGACTTACAGCTGTCATAAGACATGCGTGAGATGCCTTTTACGGCATGAAGGAGCAGTTCTTGGTCCGGACTGGTCAGCACAGACAGCAAAGCCGGAACCAAACCCGCGTCACTGAAACCTTTACGAACCACAGCTGACAGGAAACAAAACGTCATAATCACTGGAGGGAAAACTACACTAATAAAAACGTATATAAAAGGCTTTAAGGGCAGCCAACAGGAAATGTTCGAATAAATTATAGAGCGACTTATTTCTGTATAAATAGCTTACATTCCTTGGCGAGTTCAGCCACCAGTTTTGCGGTCAGCACAGTGAGAGGGCCCCTGCTCCTCAGGGACAGGGCCAGGATTGGCAGGATCCCACTGACCACTACCTGCTCAGCAGCGCCTTTCTCTGGACACAAGCAGAAGTACAGTTGTAAACAAATCACTTGAGACAAATACACAATACACATAACACGTAATACATCACTTCACAAAGCCAACACAAACTAATGTTATAAGTATATCAAGCTTTTTAAATTGATATGATTTGTTCCTTTTAAAAATCAATGAGCAGCACTGAATTGAATCTGTTTCAGCCTCCATTTCTAAGTCTTTACCTCCTCTGCCTCTCTATCCCCCCTGTTGCTCCCTTGCTAGGGGACACAAATACAGCTTAACGTCTACCGAGGACTTAAACCTGTCATACACTTGATCCCTTCACAGCCTCTCAACCCACAGCGCCCCATCTTCTCCTGGTGCGTTTTTTTTTTCCGCTGCAGGTTTTATCATTCAAATAGGGGGTTGTTATGATATAGCTGCCACTCAGTGGGAGGCATTATGTCTTCCGGTAAGCACGTATGGAAAGACATAAATATGTAGATTAAGTGTGGCAGCAGGACTGTCAGCATTTTGCAATTCAAATCAAGTGGATGACAAAAAAAAAATATACTGAAAACATTTTTTATATATTCAATGCTGTCAAATAGTGCTACAGTTGAGGCTTGAGGTGTTGCATAGCCTGAAACACATTTAAATTCTAAATGAGATATCACAGAGTGTAAATGAACTCACTCCTCTCCTTAATGTTGGTCAGCACTGTGTTCAGATGTGGTTTAAGTTCGTCTGCTATCAGTTCCAGACCGAGGACTCTGATGGCGCCTAAAGCATTGTTCAGGTTGTCTGTTGGGGAGATGGGGGTCACATCAGGAGTCACAACATGTTTCTGGATGCCGTAGGGGAGCGTCGGAAATCTCAATGTCATTACAGTTGTGTGAGAGTTAAGAAAGTCTGTTTATATAAAACAACGGGGAGTGAAAACACACAGGAGAACATACTGGGAGTATAAAAGCAGTAACTAATTGCTCAAAGAAACTTTATTCCTGCACATTGTACTTGTAGAAAACCAGATGTCAGCGGCTGCGCTCTCTGGTGAGGACCCAACGAGCATCTCGAGTGTATACGTTTTGGCACTTTGATAATTATGTCTAGTGTGTAAGCATACTACCATTTTAGCACTTAAAGTACAGCAGAGGTGGGTGAGAATCACATTAGTTTTGCAGGTGTTTGAACACAAGTATTGGACAAATACAATTGAATAGATCTAGATGAAAATGTAAGAGATCACTAAAAGCTATTAACCCGAAGGGTGGCATGAATAGCTGCACCTAATCTCATGGCAATCCATCCAAAAGTCTATAAGACATTCTACCCACTCAAAACCACAAGTGTGACCACACATGTCTGAACGAAGTGTTTTGGCAATCAGTTGTCAAGAGTTTGATCTAAATATTACTTGATTTAACAATTTTAACTTCATCCATTAACTGATTTACTCGTGGAAATACATTCAAACGTTTCTAAAGCGGAGTTACAGCACCAGAGAATAGACAGCCGCCCACAACCAGTCCATACTGCTTAACATGACCAGCTTAATGGTGAGTGCTTTTCAAGGACACAATAATACATCGAGCACTTTTCTGCTCTGACTCTCCCAGCTCGTCCGTACAAATGTGAAAACCCTCAAGTCTCCAGCCGGATTCTTTTTGAGTGGTCCTTCAATTAACTCAAACAGAAGCCAGTGACACACGTGTACTCTTCCCCAGCCCTTACTTGAGCAAACACCAGACCAAGAACTGAAGACACAAGCATGTGGAGGCTTATTGGGGGACTTTAAGGACTATTAGTAGTTTTAACAATGGCTCGTGTAGAATAATAGGAAAAACAAATGAGCAAATCACAACAATATCAGTGACGCATTTAAGGATGTTCAGCAATACATTTAAAGTGCTTTATTTTGTATTTGTTTATTTCAGAGTTAAAGTACAACACTCCTTTAAGAATCCATGGCCTTAACGATCACACCTTTTGATCTGAACACCCACACAGGTGTTTTCAGGTAACTGATTGGACCTCTCCTCAGGACTGTGTGGGCGCGCGCAGTCCGGACTCTCCCATTGGCTTTGCTGCACCTGTTAGGGCGGGACAAACTGCCCACTATCGCTCTTATTGGCAGATTGAAGATCATCATCATAGCTCCACTTTCCTTCAACATGAGCAGAGGGCTAATCAGCCAGAATAATTAAAAACACCTGTGTGGATGTTCCGAGACTTTTTAACGAGCAGTGTAAAAATTCATACAATTTCCTCCCATCAGAAACTACTAAAAGATAAATGGAGCTTCTATGGATGAATAAAAGACGTAACACCCACAGTGACGTCAAAGAAAACATCAAGAGCCCACATCAACGTCACACAGGTAAAAAAAACAGTCTGTTCCACTCACAGTTTGGCGTGAAGGGTTGCAGTCGACTGGATCTGCGCTTATCCCCGTGGGCGCGTGCGTAAGTGTACATGGGTGGCACATTAGTGTGTCCCATTCTGCTGCGTGCAGCATCCGGTGGCGACGCTTCCTCAGGTTGACGTCTTCATGTGCAGAATACACGGCATTATTTTATTGGTATTCTCCTTTTTTCTTTCTTTGAGCGTCTGTGGAGTCGTCGGCTGTTGCTTCCAGGACCGCTGCTTCAACCTGCTCCGCCTCTCGCTGTAACCCCACTGCTGCACTCTCTTCCCATCCTTAACTGTTGTTCCGTGCAAAACAACAAATAAAAACTTTTCTGTGTTTTTTTTTTTGTTTGTTTTTTAAACTCTCCTGTCGAGTCTGTCTGCGTTGTACTCCAGCTGGCTCTGTCCTCTCACGGAGCAAATCCTCTCTAAAGCTGATCTCCCTCGCCGCGTGTGTTGTGCAGTTGAGGCATTAACAAGCACTTGGCTGACCCTAAGATCTCCCACAATGCCTTTCAGCTTCTAGTAAATCCACAACAGTACAGACCGGTGTATTATTAGATGGCATTTCCCCCTCCCTCCAAAAAGTGCAAAATGTTCCACAGCGTTGGAATGTAATGTGTCAACAAGTTATTTAACTATTTTAAAATCATCTTTCGTGACTCATCACAGGTTTACTTCACATGATCTAATCCTGACTTCTGGAATTATACAAAATAAACAAATGTCCTTACCTTTCTTGAAAATGGCAGCTGCTAAAAAGTGCCTAACGTTAGTTTTTTTTGACAAAAAAAATCATAAAAAGTGGTGCAATAATCCAAAAGCAAATGGGGAAAAAAATGGCTTTGTTGAGCGAACTAGTGCTGACTTCATAAAATACATCTTTCCTTCAGCACTGAACACATTTGGGCATAGCGTGCTCCATTTAAAATATCACAAGACAATAACAGAATCAAGGTAGTTATGAAAATTAAATCTTTATACTTTACTCAGCTCTTGAGGTTCCCGTAAAAACAGTCATTTCCTACAATCTAGTACAGAACAATTTATGTTCAATTGCAACTCTAACCAATAAATACAACTGGGAAATAAAAGGCATTGTACCACCAGTAAAACATTACCTCTGATATCATCTGCTCTACATCAGGGACTGTACACCTGAGCATGGACGGGTTTCCTCAGCGGTCAACATGTTTACAACGTCCATCGGTGGGGATTTCTGTCTGTTCACTGACTAACGTGGCGTAAAAAAATAATATGACTGGATTCAAGTCGACTACACACGTACAAAATCTGCTACTAAAGAAACAGAGGATGCACTTAAAGGAACAGTTCGGCATTAAGGGAATATGCACATGAGCGTCAGGGTTTCCTGAACATCAGCATTTACTGTGAGTGTATGGAAGGGGGATTTTGGTACCATTGGACAGAGCCAGGCTAGCTGTCCCACCCGTTACCAGTCTTTATGCTAAGCTAATCGCCTGCTGGCTCCAGTTACATATTTAGCGTACAGACGTGAGATCTATCTTCTCGTTCAACTTTTGGCCAGAAAGTTTCCCAAAATGTCAAACGATTCCTTTTAGTTGGACTTTGAGGTTAGTGATTTAGACTTTGATACTGAGCTCATCAGAACTGATCTTCTTCGCGGGAGCGCAACTCGTGCAGTTTGTTTCCCTTCCGTTGAGAATCCCTTTTTCAACGGGACTACGATTTGGTTCTTTGGCCCCGTCATGTGACCGGGTGTCAAACAGGTCCTGTTGCATTGAGTTCACTGGAAACCGTCTCATACCCAACAGAAACCAGGGTGAGGACGTTATTCTCCACGTCATCCGGCTTGCATTGTTCCGCTTGGGTTTCCATCGGAACGGCAGCTCCGCTTTCCGGCCTCATCTTCTTCCTGGCTCGGCCCCGCCCTTTGCCCTTCGACGCGGCCTTCCCCGGCTCTTTGACCCCTCCCGACACCTTGCGAGGGTTCTCGCTGTCGGTCGGGCGGCTTTTGCGGTGGCGCCTGCGGATGCGGCGCGTCGGCGCGCCGGAGTCAGCCGGGTCCGCCGCCGCCGCCCCGGACAGGATCCGGATCTGCTGTTCGATCACCATGATGATCATGTCCAGCGCAACGTCCAACATTCCCAAACCCAGGCCGTGAGTGCTGTTGTCAAACGCTCCGCTGTTGACCGGGTCCTTGAAACATCTTCTCATATCCTCCAGGTGGTTCCTGAGAGAAAACAAGAGTGTTATTACTCCGTTTATCCGACACGCTTCGGGGGAAAACAAGCTCGAAGGCCATGTTACAAACAAGCACTTACTTAGTTTCAATAATTTTGGACCAGTGTTGAACCGTGTTCGTCTCGGGGATGAGCTGCTTCGCCATGCTGCTGTAGTCGATGTAGTCATGGGCAAAGTCCTTCATATCCTCACACAAAGCCGTGGTGTCGCCTAAACACAAATTTAAAAAAAAACTCAGTTTACTCTCTTTGCACACATCTCAGAGTAAACATCCCCGCCAACTCTAACGCACATCCTCCTTCACCTTCAGTGAGTTTGGAGAACGAGGAGGACACGGAGGTGGTCGTGCTCGGCGTGAGGCCGAGGACATTGAGCGACTCCAGGAGCGTTTTCTTGCTGGCCGGGCCCCTGCTGACCCGAGTGTAGGCTGCCAAGGAGCGCAGGGACATCTTCTCCGGGGCCTGCAGGCGCCGCTTGATTTCATCATAAGAGATGAGATATTTCCCTAAAAAATAAACAAATGTCGTAAATAACTTGTGAAATTCAAGAACTCCGATTTATTCATTTTCATGGTGGAACAACCGGCCACTCACGAGCCTTGGAGCCCTTCATGTTGGGATCCAGGAGCGACGACACCTCCGCAAACGGCATGTGGGCAGCGGACTCTGGATTCATGCTCGAGTTTGGCGGCGGCGGGTCCTGGATCTGGGACGCGACCTCAGTCTGGATTGGGCCAGAAATCTGCATCTGGGGCATCGGGATATGAGGCTGCATGGTGTGCATTTCCATCTGGTTCTGGTCCAGCGGAGCCTGGCCTTGCATTTGAGGGAGGATCAATGTGTTTTCGGATAAACCGTGCAGCCCCATGCCCCCGTGTGCAACACTACCCGTTTGCTCTGAAGACACCTGGTAGATGCCCATTACTGGTTTTACCACAGTGAAAACCATGTTCCCCTGGGCATCCAGACCCACCACCCTCGCAGACGGGTCCATGTCGTCACTGAAATGTTAGCGCTCCGTCTGAGGCGCCACAGGCTTTAATTATCAGATCAGGTGACCTCAGAGGCCCATGTGGTGTTATCGTAAACCGCGTGAACTGACTCTCTCTATCAAGGTAAAGCCTCCCACATTCAAATTGTTAGAGCGGGGCACTTTGGTTGTCGAGATGTATGAAGCTTATCATCTCTCATAGCAACAGCACAGCCAGCTTCAATCTGAAAAAATAAGAAAATCATGGTTAGCACCAACGGTTAAGTTGTTTTTTTAACTTTTGTAACTGATCTCGGACACAATTAAATCATTTTAAAGTTAAAACTCTGTTGACTTTATTATTTAAAGGAACTAAATAATACCAATCCGTAAATGCCTTAACAATGTCAACATTTAGCCTGTGGGAAGGCCAAACTCGGTACAATAGATTTGGCTTGGGATAAGAGATACACATTTATTCATTGAAGTTTGTTACACAGCAACAAAGGTCCTGAGATATACTTTCAACAATAAAAAACAAGCTTTGTGGAGATTTCAGCTAAATTACCTCAGTATTTGGAGAATAAAATAAATAAATCTGAACAATCATTGAGATTAATAGACCAACATGGTTATTTTATGGCAATAAAGTAGTATGTTTATATACCAAGTACATTTAAATAAATACAAAATTGCCAAGGTTTTGTGTGCTTTTCTTTTTAGATCAGTAAAGTTTGTAACTGTGGGAAATAAGTAGACTAACATTATATAAATACACATGTAGTAATCCTCAGGAGCAGGAACAAGACCCTTTCTTATCCTCTTTTAACTTCGTTGAATAAAATGTCTATATGTCTAAAACTGTTGTGCAAAAAGTAGTGGGACTTAGTGGAATCTGGAAGAAAATAAATTATATATAATGCAGAGTTGGGGGACACAAGGAGAGGACAGAATAAACACCAAAATAATCCAGATATTCATCTCTGGATAGTCACCGCTGTCTAATGTATTTGCTCATCTTTGTGTTTTGTCAGTTGTACCTGCAGGTGCATCAAGTAAAGGCTTCACAACAAAGCAAAGAGGTCTGAGCATCAAAACCTGTTACAAGTCTAACCTCTCCCAAAAAAAAAAAAAAGCTGAGCAAGCAAGTTTGGTCAGTTTCTGTGTCAATCGATGCCGCCTGCTGTGAGAAGAAACGCCTGTGATTGGACGAGACGTAGCATGAGGACACGTCTTTACTTCAGCTCCAATAACTCTAACCAGTCTGTCCAAGTGTCCACAACATAATGGTTAGAATGGCCCAGCAGGGTGTCGTGCACGAGCGCCGATTAAACAGTTTGAGTCTCGCGCTCAGAACCAGCAGCTCGGATGTAGTGCACATGGATAACTTTCGTCAATAGAATATAAAAGAGACGCTTTTCCTTCTCCGCCTGTCATTTTAGAAGAAGCTGTAGTTTACCAGAGCAACATTATTTTAAAAACTAAAAAAAAAAAAAAAAAAAAAACGCCGACTTTTAAGCGAACGATGTAAATTCTATCAACAATGCCGCAGTTCTAACTAACATTCATCATGGCTGCCGGGCACGGCTGTCGCTAGGTTTCTTTCTCAACAGCAAGGCCCGAGTTGTGACACAAAACGGGTAAAACTGCATCGAAGAGTTGTGGTTCTGGACGGGACGGACCCAATTCCACCGCTAACGTTAGCCGCAACTAGTGAAGGCTGTCCCACTCACCGACTCGCCGTCTGGTTGTTCCTAAAAGGACACTGATCCTGGAACGGTCCGTGTCGAAGCCAGCGACATTTTTCCTCCTTCTCTGCTGTTGCTTCGGCGGGTTGCAAATCAGCTGTACGTGCACTACCGCCCGAGAGCCGGCATCTCGCCGCTCATTGGTCCATTGACATATCAATCACGCGGGAGGCGATTCCTCATTGGATAAGAATGCTGACAGTTGAAAAGAGGAGGCGTTATTTCCGATTGTCTCATCCAGATCAAAAGGGATGAACATTCTTGTCTGCTTATTTGTTTTCTTGTCTTTTAACACATTTGTAAAAATGTTAAAGTGCAGAAAAGTGAGCTTTATTTTTTAGAGTGATAAGCTTACTGGCTTTAGGCTGAGAAATTATTTAAACAAGTGGTGCAGGAGCATGCAAAGAGCAGTCCGGTTTACTGTTATCTGGATGATTGCTGACTTCTCATATCTGGAACAAAATTTAATCTGTGACGAATGCGCCTGCCAGATAATGACTAATCATTACTTGAAGCATTTATTAGTCACGTCAGTGAGTTTTGAAATATGCCAACTACATAGTGAGTTGGAGCTTTCAATGTGTATGCCAGGAAGGTTTACGGTCACAGAGCAAATGATCATCTTTAAAATAATGGCTTTGCTCGCTAAAATAAGTATGTCGTTACAACAAATCACCTTTCAACCACTGTGTGTGATGGCAGACAGACCAAGGAGAGAGAATAAAAGCCTGGCCCTTTCCCAACTCCACTAAATCATAATGATCCTGATCCGTGGTGTCGGAATAGTGTAATAGCCTAATTAAAGAAAAATAAAATAGCAGAGAAAAGAATACAATATGGGAAATAATTAATGCAAAAATCAAGCTAAAATGTGTCTTTTTAGGACAAAAGCAAGGCTCATCTTGATGCCACATGGCCACTGTGCAACATCTAGTGGACATTTAGAATATTTGACATCCAGTCAGCGTCCTCTATTTCTCGCCCTAAATTTGCATTCCCATGACATTATAGAATATTTCAGTCTGAAGCATGACTCCCAAACTGTTCTAAAACAATTTCCTTAATTCATGCGTTGATTTGAACCCTGACCCGGTTGCCCATCTTTCACATGAAATGTCTCAAGTAATGTCCTGGTTACAGGTGAAAGACTCTCGACGCAGCAATGAGTAATGTTGTGAACCAGGACGACACTTTCTCTCTCGCTCCTGCAAACACACAATTCACTGGCAGCAGAGACAGTCGGCTGCCTTTTTAATTTATTGCAGCCAGTGAATTGTGTGTTTGCGCCAAGAAAGGAAAAATAAAGAAAAAACGTTTTCACTTATGTCATTTCAATTTATTTTGGTACAAATAAAAAAAAAAAAAAAAGTACAAAATAAAGCATAGAAAGTAGCAATTATGAAAACAATGTTGATGACAACAACATAAAAGAAAAGGCAACAGTTAAATAATTCATTAAAAATACAGCCAACTAATCTGGAAAAAGCAACTCGTGGTGCTATACATCTACACAAACAGACATGACAAACAGTCACATTTGGGTAAGAAAAGGCATAGACCCGGACGTGTGAGAATACAACATTGAGTTTGAATCCAGAAGTGCACAACAATCAAGATGATCCAAGGTTGTTTTGTTTTTTACTCAAATATTAGTGTGTCAATAAATTGAAAACAACCTCACTACAAGAAAAAACGATGCTGAAACAATTTGACAGTAGGCCATTTCTCATTATACAATTTTTACATTGCCATTAGTGTAATATCCTCTCGTCTCTTTCTTTTATGCTTCGTCTAATAAAGCCAGTCATTTCCAGATTCTCATTTATATCATTACGATGAGGTTGAGCCCTCACAAACATCCCCCCCCGTTTGCTGAATGCTTCATAACGAGCGCTGCACATGACCAAACCGTATAGACTCATAACGCACAAACATTAGTACAGTGCAGCACAGTGAGCTTGACACCATCCTGACTTCAGGATAACACACAATTCAGCACGACAGCAAGCTAAAGTGGAAACACGTGACAGAACAGAGGCTGGCGGCGCCGTCGCAAAGTCTCCACCAAAAAAAGCCCAGAGGAGACCTGTGTGTGTGTGTGTGTGTGTGTGTGTGTGTGTGTGTCGTCTCCGTCGTTTAGGTGCTCTCTGGGTTCCCCTCCGGGCTCAGCTGGTGTGGATGTTACTGCTGGTGTTGAGGATGAGCTGTGGGCGGTGGGCTCAGTGTCTGCGTGTGCGCTGGCCCCCGGTGCCTGTGGTGGTGATGTAGAGGAGCGGCTGTGGCTGACGCAGCTGGGGCCCTCGCTTCAGGTTGTTCATGTGGGCGGTGGAGGACTCTGCGTTGGCGCCTGCAGGAAGACGGGGGACGCAACAAAACAAAAGCTCAGTGAAAAGGCTGTTGCAGAGGAAACGTGTCTTATAGTCTGCGGTGACGGCGGTTCACCTGTTTGCTGGATGTTGTGGGGCGCCCGGATTTTGGCGAGAGGAGGGACCCCTCTGTACTGGGGGCGGAGCATGGGAGCCTGTGGCTGAACGTTGTTGTAGAGATGGTGGTCGGATGTGCTGTCCAGAGGACGGAACCTCTGAGCTGTGGTCGTCTTGGTTTGAGGCAGCTGCAAGCGAGAAGAGGAAGAACACGGTTCACTTGCACCGACAATCTAACATGGTGACGCTCGGTTGCAATGAGTATTTGATGGGTTTATGGCTCACGTGCATATTATGTGATACCATAACAACAGAGGGAATCAGGCTGCAGAGAGTGAATGCCAGAGTTGCCTATTGCTGCTAGATGTTGTCAATAATTTACAGGCATGTTAAGCTGGAAATCTTTAATTTCACTATGATCACAATGGTAGTTATAATATCAATGGAAGAATAAAAAATGTCACAAAATGTGTAATTTCCACACTAAAAAAATAGATCTGACCTTTAAAAAATGTGTTGTGTACTGTGTAGAGTTTGACTTTGCAGTTCATGTTGTTACCGTGGCCTTTTGTTAGATGGCTCAATCACTCAACAAGTGATTGTCGTATTTTTCTCTCAGCTATGCCTCCATAATAATAATAAAATAAAAAGACTAAAAAGAGGAATGTGATAAGCTGATGCTCTATGGGGCTGGTTGCCTTTTGCTTCGTCTTTCTTCCCCTTAATGGCCCCAAAAACACTTCCTGCTTTGTGTGAGCTGCATTCATATTCAACGTAAATACATCAGTGTCTCCTGGGGACGTACTCAGAAATGTTTCAACACGTGCTAAATATGGAAAAAAAATACTCACTGCTTGACCAGTGACCTCGAAAGAGCGAGAGCGCCTCTTCTTGCGGCGAGCCTCAAAGTCCGCGTCGCGGGGCGTCTGGTTCTTGGCGGCGACGTGGCGGTTGCGTGGCCGCGTCCAGGTCACTTGCAGGCCGGGCCCCTCGCCCGTGCTGCTGGACAGGTTGTCGTCCGAGGTGGCGTGTCTGAGCTCGGGGCTGGGCTGCCTGCCGCGCCGCATCGGCAGACCTCTTGGGGGCGCTTCGCTCAAAGAGAGGCTGCTCTTGTGCTTCTTGGGGTCCAGGGGGGACGGGGGAGGGGGCAACCGCAAGGCGTCGACCTCCAGGGCTTTGGAGCGCCGCCGGGCTGCTTTCACCACGATGTTCTGGACCCCCTTTAGGATCTGCTGCCGCTCTGCGGAGACAAGAGGACATGTTTTTGTTTTACTGAAAGATCGACTATGTAAATGGTCCCTTCTCTAACCCGTACTGCATTGATACTGAGCAGCTTACCACTTTGTAAAAGGGGGATATCGGCCCCGGCCTCGCTGCTCTCGGGCGATGAGTCCAGGTGGCTGCTGACGCTGTGGCTGAGGTGGCTGTAGCTCAGCGAGCTCTCAGGAGCCAGCGGCTGCAGCTGCAAACACGAGGAGGAGCAGAGTGACACATTGTGGTCAGACGTTCACTGCAGTCCCTCTGCTTTCAGTCCAAGGTCAGATTGAAGGCCATCCGACAAAACTCTGTGCCTCTCGGAAATTACATTTTTACTTTAAATAGGGCGTTTGGATTCTAGCACTCTGACTCTTCTTACTTCATCTCGTCTGAGTAACACTCCTGAGATATTTGCATAGAGAGAAAATTGGATGGCGGTAATATTATTTAAAGTTCTGTGAAATTAAACTGCGTGAGTTTAATTCAAACGTGAAAAGCAACACCTGACTAGACTGCATTAATTTAAAAGCATGAGGCACCTCTCAGGGACCTCTATTGAAATAGAATAAATGGGAGTCAAATACTGCTTATTAAAATTGTCCTCACCTCTCGGTTGCCTCTCCCGTTTATGTGGATGGGAGGCGGGGTCACTACAGCCAAGTTTTTCATCTGCCTGGCATGAGGACTGCTCTTAAAAACTCTGTTATTGTCGCTGGCGCATGGAAAGAGAGAGAACAATACTGAGGTATTAACGTGGTCCTGGGAATATGGAGGTTTTGTGATACTTGTAAATGGAGTTGTGGTCTAGATTATGAATGGGAAACATAGAAAGAAGTCCTCTTACAGCTCTGGCTCAGGCAGAATGGGGGGCAAAGTGTGTCTACGGATTTTGGCTTGGCCTCGCCTGTTATCAGAGTGCATGTTGCGTACGCTCTCCTGGTCTGAGTCCATGTCCTGCATGTTGTCACGACCCTGACCGGGCAGGGTGATCTTTGGTAGAGAGCCCTCCTGGAATAATAATAATAATGACGAACTATATTAGTAGCAAATATTCATCGAGGCCAATGTAATATTTTTTGCATAATCAAGTTACTACAATTAATTTGTCAAGGCTACCTTGATGGTGTGTCTGGTGGTCGCCTTATCCAGGGCCATGGCTCTGTCCAGTTTCCTCTCATCCAGCTCCCTCATGTACATCTCATACAGCTCCTGGAGGTGCGGCGGCACCAACAGACTGTGGTCTGGAACACAAGCACACAGGTACACTTCAGTAAACCAGAAATTCACGCTGCCTAAGGTCTAGAAATCATTGCAACTTCATCAAATATCTTGTTTGACGTACTATTATAACTCACCAACGATGAACTGTCTCTGCTGCTGTATGATCTCGTCACACAGGTGCCTGTGCTGCTCGAAGCGCTGCACCACAAAGTTTTTGTGCCGGATGACGTTGTCCTTGAGCAGCGCGTTGGATTGCATCTCCGTGTTCTCGATCTCCAGCTCGTGGACCTTGCAGAGGAGGCACAGGACCTCGCGCTGCTCCTCTGAGCTCACCCGCCGAGGCAGCAGCTCCTCCAAGCGCCGGGCCCGATCCCGAAGCTCCAGGAATCTGCGCTCGAGCAACGCCTTGGAGGAGGAGAAGAAGAAGGATCTCAGATGTGTGCACTGTCTTGTTTTTGTATTTATCAGAAAATGCCCAAGCTTCAAACTATTTATAAGGCCATTGGCGAGTTTCTATATTCTACAGAAACAAACACTACTTGAACCATTTCCCCTTAGTTTTAAAAGTAGATCAAGAAGCCTACCTTCTGTTTGTGGATCTTTTTCTGTTCCGCCATGAGTGTAACCAGGTTTTCTCGGGCCATCGCCACCTGCTGGGTCTCCGTGCTGTCTGGAGGAGACTCCGGGGAGTCAGAGTCCTTCTCGCTCTCGTCCTTATTGACACTTTCCTTCCTCCTTTCAGCCCGCCACTTCCTCCTGCGCCTACTGCGCTCCTGTTCCCAGCTAGGGGAAGAAATGTATACGAATATTTGTACTGTAAATACTGGTTGAGGTGCAGGTACTGTAGATCAAATCTTTGTGTCAACAACCTGTATTACTGAATGTCACATATTACTGTATGCATGCTATCAGATAGGGTCAGAAAGAAAGATGTAAATCCTGAACACTGACTCTGCAATGGTTAACAGGTGTTTGGAGGTGTCGATCTGGACCTCCATGTTGCCGTTTTCCAGCTCCATCAGGTTCCTCCTGATCTCCATCTGTTGGCGGAAGGCATCCAGGAGCTGCTCCCTCAACTGGTCCATCTCCGCCCGACTCTGGACGCTAGAGTGGGCCTGGACCTCCGCTACGAGAGGAGAATAAGGAAATAGTCATTAACAGAAGAAACGGCTACATTTGGCCGATATTGTTCATGTTCTGGAGGAGGCCGTATGGACCTTTACCCTGGACATGGCGGATGTCAGCGCGGTCTGAGTTCAGCTGCCGGCTCGCCTGATCGGCAATCTTCTTCTTGAGCCGCTGGATCTCGCAGCGCAGGTCTGAGATGATGTTGGTGTACTGAGCAATGTGGTACGACACATTTATCAGGTTCTTCTTTACCTGAACACACAGTGGGGAGAAAGCAAATGATATTTACATGGGTCTCAAATTTAAGACTGAAAGTTTCAAACTCAAAGTAGTTTAACTTGGGTGTTGGAAGGAATTAACACACATAATAAAATATGTTTCAATGGTAAATGCCACTACATGCGAAGAGGAAGATCTGTCGTAATAATCTACTCTTCCTTTAAAAAAAAAATATATATATATTAAATCGAAGTGTAATAACAATGCCGAGTGGACATATTTTACAGTCAAATAATGTAATGAAATATTTAAATGTTTCATGAATTCCCTCATCTGTATTTTAAAGACAGACCAGATGAAATAGGAGCGCTTACCCGTGTTCGAATGCTTTTGGCACGGTCAGCGTACGCCAGCGTATTACGAGACTCCTCAAAGCCCACAGAGGCGGGGCTAATGTGGGCGATCATGACCGTTCGGCTGTTCCCGCCCAACGAGTCCTGTCAATCAAAGTCAAATAATACATTGATAACGTCTGAAACACAAAATACAGTTAGATCATCCTGGAGTTGGTCCCCTATACGTCATTAAATTGTTGTACCTTTAGTAGTCGAGTCAACTTGCTGTCTCGATAGTTGACATACTTGTTGCCATTTTTGTCACTCAGGGCGTTGATGCAGTTGCCCAAAGCCAGGAGGGAGCGGTTGATGTGGGCTCCCTCTTTCAACCTCTGACCCCTATTCTGAGTCTAAGGAATAGATAGATAGAAGTGAGTGAGGAAACCTCTGAGCTTTTATAGGTACTTGTTTTATATGTTTTATTACAGAGTAAACAGAGACAGCTGTTAGTAAATGAGGGGAGATAGAGATGGGGGGAAGCACGCAATAAAGGTCGCCAGCTAGACTTTGCGATTACATGGTTGTCGCCTTAAATGTCCTGGAAACTTTGTCGTCAACTTGTTACTATAATAAGCAATGTGATCCTCCATGAAAAACTATTTTCTTCGATAGTTACTATTTCAGTTATTTCACATTGAGTTTTCACATGAGTCACATGAGACTTTTATTTCTTCTTTTTCTCCGTCCAATCAGGAGTGTGGGTTGCATAGTCCCAGTCAATCAAATCTGATGACGTTACATGATTGAAACAGATTAGTTGAGTTTTTTTAGCTTAAACACCTTAATAAAGAATACCCAATTATATATATTTTTACTTTTTGCCTACTAAGTCATGATTATTTAATGTTACAGAGAAATAGTTAATAATTGAACAACATTTTCAGGGGCTTTGAACCCCTTTGCAACTTGGGGACCCTAACCTCTGAAGACTCTTGGCTGTTTCTTCTCTTCACAGGAGCTGCCATATTCCCATTCTAGCACAAGAGATGGCATTACCTCGACAACCTTTACCAACCACATGCACTCCTCTTCTTTAAAAACAAAGAAACGTTTCCTGTTGCTTCAAGCAACTAACAACTCTCTGTTCTGCTCACTTCCTGCTGGAGGCCATACATGCTCTTCATCAATAGTACGGCTGTGAACCTCTCAAACAGTCTCCGTGGTAAGCGCTCTCGCTCGCTGGCCGTTTGCATGCAGTTCTCATGGTCAGCAGGTAGGTGGCAGTGTTAACATGGCTCACACACGACAAGCCATTCATCTGACAAAAGCAGATTCGACTTGAAAAACTGCAGACAACATAAATACTGTTCACTTGACTACTTAAAAAGAGAAGGTCAAAGCAATAACAAAACCCAGAAAATGAATCGGCTCACAGCTAGTCTTCTCTTCTCCACACAAGTATAGACCGCACAGCGCGACACCGGAGACCATATTCTCCAGAACAGCATGAAACTTTTTAAAAGTCTTTATCATCTTCACTATTCTTTTGTGTGATTATTATTATTTTTTTGTAAAGGCTATCATTTATTATAAATGGCGCTCTGCACTGCCCTCAAACAACGGTTAATGCTGGTTCCAGCACACAGCAGTCGTTGCAGTCGTTGGTGTACGCTGTTAGCTTCGTTAGCTGCTTGAGAGATGTGTGGAGAGGCCATTTCTTAATCATTAATAGGCTCTGGAATTGCTAACCATTTTTGCTTGCATGTGATATCTGGATTTGCAAAGGGACTAGTATCTATAGTTTATATATAAAGTTAGAAATGGAGTGATATGAAAGTATAAAGTGGCATGAAATTAAAATACTCCAGTAAATGCATGTACTTTACCAAGAGCAAATGACCATTTTAACAGCAAAGCATTGTGTTGCACTATAACGTGATCCCATTTGCCAAAAGGTTGGTGTATTACTTTAATGTACTGCATCGCGGGCCATATCGACAGATACAAAGAGGCTTTTATTAAAGTGTCCTGAGGATTATGGGAACCTCAATCCTCTGGACTGTTTTAAAGATTCACTGCCAAGGATCCCCAGTGAGCAGACACTCACAAAGCAGACCCTTGTAGTTTTGAGGCTATACGTGTGTACAATGTGTTCATACCGGCTTAAAAGAAGCAGTGCATGTAACAGACACATTAACAACGTCTTTGAACGTGAGTTTGGCAGAACAGTAGTAGACAAAAGTAAATGAAAACCCATCCAGTTACACAAACACCAAATACATTGTCCACCTGTAAAAAATACCAGTTTAATTCCAGCCACTTAGACACCTCCTGACAGGGCACGTGTACACTCACCTGTGCTGCTCGTTCGGAGCCGGCGAGGTCGATCATGAAGAGGCGAGCGAAGCGGACCTCCTGCAGGACCTCTCGACACCGGCTCTGCTGCTTCACGGCTACCTGCAGAACAGCGTGGGAGCGAGAGGACGTCTGGTTGGCGGCTGTCGGCTCCTGGGTGCGCTGCTTGTTGCCCCTCATCAGCAATTCCATGATCTGAAGACACAAGGGCAGAGTCCTTTGTCATGTGTGTGTGGTTGCGCTGAATGTCATCATTTTTGATTAGAATAAACGAGGAGCAACGTCATTCACAGTTAGGTAGCCGGTCTGACCTCTTGTGCGTTGATGGTAGACACCTCTGTGATTCCAGCAACCTGAATCACGCCTTTAGAATCTTCCCTCAGGTCCAAGAAGCCCGAGGATGGGTTCAGCAGGTCACGGATCATCTCATTGTAGATCTAAGAAGACACAGAAATACAGAACAAGTCAGATGAATGCAAAAGCTTATTTAATGTTCCCTTTGAGAAACGAATAAACAGGAGGTTGTTCTTGTCCTCTAAAAAGGCTCCATTCAGCCTTTCAGGCCTCCTTCACCGACCCAAGGTGGTACAAAAACATCAAGTGGTATATTTTCAGCAACTTGTCATTTAGAAACCACAGCTTGTTGGGTGGCAGGCTGTCATTAGCCAGTGTCAGTGCTCTTCTTTCACAAAAAAGTGAATTCATGTGACGTCACTGACCTGACACCTGATGGTGCAATGAAAGCCCCTAAACATATAGAGAAGCTCAGGGCAGGAAGTGACGTCCTGGAAAGTGACCACTGGATGACAAACCGCGGAGGAGCCCCGTGCAATGAGGACAGTTTCTCTTTGTCAAGCAGACCCCAGCCACATACTGGCAGTATTATTTTTTTTCCATCTGTACTTGTTCTTATTGCTAGTGGAGTTTGAACAAGACTAAGAGTCAACGGTACTCCGTAACGCTGTGCTGAGGCACAACTTGAGCTGAACGCAACTGTTAACAAGCTAACATGCTCAAAAGGAAAATACTAATATGTTCAGCAGGTATAATATTCACCATCTTTGTAGCATGTTAACATTTAGAATTAGCACTCAACACAAAGTACAGCTGAGACTGATTGGGTAGTCAATCATTTGGTTATAGACTGACCACATAGACTGCATGAATTAGTCCTAAAACCTGGAAATAAGTTTGCATTTCTTTTCCCTTCCGGTTCTCGAAGTCAATGTTTTTTTTTAATGTTTTTTTTTTTGTTTAGATGCTGTGGTTAACACAAGCTTAACACATTTGTATTCTACTACATACAATATGCCAGTATATATCCCACTTTTACAAGTCTTTAGCTTGATGGTGACAAAGTCATAGAACCACGGTGCAGTTTGTTTTAGAGCCAAAGCTTTTTACGACTGCCATTCACGGTTCAAAAATCATAATCGTTTGTGAAAACTATCCTGCTGAACAAAACGTGTCATTATCATGAACAAATGTTTCCCACAAAGCTTATTTTCTGCAATATTCCAAAAGAAAAATCCAGTGAAATACTAATTTTCCAGGTACAGAAATCCGTCATCCCTGCAGCACTCTTTTGCCATCAAGACGCCAGCGTTCAGTGTATCTAGAAAGGTTTCCTGTTTCTTCATCGAGGTTCCTAACTGTGACAAGAGTTCTAAAGACAGGATGAAGATAAAATAAAAGGGGGAGGGAGCACTGCGAGTGGTGAAGAATAACTAATTGTGCCTTTTTTTTATGTGTGTGTGTGTGTGTGTGTGTGTGTGTGCCCATCAAGAGGGATTTAAACAAGAAACGGAGAAGATGTGTGTGTGCCCATCGCTCAGTCAGGCCGTAAAATGGCGTTTAACGTCTTTGTGGAGACGCAGCAGTGGCAACAGATTGCTCCCTGGAAACAGCACACACACACACACACACACACACACACACACACACACACACACACACACACACACACACACCTTTGTGTCCGGATTCACCCTGAAGAGTTACGCCGGTCAGAGACCATCCAGCCACGGTGATTGGCATTTTGATAGGAACATTTACCTCCACCCACCCAGAGAGCTACTAAAGAGCCCAGCTTCAAAGACATTGTCAATCATCGAACATAATAATAGCTTTTGGCACGGAAAACACAAAATGTAATTTAAATGTCGGATGCAAACCTTCCTCTTGATGGTCACGATTTGTACCCAACAGGTGCTTAACGATGCCATTTTCATTTTCAGTTAGATCTAATGCTTTTTTCACACTTTTGTTCGCAGTTTTTTGTATTCATCATCATCATCATCATCATCTTTCTGTCTGTCTTTACCCCTTTTATTTTATTTTCTCTCTCTCTCTCATTTCCTGACAACATTTATGAACAAATCTGTCTAAATCTTCTCTATATTCATGTTGCCATCTTTTGGTCGAAAAACTATGATGGACAAATGGTTCCTTAAATCCTGAATGAGACAATTTCCAGGGTAATATTAAAAGAGTTACAAAAAGGAAGTAGCTGCCTCATGCGAGGTCAACACTTTATTCATGACTATGAACACCACATAAACAAAGAACATTTTGTACAACTACGCTAACTTCAAATTGACAAAATGACCTCCTTCAAATGGGAACACTAAGTCACACCAGTGAGGCTCAGTTACTGCTATCAGTAAAATGAACCAACTCCATTGTATCCAGTGCTATTAGGGGCTTTGTCATTAAACACACAGACGGAGCTCTACCTGCATCTCGGTAATGAGGTTTGGAACCACAGCCAGCAGGCAGACAGAGAAACCGCCATCGTCGGCCTGCTGTCTTATCTGTGGTTCATCACCAGTGACAAAGGCAGAGATTATCACTAAGCCAACGGGACCAGAGATCACTCCACACCTGAAGCCGGCTTCTGTGCAACGAAAGCAGCGCTACAGCTCCAGTTCGGTTACGGCGCTGTGTCGTCGCTTCAATTCATGGCCCGATGCTCCAAAACTAACTCCATCTAAAAAAAGGCCCTGACACACCAAGCTGACCCGAAAGAAGTAATGCGAACAAAGTCAGAGTGATTCAAAGCTTCGCATCATCTATTTATTTGTGAAAAAGGATCCACTTCGATGTCGGCAGTCGGCTTATCAACAGCGCGACCAGACATTCTGTGTCGGCGTGAGAGAAAACAATCAGGCAATAGCGTCCAAAGAATATAATTAAGAGATGTAGGTTTGCTCGGAATACTAATTTAGAAAGTGTTTGATTGTTTGTCTGTTGAAGAAGGAAAACATGAAAAAGAAAGCCTTAATTGTTTTTAAAAAAAAGGCAGCCGGAGGCAAGGCAAGTGTATTTCTGCAGCGCGTAAAAATAAATAAATCAAAAGGCAATTCAAATTGAGAATTAAAAAAACAAGGCATATGAAAACACACATATACCAGTGCGTAATTAACATTTTCTGCAAAGTCTGTTGTCTGGGCTGCGTACAAGGATGCATGTTCCTCTCATTTCAGACGTGAAACAAAGTAAAAGGACACCAGTGGTATCTGCCTGCAATTGGCAGTAGCTAACAACCGCAGATCTTATCTGTGTGAGCAGAGGACGGAGAAAGAAGAAGAACACCGAGTGAGCAATCATGTCAATGGCCGACGAAATTTCAAGCTCCACTTTAGGTCAAATCGAGAGATGTGTTCTCACTGTCGCTTTGGCTAGATCCCGTGAGCTCGGGATGATAATAAATGTCTGGAGACGAGCTGTGGAAAGTGGAATTCTGACCTCCAGATAGGACATGGAGACGCTGTACAGCATGTCGTCACTCGTCTCCTCGATGGCACGGAACAAGTCGTTCAGCGTCCGAACGTAGATGCCCGGCTCCTTGTCTGTCCCCAACATGGTGTACGTCTTCCCACAACCTGAAAAACACGTGTTCCACAACAACAAAAGTGAATTCACAGTTTGTTTAAGATACCATTGTTAACCAAAGTAAATACTGTATTTTAAACCACACCACCTGAAGAAAGCTAAATGTTAAAGCTAAAAGCTAAGTGTCCGTATGTACACACACACACACATACACACACACACACACACACACACTAAAACCTGCGTTTACGAGCTGAGAAGAAGGCAGAGGAAGTCAGTGAGGCAGATAAATAACTTGGTAGAGCGATAGTGCTCAAATGGTCTTTAGCAATCTGCCCCCACCCGCTGGAAACATGGGAGGTAAAGCATGACTCATTTTCTCATTCAACCTGCACTGAAAAAAAAAATAATGAAAAAGATGTCTCACTCTTTTCCTGACAGTGTGCTGACTCATAAAGAGGCTGACCAGAGATTATGCACCAGAAAGATAACACATGTAATTGGTGGTTGATCTACCTCCACTCAGACAGAGCGCTCAGTTAACTTTGCACACACACACACACACACACACACACACACACACACACACACACACACCTGTTGGTCCGTAGGCAAACACGGTGGCATTGTAGCCTGAGATGAGGCCCTCAATCAGCCCTTTGGTTGTGGCTCGGTACACCTCCTCCTGCACAGGAAGAAGTAAATAACCTTAAAGCGATGAAGTGCATATTCCAGGGACACATTTGTTTAGTTTTTGTTCAGTTTTGTTTTTCTTTTTACTTTTGACTGACCTGATTGGCTGAGTAGTCGAACGCCACATCAAACATGTACGTTTTCTCCCTGGAGCGGTTGGCGCGCAGGATGTCGTCGGGGTCCTCCATGGGGTCCATCAGAACCACCATCTGATGACGAAGAGGAAGGCAGAGATGAGGAAAAGGGAGACGGAAAAAAAGAGGCACAGAGTTTGAGCGGGCGTTAAAGTCTTCAAGCCCATATTGGCATCTGAGATCTTAGATCCAGCTGGGATTGGACAGCTCACCGATTAGAAAAGGATGGTCTCACTGGGAGCTGCTGTTATCTTTTTCTTTTTTTTACTGGAGCATCAGCTGGCACGACGAGCTGACAGAAAAAGCAGATGTCTACTTCTGAAACGCTGCGCTCAGTATTTCTTCTTGTAACATTTCATGACCAAGGATTGCAAGAAAAAATAAATAATGGAAATGTCAAAGAAGGATGTCCCCGTTTAGCAGGGCCACTTCATTGTAAGTATGTTTGCAAAAATGTGATCCACTCAAGCCATCTGTCATACTCTAAACCCTGGCTATCGAACATAATGACCCGACCGTCAGCCCACGTGCCATGCACCTTCGTACGGTCGCGTCTGGAGAAGAGAAGGTCAGCGCCGCTTTGCGATAGATGAAAGCGTTTTTCTCTTGCGCGTACGACAGTCGGAGGAGCAGCACTTGCATTCACGGAGACCGACACGTCTCTTTGTTCCAATTGTGCTGTTGGACAAAGCGTATGTATGCCTCACCCACAAACATCAGCAAATCACAGCTCTCCAAAAGAACATTTCAGGGACAAATTCTGAACGGCACGACGTCGGGAAGAAAACATCACGATGCTGTTGACAGAACCGTCGAGTCGAGTCGCGCGCGGTCGGCTTGACGGGTTGCCGACAGCTGCAGGGAAATTATCCCCCTCTTCAGAGCTGTGGGTTTTGAATCTCCTGCTATGCAATAGGTAGAAGTCAATAATAATAATAAAAGAAAAAAAGACAAGGTGGAGAACCCCTGAGTTTATTTCAGACGCGACAATGGGGAAGCTGGGAGTTTGCCAGTTTTTTTTTCCCCCGCCGTAACGCTGAATCACCCCGGCTCGTTTGATGACCCCCTCGACCGCCGAGCCGCTCACTTTGAAGCCCCTCGATTGAAATTCAAAAAGGGAGAGATACGGAAGGGAGAGGAAAGATGGAAGAGATGAGGCAACACTTGCTTGTCTTTTGAGTTTCGTCATTAACCGGGCTCTCAAATATGCCTTTTCATGCCGTTTCTTTTTCTGTGGCAAGCTCTTTTCCTCCCCATCCTCTTCACTTCACTGCTTCCTCCTCCAACTTTTCTTTCCAGCTGCAATGACGCACGTGTTTCCGATCGCATTTCACAGGAAAGATATCGTGAACGAGTACTTCTCTCAGGATCAAAAAGGCACTTCAGCCACTTAAGGCTCTGCCCAATCTGATGAACGACCTTCAGAGCCAATGTGAGTATAGTCAGGAGGATAAGTTTGTCCAAAAAAAAAATGGCAAAGAGACTGGACGAGTTTCGTGAGTTGCATGAGGACATGACAAGGTGGATTCATCTAAAAACAGCCTGTCGTCCCTGACTGTGCACCGTGTGACGCTTTTGTCAGCCTTAATAGCCATTGTCTTCCCAACGTGAGATCTCACAGCGGTTTGTAAGAGTAGCAAATAGACAAGAGTTGAGTGCCAGCATGTGTCGCAGGAGCCCACTGTCAGAGGTGTAATGGTATTGAGGAAAACATTGGAAATACACTTGAAGGAGAGACCTTGGGCTGTTGTATACAATGGATATTAAATCAGATTATAGTGTGTGCAACATTGCTCATACAGCAGGAGCATTAGGCATCATCTTCTAAATGGCTGATAGACGCAGATAGACAAGCCCAGTTGGCGAACAACCAAACTGAGAATAACAACCATCATCTGGTCGAGATGACGCCGCTCTGTTCCCTCTCAGACGTCATGTCTTAAATTATGTTTCAATAAAGCAGAAAACACAATTTATACAGTCATACAGTCAGTATTGTATTTATTTATTTTAAAGCTTCTGTCCTCATTCACACTAAAAATGGGACAAAAGTGTCTTCAAATCTGGACCATTGTGAAGAACCGTGTTTGTGATGTTTAAAAAAAAAAAAAGGCAGTTAATTGTAGACGCAAGGAGGGAACAAAGATGCATTTTCAAACGTAACGTGAACATCGCCAGTGAGTTTTACCTTGAGAAAGCTGATGAGCACGACGCTACAACGCTCTTACGTGATTGCATGTATGGTAGGTATCAAATAGTGTGCTCATCCATGCACAGTTTTGTCTGTGTGCATGCACTTGGGGGAATCATGAAAGGCCGAGGGTGTTGATAACACCTCTAGTCCCATCTGTCGCCCGTGTTTCTTAAGTTACAGTACGGCTCCACCCGACATCCACACACACAGCAGCTGCTGCTCGGGCAGATTCTATACCACTAATAAGTCTTCTGATAAGACTCTAAGATGCTGACACTAATGACAGTACACTGTGTGGCAACATAATACTGGATGTCTTGGCATGTGCCTCAGGGTTTTGATGCCAATAATGGACTCCAGGTAACCTCCCTGTGAGTAGACTTTGCCATCATACGTGTGCCCTTCTGAGTCGACTGTCCTTTAAGTTCAACTAAGAGGCTTCTGAAAGACGACGAGGCCGGGGTGAAGTACGGGTCAGACTTCTGGAGTACAGAACCGGTTAAGGAGCATTTGGAAACGCGGCGGCCTCATGGAAACCATTAAGTCTCCCACACATCCTCACAGTTGCATGGAAACGTGTACTCACACATGCACGGCAACTAAGCAGGCAGCATGTCCCGTCCTCTGCAACAAGCAACTGTGTGCAAAGCAGGGTGGCAAGAGGCCCGACTGACCACAAGAGCTGAGGCCGACGCACTCTCCACACACACATCAGAGCGTCTGGCTCGGGACTGTGCCTTGTCCACTAAAAACATTCAGGCAGCGGCGAAAAGACTGGTGACTAAGCCATGTTGAAAAAAAAAAAAGATTTCAACACCTTTCAGTTGGTTGAGCTGCAACACTCAGACGATTCATTGATGTACAGAAGGTTTTCCAGCAACTATAGCGGGACTCAAATTAATTTATTTAGGTGTTTTTTTTCTTGCGTTTTTTTTAAATGAACCAACATGAACTGGTTCCAGCTTCTCTATTGTGAATATTTTCTGGTGTTCATACTCATTTTTGTTGGTAAATTGAAAATAGTTTTGGACTGTTGATCAGACAAAATAAGATGTTTGAAAACTTTACAGACACTTGTAGATGAATGGATAATTAAACATTTCTAAACCCTTTTTAGCATTACCTCATGTGATTTAGAAATCCTGGTCCCCGTCTGCCCAAAACTCTGTCATTATTACCGGTAATTGGCCAACACAGCGATTCATAATTCTCGACCAGGAAAAAAAAAGGCAGAAAACGCTGCGGAGAAAACAAAAAAAACCTATGACCCCAAATCACAGAGACACCAATTTGCACAGGATTAAAATGATCACATGACCTCTGTGTTTGGTGAAAATATGGAAGGTCATTTGTGGTGGAATCTTTTCCTGGACAAAAGACATAGCAGATCCACACATAATAAAGATCACAGGCGACCTCCGCAAACACAAACTACGAGAGGTCCGCAGGCGATACCGGTCTGGGGCGGACATTAAGCCTATGATTTATCAATATCACACAGCCACAGATCAAAGCAGGATCTGATCAGCTGGTCCCAACTGCCAGCTCTTCATCAGCGTTAGAGAAGCTCACCGAGTCTCCCCTCTTATTTGCTCTACCTGAATCAACTATGACTCAGTGGACAGCTGCACAGCAACCACTCTATAAACACAACTGGCACAATACAGCAAACACACAGAACCTGATAAGATTAATAGAAATGTTCTGGTGTTGCTGTTAATTAACACAGTAGTGGGCAAGCTGTAACTATGGCAATGATTCGGCTGAGACTCTAATACAAGACTCGGGCACAAGAGCACATTTATCAGCTATCTGTGTCTTTTCGCCTTTCGTATCTGCTTCTCTAACCTTTAGATGTTGAAAGCCAGACTCGGCAGACTGTTATTTTGCTCAATAATCATATGACAGTGGAAACCACTATAGAAATAGAAGTGTGAGTCCTCAGTGTGTTTTCTAAAATGTCCATGATGGTAGTTAATTCGTTTGACCTTTAGCAACTATATATCTGCAGTGACTGGCTCGCTGGTCCAGCTTGTTAACAATGATCTTTATCTCTCAATTATGGTCCAGTTGAGGGATACCAAGGTCAGATTTTCCGCTTGGATCTGAATTGGGTCTAGTTGCTCTTTTCTACTGGGACCAATCGGCACTTTTTCCATTGGCTGCGGAACCACTCGTGGCCGGCACAAAAGGAGACATTAGTGACACGAGCGGACCGGAGGGACCCGAGACCCGAGACCCGCATGAGGGTGAAAAGGAAAGCAATTTCCTGGTCGACAGCGTCTGTAAACGCGGTGTCATTTTTAATCACGCTGTCCCCTTTCACAACGGACATCAGAGCTGAAGCCACTTTGCATTTGGACACGGGGCTCGTCTCAACTTTAACGTGACCCCCGGGGGGCCCGACGAAACACACACGGTCACACCGTGGGTTTACACTCTGTGGCTGAGAAGAAGAAAAAAAAAAGAGGCTCCTAAAATATTCATATCCTCACAAGGATCAGCCAAAGTCAAAACAGCAGCTTGCTTATGCAGCGACATGAAATCAATTAGCGGGATGGAGTTACGGAAATGCCATAAAGAGCAGCGGGGTGCGATGGAGCACCCTTGCCCGACACCTTTCCCGGCTGATGACTTTTCTAATCAACAGGACCTGCTGTTCTGGTCGTTAGAGCGGCGGGGTCCACTTGGTTGGCCATCTTGCTGATTATAGCGCCGTTAGCGCCCACCGTGGATCCATAATTCAAAGCCTGGATGTGTTACGGTTTCACGAGCCAGCCTGCCCTGGTTGGTTTCTCCCTGACTCGCTCCGATATCGTGTGCCAAGTGGCGAAGGCTGCCAAGACAACCAACAAAAGTCAGCAGTCGTGTAGACATCAGCCGCTTTTATAGGCACTGGTTTCATTACACCTAAATGATGGCTCGGATCACTAGTAAAATGACAAAAGAGCAAATGGAAATCGCAATCATATTAAGGGCCTGCAGTTCACTGGCCGTCACTCAAACTGTAATAACACACACAGTTTGATTAGAAGCTAAATTAATGGTTCTGCCTTGTACCAGTAAAGTATTTATTCTCCATGATCATCCCAAACAGCCTTCCATCTGCTCTGACTGCCAGCAGGTAAGGCTGGGGAGAAACTGAAGACCATATCTTGCTCAACATTTTAAGTGTAATTAACAAGAAGATAAATTACCACTTTAAGCAGCTACACATGCTGCTCCAGGCCTGATAAAATTAAGAAGATAAAACCCAAAGACACGAAGACTGCAGATGGAGAATGAATCTGAATCGGAGCGATACCACCTGTACACACTGGTGTCACATTTATAGCTTACATTTGTGTCTCGTCTTTATTGCTTTGGTTTTAAAAGGTCATGAGGTTACGACCTTTTTTCTTTTGTATCAAGCTCGTAGGGTTGAACATGCATGTATCGGAGAGATTAACAGACAGGCTTTTAACTGTGGGTCATGTATCAGTGTGTAATATCTAAAGTGCATCTTGTTTTTCCCCAGAGACGCCGTCGTATTCAATCCACATCTCCGTGCGACTTTGTTGTTACCCTGAATGTTTTCAATTCAGCTTCAACTAATGCCGCTAAGGCTGTATTTTAAATCCTAGAAAATATTTACAATTGGATCTAGATCTGCATAGAAATACATCTGGTTATTGATAGAAGAATGCGATGTATAGTTGCATTTAGGGCTGTGCGGTATACCGGTTCAACCAACAACGCCAAAATGCATGCTGGGTAAAGCCCGCCCACTCAGTCACACAGGAAGACTCTTCTTATGCAGGAAGAAGTCTCTTCCTGTGCGACTGATGTAATTTCTTTCAAACCAAGACGTAAGCTCAGACCGCTGTGCACGCAGCTGTGACTGTAAACATAAAATGTTGCTGCCTGCCGAAGAATGACAATAGTCGTTGCGCATGCGTCACTAGTAGAAGGGATATGAAATAACTGCATTCCCCATGGTCCTAAATCCCTCCACGTTTAGCTTCCTAACACAACCTATGTACCAACGTACAAACAGCTGCTGGCCAGTTGCGAGCGAGTGGTGAATAACGACGGCGGCGGTCCTTTTCGGCGTCAATAAATTAATGTGTTTATTCGGAAAAAAATACTGTGATATACCGTGGAACCGCCAGAATCTTACAAAATACCGTGATATGAATTTTTGGCCATACCGCCCAGCCCTAGTTGCATTTCACCGTGTCCCCCATCCACCCATCCGACCCTTATCTGTGGGTTGCACAGTGACATACCCGCAGAGCCGTTTAGCAATGACATCCGTGTGCTGCGTCAAGAATACCGCGAAGAATTAAGGATCAAGATCACAAAAAGAAAGCAATCAGGTCTAAGCGGTGACCTTAACGGGGCGACCTTTCAAGCTGCTCTTTCAGAAACGCAACCGAAGCCTTGGAAAGTCCAACGGGCACAATCGCGGCTGGTTATCTGATAGAAAACCTCAGAGCTGCCCTCTCTGCACCCCAACAATGCTACTGTATATCCCGTTTCAGGGGCTCTGGATGATCGTTGGCGTGTGTGCCGGATCACGGCGCACCTGATACTCGGTGCTTGATGGCAAGGTCTGCTCTTCATTTGTGGTTACTTAAGACGTCTGGCTGTGGCAATTGAACGCCAGATCAGTACAGTCAGACGCTGTAATTCAGACTCAGACACTCACATATGCACCTGCAGACACACACACCCCCAGAACATTGTGCAACAACACATCCTTAAGATCAAGAACTGGGTGGCAGAAATTGATTTTCTTTCCTTCTGCCACCTGTCGATGTTTCTCTTTTCTTTTTCCCTTTCTTGCTCATTACCCTCATCATTTCCGTTTTGAAGCATGTCGCACAGATGTATTATTGGAGAGCACGGGCACAGCTGGTTACAAAGGACAAGAGGAACAATGCATTAATTTGTCATTCATGAAGGGAATTCATTGAAACCCCCTGGGGATCTCAGTTAGGTGTGAAGATGTGGGGGGGGTGCAGGATTCCCTAATGTCACCATTAATGTCCCCTTCAAAATCAAATAATAATGTCCATGTGCCTGATGTTTTTATTTCAAACGAGTGCAAAAGTATCACAAACGTCTTCCTTTTCCTTGTGTAACAAATTTCATTGGTATTTATAACACATTTGAAAACGTTTTGAGATATCCTGCAAATGAAGAAATCCCCAAAGCACAGCCTCCTAGGCTGAAGTAATTACGCTAATGAGCAGCAAAGCTATTATTTATCCACTTGGTGCCATCGCAAACAACAAACATCCAAGGGTACAGCAACATGCAGGATCAGCAGCTCAATGCCAGAAATTGGCACAGGCCGCTGGCTATTAGAGGTCAGACATAGCCTTGAGTTCAGAGGTTGGCCCCAACACACAAATTAGGACAATCTCTAATTACCAAGACAACAACATACAAACACACTAGTGGTGTAACGCAACATAGTCGATCCGTGAGCCGCACGGATCCCCTCTCACGGTTATTGTGAACCGCGGATTAATTATACAGTTTAATGTCAACCATCACAGTGTGAAATAAAGATTTACTGACGGTAAATATGCGATGAGGACATTAGCATTCATGCTTTTCTAGTTGCTGATCTCTGATAATGTCACATTGTAAACAAGGAGAGCTATTTAACGACAGCAGCACCGCTAACGGCCAACGAACGAAGGCTCCATTCGGTTCCATTGCGATGCGTTCAGGCTCTGTCCAGTGAAAATTAGTATTGGGTGAAGGTCAATTATAACGTAATCATGATGTGTTCACATGTAATCTCGTAAATTGTAGTGTTGGTGAGAAACTTGAATAAAACCAGTTGTTTGAAGGAGATGTTTTCACAACAACATATTAGAGATGGATTATGAGCTGTTTACACAAACTCTAAGCAGCGTATTGTACATCATTAAAACTATTGACAAGATTTGTTTTAATCCATAAAAACACAATCTTTTATTTCCTAATCATTTGAATTGTGGGTTTTTAAGAAGGAAATACAACTTTAGATAGATTACTATAACTAAAAGTAAAAGCATGACATTTCAAATTGTTATGTTTTACACTGACCATAGTGGTTGCACCACTAATACACACAGTACACTTGAATCAAGTAACAGCCTTATGGTCTCTTAAATCCAGATTGAAGACTTTACTGTTTGCTGTTGCCTTTAATTGAACCAGATTCTCACTACTGCATTTTATTTCTTAAACTGCACTGCAACTTTTATTACATTTTTCTTTCTTTTTTATGTTTTAATGAATGTTCTTTATTGTTTTAAAATCTTGTTTTCTTCTGCATTATGTTTTGATGCTTTTAATAGTTTTATGTGAAGCACTTTGAATCGCCTTGTTGTTGAAATGTGCTATACAAATAAACTTGCCTTGCCTTGCGGTTCAACGTCTTGCCACAAACTGACCATTTGAGTGCCTTAAGAACAACTTAAGAGTAAAGAGGAAGCTGCACTTTTGGCATAAAAGAATGAGGTCAGAGAAAATAATCTCAGGATTAAAATCGAGTGGAAACCTAAAGAGAAGGCTGCCTTCACTCGGTTATGATGTTGGTTTGTTTGGTGTCCTGTTTTATTGTGTAGTCCTTGTCTTGTGTTCCTGCACGTGATTGTCCGTGATTGTCTGTCTGCCCTGTTCCCTGATTGTGTATTCCCTTCACCTGTGCTGCCCTCATGGTTTTCCACCTGTGCCGCGTTACCTTCCTCTTGTATTCAAACCCTGTTTGTCTCCTGTCCCCTTGTCGAATTGTACTGGTTTCCCCCCTGTAAGCTGTCCCGTGAGTAGTCCTGTGTTGTCCTTTTGTTTGTTCGTTCCTCGGCCTGTTTTGGAAGCCTGACCTGAGTTTGTTTTGTGGAATAAATTTACTTTGAACTGTTGCTGTGGCATTTGGGTCCTCCTTAAATCTCAAACTGACACACTCAGACTCATATATAACATTTTATTTAAAATATTCCTGTATGCCTGCTACAAAATAAAGTGTGATATTTAACATCAGGTGAGATATTGTTGATAAATCTCCTAGTTACTCCAGGCACATCCGTGTTCATAATAATGCATTATAAAGTGATAACGATAATAATTTATAAACATCCTGTAATGCTGAAATAATAGTACGCCAACAAGTGTGATCACTCAACAGTTTCAGCAGAGTAGCTGTGAAACAGGAATAATTGCTGCCTTCAAATAATACTTTAATTTTATATAGCGATTTTCTGAATACTCAAAGAAGCTTTGCATAGGACAGAGACAAACAAAACAAAAAATAGAAAGACAAAGGAGCAAACAAAACAAATGAACAGAACATTTTTGGTACAAAAGAAAACTGGAGAAGCTGCAACGGAATGAGTCATGTAGTGGAGGGTAGGGCGCAGGGGTTAGCAGGTGGAGGGTAGGGCGCAGGGTTTAGCAGGTAGAGGGTAGGGTGCAGGGGTTAGCAGGTAGAGGGTAGGGCGCAGGGGTTAGCAGGTAGAGGGTAGGGCGCAGGGGTTAGCAGGTAGAGGGTAGGGCGCAGGGGTTAGCAGGTGGAGGGTAGGGCGCAGGGGTTAGCAGGTAGAGGGTAGGGCGCAGGGGTTAGCAGGTAGAGGGTAGGGTGCAGGGGTTAGCAGGTAGAGGGTAGGGCGCAGGGGTTAGCAGGTGGAGGGTAGGGCGCAGGGGTTAGCAGGTAGAGGGTAGGGCGCAGGGGTTAGCAGGTAGAGGGTAGGGCGCAGGGGTTAGCAGGTGGAGGGTAGGGCGCAGGGGTTAGCAGGTAGAGGGTAGGGCGCAGGGGTTAGCAGGTGGAGGGTAGGGAGCAGGGTTTAGCAGGTGGAGGGTAGGGTGCAGGGTTTAGCAGGTGAAGGGTAGGGAGCAGGGTTTAGCAGGTGGAGGGTAGGGTGCAGGGTTTAGCAGGTGGAGGGTAGGGAGCAGGGTTTAGCAGGTGGAGGGTAGGGAGCAGGGGTTAGCAGGTGGAGGGTAGGGAGCAGGGTTTAGCAGGTGAAGGGTAGGGAGCAGGGTTTAGCAGGTGGAGGGTAGGGAGCAGGGGTTAGCAGGTGGAGGGTAGGGAGCAGGGTTTAGCAGGTGGAGGGTAGGGAGCAGGGGTTAGCAGGTGGAGGGTAGGGAGCAGGGTTTAGCAGGTGAAGGGTAGGGAGCAGGGTTTAGCAGGTGGAGGGTAGGGAGCAGGGGTTAGCAGGTGGAGGGTAGGGAGCAGGGTTTAGCAGGTGAAGGGTAGGGAGCAGGGTTTAGCAGGTGAAGGGTAGAGAGCAGGGGTTAGCAGGTGAAGGGTAGGGAGCAGGGTTTAGCAGGTGGAGGGTAGGGAGCAGGGGTTAGCAGGTGGAGGGTAGGGAGCAGGGTTTAGCAGGTGAAGGGTAGAGAGCAGGGGTTAGCAGGTGGAGGGTAGGGTGCAGGTGAAGGGTAGGGTGTAGCGGTTAGCAGGTGAAGGGTAGGGTGCAGGGGTTAGCAGGTGAAGGGTAGAGAGCAGGGTTTAGCAGGTGAAGGGTAGGGTGCAGGGGTTAGCAGGTGAAGGGTAGAGAGCAGGGGTTAGCAGGTGAAGGGTAGAGAGCAGGGGTTAGCAGGTGAAGGGTAGAGAGCAGGGGTTAGCAGGTGGAGGGTAGAGAGCAGGGGTTAGCAGGTGGAGGGTAGAGAGCAGGGGTTAGCAGGTGAAGGGTAGAGAGCAGGGGTTAGCAGGTGAAGGGTAGAGAGCAGGGGTTAGCAGGTGGAGGGTAGGGTGCAGGTGAAGGGTAGGGTGTAGCGGTTAGCAGGTGAAGGGTAGGGTGCAGGGGTTAGCAGGTGAAGGTTAGAGAGCAGGGTTTAGCAGGTGAAGGGTAGGGTGCAGGGGTTAGCAGGTGAAGGGTAGGGTGCAGGGGTTAGCAGGTGAAGGGTAGGGTGCAGGGGTTAGCAGGTGGAGGGTATGGGGCGACTGTGGCTAAGTGGTTAGCATGCCCGTCTTTCAATCAGAGGCTTGGTGGTTCGAGCCCCGGCCCCGCTAGTCCTTGTCTATGTGTCCTTGATCAAGACACTTAACCCTTAATTGCTGTGTCTGCGGCATATAGAGCAAAAATGTAAGTCGCTTTGGATAAAAGCGTCAGCTAAATGTAATGTAATGGGTAGGGTGCAGGGGTTAGCAGGTGAAGGCGAGTTTGAAGAGGTGGGTTTTGAGGGCTTGTTTGAATGATGATAGGGTGGGAGCCTTGAGGGTGTTCCAGAGTGAGAAGGCCCTGTCACTCCAGGTGCTAATTTGGATATGGAAGTCAGTATGTATCCCTTTCAGGTGGTCTAAGTCGTGAGAACACTGTTGCTAGGCGACCGCCTGCAAAAATGGTGAATGATAGTTTTTTTTTGCGTTTCAATAAAAACAGCAGACTTATCTTATACTGATTACTAATGAAATAAATGACTTTCATGGGCTTTGAAACAGATCAACTACCGTCACACCTCAAACACTTGGAGCTACGGCATCAAAACAATGGCAGCAATCAGCTAACGCTTCGTTGACTTCGCCCATGATTACATAACACAGAATAGCAGAAAAGACTGATGGAGAATATGTTTCAAATGATAGGTTCAGGAGTAAAGGGGCTGCAGGATTGCAAGCTTAACACACAATTTAAAGTTTTTAAAAACGGCTCACACTCGAGATCCAAAATCACCACAGCTATACCGCTCACCCCGAAAGAGAACAACGCAGAGATCTGCGAAATTTGACCTTTAAGTAAAAGATTGAATACACTTTGATAAACTCATCATTGGCCTCTTGTCTCTTATTTGAAGTGAACATTGTGCTGGCATTTCTCCATTTATGTTCAGTTTTTAGTCATTCCTATTTAACACTACATCTATATTTAATAGCTAATTCAAACAAAATGTGTTCAAGCAACTTCACTTTTTGTGTCCATCAAAGCACATACACATTTGGTAAAGATGAATATGCATCATCCGTATCAGATGAACATTTCCCTGTTTAACAGAGCAGCATCTTTTTTCCCATTTTAATGAATATATATTAACATTATATAGCGTTATGATTTACTATCTCATAACGGTATAGATCTCTCAATAGATTGTTTTTCTGCCTTTAATCTATTATATTGGTAACTAAACATTTTTGTTTTGAACCTTTGGTAAATAATACCCAGTGGAGGGTCTTTTCACTGTCCAGTTAACATCATGCTATTACTGAAGTCCTGACGTCAGTAATAGCAGAACGATCGTAGACAGCATGCTATTTTCCGGCATTTTAGTCCATTTTGCTTCCATCAGACAGAGTAGGACATGTCGTCTGTGTGAAACACAAAAGCAGCCATTAGTGTTTACAAGTAGCTTCGTGTCTTCGGCGGGCACAGCACGCACAGAACTTTCCACTGGGGCTTTTCAAAATACACAGCACTCTGTTTTCTGAAGATGAAAGATCTCACGCACCACAATAAAGAACCGCCCCCTGGGACAGTGAAGCTCATTAGACAGAAAACACAATTGTCGGATAGATGAAAAACAGACCCGCAAAGCGGGGTTGGAGTACGCAGAGTGCCGACACTAAGTACCCCCTAAAGATATCAGGATGAACATTACGTGTTGAGTTTGCTGATATCATTTATCATGCAGATGGCGGCGACACAAACTGAAGCTTTGGAAAAAAAAAAACATTTGGCTTTGTCACTGTTAAGTGACATTTTCAGTAGTTTTCCTAAGTCACAGTTTGATTGACATCTGCTGGCAGTGTATAATTTCCTGTTATTGCACAACAATATAGCAGTATGTGTTTTATTCAGTCAATCATTACAGAACAATGTACAATCATGTACATTGTTCTTTTGTGACTGTAAAACCAGATTGAAAATTTGTTGTTTGAAAAAAAAAAAAAAGCTGTTTGCCTGATTATGTTTTAAGTTATCTTTAGTTCAAGTCTCAGTGCGTTCTATGTTTCTATGTCTACGACAATATCGTTCGCCCAATTCATTAGCATGTTTGCATTGAGATTCAAGACTATTTTAGTAAAATTGTATGTTCTTGATTAAAAAAACAGGATGTGGCACAGTGGTAATTTATAATATTTCTGGATGCAGCCCTCAAAACTAAACAAAATAAGGTCATTGTTCCAAAAAAAAAAAAAATGCTCTGCCACTGCTGTGGATAAGGTACGGTCGGGTCGCACTACTTCCTGATTACATTTCCATCGTTTCGTTTTCGGCAAAGGCAGTCGGTCTCCTGGATGAGCCTCGCCAGACAAACAACATGTTGTTATGACTGGGGTATTACGGAGAAAACACCCTGAGAGATTTACTCCCACTGCTGCCTTAAACCGGGGGACTTACGGGAGACACTGTCTTTGTAAACACGCTTCATTCAATGCGTAGCTGCGAATCTGTCCGTCCTCGGTGCCACCTCGCCTCTCTGTCCCGATTTGCCACCTGTTGCTGTTCCAACCCACCACACTGTGTTTCTCTCAAACCGTCCTTTCACATTTCATAATCTCGGTACATTTGTTCAGCTCTCATTCAGTTCAATTTGTCTGTGTCTTTAGGGGATTTAGAGAGGACGATTGACGATCATGTGCACCTTGGTTGTTGTGAGAATCAGTTTAGCACCTATTAGCTATGCTACAATTGGCCTGTACTTCTGGCCAGGAGTCCAATAAAGACGGCACAGTGATGGCCCTGCGGCTGCTTCCTGCGAGCCGGTCGTGGAGAAAGCAGGGGAACACTGCACTCCTGATTCTGTTACACAGAACAGAGCACACACCGAATGATCTGCTACTTTCACATTTATGCTTTTCCCCGGAAATGGAAAAGATGATTGCGTAATCTGCAACATAATTAGTTAATGAGGTTACAGCAAAAACCCTTTGGGTAGTTCCTTCCTTTTCATCAACCCCCTATGGACTGCAGAATGACTCATGCTACGCCTCAAGGACACAGGATGGTTTTGTAACACCTGGATTATATTGCACTGTTTTTTTTTTTTTTACTTGTCTAATAAGCTCATTGTGATTCCTTGGTGTATCCTGGTCTTTATAGCTCCCGGAGGGGTTAGTCAGGAGCAAGACGTGCGTTTTCTTGAGTACTAAAAGCTGTTCTGAAGAACTCACAGCAGGGCCACTCCAGCGTCTAGTCTCCTTCAGAGGCCGCTTGTGGTGAGCCGCCACGCCCTGCCCTCTCGACGAGATTAGGAGTGGAAGAGCAGACAGGGCATTGAGAGGGATCACACACAACTCGCACAAAACCATGAGCAGATCGACACACACCGCAGCCCTCGTTTGTAAAAGAGACTCCAGGCATGGGGTCAGAGGAATCACAGAGAGAGAGAGAGTCGCATTGGAAGAAGTGGAGTACCAGTGGAGTCAGGAGGACATATGCAAAGCGAAGATTAGCCACTTCCCGGGGTCAGACGGTCTATTTGTGTCGCGAGAAAGTACAAGAAAGTAGGACTAGCTTACGCGCGTAACCCAAAATAAACTCTTTAGTGCTTCGTGTTCACTTCTGCGTCTCCGCTGTGCCACACTTGCATTCGGGGGTTCAGGGCTCATTCCTGGCTCTCTCCCTGTGTGGAGGTTAAATCTTCACAGCGAAGAGCGACGTGGCTATTTGTAGTTCCTTTCCCTCTCTTGTTCAACCCTGAGGCTATTCAAACACTCTGCATCGTTAAAAAAAACAAAAAAAAGCCTCTGTATGGACAAAGTGCCTGTTTTCACCCAGATTTTTTTTAACCAGGCTTTTATCGTGATGAACTGCACTGGAGAGAACGTTTCATTCAGCCGGGGAACATTCCGAAAACATGGAAACTGGGTATTTTTATGCAGATTTCGAGCATTTCTGATACTCACTGTCCCTCACTCTCTAAGCGTACTTCAAATTAAATCACATTTTCTGTGTTTGAACTGGTAAACATTAACAAGTGCTTTTCACAATTTTTGCACGTCACTATCCATTGCCCCCCGAGTACACTTCGGCCTATATTGGTCAAAAACGTGCACGTCACGTTTTCGCTTGGGATGTCACAATAGCTCAAATTTGGTCTATAACAATTCCGGTGAAATTTCACTATTCCCGGAAAAATTCAACTAAACAAAAAAGAGCTATTGATGGGAAGTTATTAAAACAGGTCATAATATCTATTTTGTATTGCTGTGAATGTTTTGTAATGTTATATTCTACCATCGCCTAATTCACATTTCATCATCTGTTCACGGCAGCTATCTTTCTTCCTGCCGATTTGAACAGAGATTTGTTTCTCACAGTGTCGCACTGTCAGGTAATAAAAATAGGGTGTGTATAGTGAGTCGGACATTAGTCGCTGTTAGTTTACGAGCCCCCCTCTACGGTTCTCATGACATCCCTCGTCTACGCATTGCATTTCCTATGTAACATACTGATATTTGTTCTGCATTCGACAGCAGCAAATTGCATTTTATTTGGAGAGCACCTTTCTCATTCACAACAATATGTTCTCCAGGGGGAGCTGGTTTAGCTGAACGCAGCATAACTCCAGTGCAGCTTCTAAAAGGTGAAGGCACTTTGAATCTCCTTCCACTGACAGACCTGTGTGGAGGGAGAAGACAACTCTACACGCAGCACTTAAGGGGTGGATTTGTACTCCACAATTCATGACATAATGTCATCAAGTAGACTTGAACTTGTACCGGGCTGAATGCTTATTGTTTTCTTTTAAAAAACACTTGCTATTCATAAAGGAATCACAGGGGGAAATGGCACTTTTTTTTGATTGCCTGCTTGATAGCATCCTCTCAGGGATCAGAATGAATCACCTGCCTCACAGGGTTTTTCAGATAAACACATGAAGGATTACAAGGTTGGAAAGTCCTTTTCAGTCTCTTCTATATCTTTTGTCACGACACTTAAAGTCCACCTGGAATTGGCCCGTCAACGTCTTCTTCCATACGTAGGACTGTACTACTGAGGGACGTGTATAAAAACAAAAACAAGCAAACAATGGCGCTGACCTTGTCTGTGTGTCTCCATGGAGACGAGGCCTCGCCATAAAGCATTCCCCACTGTGTGCTACTGATAGGCCGGCCCCGCCGAAGACATGCTCGACGGGTTGGAGGGCTAAGTAAGACACATCCTGCAGGGTGTAAACACTCTGTCCTACGAGCAACACATTCAGATTGTATGTGTGAGTGTATGAATACATTTACAGACGTGATTACTGCACTTACTCCTTCACCGCTGGCAAGACCGCTTTGAGGGTTTTTAATAAAAAAAGACTTGGATCTGTGTAAACGCACCAAAGCTAAAAAAAAAGATGCTTTGAATTAAGGGTATTCTGCAGTGTGTAGCTAATCCCTGATATATTATTCTATCTGATGACAAGTACATGAGGGGATAAACGTAGATTTCCCGTTAGCCTCTTAAGGAGGGGTGACATCTTTTAGTCGAAGGTGGGACGGCGAAAATGTCCGACAAAGGCTATCTACTGAAGGACCAAACTGGTGGGTTTAAATAGTTTGGCTATTTAACTACACCAAAGTACCACCAAAGACTTTTCAAAGTATATCAGCCAATGCAAGTTTTTTTCAATCAACTTCCATTTATTTCAGACTACAAACGTCCTCGATAAAGGTTATTTTATTATTGTACAGTGGCAGTTACTTCCTACATCGGTTTCTATCAGACATCAGACAGAATGCCACGACTATAGCAATTAAGCCTACTTGTATCTTGTATACAGTTTGGGATAAAAGCCACTTTTCTACAGTATGCCTGAGCCGTTTAATATCTCATTCATGAGTCCACCTTGCGGCACCTCTGACCTGTGTGCGACTCACTCAAGGACGACAAAAAGCCCATTGAGCATAACAGGTGGTCCATGAAAGGCTGGATCCCCTGAGTCTGTCAGTGAGGGAGCGAGAGAGGGAGCGAGAGAGAGATACACAGCAGGTGGCAGAAGGCTTAACCGGAGCTAAAACCCATCCAATGAGCTCATCTCTGCAGGCTTAGTCAGCTTCAAGATGTCTGTTTTCTGTCAGGAGAGCCAGATCTGGGTGCTCTCACCCAGTCGTCCCAGTGAGCCACGAGCACCCTGCTAATCTGTCTGAGTACGACATGTAGGCCATATGTCTCGCAATCAAAGTAGACAGTGCACCGTGTCGTGTATTTGTGGAGACACGGCGTGTGGAAGGGACAGTACATATCTGCATATACTAATTAATGTGAGACTTGAGTGACTGCTATAGGTAAACTGATTCTGCCTTCCAGTAGTCTATAATCTCAGATCATCCCTGTGTTGTTGTTCTTGTTGTTACTTCCTCACTACTATATCCCCTCCATTCATGTCAGGGCAGCCCATGTAAGACTTTCTCCAAACATGTATAAACACAGATTCGCTCAACCACACTGTCTTAATAACAAGCAAGCCGCTAATCCTTTGCGGTAAACGTGCCTGACATTACATTTCATTTAGCTGATGCTTTTATCCAAAGCGACTTACAATAAGTGCAATTCCACCATGAGTACAGACTCAGAACAACAAGAATCAAGAAAGTGCAATTTCTTCAATAAAGTTAAACTACAAAGTGCTATCAGTAAGTGCCATCTAAGTGCTACTAAAGTGCTACTACGGTGCTACCTTCCTTACTCAAGGTGTAGTCGAAAAAGATGTGTTTTTAGTTTGCGGTGCTACCTTCCTTATGGAGACCGTACAGTATATCTGTCGGTTTGTAATTCTCTCCACGGACATAATTGCTATTCAGGTATAAAATCAACACACTGCAGGTCAAGTTGAACAGGAGATGCACAATATAAAACGTGTTTTTCTAGCTGAGGTTTGGTTGTGCTGGAGACAATAACAAAGCCTTGTTATGGTGGCTGTGTCAGCATCATTTCCACCTGCCTACTGCTATGCTCTAATCCCCATGTGCCCAAGCCTATATTTTAATGATGTCATGGCAGACAGAAGTGCTGATGTTGTCCTTAAGACTTCGGGGTAATTCGATTACTTATGAGAAGGCAAACAAGTCGGGTCTCAGCGCCGTGGATTATCGGTTACTAGAAGTGCGCTCTCGTAAAACCCTTCAACAGCATAAACAGCCCTTACTAATCACGCACTAGCAGGAATATATAATGTTTCCCTCCAGCACTGTTACGCCAAGGCCACTCTGAGCCACCATGTCAGCTGTTGCTATGCTGCTACTTCTTCGGATTCGTCAGTGCCCACCACCTGTACGCCCATTGCCATCTCAATCAGCCGACACCGAGAGAAAGACACCTCGGCGGGTTGCCAGCTCATAATCATTTGCACTCCCTGATCATCATCCCACACTCACACTGTTAGTACTCCTAAATGGTCTCCAAGAGGGGCCCGGTCACAAGCGAGGGCTGCTGGTGAACATGGTCCTTCTCATATGGTCACATGGTAACCACCTCATTACATGCTGTGCACAGGGGCTGAAAGGACACGATCCTCTCAGGGGCAGCAATCCATTGTTGGAACAGATAAATCCAAATTGCATGTCTCTTTTGTGTGATACCTGGAAGACGGCATTCTGCTGCTGGTGTATAACCGTGGCTGTCATAACCAATCTATCTAATTCTGTTTATTCAGAAACATCCCTGTCATGGTTTACTCTAATGGAAAACACAATTAGCAGAATGGCTCTATTCAAAGCAGTTTACTTGCCAAATCAATTAGACAGCCATCTCGTATTGAGTAGGGCTGAACACAAAACAAGACTGTTGGGAATAGAGTGAACGGTCAGGTCTAATTGTGTTCGTATTACCTTTTGTATTTTTACATGTCAACATTTTAGGTGATTGAAATATACTTTGTACTGAAATGTTTGATGTATTACTTTCATTATCTATAATTCTACTGAGTATTTTGTTGATCACTTGATTGATCAATTGGCCTATAGAATGTCAAAAAAAAAAGGAAAAAATAACCGTTGCAACTTGATTAAATTATTGATAACTCAAAATAGTTGCTGATTCATTTTCTGGTAATCAATTAATCGCTGGAGAAAAGGCCTGGTCATGAAAATATTTTAAGACGACTAATAAAAAACAATTGGCAACAATCGCTAACACCAAGGTCAAAAATGCAGGATGTTCCTCTGCAATTAAACTTGACTGGGATGGATCCTTGTTTGGGACGAGTAGGACAAAATTAAGATGGTTAAAAAAGTTCCGTCCTAAAGACTGAATTGACTGATAAGTGAAGAAGTGGTCTTCTTTAGAGCTAAGAGAGCAGAACCCAGCTGGCTTCAGGGGAACTGGAGACAGAACAATAACAGTGAAGAGGTTTCTGGGACATGCACGTGTTTGTGAAGATGCCGGCCATATTATCTGCCAAGAGAGTTGTTTACATTCCTCCTGATGCAAATTCAAAATATGCGCTACAGGAATGCACTACTGTTTTGTTTTGTTTTGTCTGCCATGTTTTTCTGCATTTCATTGTGCTGCATAATGATAACAAAGTATCCTTGAATTGGGGATTTTTTTTTTTTTTTTTTGGTGTTTGGTCAGAGTCCAGTAGAAATGTGGACCCAAACAGATCGGGATGAGGACCGGAGGATCATCAGTCTCTGACGGACCGGTCATTTCACTAATAGGACTCAAATCCGCTTATATTGTGCCACACATGGATGCTATTACAGATAGAAATGCAGTTGTGGCTGCAGGAGCAAAATAAGCTATAGTAGCAACAGCAAAGTCTTAAATTGAATTCTAAATGAGCAGAGGCTGGTGTGGAGGTTGGTGTGTTTAAGCTAGCAAAGCGCTGGGGGGCAATAACCAGTGATATTTAGTTAGCGGCAGCAACAGAATACAACAGCAGCAGTCGCCGTCATTCAATTGCAGCGGGGGAATTTGTTTCAGCAGAACTTTCTCTTCCATAAATATGTGTTTAGTGTAGTTTATGCACAGGGTGGCATTAATGTCTGAAAAGCAAACACATTTTGAGACTGCTCTTCCAAGAGTTTCCTCCAAAAGCACTCAAATATGTACTCAAACAACCTTCCCTCTGAGAAATGGCAACAAATCGTACAGCTTGATCGTATGACTAAAATGCCGGTTGTGCTTAAAGGTTAAGTGATTATCTGGCTTGTGAACACAAGTTCCGTAGAAAGGCTTTTGTGGCTCCAGAAGGGAGCCGTGTTGAGCCTGATACATTGCGTCAAGTGTCGATTTGACTAGTTTGAAAGATGAAAAAAATAAAATACAATGTGTGGGTGTAGAATTAGTAAAACGTGCACTCACCAGACCTTTGTAGCTGCTACTCATCTCTACTTGAGGCTACATTAGCTGTTACTATAATAGCGCACTATTCAAGGAACTCTTATTGGCCACGTTGCATTGTGGGTAATGTGAAGATCAATCTGGCTCTGCTGCATTGATTTAGTTCTTTATTGTGTTATTCTTGAACTGCCCATTGTGAGTCTGGCAGAGGTATGAAAGGGAAACATTTATGAAGTACTCTTTCAAACAACTAACTGACTGACTCCATACAACTGCGATATGAATCCATAACAGAGAGGGCCACTACTTGCCCTTGTAATAACTCTTATAACAGAAACAAGGAGTATATTTATATATTATTTATATTATCATTATATATTTATTACGCTTGCTATGTTTTATACATATACGATATTGTTTATATGGTTTGCTACAATGATCTGCACATTTGTTGTGTTGATGCAGTCTTAATATTGTTGTATTTATTCATCAAAGCTAACGTCTTATGTAAGAAGCGCTACACAGCTCTGCAGTGGTTGATGTCCAATTAGACCCCAGGCATTCACTGTGGCGAAGCTTTCAGACGTCTGCTCACGAACGAATTTGCGGCTTTCTATCAGTCGTTAGAAAGGTCACTCTCTTTGCTACGGGTCTGAGTCATCCCGCATTCATTCATAATTGAATGAAATGTGACATTTGAGCTTTACAAATTAGTTGTTGTTTATTTCTAAGCTATTGGCATTACAGAGGTCTCTGCAGACACCTTATCTGTGCAGCTTCATCACAGACGGGAAGAGGCTTCTGAAACAGAGACAACACAAGCACACCCACTGACCCCATCACTCACTCACGTGCATGCATACTGTATGCGCACAGAGGTGAACAGGTTACTGACACACACACACACACACACAACTCACCTGGTCGTCCACTCTGTGGGCCACGATCGTCGCCGCCGCCTCCTCCTGCTCAGCATCGCTGAGGGGTCGGATCCTCAAGGCAACCTGCGGCACAAAGAGTGCATTTTACTCCCCCTTGAATTCAACCAAGACAGAAATATTCAATTTCCAGAAATTGTACGAAAAAAAATATATAAGAAGATGTATTGAACTTTGCCGTGATGCGTAGGAACATAATTGACACATAATAGTACTGGCTTCTAAGATAAATGTGGCTGGAGTCTGTGTTGATTCAGTTGTAGCTAGAGGAATAATTGGATATGCAAATGTGTTGAGAGTACTTATTAGACTTGTGAGTGTGGGACAGGAGAAATCTCGGTTCATCCGTCAGTAGCAGCATACATGTGAAAATACTCTGCTTTTGCGAAGGAGAACGCCATCCATTTTAATCAGTTCACAAGTTGTGAAGCCAGGTGAATGCTTTAGGAAATAACCCTTGAAGAATACATCGAGATTATCTTTGAGATAGGGCTGCAACAACGAATCGATAAAATCGATTATCAAAAGTGTTGGCAACGAATTTCATTATCGATTCGTTGTGTCGCCCGATTATTACGGCAGTCAATGAGTCGCGGAGAAAGAAAAAAAAAAAAAAAGAGCGGAGCAGAGCAACTGGCCTGGCGGCGTTTCTGAGATTGGAGTGAGACGAGGAAAAAAGCTGAGGTTGTGATCTTCGCAAAAATAGAACATCTTTGATGTGACGTGTCGAGTCTTGGCCAATCAGCGTTAAGATGTCTACAGCGTCTTCATTTCCCTCAAACTTGTTTTTAATGGAAGCTAGTCAGCTTGCTATCACGTTAGCTCACGTGTTTGGGTTGTGTGTTGTCGTTAAAGTTACTTTATGTTCCGTTACAGTTCAGTCTTGCTTGTAAAAAAACATAACGTGATGAAACATGCCGTTCAGTTCACGCCGTCACTCGTTAACGTTAAACCGGCACACCGGCGGATCTGGCTGCAGGTTTTTTTCTTTTTTCTTTTTTACTCAAAGTAGAATGAATCAAATCACGTAGTTGGGCTTAACCAACAACGTGATGTCGTGGTCATAAGAGGCCCAGAATGAAATGGTTTAAGGAAGAGCGCTCTCTCCGTCAGCACCCTGTAGAAAGTGTATTACACGCTGGACAAGGGAGAGGCCAGGCAACTGAAACAGCCACTTCAATTATTCAGGTATGAGCTGCAGAACACAGTGCATGTCGTGTTAGGCTGCGGAATTGAAAATATAACACCAACAATGGATGTTGTTAGGAATAGAAAAAATAAATACCCAAAAAATACCTTTTCCAAAGCATGAAAACTGTTCAAGGTTGTTTTTTTTTTTTTTTTACACGGTCATAGAGGTGTTACATATATGTTGTGCTGGTGTTGTACGACACTGCATTATATTCAGAGGTGTTTCCCTCATTCTCACTTGGGCTCATTGCATCAGTGGAATAAGATTAAAAAACGTATCCAATGCAAGTTCTTACAAAAAAATAACTGGTTGTTGTTGTTTTTTGCGTTGGGTATTAATTAGATAAAAGGTAAATTATAAAATAAAGCCATTCTAATTTTGTACACCGATTATTATTTCTTTTTTAAGGAGACCGTATTCCACCCATTAAGTGAGCCCTTCACAAGAAAAAGTACACCTGAAGAGCACCTGCACGTGATCCCCACAGAGACCCCATTGTCTTTTGTTCCCCTCAGGCAGAACTCAAACAACGAGAATCACCTCTTAAAGAAACGTAACTATGACCTCACCTAAAGGAAAACTCGGCGTGTAGTTGGAACTCACAGTTAGTTGGTGCTCCTTTGATTCCCCCGTGTCCTTCATGGTCACAGGGTGGAGGGTGAAGACAGTCAACAGCACGCGGGACGCGGGACCATCCTCTTCCTCGCTGTCGGTACCTGCATGTCAACTCCTCTGAGAGGAAGACAAAAAAAAAAAAGAAAAAGAAAAAGCACACCTGCAGCGTTCCGCTCTCACAATCAACAACTCGCTCTAATGGACTCTGTCGCGCGGCGGAGTGGTCTGTGACAACAGCCACGACCTCTCGTGTTACTATCAGTCCTCACGTTTTGCCTCCTTCATTCCTTTCCTCCTTCCTTCCTTCCTTCTTCGTCTGTCTAAAGCGCGTCGACGGTCAGCCAAAAAAAAAAAAAAAAAAACACGAAACACGGGGATAATTTATGACGCGGAGAGAGACGGCAATACCAAACAGCTGCCCACCTGCCACAGTCACCTCCCCGCCCGTCTGTCCCCGCTCCTCTCCGCTGCTAGGGTTGCTATGTGTGTGTGCGCGCGCGCGTGTGTGAGTGTGTCTGTGTGTGTGTGTGTGTGTGCGTGCGCGCGCGCGCGTACGTCGTTGTCCCTGGAGATTCCGCGGAACACCAACTACAGTTAAAGCTCGCAAAACAACTACTTCCTATTGTGCAATACAACAAGTACATTTACTCAAGTACTGCACTTATATACAATTTGTACTTTACTTGGGTTTTTCCATTTTATGCAACTTAATACTTCTACACCAGTTCATTTTGCAAACATTGTAACGTTGTTACTTCACTGATCACTACATTTATTTGACAGATGTGTATTAAATTATGATATATTGTTATACTTTAAGTAACATGATAATGTTAGTTTAAAGCCTAGTTGAAATTATATGTATGTTATTATATTTTTTTTAAATTTATTTATATACTTGTATTTATATTTTGATGTTATAATGAGTACCTTTTTGGTCATTTAAGTTCCGAAAAATAAGAGTAGTAGATAAGTATATATTTTTACTTGACTAAGACTATTAAATGTAGAAGGACTGACTTGAAACAGAGTATGTTGTACATTGTAGTATAACTATTTTGTATTAATGTAAACTATCGTAATACTTCTGGTCAAAGCAGATGCAAACATATATACATTTTGTTTTAGCTTTACTCTGTTTTATCTTCTGAAGTTAACCTCCACACATCGTGGTATAATATATGTACTCTATGCAGTTCCAACAAGGAGTTAATGCAGTTTCCACTGAGCTGCACTTCTTTGCTACTCGATGCTGACACCTGCTGGACGAATAAAATACCTCACCGTGCCCACAGTTTCAAACAACTTGTTGGCTCCAAGACTTTAGACTAGAGGACCCTTTTGTTTGTGTTGATCACAATGGACATCAACACCCAACAACAACAACAACAACACACAGACGCATCAAGTTGTACTCAAAACAGATTTATTCAACTCACAATTACACCCCATAGTTTTGGGGTCACACGTAAAATTAAGCACCATTCTCAGTGCCTGTACAATGCAACATGCTTACAGAAATGACACTGACCAAAATAATTCAACAAAACTGCATGTATTAAATCCCTACAGAAAATGATGGTTATGCAATACAAACATGTATTGTTTGGATAGTTTGAATTGCTGAAAATAATTACCTGAATATTCTCAGTCATCCTTGTTAGAGCAGCATAGCTTCCCAAATTATGACATAAACTACAACTTTATTGAATTAGCGGGATTAGATATGTAGAGAACATGAATTAATGGCCCTTTAGAAAGTACACAAAAAAAATAAATAGTGATCCTATGTGAGATTGCCACATAAAACTAGAAAACAAATATATATAAAATTGGCACACTGTTTAAACTACATCAGAATGAGACAACTGTCTGTTATTGTACAATTTATATACACACAAGCCGTGGTCTCAAGGTAGTCTCGTCTCCAGGAGGTTTGGAAACATAAAGCTTCACTTGCAGGCGTGTCCGTGTGTGAATGTAATACCGCCCGCTGTGCGCTGCCAGTGCTGGGTGCTTCACAAACATAAAGGACGAAGCGTAACAAGTAGGAAATAATATGTTTACATCAGCTGTAATGTTCACATTTTTCTCTTTGGAGACCTGAACGGAAGTTTCATAATGTCAAAAAAAAAAATTTAAAAAGAGGGAGGGAGGGAGGAATAGTTTTTTTTTTTTTAATAGTCAGGTTTGTTTGTTACTTTATAGTGAACACTTTGCTATGTTTTACTGCAGTGAGAAATGAATCCTCAGGTACATAAAGACAAAGTCAAATCTTCCCTCAATGACACAGCATGGACGAACACAACATATTAACAGCAGGTTAAGGGTCGGCAGCACGTGTCGGGAAATATTGAGCAAGTTCCCCCCCGCCTCCAAAAAAATGCCTCGGGGGCACACGAGAGGGATGGATCAATTATGAGCACAGAGAACAGTACCGATATGCTTCCCCTGTCCTGACGCTGCACACGCTTTGGGGTCCTGGACCGATGAGATGTCCCGCACTGCCCTCCGTGATGCTGCGTTTGTCTGCAGAGCCTGTGTGCGGGGGGCCGTGTCCGTCCTCGGGTTCAGATAAAAGAAGTCTATGCTTGGAAGTCGTTCCCAAAGTGTCTAATCTGCTCCTCCGTCATGGACAGATAGGTCGCCCGCATGCTGGGTGAGTACTGTGGAGGGAACAGGTAAACACACACACACACACAGACACAGACACACACACACACACACACACACACACAGAGACAACCACGGAGGATGTTACGAGCTGATTTTGTGAGCTGAGGGTGAGGTTTCAAAAGCTGAGCCTAATTATTAGCTAAATGAATCAATAAAATAAACAAAAATGCCATGGGAGGGGGGGGTTTAAAGGAATAGTCCACTGAAAACCCATCTTTTGAGTATCAATTCTTCACCACGTGTAGGATTGAAAGGTGGTCCACAAGCTTGGATAAACGCCGAAGTTACGATGGATTGAAGAGGCGTCCCAGACGGTGTTAAACATCGCCATGCTCGTTGTTCTCCTGTCTCTCATAACTAACGGTGTCATGTAGCTCCATCTTTTGCAGAAGGCACATTTTTGCGTGATGCAGATTTGAGAGCGGTATGGATCTTACCAACTCGCGGCAAGAACGCAAACACTTTTCCAAAAATGTCGAGCTATTCCTTTATTATTTCTTGCCATTGCAGATCCGGCTATTCCAGCAGTTGCTCTCATCGCCTGACATCTGAAACCTGCCATCTGGAGTACTTCATATTTCCTCATCATCTACTGGATAGAGGGCATGGTTATACCTGGTTTATAGCTGCCCTTTACACTGAGTACTACACAATGTTCAGCCTTTTTCTTTTTTTTTTGGTTACTTTCGCCTGCCTGATGATGCCCCTGCTACTCTCCTGTGAGCCGTGAATTTAAGTCCACATCTTGCTTCCAAGGTCAATGGCAGAGAAGTGGATGATGATGCTGCAGTAGTGGTCTCAGAAGTTTTCTGAGGACGTTTCTATACATTTTCACACAACTCTGGGTCGCCTTTCGTAACCGACGTGGGTCCAACCACAGTTGTCATCTTCCACAAAGAAGCACGTCACAAACGTTTAAGAGCCACCTTCGAGCCTACGGCTGCTGAGTGTTTTCTGTGGACTATTCCTTTAACTCATATCTACAAAACTGACTACATCCCATCACGTTTTTTTATTTATTCAATCAATCCCTTTGACATTAACAGTAACTGTGATGTCATTTTTTTTATCCGTCAATTCCCGGATAAAATAAATACACTGGTGGAGAACACCTTGTGGCAGTACAAGCTGTAGAATTGAATGACAGGAGCAGAACTGCATGCACTTGGTAGACTGACTGTGAGGAACTCCAGGGACATGACTACAGTAGCAGCATGTGACCACTAGGGGCAGACAAACCCTCACTAACCCAAACAGACTCTCTGGAATGAGGACAACAGGTTGTGAGTTGAAAAGCCATGCCAAACAGGAAAACCGCACAGGAACCAAACAAAGTGATGCGAGGTGAAGGAGAGGTAAAAGACAGAGATGCAACAGAGGAAAAGTGAGGGCGTTAACCCTGAGGAGGAGTTAAAAAAAGACTTACTCGGTTTCTATACTGCTGAGAGTATATCTCCAAAAGTTGAGTAAAAAAAAACAAAAGAGGAAATATAGAAATGAAAGATACAAACATACACATGACAAACGGACAAACAAAAAATATATAAAAGAAGCTGTTAGCTGCAGACTACTGCATGATGCTGTACATTTTAAGTCATGAGGGAGAATATCATTATACATTACTTGCTGGCATTAATTAAGAAAGAAGCCATAAGGCAAAGTACATCAAATTAACAAAATAATTTCCTTCATCTACAAACTATAATAAAACTGTGGTAATACAGAATATGCAAAGTAGAAAATATAGTGCTCTTCGTTACATATATTTGTGAAATTTAAACCTCTGCACTCAACAACAAATACCGTGCAATTTATCAAAAATAAAATATGAATTTAGTTTGTACTTCCTGACCCGATGATCACAACACTGTCTCTCTTAATTGTTGGTTCATACAAAAACAAAAACACCTGCAGAATGCATTTTAACTGCTGTATTTCGTCACACACTCACGCATGTTATTAAGAGGCTCTGCCCATTGAAACATTGATTACAGAATGTTTCTATCTTTATCTCGTAACAGGAGACAAGTGGCCCAGCGAGGGGCGAATTAATTCAACGAGGAAGAAAAGCCTCAGTGTCAACAGCGGGTGAGTTTATGGTTTCAGACCTGAATGACTCCCTGCGGGGAATTTGGCCGGAGAAAGGCTAAATGATGTTCCCTTCCTGATTAAATATTAACCACATTACTTCTCCTCTCCTTGAGTCGGTACAGTAAGTCCGCCTCAGGAAGTTATGGAGGGCGGAGGAGGAAGGCACGGTATCTCTTTAAATGCCTTCAAGAAATAATATCATAAAAAGTTAATTAAATCAAGGGAAAGGTTATTTAGATACGGCTCAACAATTGAGCGAGGAAGTGAGCCGAGTGCAAATGTGAATGAAATAATCAGCAGTTGCTTCTAATAAAAAACAATTTCCTGTACTTTGAAGGCTAAGTCTGCCTGCTAGGTAACAGGGAAGTGACATCATAGGAAGGACTTGGCCTCTGGGACCCAACGCACCGAGGGGGGTGGAGAGCCTCGTCCTATCAGCGGGACGTTCTCGTACCGCGGGTTCCCCCCGAACAGAGCCGCCTGGTTCCTGAGGAAGAGCGAAAAAGAAGCGTTCCTCAGAGGAAATGAATAAACGTGGACGCTTGCTCCTCGCGTCACTCCCGTCCCCACTCACATGTACTCCGACACGGGGGCGTTGGAGACGGCGGGCGCCGGCGGGTGAAGGCTGTTCTGGCTGCCCATGCTGCTGCTGTAGCTGCAGAAGCTGTGCATGTTGGTGAGGTTGGGGTTCTGGGGGGCGATCCTCCTCGCCCGCGGGTTGAAGGGATCCTCCTCGTCGATGTCGTCGTAATCGCGTTCCCTAGAGGGGGGGGGGCCGGGGGAAGGGAAAAACATCAGAAGGTCCGGAGGTGTTCAAACTGTGAGGGTGAGACAGTGTGAGGTTAAAAAAAAAAAAAAAAATGGGTCCCTGGTGCATGCTGGTGTTCTAAAAATAAAAAAAAAGAAGTTAATTGTTATAGTTTGGCTGCTGATTTGGCTGCTAATCAACACTGTGAGCAGCAGCAGAGGCGGTGACATGGAGACAATCAAGGTACTTATTACACTACTTATTCTCTGAGTCATAACTCAGTTAATCAGTCAAATCTGAACTACGGACATGACGCACATTTCCATTGATTTTTCCATAGCATTTCATTTCTATTTGTATTCATTGGATTTTTCTTTGTTGAAACCGTTTTATCCACTGGACGGTTTTATCTGTGTTTAAAGTGTTTACCTTCATCTTGTCTTGTTTGGCTTCCTGTTGTCATATTGCCGTGCATCTTGCTTTTGCTCTGTCTTTCAAAGCACTTTTACACTCTGTTTTTAAAGATACTATATCAATGAAATAATAATAATAGTATTATTAGTATCAGCTGTGCATAATGAGAGTCTGAATAAACATCAGCTTAGAGACACACTCTCCGGTGTGAAAGTAAACTAGTGATAGTTGTCTGAACATCCATGTGTGCAGACAGGAACCGCTAATAGCTAACTTGGCATACTTTGGTATTAATGTGCCAAAATGTGGAGAACTATAGCTTAAAAGAACTCGGCTCAAGTTGTAACCCACAGTGTTCGACCTACAACTCACTGAATCCATATCAACATTATACTTCCTGTTCACATGCCCCAAAGCAGTATGGGACCTGTAGTTACACAATTTAGAGCATGATTAATAGAACATTAATATGAACTTTTTACATGTTTGTCATGCGTGCCGCAACTGAGTTCCGTTGTGCATCCCCTGTGTCGCATGACGACAATAGATGATCTTTGAATCCTCGGGCGCGTGCAGGAGGGGGGAAGCTGCATAGAAATGGCCGCGGGCCGAGGAAACGAGGGCGCTCAGGCAGAGAAGCAGAGAACGAACTGACCTGCAGGCGATTTGTCTCCACGCCCTGGGAATGGCACACAGCATGACAGTGAAGGCACAGGCTGCCAGGGTGGAGAAGAGGCAGAGGTAGAGCGCGCCCTCCACCCCGTCATAGCACACCCCCACCATTGCGTCCAGGTAGTCCTAAAGAAGGTCAAACACATGTTATAACCAGACAGAAAGGAAGACGCGGACACAGCTTAGCTTGTGCAGGCGGACCGAACGAAGCGAAGATGAAAGTGGGATGTTGATCATTATTCATGTGACCTGCTGTGCAGTCAGGAGCCACACGGCACAGGTTCAGCGGTGCACATACGTTAGTAGGAAACCAACCCGTTTCGAAAAGTTATTCTCATTAAATTAGAAATTCTTCCCGCTGTGCCTCGCTCCGTTCCAAGTTCCGCTTTCAGTTTGATGCTGAAATCCTGCGTGGCCACTTTACTCTCCCCAGTTGACCTAGTTGTGCTGCTGTGATGCCAATTAGGACGCAGTGAACGAACCTTGTTGAGCCCCCTGCAGTCCAACAGGGCGGTCAGCTGGTGCAGACTGGCCTCCGAGGAGTTGAGCACATTCTGGATGCCCAGTAGGTCTCTCTGTGGAGAGGTCACCAGACAGACTATCACTGACAAACACTCGAGGCACTTATTTACATGAGGAAGCTCAGTTGTACTCCAGCGTTAAAGTCATAGCCAGGTATTTGTGTGTGTGTGTGTGTGTGTGTGTCACGATACCTCAGCGGTGGGGAACAGAGGCACGGCGAACTGCAGCAGACCCTGGATCTGGATCTGCATGGTGGTCAGAGACCTCTGGAAAATGGTCAGAGGCTGCAAAAACAGGAAAAGTGTGTTTGAACGCACGCACAGTGTTTCAAGTTATTCTGAAGGGGAGCCTTAAATAAAGCGTCCTCGTGAAAAAAAAAAAAAAAAATCAATGAAAGTAAAGGTTCTCAAGGCTGTCAAAAGACGTGGCCCATTTGGCTTTTATAAAAGAATATACAGACGTCTTGTCCTTCCACACAGTGAACACTTTTTTTTAATGTAATCTAATTTGTTTGTTTATTCAAAAGGAACTCAAGATAGATAAATAGAAAAAAAGTGGGCCAGAGTGAACGCTAATAAGAAAACTTTAAAATTGCCATTTTTCAACATGTATAAAAGGAGCAGGATGTGCAACATACAACACAAGCACAAATACAACAGAGAGACAAAAAAGGTGCGTTAAAATCTTCAATTTAGTCTTAGTTAGTCAATTTAGTCTCATGTTATGGCTTTGTAGGGCAGTGACTGTATATAAAACATGACATTACAACCTTCAAGTCTTTGTGGTGGTGTAGGTCCATGTTCCCACCAACAGGGGGCAAAGTAAGCCTCCACATTCAGTACGATATAATAAGTGAACCCTCCTGAAAGACAGCACCTTCTGCCCAGTGCCTCTTTTTAAATTACATGTGACCCTAAATGAATTAATCTGTCACATCTCCAAAGTGAAACTGTACTTTCACAGTCAACCAACCTAACAAAAGCAGCCTGGAAACCCCCTGGCCTGTGGCACAATGTTAAAAATTGAAACAGGATATGGTCAATTACCTCAACCATTCATAAATGTAATTGCTTTCCTATGATCTGACTTTTTTTTTCTTCCTCTGGATCTGCAAGACTGTCCGTGGTCAAAGTGCTCTGAGCAGCACAATCTGAAGCCTGATCGGATTTGGCTTTTCAGCTTGTTCTCGGCCAAGGAAAGTAAAAAAAATATATATAAATATAGACTGTATATAGGACGGAGAAAGTGGATGGAGGAAGGTAAGAAAAGGAGAAGAGATGACGACGGTGAGAATAGAAAAAAAAGAGCCGTGGTAAGAAGAGAAAATGCCCCAGAGCGCTGAAGCACGAGGGCAGTTCAGACTGAGAATACATGAGAGAGAGAGAGAGAGAGAGAGAGAGAGAGAGAGAGAGGGAGTGCTTGTTTGTTTGCCAAGCGGAGTGATCTCCTGCATCTGGCAGCTCGCTCCTGAACTTTGCACCTGTTGGGTATCTGTGTGGCAGAGAAGAAAAAGCGCTGACTCAGTTCACCGGGAGGGGTGACGGCTGTCTGGCCTCTGACCGCCGCGCTCTTGTTATCCTCGGGGCATGTCGAGCAGAGCCAGATAATAAGATCTGAGCTCGCAGAAATTGACTTCACCGCCAATGCCGGTGATGTGACCCCTCCTAACATCTACCTCACCGACCCTCAGGAGAGAGGGAGCCCCTCCCTCTCAGCCTTTGTTTTTGGAGCGTTGCAACATTTCGGCATGAGACAGAGACAGAGAGAGACAGAGACAGAGAGAGAGAGAGAGAGAGAGAACTCCTCATCCAGTGAATTGCAGGTCAAAATCTGTTTGGGCATTTCAGTTAAATGTTTTAAAAATTCTAGGTTGCATAAAACCACCTCTTCCTCATCATTTAGATGATTATATTTCCGTATGTAGTGAGATCCTGGTCCACATTCACATAGTCATTTAAAAAAAACCAGATTGTAGCAATATTTCCCAAAATAAAGTTTAGTCAATTTCCCTTTTTTTCACTGCCAAGACTGAAGCTGGTGTTGAAATGCGTCCTCTGTAGAGCCGGTTATTGAACATTAATACATTAGTATTAATGCTGTTGGTATCATTCGGAGTACTGACTGAAATTCAAAAAACTGTTAATTTTAAGTATTGCGTTATCGGTCAGATTCTAAGGCCTCTTTATGTGTTTTAATCAGATTCTGCTTCATTTAAAAATCAGGACACATTTCTAACTTTAGACCACAATTTAATTCAAAAAAAGGTTTTTGATTTATTTTGTGAAATGCAAAAGCAAAAGATCAAAACAGCATCTGTGTATCCCCCAAAAAGTAGGACTCAGATAACGACGCACATCACAAACCCACTGTGTGATTAATTTGTTGGCATAAAATAAAAGTAAAATTGAAGTATATAGAGTCTGAACAATATGACCTGTAAATACCCTCTGTGTACGTTGCAGAATAAATTCATAGTAAAAAATACAATTGACTTGCTAATAGACTATAGTCTCCAAAATGTTACATTTTCCAACTAAATAAAGCAGTTTGAACCTAAACATGGAGACGTGTTATGACCCGACCCCTCACTCGACCTCATCAGTCAACATTCGGGAGGAGCCTCCTGTTTCCTACCTGCTGGAAGGGGTTGGAGAGGGTCTGGTTGCAGTAAAGGTAGTAATGAACAATATCTGTGAAAAACGCAAAACACAAATCATCAGTACAGTTAGTGTTACAGCCACAGACTCCATTAACGCAACGCGATTCAGGCTGAAACTCACCCGAGCCGATGACGCCCTTTGTCTGGCTCAGGAGGAACTTGTCAGGAGACACGCAGAAATCACTTGTGCCCTGAAATAAAATAACAAAAACAGGAGACGTGTGAGGGCAGCGAACAGAAACAGGCTTAAAAAGAATGAATGATCCTTGAAAAAAAAAAAAAAAAAAAAAAAAAGGAGGTTGAAAATAGAAATTCATGAAGAACTTTTCAGGGGAGAAATTAATCGGAGTGCCAAATACTCCACCTGACATTATTAGTTCATTAAAGTCTTTTTGACATTGGGAATATAAAGAAAGACACCTTGCGCCTATAATCCACTTTAACGAGTCTAGACAGGAGTACTTTTTCCAAATTCTGTCATTTTCACTCCACCGCACAGTGCCAACAAGAAGAAAAACCCGCCTTGGTGAAATATAACAAAAGTGAGGAGCGGAGGTCGCCTCGGAAACTGCGCTGTCTGAATGTTAAACGTCCCTCAGGTCAAACACACTGCGTGTAGCTTAACCTTCTCTAGGGGGGGGGGCAGAGATCCTCGGCAAACTCAAACCAGTTTGTTAGAAATCGTGGATAAAAAGGAAAAGAGCTCAGCCATTCAGGAACAAGTTTGTTTGAATTCTCAAACAGGGAAACCAGTGATTCTCTGAGAATGATCTGACTGTCATTAAGAAATCTGTGAAGGGGTGCATGTATTATGCATTATGCATTGATGCACGATGCAGCCTACACACACACACACACGGGATGTTTGACACGCACACCTGTGAACACACGGAGATCCTCAGCGAGACAAGCGAACGCACCGTCCACGCGCCAACGCGCCAACGCGCCACGCGGTTTTCACGTGGACGTGCTGGTTGCCTCGACATCATTAGAGCGCGGCGGCGACACTCGTTCTCGTTTAAAGTGGGACACGGCAGTCTGGCTGTGGCGGCAAGTACATTCTCACAAGTTCCACTCTGAGTCAGAGGAGGAGGAGGAGGCCGAGAGAGCGACCGTAGGGATTTTCAGACATTTTCAGATGGCAGTGTAGTGTGTTTTTGGGGGGCGATTCGATGGCTAAGTGGCCGCTGCGGCTCATGCACCAGTTACCCTCAACGGGCCGACACCATTAAACCAGTTCATGTGGAGAGTTGAATGTCAATTCTCTTTAGCGCTAAGATTGACTGATGACCAGTCCAGTGCTGGCTACAGTCTGCAGCCCTGGAAAACGCGACAAGAGTCTGAATTAATCCCGTAGACTGTTTATAAGAAGTGGTCGCTGTGAAGTCACCCATTGGTTTGTGGACTGCATTTTTTGAAGTCTCGAGTTCGGCATGCAGGCCGTCGCCATCTTGGTTTTTGGTAACCCCGTGAACCCCGTAAGTGTATTTGGACTGCGGAGGAGTGACAATGAGACGCTGTTTACGATGCTAGCGACCTGTCAATCACAAGGTAGCCCCGCCCTAAAGCATACCCTGCTCTATCGTCTATTTTACCACAGTTTACTGAATGAACTTGAGACCATAAACTCATGTTGACATTGTTTACTGAGGTAATAAATCAAGAGAGAAGTAGAGTTACGTTCTCATTGACTTCCATACAGTGCGACAACTTTTAGCAACCGGAGGAGTCGCCCATTGTTGGCCTCGAGAAATAATACAAGTTTAAAGTGGATTACCATGACTGAAAAAAATGAAAATATAGTCATTCAAATTGCAATTAATTAACTGCATGCAATGTGAGGATGTGCTACTTTTCTCTATCATTTTAAATGGAATATCTGTAAGACTATTAAGACTATGAATCAGACTATAAAGCTGCTTTGAAAACATCCCCTTGGATGTTTTGTCACATTTTAGAGACTCAATTATTAAAGAATTGACAGCTCTACAGAGTATTATGTATCTGAAAAAAGTGTAATTCGTATTCAGAGCAGTGCAGACTGTGCTGAGTCACACACACACACACACACACACACACACACACACACACAGTATAACCTTCATGCAGACAGGTTGCACACACTCTACCTAGACAAACGAACACACATACACAGGCAAGACACGTACGCAACACACATTTATTCACACAAAGACATAATGTCTGATGATGGAGCCACTGCAGATTGCTCATGTAATTGCTGTTTTTTCACAGCCGTTTGTATCGACGTCTGAGCAATTATGAGGCCTTTTTAAACGGAGGAAATGAACCCCAACAGCCTCAGACAAGCGCCCGGTTACAGACAGGTTACGCAACAGGCCGACGTAAATGTCATGAATGTGTGACGCACTCTGAGAGATGATTCCCGTCCACAACTGGCCTCAACCAGCCGAATATCTCGATAACTTGAAATTGAACTGTAATTTGGTTCGGATATTTTTGGTACCCCAATAATAATTTCCAATTATTTTGATGGCCCCCTGACCAATTTTTGGTCAAGCTTGGTCAATTTCGGCTCGGCAAACACACTTTGGTCTGGTAAAAGGTGGCTGTAGATGTTTATGGGTTGTTATTCGACCTTTCCTTTACTGCTTCTTACAGGCAATCATTCCTATTTGTTCACATTCATCTAATGGCCAAAGTACGATGAAGACATACAGGGCTGCATTTTTTTAAGGCCAACCCCGGAAGTTAGCGTCGTACTGGTTCACTTGACAAAACGCCAACGGGATTTTTCCATTGGATTTTGGATTATTGCAGAAAATAAACTGTGGCAAAACAAACAGGATTTACACGTTTTGTTTAGTAAAATAATCAACAAATGAACAACATTTTTATGATTTTTAGACGCGTGAATGCAATCGCCAGAAGTAAAAAGCTAACATGAGGCTTTACATTAACTACACCACAGTTGCATGAGTGCGAGTACAAACACAACGAGGCTGTCAAGGCGACGTAGTCGGTGTCATGACTTTTGTAGTCTCAATGTAAAATCTTCAAAATTCAAAATGTTAAAATCTCTTTAGCTTGAGTTCACTACAGACTTTATATCAGGCATCTGAAAAAAAAAAAAACATCCAAAATTGAGTTAGAAACGAGGGAACCGTATGTGCAATAATACTCATTTCTGGGTCATAGGACTCTAATGGATGCTCTCATGCTTCTTCTTTTTTATAAGAGGTACTAATGGCTGGATTGCCATGTTATTGCCGTGAATATTCATGTTACCCACAGAAAGAACCCTTTTGATTTTGGTAGTTCTGTATTGTGCAGCCTGGTTAACAATGCATGCTTGCAGGATATTCTTCACAGCACTGGTATCGCCAGCATTTCAACCATCGATCAAGCAAACATTGACCACAGAGAGCGGAGACTTGGAACGGAAAAAGGAAGATAAAACCGGAGACTAATTTGTTGCGACTCGTCGCACCGCCTGCTGCTTTCCACCCGATGCTCATTATCGGCAACTTAACTTCACTCTTGTTAAATCATCTACGGCCTCGAGTCAAAACACAACATCCAACAACAAACCTGGGAAAAATAGCACACTTGCCTGAGGCAGGTGAGTCAAACACCAGTGCTCATCCATCCGAGCTTCTTTCAAATTCATCTCGGTGTTTTTTGCATATCACTCTTAATTCTTGCCCTCGAGGTCGGAGTCATTTGGGGACGATAATGCAGCAAAACAGTGAAATGATTCACCTATTCAGCACGATAGGCTTTTAAAAGCTGCAATTGGATTCCTGTTGACATAATCCTTGACTACGAATAAAGTTATTCAGGCTTGTATAATGGTGCCGACAAGGTTTGCGGTTGGGATTCTGTTCTTTTGTCGGCCTATTTTCAGCAGCGTGCCGTTTGAAAGCAGAGATCAAAAGCGTACGAGGTGACAGAAAGACGAACCTCAGAACAAAAGTTCAGAAGAAGATCGGGCTTGAGAAGGCAAAAAACAACAACAACAACAACAAACAATTAAGGCTATAAAGACCCTCCATCAGCAGCTATTACACGCAACATTTTGTTCGAAAAGGCTTGATGAGAACAATCCTTTTCTTGTTTGGTAAAAAGGGGAGACAATTGTTTCCCATCCTTTTTGCAATGACACAGCGCAGATGTGTTTAAAGGGATCCATATACACGCGCAGGTGCATAAGCACATGTGCAGCAGTGCATAAGATCATCCCTCCTCGCTCACCCACACACACACATTAAAAGACATTTTTCAAGTGCGTGTAGTTAAAGCAATTTGTCATCACTGTCGGGCGCGACAAGAATTGATTGCGGACCAGTTTCGCGCTAGTTCATGTTAGGGTACGCGGCGCCCGTCAGGAGGGAGGGAGGAAGCGAAGCGGCTCACCACAGCAGAGGCCAGGCCGGCTCCCAGAGAGGTCCAGCTCAGGACCAGCGTCAGCACTCCAAACACCATCATCCTGCAGGGACACAAGGTCACAATGCAACTCGGTAAGACAATTGTTAAAAAAAAAAAAAAAAAAAAAAAAAAAAATCGCTGAATGCATTTTAATAAATGAAGCCTCGACAAGCAGGACGTGATGACTTGGCAGAGCTGGTCATTTATCCAAATGAAGTCAAGATTGTAATTTTTGAGCGGGAGGGGCTCTATTTCTTTCTTAAATCACGTTATTATTAAAATTATTACTTCATGCTTGTCATTTAAACCTTCAATTACTGTTTTTTTTGGGCCGCATAAACAAGTTGCAAACACAATACTAACCTATCAACATCTTTTTAGTTCATACGAAGGACAAATAGATGCTAATTTACAGAAAAGGAGCATTCCTTTTGTCATACTGTGTACAACTGGATGCAAGTCCACCCTCTTGTAGCTCTATTTTACTTGACACAAACAAAAAAGCATCTGTCATTTTATCTGGTAAATGCTGCACTATGTTGGCCTGCTTGCTGCATTTAATTGGTATTGGATAAATAGCATTTTTTTTTTTGAAAGCTTTTTTTTTTTCGCTGAAAAGAGATAAAAGATGCAGGCGAGAGCAGTGAGGGTAAAGCGAAACAGTTTATTGCAGAAGATGAAAACCCTGAGCGTATTCTTGTCGTCAGAGGGTGGGCGCTGAGATTAAACAAACCTTTCAGATAACTGTGTAAATGACCAGTGTGAACACGATGGACGCTTGATAGTTCTTGATAGTTGTAAATAAGCATAATTACCGCCACACAAATACTATATGAGGCTCCGTGTCCTAAATTGAAGTCCCGCTTCCAGAGATCCATAAAGGAAATTACATAATATTCCACAGCAATAGAAATAGGGGATCTGCTAAAGCAAAGGAATAGGAACAGATGACAACATTTGAGGGTCGTATACTGTCACGGAAATAAAGATGAAATGGTACGATATGAAAAACGCCTCGCCACAGCAAGGCCGTTGATGAATACAATTTAAGATCCTCATGTTGATAGTGTGGTGGTATATGAAAGCATCAATAGCCAATTTAAATTAATGGTGATATCGTTAGGCGACTTCAATAGATTTTTTATTATATTAGCCTGTAATTCATAATATCAACATAACTATATATGGGATTTTCAAACCCCAAATTGCTTTAAAGTACTGAAATATGCATTTGTGAAAACTATAAGTTTGGATAACAGCAGGCTAATTGCACATGACGTGTAAATTGTGTTTACAAGTTCTCTTAAGTCACTCGTACAAACCACTTAAGAACTAATCTGTTTGTACAAAAACGAGTTCAAAGACACAAGAAGCATTATTACGTTGTCGTACAGATGACGAATGCACGGGCAATCTCAACACTAAAACCAAAAAAAAGTGGACTTTTGTTCATGTAGTTATCAGCATCCTGGGGGAGTGCAGTGACGCAAATGGAGCTATTTTCACAACGCTTTCTGTTATTGAAAGGAAACGGCGTGAGCCCCGAGGACCAGGAGTGGTGATCTCATTCTCATCGACAGAGGAAGTCAGAGGTCACATATTTTTCTTTTTGCGGGGGTTAATTCTGCAGCCTTTTAAAAAAACGTACAGCTGCAGCGCCGCGGCTTCATGTACCGATGAAGGAGCGTGTCAAAGGCTGGATTACGTTTCCCCTCAGGATACGACTACTCCCTGCACCCCTGAGGACATACAAATGTGGTTTTGTTTCACAGTGATGATCTCACAGCAACCCCCCAAAATGACATCAGAGACATGTGACATTAATGTGGCAGAGATGGGCGTGGGCGTTGACGGGTCTGTCTTTGTGTATAAAACAGCACAGTAGAAGATCAATACACATTAAAAAGATGAACACTGGTCCTCAACGAGCTTTTGTTATGCGACATAATCCAATAAGCCACTTTGGCACTTTCCAGATATTCTCCTTTCAGCATGTCACCTGTGATTAAATATAATTTGAGTATGCATGTCCAGAACCCACTCATTTTTTCAACACTCGGGCTAATCCAATTCAAGAGAAGATACTAAGCTCCCACCACTGATTTTATAAGCCACCACTTCTGTTCTCACTCTTCCTTTATTTCTTTACTCTCTCTCTATTCCCTCACCTCCCCTATCTTTTCTCTGCCTCCCTCTTTACCCGTTTTTCACTCTCGTAGTCTGTCTCTCTCCTCTCCGATACCGAGCCCTGACACTTAATAATGGAATAGATGGGAAGGAGAGCAAGGCGTCTCATCCGCGTCCTTATCTTGATTGTTTTTATTTTTTTTATTCGAGAAGCAGGACAGATGCAGAAAGGTTGCTCAGCTGTCTGAGTGGTTCAGCGTGGTCCACCGCAGTATCTGTGTCTGCATCTGCATACGGTCAATACACAAGTGCCCTGCATGTTTCCGTGTCTTGTTTACACTAATTGTGTGTGTGTGTGTGTCTTGTACTTGTTTGTTTGCATCTCTCCACACACACACTTCTATAACAAACCCGGATCAAATATGTTCGTGCCCTCCAAGATAAATCTGAGGCCTCACAAGATGACCAAGAAAAAATATATATATATTTCTGACATCTCTCTAATTCATGATTTTTTTCTTTTTTTCCAGGTGAAATATCAAATTCTTTCACTTTATCAGGCTTCCAAAAGTCTTTAAATTAAAACAAACTGAACAGGGAAAAAAAAAACTCGTACTTTGAGCTGTTTTTTTTTTTTAAAGGGTCAAAAGCCAAAAGGGTCGGGAACTATTTGCCTCCGTGTCTGCCAGGCTTTGCCTCTTTGACAGCTCATTGGTGAAGGCTGTGTGGGTAGTGCGGGAGCTTCTTTGAGCAACTATGACACTGGCTGTCAGAAAAAAAAGAAAAAAAAGGGAGAAATGCCGTCCGATTGCCTCTTCCGTGTCGACAGAAACCAAGCCTGTATTCACTGGTGTGCTCTGGTGGGCAAAGGGGAATCACAGGAATCCGGGCGTGAACCTGACACAGAGCGCGCGTCAAGTTAAAAATATCACAGAAGCAAATGAGCGGGGCAGACGACGTTAGGAAACGCACTCACCAAGGATGAGGTCAAGTCACTCTGCATTAAATCAGTGTGGAAAGTCAATTTTCTTCTCAACTGAAACTAGAAACAACGCCTCTTGGTTCTGTGCTTCCGCCAAACAGTCAACACGCAGAGAAGTGGGAGAAACACTGGAGACGCTGCCAACGGCAATTAGTCTGCCATTACAATCACATCGCTCTCTCCAGTTCTAATTGGGGACCCTGCGTTGAGATCGTCATCTCCCACACCTTTTTACTCACCTCGGTGTATTGTGTTTCGAACAACATTTCTCACAGATTGTGATTTTGATGAGCGTTTGGCTCCTGAGCTCGCTCGCCTTGACTGGTTTGTGTCTAACCAGATATTGACCATGTGAGATGTATGCTAGAAGCTATTGTTCACTTGTGAAATACCTGTCAAGACCTTTTGCCACCTCTTCAAAGTTTGAAGAGCTGCATATTTAATGAACCATTAACGACCTGCTTTGACCCGGATTTGCAGCTACTAGACCCGAGGCCCTAAAAAAAAAAAAGTCACTCGAAGAGACACATAACAAATCAGGAAGAGCCTCAAAATGACCATTAAGAAACATAAAAGAAACATAAAAGAGATTCTAAACAACTACAAAGTGACTCAAAACAGCTATGAAAACTTGGGGGATAAAAAGAAAAACTAAAACACAACCGCAAAGAAACAAAAGATGAGGGCAAGACAAAACTACAGACAGATGCAAAATGACTACAAATCAAAACTACAGAGAAATCCGAAATGACTCCACAGATGCGAAAAACAACTACAAAAGAGACATAAGGAGACAAACAACTAAAAAGACACAAAACAAGAACAAAAAGAGGCCAAACAACGATAAAGTCTGTGTGTTGCTGAGGGGCGTTTCTGGGGCCCCATATCTGTGCCCAGAGGCCTGTTGTCTCAGAATCCGCCCGTGCTTTGGAAATGTGAGATTACCTAAACTCTCTGTGTAAAACGGTATATTCCTTTACACACAGAATTTATATTACCATTTGTTTCCTTCAGGCAGTAAATCATGTTTTTTCCCCCCTTCTCCTTTCTTATCAATGCTGCGATTGTGTTTCATTATAAATTTCAAATCCTTCGCTTTGTTGGTTTACGTGACAATTCTTCTTGCTGTGCATCCTTGCTCAAATGATTTCTGTCATCCTGGGAAATTAGTTTCTTCTCTCCTTTATTTTATTGTGCACGAGGTGCCCATTCAATCTTGCAAATCCATGACATTAAGCTGGGAAATAGGCTTACGCCGTATTTACATCATGACATTTAAAAGTTCCCTTCGCCCAATAATAGATGCTGCGTTATGTTCTCAGGTTTTCTGCCACAACTCCACTATAAAAAAAAAAGAAAGGTGAATGGAAATGTGATTGCAGTGCCTAAAATTGAAATATTCTGCAGCTACATGCAGAACCAAACGACATCCAAGGAGGAAACTGCTGACACAGCGAGGTCTACGGATGTCTCTTCCTCCCCTCGCGTGTGGGAGTATCCTCTTTTCTGAGCTGTTACTGTGTGTCATGCCAACGCAGAGTGAGCCCCGTTAGAAGCACCAGGAAGAGTCGCCCGGGCCCTCGAGTGTAATCTGCTCCCGACAGCCTCCAACCACTTCCACTCCGCTGGAAGAGAGCACGCCTTGGGAGGGCAGACACTCTTGACACTGACTCATCTTGTGTGCGCAGAGGGGTTGGGAGGGGTTTGTGGTTAGTAGGGCGAGTTTAGTGCGGCTCACACCCTGAACTCTCTGATTGCGAGAGACAGAGTGACGCTTGGCTGGATGAATGGAGGCCCCGGTGGATTTCAAGCTCCTTTACAGCGAGAAAAAATATAAATACATCACATTCCAGTGGATATAATGAAGTTATAGATACTGTAAGGAGATTAAATGAAAGCAGAGGCCCTGCATGTGATATAAATACGCCGTACATACAGTACAGTTTAAAATCGCATTTCAGCGTAACATGTATTATGATGTGTGGGAGTGTTGGTTATGATTCTGTCAGATAGACATCCTGTTTTCATTGAAATGTATTTTCAGAACCTTTTGCCTCCTTCTCCAAAAAAGACATTGAGATATTCATTAAATGACATTGCAATGTATTAAAAACACTAATAATAATGTAAATTGTGCTTATATTGTGTTTAATTAACTCTGCATGTGCGTGTATTTATTTTTCTTGTCACTCATTAAAAAGGTAAAAATCAATAAAATATTAATCTAGAAAAAAAAAAAGGCTAAATAATTACTGACGTGCCATACGAGGGTCAGGAGATGCAGTGTGCTGCGTCCGTTATGGGAAGCCATGTAAAGCAGGTCACACGTTAACACTGGAACAACAATCGACAGGAAGTGATATTAACGATAACATCAAATGGCTTCGCTCCCATCTCGCCACAGCTCTCAAATCCAATTGGTGGCGCAGCGCCATTGACGCGGCGACACTCCGAGCGAGTTCAACCGACCGCTGGCGACGCTGAAAGGCAAATGGTGAACGTACAACCGGGGTCGCGGGGCAGTGTTTGTACAGAGACGCGATCCAAGACTTCGCTGCCTCGTTCACAGGCGATTTTCCCACGAGAAGTGAAGCAACTCCCGCCTCCAGCTTCCTCTATCTACACCAACTCGTACTTATTCATCTCATTCTTTGTTCCGATGTATCATATTTGTTTTTCCCTGTTGGAAAAAGATTCTTGTGAAGCACATATGATAACAAGATGTGTATGAGAGCGTGTTTTAAGTTAAGTAATCGACATCTATGAGTAATATATAAGTTTAATGAGGTTTTTAGTGAAGAATAATCTAGTGTTTGGAGAAGTGAGCATGATACAATGTGCACGTTCACCCCGTTGTAACATCTGGATAAATGGAATCTGGAGCAGCTGCTGCAGCACAAATGTGACTCAAACTAAATGAATGTTTCCAGTTAGCTGTGATTTAGTTTAGTCAGCTAATCTCCCAATCCACTCCTTCTCTCGTTTATCCCGGCCCCAGCGTCTTCACTCTCTGCCTTTTAGAAGAAAAATCACACATCAAACCAAAAGCATTTCCTCTTTGCTTTGTAATAAAAAAAAAAAAAAACTAAAATAGCTCTTGGCTTTGTAAATAGCTCAGTTTTACAGAGCGCATTAGACTCACGTGGTGAGCAGCCAGCGAGACTGCTTGGCCAGCCCCAGACAGGCCAGCAGGCAGATGATCAGGTCCAGGATGAGGAGCAGCAGGTAGGTGAGCCACCTGCAGAGACAGACAGAGACAGAACAGCAAACCGCTGCTGGTGAATGCTTGTTTTGGCAAAGTATGAGGAGTTTCGTTCCGGTTTCATGTAACCTGTGTTTTATTGGTACAGTTTTTTACCATCATTCCCTATCAGTAACACTGTAACGCAGTTATTAAGTGACCGTTTGTGGAACTTCTCCTGCAATCGCATCATAACTCTTTCAGCCCCAAAAATGGGGACCCTTTTATATCAGGTCACAAGGTAAAAATCAAGAAAAAAAACATGTATAATAAACATGGGTATCAAATTAAACATAAAAATCAGGGCTACAATAATATATAATCCCCATGTGCCACCTCTGAACACAACTCAAACAATAAATAGGATTAGGGGTTAGGGTGAGGGCTTAAGGTGCTAATAACAGTAATGGCTTCATGGAACATGCTATATGGAATAATCCATTTTAATAATTACTGAGGTAATAAATCAAGTGAGAAGTAGGGTCATTTTCTCATAGACTTCCATACAATCTGACTTCTTTTTTGCAACCGGAGGAGTAATGCAAGTTTTAAGCAACGCTGTCTCCAGCTCTCTCCATGCAAACATGAGAGAGTCCCTCTTATTTTCACCTCAAAAGACACATGCTGTCATCTGAGGTGCGTGTGTGTGTGTGCGTGTGTGCGTGTGTGTGGATGCCTCAGGGTGTAATCTTGTCCAGCATTGCCCGCCTCAGTGTACCCATCTGTTCTGTGAGCAGTGGTCAGCCTGTGACCGGACACACAGAACGCCTGTCCAGATGGTTAATAATGAATGGACTCAAATCCATATGGTTGAATGTTTTATGCTGTGAAACAAATGGGAGGGTTGGGGGGAGGGGGTAATAAATATATATCTCTCACCTTTTCACTTGACTTTAACAATCAATACATCTAATTAAAGTCGCCTCCTTTTTTCTCATTTCATCTCCATCAGTGTGCATCTTACTCTCTTTTTCCGTTATACCTCCTGCACCATTAACCCTACTTTATTCTCACTTCGTACAGTCTTCTTCTCTTCTTTCCATCTGTGTTTCCATCAAGCTACAGCATGCCTTGCCACATCTCCCTCATCACTCATGCACCCTTCTATCCTCCTCCTTCATCACACTCTTTAATCTCCCTCGCCCCCTCTGTCTCCCTTTCAGCCCCCTTTTCTCTCCCTCGCCACCACCTCCTTGATATTTCATCCTTGCTTTCATCTTTCTCCCTCTTGGCAGGGTGCAGCCCGAGAGGCTGGGACATCAACGAGCACATGGAGGCTCTCGGGTGACACCGCCACCGTGTTTGTCTGCGTCAACTTAATCCAATTAGAGTCAAATTGAGTCGAGACACGCGGGGACACCGGGGTTAGATTCATGTGCGATAAGAAAAGTACGTCTTCAAGAAATTGGGCTGCATATCAAGGAGCAAATGTCTGTTTGAAAGGTTGATCATGACAATAGAAATTACATTTTATTCAGTGTTCCCCACAGAGAGGTCAAAGGTCACAGTCTATCAATAGTGGGTTTTATGGGTCCCTCTGTGAGCACACTCACAGAGGGACATTAAGGAGCTCGTAAAATCAGTGTTTCACTGACTCGAAACACTGTTTTCTGTTTTTTTCCCCTTTCTCATAAATGCTCAATTTCATAATCAATGTAATGGTATAATATTGAGTAAGTTATATAACAATTTTTTCCCCAGTTATAGTTGGTTCCACTGTGCTACACAACACATTACAAGCGCTAAGCTACTGCTCAATGGAACGAGAAGCAAAATCTGGTGCACTGTAGTGTTAAGGCTTCACACTACACCCACCTTATTTTAGTCAAGTTTATCAAAAATGAAACAGCAATGGCTCTGCAACTGGGCATTAACTTGTATTTAGTTTGTTTGGCGGTAACTGAATAATTACTAATACATGAATAAAATATGTATAATATGTTTTTGTCCTCTACTACATAGTTTCTAACATTTAGAAGTGTGCCTAAAAGGTTGACAACCCTCATCTTAAAATACCTGAGCACTGCAAAGCTGGAGTAAAAAAAAAAAAACTCAAAAATGTACTCATGTTGTCAACGTCAGAAAATCAGATTAAAGAATGAATAAAAATAGAAAAGAGTCTTTTTTTCTTTTCTTCGTTTCTCAGTTAAGTAACATGACAAACACTGTGAGCGAGTTTGACGAGTAAACAAAACATTCCAGGACGAGAACATTGAAGATAGACGGGCAACTTCGACGAGTCAAATCAAAAACATGCAAAACACACACACACACACACACACACACACACACACACACACACAGCTCTGTGTCGGGGCATGAGGCAGCGATAACGAGTCCATTAACAGCTCACAGAGTCTGGCTGTCTGCTCTCGGCTTGTCTGCTCTGTTAGTGTGGAGCTATGTGCGGTATTGAATTATCGGCGGAGGAGAGGAGTCACATTGCAGATCAATACAAACACACCAGCCAGTCGCTTTCTGCAGACTCCACATAAATACCATCATCAGGCCTACACAAGGCCAAAAAAAAAAAAGAATTGGCACTGGGCCCGGTTTCTGCTTCAAGATCAGAGTGTTTATCTGTAATGAGACTAGACTGAGGATAATAGTTCTTAACATACTGTAGTCGTTCATTAGGGTCTGCAGTGTTGATGCAAAGATTGCTAATCATTTCATCGGATTCTCCTACTTTTAAAAAACGCCCCACAGCACCGCCTCTGCTCGGGACTTCACGTTCACGTAAATGGATCACACGCGCGCAAGTTTCATCCCATCCACTTAATATCATGTGATGTATTAAGGTCATGAAGTATGCAACTACCCACACATGAATTATCTATTCCACTGCATGTTCGACTGACAAGTTGCTCAGCGAATTGCAGCCATAAAAGAGACAAGATATTATAAGCTGACGTGTATCTTGCATCTCTAAGAAGGACATATTATATATTTGACTTTACATTTTTGTGTATTCATGTACAATGCGCAGCAAAGAAGTGTGTGGTTGACCCTGATTGACACTTAGACAACTTGTCCCAAACAATTGAGATGCAACTTGTTGCCAAGATATAAACAACTATATTCATTAAACAGTTCTCTGCTGATTTGTATTTTGAAATGCATGTGTGAATTTTTGACCCTTGAAAAATAAATCACGGCAGCAGAGAACAACATTTCCCCTTCACTTCCTGAATTCTCTCCCTCTGACATCTGGATGTCCTCCATTTTCTGAGGGTTATCTCTGCAGAAACCTGCACGGCTGTGGCATCACTGGCAATGCGAGTGAACCGAGCTGCCGGCCACCCTGCACTGTACAAGCCCGACACGTGTATTTGTCCTGCTCCTCACCTGTAGTACTCCATGTTCGCCGTTTGATCAGCGATGGATGCCAGGTCCACCTTCGCCTGCTCCCAGTCGGGCAGGCCCAGCAGCTGTTTGATCACGTTGTCGGCCATCTGCTGCATGAACTGCAGGGTCTGCACGTAGTCGCCCCGCGTGGCGAAGATCTCGTCCAGCCGGGCGAGGTGCTGGTGCAAGCCGCTCTTCATGCTGCCCATGGTTCCAGTCACCTGGAGGGCGGTAGAGGAGGGGAAGGAAAGAGATGAATGGTGCATTCAACAGCACTGCAGCTGGAAGGGGAGCATCAAGCATGAAAGCTAATGAGCTGAACTATTCATGAGGCGTAATAATGTACGCATTGATAAGTTACAGGCAAGGGAACAGTGTGACGCAGTTTTGTAAAACTGCCAGGAGAAAAAATAACACGCCAGCTTGAGCCAGTTTGAGGATACACTGATGTTTCATACCCTCCACTTTTCTACTAAAAAAATTATGTATTTGCAGACTTCTCCTGAGTGCATTCGGTCAGCTTTTCTGCCTGAGAAAGTTTCCCAGAAAAAAGTGGCCAAAGGTGAGATTATCCTGAACATGAGGCTGGTCTGTGCAGCGGAGCAGAGAGAGGGAGGGGGGCAGTGTGGGTGTCGGTGAAGAGGTCCGTTTTAAGTCAACAGTTCAGCTTGGAAAACGGCCAAAACTAAAAAAGCAGAGGGCAAATAGTAGGTTTGCTGGTGCTGGAGATTTGTATTCCATGACTGCTGATGTTTGTCTGTTTTTTTTCTTCCCAACGTGATACCTCACTCGCTATTCGAGCCATTTAATCATCTCACAACTGATCCGAATGTGATCCCCCTAAGGAAAACACAAAAGTAATACGGATTGATTCGTTTATTTGTACACGTCAGATTTTTACCTCGTCGGCCAAGAACCACAAAACCACATTATCTGTGGGGAGTGAGCATCTCCCGTACAGACCCTGCCCGTTTCCTTGGCTTTAATTACTCTGTACTTTGCTTGAAGGGAGAAGTTGTTTACAGAGAAATGGCATTCAGAGAGACATCCCGCTATTTGATAATTAAAATGCTTCCATTCAGCGCTGGGTACTTGGCATTCACAGGAGAGTAAACTCATATTGTTGCTGTGTTTGTCAGGCAGAGGATTTGCTGGAGCTGAGGCGAGGGGAGGTTGGGTGGAAGTAATTAGTTGGGTTTGCATTCTAAGTGAAACCCACATTAAATGGCTGCAAACAAGACTGAAAGTCCACCAACTCTCCAGCGGCTCTGCGAGGCTGTCCATTGGCACAGTTGTGCTTTGAGCTTAAAGCTAACAGCCGCATGCTAACATGCTCAAAGTGACAATGCAAACATGATGATTTTTAGTAATACAAACCAGGTTCAACATCTTAGACTCATTAAAATACTTTGTGAGGACAATTACCATATATGGTTACTTGCTCGATAAAGGGCTACGTTGCTAGCATGCTAACTTTGCTAATTAGCACTGTGGGAATTCCATTAGTTTTTTGCGGGTATTTAGAATTAAATCAAAGTTTTTGACATTTTTCTTAGATAATAGATTAAAAAAAGTGCAGGATCACTAAAGTTATTCAAATGTATCCTCTTGGGAACAGTGTTTAGGATCTTCCACAACATCATTGTGGCGCCCAAATAATCAAGCTCACAAACGTCATGAGGAAACACTCTCTGGAGACCATGAATGTGTGCATCAAAGTCAATGGAAGTTCATCAAGATGTTAATAACCTATTTCAGTCCCAGGCCAAAGGGGTAAACACAAAGACAGAGGCCGCCATTGCCATCTCTAAACCCGCAGGCATCTAGCATGGCCAAAAATATCCATCAGTCCATTCATTAGCTATTCCTGCTCAGTGATAACCACATGTACAGTTTATGCGTTTGGAAAAGAAGGAATGTAGTCTTTCTGTGACGATAAAAAAATTAAAAAAGAATCCCTTGTGATCAATATTTTTAATTACAAAATCAATCATCTTTATTGTAAATAGCAATATCATTGTAAGTCCCCATCTGGTGGCAGCATAAAAAACAACATTGGAATGAATGGACTTTAAGGTACTTATCATTGAGATGAGTTCCTTTAAAATAATTCATATAAATGAGTTATGATTAGGGCTGCACTATATTGTAAAAAAACGGACATTATAATATGTTTATGTCTGCGATATATATTGCACACATTTTAGCCCTCTAGCAGGGCCTGGGTGTCATGCTCCCATAAAATGTTGAATGCATCAATCCCGGTGCACACTTTTGCATCTGGAGCTAAATTAAAGCGGAACTTTGTGCCCTGGTAAACACATTGATTGCATAGATGTGAACGGTGATGACAAGGCAAAAAAAGCCACACAGCACAAAGCATGGCAAGCGGAGCCCCGCCATTGAGGAGGAGGTGCACCTGGCCTCCCTGACGAGCAGAGTTTTCCGATATCAAAGTTTGACTATTAAACATCTGCAATGTTGATTCTGAAATGATTTCTCGTGCAGCCGAAGTTATACCCACAAAGATCCTCCACTCACTTGGATACCTTAGATGATAAAAAAAAAAGAACGATATACTGAGGCTGCTACCGAGATCCCATGCAGGCCTGTGGTGCTCCGTAGTTTGTTATCTGATCATTCTTTGATATCTCTTCCTCCTCAGACTGAAATCACAGATGAGAAATGAAGGCATGTATCTGATCCTTCCCTCTTGTGTGAGAATCTTATCCGAGACGCCCGGGGAGACAGCCAATCCAGCTAATCTCTCCTTGGTCTTGGTCTGATCCTCACCGTGTAAGCGATCCACACCGATCAAGAAGATATGATTCCCAGTCCCAGTCTTCTCAGTCTTAATCTCAGGTCTGATGTTTTGAGGGCACGGAGAAGCATTCTCTTGCTCACATCTTTCAAAACAAAAACAAATTTGCAGCGGAGTGTGTTTGGCATAAAAGCTATTTTACTGTGGGATCGTCATTTCCACACGCCAGAGGGTGAACACCAAATGAAGAAAAACATTTAAAAAATAAATAAAAAAAATCACAATAAAAAAAAAGGACAAATGACAAGTGGCCTTGGGCTGAAAAAAATACAGAAGCCAAATATGAAATGTAGATTTGAGCTTGAGGAAAGGGAGTAAACTGGTTTTACTTAAATGCTTTTATTTGCATGAGCCTCGACTTATTTAGAAGACCTTAAGCAGGGTGGCGGTGGTGTGGTCAGATAGTCTCACATCCTTCTCCTCGTCACATTGGTTCTACGATCAAAAAATAGAATATAATCTCTAATTACAGAAGAAAAAAAACGTTCATATGGGCTTAATATGCCATTTCGAAGAACTACGTTATTGCATTATTGATGGGAAAACAGTATTACTATCAACACTTTATAATAATTAAAGTGTCACTTCACCCCCAGGCCTGAGCCTAAAGCTTAGTGTATACTCGCTGTAGTGATGCGAGCACGCCAGAACATTATGTAATCACGGCCGGCGTGATCGCATGACACAAATAGTTCTATAAAAAGGCACTATGAACATGTCTAGGGATTAAACAACTGAGACCAATACGTTTCAGAGGCGTTAGAAACAGGAGGTGTTACAAATCTTCATTTGACAAAAATATTTTGCCACCCTAATCAAATTGTTGACAGGATATTAGAGCTTTGTTTCTTTATAATCATGTAATTCTTAACTTGGTTCTTTCCAGGGGTTTTACAAAAAGGCAATACAGTATGTCCATGAATATGAGATATGGGTTTACAGATAGTTATAATCCCTCCTCGGCATTGTGGAGGTTGGTTTATGGCTTTTGCCAGTTACACAGTCTACACTCGTTTCAATGAAGTGGACCCGCTCCCTATATACTGTAGATGTGAAAGGCCCATTCTATGATAACAAAAACACAATGATTCTTAATTCCAGGGGATTATACACTTATAAAAACATACTAAAGAACATTATATTACATTTCTGCTGATAGATACTCCAAAATGCCTTTGGAAAAAAACATGTCTAGGGATTAAATGGAAGGAAATCTCTCTGCATTACAAGGAGGTCTTTAAAAAGAAAAAGAAAATCTAATAAAATACAAATACAAACATCAAGATTTCAAATATCTCTTTGTTATAATGAGTGTGTATGTGTGTATTGCTTGCAATACTGTCTCAGGCTCCACAGAATATCTATCTTTACGGCGGTTGAGGCTTGTTGTACACGACCTTCGTGGAAGCGGCTCTTCAGCGATGACTCGCTGAACACATAACAGAGAGGCTGTAAGAAAAACGTTTTTTTAAATTCAAAGACGCAAAGAGTGTCCACCTTTTTGTTCATTTTGTATCATGAAGGTGTGAATCATACTCTGAAGCCCGGTGCCAGATTAAGACTGAGCGAGCACCGGAGAATCACTTCCACTGTATTCTGCAATCGTCCCATAAATCGCTTGATAAATAACAAAATGTGCGTATTTGTTAAAGTAAAACAAAAAAGGTGAAGATATAGGATTAAACCTTTATTTATTTTTTTATTTTTTTTGCTCCAACACGTCTCGTCTAGAGACTTTTCTTCGATTAAAATTGAATGTGGGAGCTGGAGCGTGAAATAGAACATGGGTCTGAACTCCGAAGTGCCTCGAGCAGCTCGGTCACCGCAAAAGATGAAGACTCCACCGCTGGGTAACGAAGCTCAGCAGAACATCTCTTTAAAAATATATTCTTCCCTTCCTCACTCTTTTTCCTCTCTCGGATACTTGATGACCACAGGGATTTTCTGAGGATGCCCTGTATCGGGTTTGTTGATGAAACGCTGCGCTGGCATTAAATTAAGACCACGGCCCACAGAGCCAAGAGTGTCAACCACAGGAAGGAAGTGGGATTGTCTGCAAGTACAGTGACACACAACACAACCAAGTGAGAGCAGCTCCAACGACTCCGTGAATGTCTGTTGTTCTTTTAATCACAGAGGTGAAAGCGGGTTTGGCTGGATCACATCTGCCAGTGAGCGCACAAAACACACACGTCCAGATCCAAATATCGAGAGTAGTTTGGTGACCCTCGGTAACAAACACTTACTTTATGTATCAAACATACTTAGTATATAGTGTTTTTCCCTAAACCTCACCAAGTACTTTTGTTGCCTAAACCTAACCAAGTACTTTTGTTGCCTAAACCTAACCAAGTACTTTTGTTGCCTAAACCTCAGCAAGTACTTTTGTGGCTTAATCGTAACCAAGTACTTTTGTTACCTAAACCTAACCAAGTATGTTCGTTGCATCAGTAACCCTAAAAACTAAGGAAACCTTCAGAAGAAATGTATTTTGAAGAGACTGTATGTATCGACCGTATATTGACACGCTTTCCTTGACACATCCTAAACTGACACTAGCGGGGAACCTCGAGCGTCCCAGTACGAACCGAAGGGCCGCTGACAAGCAGCACTGTTTGACTACCGTACTTTTCGGGTTATAAGCCGCTCCTACGGCTGATCAGTGTCCCCGCTGTAGCAAGCTAGTAGCGCTGCTAGCTAGCGCTGCTAGTAGCGCTGCTAGTTAGCGCTTCTGCTGCTACCGGCCACTGCTGCTGCTACTGCCCGCTGCTGCTGCTACTGCCCGCGTCCCCTCTGCCCAAGTCGGGTGTCGAGCCTGGTCCCGCTACCTTTGGTGGTTTTCAGGGAGCTAGCGGAAGTTAGCGGGGAAGTGACGGGGCGCTAGCAGGAGCCCCAGCTGGCTACAGCGGGGAGCTGTCGGGGACACTGACCGAAGGTAGTAGCGGCTTGTAACCCGAAAAGTACGGTAGTTGTCAGTGAGAACGTGTTCTTTACATTTGAACCCTGGGATGGCAGCTGTTGAATAGTACTTTCTGTTTCCTGACAGAAAAGAGACGATGCTCTCTGTATTATAGGCAGGAACCTGGCCGCGTACAATACATCCAGCCAATGTTGTGGCGGTGACACAACGGGAGAAATATGATGCCGAACTGTGAATAAAGACCTTCGCTCCAAGTTACCACAGATGGACTCCAGTTAACCTCTTGCAGTGCCCATAAATCTGGTTTTACTGCTCTGCATTGATCAGTCGCTGGATGTCACACCCGTCCCTCATGAACAATACACCAAGAGCCCGAGATAATTGAACTGAAATTTTTTTATGGACAAAACCCAGGGTCAAACTGGGAACACGCACAAACGCACAGTATCATCCAGTTCAGTTTGTTCTAATACTTTGGTGTTTCACATTATGAACCCTTATTATGTTGTATTATTATAAACATTTAAAAAAAAAAAAATCTATTATGAGAACGCTGTAGAAATGTGCATGGTTGTAATTATGTAATGGGCCAACGTCCAAACCGCGTTTGAGGCGCGGCCAAATGCTAAAGGGACTGAACCAGACATCGACCCGGTCCAATGGGTGTCTGCTGGCTGCCAAAACCTCTCACAACACCCATCTCCAAACAATAGAGTTATTATTGGTGTGGCTAAACACTCCAAATGTCGGTCCCATTACACCATCAATAAGGCATCCTGGTTGGCCGGTTTCCAGATATTTTTAACAGCCCAGCTGATGTATTTTCTTTGCATCTCTATTTAAACTCTCTTGGTATGAAAGTGTTTTGTCAAATTGACATTCTCACTCAAGAGAGACAGTGTGTTCCTGTGTGCACAAACACATCATATGCATATATTCCAGACCGCAACTAATCAAGGTCTCAACAGCGGCTGAGAAAAAAAAAAAGCGCAGAGTGATAATGAGAACTTCCTTCCTTTCCTCGCTTATATACACCGAGTCTTTAGAGGCGAACTCACTCCGAAACGCTCTTGGAGCCGCGCTAAAAGGGGCATTTTGTGTGGGCCAGAGGGCAGTGAGGCCTTCATTGTCAATGATTTCAATACAGATTTCAATCCTGACTCTGCCAATCAGACAGACGAGCATTGCTCCTTGTTCTTCCCCATCAAACGGCTTTGTCTCCGGAGCTCATGGTTGATTAGGTGGGGGGTGACTGGGATGCGTGTGTGGCACACTGGGCTCTTTGTCCCACTCAAGTACGAGACTCCTCGACAGTCTATAGCGGCGTGCAAAAAACTCACACACACACACACACACACACACACACACAGCGAAAATAAAGGCCACCATGCCCAATTATGTGCCTGCACGGGTTCACACGTCCCAGAGGGACCCACCGACAAGCTTTCAGATGAGCTATATGCTAATGATCTCTCTGCGCTCGCTAATATGACTTTGAGAAATGAACGAGGCGAATAAGAGGAGACGATGAGGACAATCCATACCATCTAGAGGTGACAAAGAGGTGCGTCAATCCCTCTGTGTTAAGTGGAGTAAATCAAAAAGGCAAACATGTCCACATGAGAACTACCGTACTTTTCGGGTTATAAGCCGCTACTGCCTTCGGTCAGTGTCCCCGACAGCTCCCCGCTGTAGCCAGCTGGGGCTCCTGCTAGCGCTCCGTCACTTCCCCGCTAACTTCCGCTAGCTCCCTGAAAACCACCGAAGGTAGCGGGACCAGGCTCGACACCCGACTTGGGCAGAGGGGACGCGGGCAGTAGCAGCAGCAGCGGGCAGTAGCAGCAGCAGTGGCCGGTAGCAGCAGAAGCGCTAGCTAGCAGCGCTACTAGCAGCGCTACTACCTTGCTACAGCGGGGACACTGATCAGCCGTAGGAGCGGCTTATAACCCGAAAAGTACGGTAATCCCAACTGACGATCTCAAGCAGCTCTACTGATCTTTCAACATCAGTAATCACAGAGTTCGTACATGTTTCCAGTATGAATTATTAATAAAGTGCATAAATCAGAGCCAGACAGCTCAAAACTACTCTCCATTCAAATCGGAGTCCGTGTCCCCTCATCATCTGATCACTAAGTCCTGACATAGTGCTGTGGGCGCTGTAACCTCTCAGCAAAGTGTTTATTACTGGGGCTGCTAAGTGGTTCACACACCACCACATTAATCTCCATCAACACAGATGGAGACGTAATCCCGACTCTTCGACAGCACCCAGGGTCTCTGCCGGAGCCGACGCCGGCTCAGGATCACTGCGGGTCACGAGGCCGCTGAGGCGACAACACACAGCCGATGTGCAGCAACACTACACGACTCTACGTGTCGTGTTGTTTGTCACCGCCTCACGTCAAGTCTCAAGTTAATCTTTACAAGTGCTAAATTAATCTCGGGTCCGTATGTTCGAATCTAAAGTTAACCTTAACAAGTCTCAAATCAAATAATCTGTACAAATCTAAAAATGTATTTGAACAAATATCAAATAACCTTAACAATTCTCAAATCAGCATGTACAAGTCTCAAGTCTCAAAACCATGCAACCATGTTATTTTTGCCTATTAAAGAAAATGGTGTACTTCAATATTACTGCATAATGGCCTAAACAGTCTTGGAATTGCATGAATTGGGATGACTGGAAAGATGAGATTCCCGTGCATCCGATGAGCCCAATTGTATCCACGTGTCTCCATAATAACCATTTCACATCGTCAGACCATTGTTTGAAACGTGACGTCACTGTATAAGATGACCTATTGTGACCTTGAGGATAAATCACAGCCCCATGACACTTCACAACCACAAACTAGAGGCCGTGGGCTTTCAGAGGATGTGCGGCTTCAGGTGTTTGAGCAGTTTACAGAACAGAAGTGATCAGGATCAAATCGCCGAAAAAAATGCGATTCTTGAAGAAATCTTCAAATGTCTAAAGTGAGTTAATTATTTTTTCTTTTCTGATTTATGACTAGAACATCTTGGCGCACACTGCTGAGCTGCAACAAATTCATCTTTAGGTCCCCAGCTCCAGATGATGCATACCACTTCTATTTGGCATATACAGTTGCCCTGCTAGCTCAAAAACGGGTTCATGGGCTTCTCTATTGGAAAGAGTTGAAGTCAATATTTATAAATCTCAAGTTAATCTTTACCAGTCTAAATTCAATTTGATAGTCTCTATCTTTAATATTACATATAACTTCACTTAACTTTTCATAAACATTGGTGGTGGGAACTCAAGAGAGAGAAGATAACTGTTGTAACTTGAGTTTAACTCTCGACTGAAAGGAGAAAAATGTCTCGTCTTTAGTGTTACAATTTGTGAAACAGCGAGCTACATTTGGGCGTCTGTGGGATGGGAAGTGAGGCAGATAAAAATAGAAGAAAAAAAAGGACTGAGCTAAAGTGAGCACAAGAAAGACACAGGCGGATGCTTTGTTTCTGCCGAGGAGGCCACAGTGGCTGGGAGGAGGCGGAGCCAGGAGGGTGAGAGCTGTCCGTCGGGGAGGAAGGAGTGTTTGTGTGGAGAGGCTGTCGATTTGTAGCGGTAAAAAGCCATAAAAAAAAAAGACTATACAAACATTTAAAAGGCATACTAAAGTTAGTCCTCTGGGCTCTCCTCCTGTGCGTTTGTGTGCATGAAAATATCACAGCCGGCTCCTCTGAATCCTCACCTCAGAGCCGTTTGTTTCCAGCTGGAATGGGCCTCTCGTCTATAAACTGCACGTCTTACGGCACAAACTGATCCGCTTTCAGTTTGTTTTTGACGGACTAAAAACACGAGGCCACTTAAAGCCACGCGAGGACATCGCGAGGCGTTATATGTGCACGACATACATTCATAATAGGGCGCTAATGTTTCACCTACCAGGCTGTCCACGCCGCCCAGCGTGTGATTGGCATTGTACAGGGAGTAGGTCAACTGGTACACGCCGTCATTGGTCTCACTGTTGCCATAGAAACCCACGCCCACCGCGATGCTGCAGAGAGAAGAGGTGTGGAGGCACAGGTAAGGCTTTTTATATATGAATGAGGGGAGTACATAGAGATACAATACCGACACACACACACACACTATTTCAGTCCTTCCGTTTCATTCTTGCATTTGGGTTTTATCATCAATTTCTCCATCAACCCCGACTGTTGCATGAACAGGAAAGAAAATACAAAGGTAATTAGGCACTTTGGGACAATCCATGAAAGGAGATGGAAGTAATATTTAATTTGTGAAGGTGAACACAGTAATCCAAACAGAATGAATGACAGTGGATTGGAAACGTTGCGTCTTGTGGGAGCATCTTGGAAACATGCAATTAAGGTTGTGGGAGAGATCACATTTAAATTTATTCACAGTTGGAGCTTCTTCCATTAAAAGTCTCTGTGCTGCGACACCATGTTCGACACCAAGAGAGAGTTGCCTCCTTTACTTTTTGTGCATTGCTTTCAGAGATGTATCAGGATAAGTGACTGAAACCCAAATCTGTGTGCAGAAAACCTGCAAACACATGAATGGTTTACTGAAGAAGGCAAATATATTCTTTACAGCAGTGGGACTACGAGAAACTGTTTGCATTCCTGTGTTCATTTCTGTAAACAATACTCTTTGAACCAGAAATTATACAATACAGGTTTTTGGCCTAGTGTGTGTATGCATCATTTGAAACTGCTTCAGTCATCCAAGGATTTCATTTGTTCAGCTGGAGCATCAGCGCAAACAGAATAACCATCAGCCGCACTCTTAAGTAGTCTCTCTGAGCTGCTTTTGTCCTCAAAGTGCCGTGGCATTGTACTGCTGCATGATGGGATTTGAGAGCAGCCACAAAATCATTCTCGACAAACCCCACAAATATATCAGACGTACACGCGTAATGCCCCTCCACAGACAATGATGTCCATTAGGGACGGATGAACACACAACGGTCCCAGTGCGGTAAAATGCCAAGGTGCGTTTCATAGTTCCTGTAGTCCCTCGGCTGGAATTAAAAAACACCTGCGCTAGCATCGGAGGAAATTATTACTGCGTTATGGTATTTAAGATTAAGCTCCAAGGTAAAGAAGCCACTGAATGACACAGCAAAGGAGATATAGTTACTGTGATGAACGACTTTTTGTTGGCCACACTAAATTGATCATAAGATGAGGCGGTTTGGATCTGTAAGACTCAGGAGACTCATGGCCGACACCTCCACTGACAGTGAAAAATGCCTTTTTAGTCCTTTAATAAACCATCCGGCCAAATTGTGCACCTATTTAACAACATGTGGAAAAAAAGTCACACCAAAAAAACTAACTAACTAACTAACTATGATCTAACCCCACAAACTTTTTAGCGATATAATCAAATGTAAATTATTCCATTTAAATCCCTCTTGTAACTGTGCATCGCTCAAATATTCAGTTTCACCGGGGAATACTCACAGTGCAGAAGCTAAAGACGCACTAACTTCCCTTTCACACTGGGACTTGAAGTACACCCATAGCTACCTCCAGTGCAATCCAACTCGAACAGCCCTGAAACAACTCCTACGTTCATGAAATATTAATGTTCAGAAGTGTTAATTTAGGTTAACATGGCTGTCAAATTGAGAGATAAACCAAACTAAGTGTCTCAGTAAAAGTAGTTCGGCCACCGACCGCCTCCAGTTTCAATGCTCTTTGGAGGAGAAGTGTCAGAATCTCTCTGATGGATGAACACCATCACGGCTCATTTTCTTTTGATGGAGTTGGCGGAGAGTGCTGCTGTTTAACTGGTTTGAGATCTGGTGAATGGGTTGTAGATAGTTTCCATAATTCACAAACCTTTGTACCTCTTTCTATGCAATAATCTGCATTTATTCAAGTTTTCCCTTTAATATATGGACTGTCTGTATGTGGTTACTTTGTTTGTGGCAGTGTTTTAATTATACAGCGTTATTTTTAAAAGGTGTTTCTGAGTGCTTTATCTGATCATCAATGCCAGTCAATATAAACCAGGGAGGCCAACCGCTTAACTGGGATCCATTTCACTGCTTAGAGTTGAGCAGATGCAGCATTTGGCTATTTGATTTGATGATTTATTATAGATCTATATTTTATGACCTCGTTAACTCTGCAAGGTTTCATGAGTGTTGCTGCCGCTTCACTTATTTAATAAACCGTAAAACATCAACACAGATTTCTCTGATCTCTTAATCACCTCATCCACTTGTAGCAAACTCACAATTCAATTCAAGCATCTCAGCTGTTTATGCGAATGGTTACAAATCATACGTTACTATTAGCTATCTATTTCAAACATTCATCTATTAAGATAACCGTTACAAACCTCTCTGATAACTAGTTTCCGTGCACGCTCAATGGTGTTCAGGTGTTGACATTCAATTTGTGATTACTCCACAATCTTTCCATGTATTACTCGAGCAATTGTGAAAGTACCCCCTGGTGTACTAAACCGCCACTGTCCCGTGACAAAATGTGCTCCAGATCAGGTCAGAGGCAGGTTAGTACCAAATGGATGGCAATCAGGAGTCAGCCTAGTTGACCCTTTACCATGGAGCCCACACTGTCACAAACTACACTCACTACATACATTTGATCAAATCCTTTGGAAATAAAAAAAACAAGCCCTTTCACAGAGAAGCAGAAGGAAGGGTCAACAATATGAATTTGAAGGAAATATCCAGGATGGCACACTGATTCAGCAGCAAAAACAGGTTAAAAAGATCAAGATGGACGCCTACCAATCACGGTGTAAAAGTGAACCACCACGTCACCTGACGATCCAGATAGAAGACAATAAAATACAGGTAAAGCCGGGTAGATCTTTATTCATTAAAAAGCAAAAGCAGCACGCCTATACATTCAGTATAGATTCAGTAGCTAGCAGAGCATATAAGTGCTAATGCTAGTTAATGATGTGCTAACGTACTCTGCTAATGTTAGCTCCACAAGTTTTTAGGTAGAAACGTTATGATTTTAGAAAACGTGCATCTCCTTCCAACCTCTCCAGTGAGCGAGTATCACTATTACTCTACGTTTAAAACCATGACTAGCTTAAAAACCACAACACCAGCCTGAAAATGCAGAAAAACCTAAACTATTGCATTAATGTCCATTGAGCCAAAGTGTTGCCAGACTCAGGTTGGAGGCCAAAGCTTTGTACGATTGGTCCGTCTGCGCTCAAGGGGGGCGGGATTTAGCGAAGACACCGTTAAGACTTGAGAGCAGTCTACTTAACCTCGTGGTTTTCTGACCAATTCTTCCGGATAAGCGTTAAGCGGAAAACCATGAAGACACAGTCACCGCTGCTTCATCGTTCCCCTGGAGCCGCTGGAGTCTGGCAGAGCGGATGCTGAGCGCAGTGCGGAGCAGAACTACAGGGACTATTTTCCTACTTAGTACAATAAGGACGGAGCCTCATTAACTGATTCCCCTGCAGGTAAACCACCCACTCTGCAGGTTTTAACATAAACCTCAGGGAGCGGCGGGGAGGAGATACATTTAAGGCAGAATAGACAAGAAGAGAGAAAGAAAAGCATCAGTTTGGAGAGACACAGCAAGTGAAAGATGCAGACAGACGAAAAGAGACAGACTGACAGCGGCGAATACTGAATATACATGTAGGCAGGGAGACAGGCAGCTTACAACAAACATGATGACACACAAGCAGAGAGCAAGACAACAGGACAAACTGAGCAAGACAGAAGAAAAAGCAGAAAACATAATAAAGGGAAGAATTTCTGCCCTTCATGCAACCACATTTAATAATAATGTACAAATGATAACTGGTGCATTTTCTTTGTTGGATGTGCTTTTTGTTGTTGTTGGTGGTTTCCCACCAAAACATCAGCTACAAACAAAAACAAAACACACACACACACACACACCACAGGAGTTTCTCTCCTTTTATCTATTTGTGTCTGAACACAGAAAAGTGCATTAGGTAACAAGTAGCCGGGAGAAACATGGACTTCTTTGAAGCGTGCAAATATTTTAATGGTAGAATCTAATTATTTTATAAAAGGGAACTGGGTGGACAGAGATGCCCGTGCAAAGAAGGAGAATAAGTCCCTTCCAGTGCCGCTCCTTTAAATATCTACGGTCTAATTCAAAGAGAAAGAGGATCATAGATCGGAGTAGACATGCCATGTACCGAGCAAAAATCCAAACTGTCATGTTGATAAATGACAAAGTGGATAAAAGACATTGAGGGGAATTCAGAAAAAAGGAGCCTGCAGCAGAAAAAAACGCCCTCGGCAACTATTAATAGACTCAGACATGTTTGAATATTTGAGATTTTGCCCCAAAATGGCAGCAATGACGCTCCTGATGTGACAAATATAGACATTTTGGATTTGACTCTGTCCTCTTGAAGTCTGAGCAAGAGCCACGCAAAAAGAAGAACATCCCCTTAATATGCAGTAGGTCTAGAATATACAATACAAATAGCTCCTATCTAAATTCTGCATGAACACATCTTCACTTTCAGAGCTAGAGAACTTCCCAAAATACCCAATTTAAGGCCCGAGATGAAGTGAAAGTTATACATTGTGAGTTACTAATAATACATGACCCCAAAAAAGTGAAATGAAGGCTTTAAAACATGAATGCTGATGTTATGAAAAGCTTCTTGTGTGCCAAATCATCTCTGTGTGAGATCCAATGAAGGAAGGTCTCTCTCTCTCTCCCTCTTCTCTCCCCTACTTGGCAACAGACACATATCACAACAAACAAATATAAATACATATTTCAAGTGTCCTGGAAAGGAGAATAACTTCTGAGGATCGTTTCATACCTCTTCATTTGTAGTATTCTAAATGTTTCTCTTGATCACGTTATTAAAGGCTTTTTAAAACACTGCCCTCCTGAGTGCCTTAAGTCTAAGTCTAAGTCTTAGTATTGTATATGTTCATTTATTTGCTGGTTTACATCTAGACTATCAAAGGGACAATAATGAGGTCAATACATAAAAAGCCCTTGCAATGCTTAGTAAAAAATCTTCAAAAATGTGTTATAAATTATGACATTGGAATTAGAATGGGAAAAAAAAAAAAAAAAAAGTCAATTAAATAAAACTCAACAAACACACATGTAAACACAACGGGCTACATTGAGGTCAGCAAAAGATTATCACGGTCACGTCCATAAATCATACGATAAGTCAATAACGTAAAAATGATCAGGGTCACATTTATGTATCATATACGCTAAGAGGATAATGTCAAAATAATCAAGCTCATGTCTATAAATCTCACAAAAAGTCCTCAACGACCTCGATAATAATAACAACGATCAAGCTGGTGTCCATACATCGTCCACTTAATCAATAACGTAATTACTTCCAATGCCATGTCCTTATGTTGTATGATAAGCCGATTACGTAGAAATGATCGAAGTATTATACGTACATATCATACACTGAATCTACACCGTAAAAATAAACAAGATCAGTCGCACATATCCTACGATAAGTCGATACTGTAATTATTGTGACACGCCGAACTCATAACATGATACTGTAAACTACTGCTGGTTATATTGAAGTAAACCAGACTATCAGATGTCCTCCATGAGCCGCGTGATCAGTTACAGAGCAGTAGAATTACACAGCTGCTCCGGGTTTTAATTAGGATGGACATCACAGCGTAGCAGCTCCGGCCATGACGGCCAAACATAATTAAAGAGGAGGACGAAAAGACTTTAGGACTTTCAGACAGAAGGACGAGGGGCGGGCGGAGATGGGAGGGGGACAAAGGGAAGAGAAGTCGGGGGGTAACGTGAGGGCCAAAAGAGGATCTGGACTGGTGAGATTAAAATGAAGCTAGTCTTTTAGTCTTCAACTCAAAAACCCACTGGACAATCGCTGCATACATCCAGAGGACATAATCAAAGTTAGGAATCACATGAAGGAGAGTTGATTTCCCACAGGACGTTTCCTCTGCCCTCGTCTCACATTTTTTAAGTCTTACAACCCATGCGAGCTCTTTGAATCTACTCCAGACCAAAACATGTCACTAATGGGATTACTACTCGGCGGAAATATATGAAACACCACATTTTGAGATTTTTCATAGCGCTCAAGGTATTTTTTCAGTATCCAACATGAAGTAAAGACCAGATATGATTTTCTTTAGAAATCTTGGGCTGGTCCTCGGCTTCTTCTTCTTCTTCTTCTTCTTTTGCTGTACTTCCACTCTTCGTATTTGGATTCTGCAACATTCATCTTTAATGTGAGAACGGGCTGCCACTTCTGAGTCACTGTGCATTTTTAAGAAACTGCACATGCATAATTAAATGTCACATAATGAAGACCGGGCGACTGGGTGGGAACAGAAGCCGATTGCAAACCGCGGTGTTGTATGATTTGTGCTTTAGTGCCGGCTTTTTGCCGAGATGCGATTCAAAAAAGGTTATTTGACGTACAGAATATTCATCATCCTGCTTTTAGCGACCAGCATTTAGCTTCGGCATTGAGGGGGTTATGAAATAATTTAAATGTTTCTATGGATACGCATTTATTTTTTTATATTTTTTTCATTTACTCTGTAATTAATTGCATTCAGTGGATGTGGGCGGCGGCACAAAGACATGAACGAAGAAGACCGGGGATGTAAATCAGAATTGTGATTGGCCTACAGGTGGCACAGACCAGGCCCGCAGGGCCGAGCTCTCAGTATCCATTTAACAATTAACCTTCTCTGAAAAAAAAAAAAAAAAGGATGGCTTAATTTAATACTACCCACTGCTGGTTGCTAAACACGACTGTCACATGGTGGAGAAAAGTATCCACTCTGCTGGCAACCAATTCAATTAGCTCCTATGAAGAGCGAGCACATCTCATTGACTGGCTTAATGGGTTCGATCTGGGGATGGAAGTGCTGACTGTGTTGCATCAGGACATGTGTTTTGGTACCTCGGACAGACTAAATTAATCTTTGCCTCCATAATTTGGAACAGGTAATGTTTGTCTGCAGCATTACGGGTTGAGTTGCAGGTTTGAGGCGGCAGCAGAAGGAAAAGTTGGATCCAAGTAGAAATAACGAACGGCTCCAGGCTGTCTGCGCATCAGCTAACGGCTGTAATACTGATTTTATTCATCTTTATAGCAACTCAACGTCGTGTCATTTTCACGTCAGGGAAGCTTTCAGTTCAGACCTGGTGAGACCCAGCAGCCTCCAGCTAAAACCCAATTGCATCTTGTTGCACGGCTCCTCCGCTGTTAAACCACTCTGGGTCAGATATGATCCAATAGATACAGAAGCAATTCTCCTCTAAAATAGTCTAATTTAAGTAATTCCCACTTCCTCATCCATAAGCCATGATAATAAGGCTTTGAATTCATTATTGTTTTCTTTCTGTGTTGTGATGGAGACATTGGATCTGTGCTAATGGGACTAATGAAAATGTAAACGGTACTCACCATTAGCAAACCTGTGACCCGTTTCCCATCATTTGTGCTGCATTATCCAGCCAGCGATGTGCACAGGAGGTTTTTATAGAAGCAAAATAAATAGGCTACGCTTGATAAACTTAGCTGCCAGTTCAGGCGAGCGTAAAGCTGGAGGGAAATGTTGTTTACAAGTATTGTAAGAGTAAAAAAAAAAAAAAAAAGAATCCATTATCATTTCTGAGGCTGTACTTAGTTTCAAGACCTGAATACTATTCCTATCAAGCTTAGAGAGTATGCAGGGTAGTGACCTGCATGCACTATTATGTCAAGTCAAGTGTGTATAATCCCTGTAATATTTCTAAAATATTCCTTTAACCTATATTTGTCTTATTTTCTGCACATTGAAGTAACGTGCATTGCTGTAGGCTCCTCAACAGAGAGCTGCATTTGTCTCATATCGTATTTATTGTATAGTTATCTGCCTACATGCTATTTGTTTTGCATTTTATTAAGCAGTCTCAGTTGATGCATCCAGAAGTTCAGGACATCAAGGTGATGAGATTTGTCAGTAATGCACATTGTCAGCAGAATATTCACACAATACACCCACATCAGGACGACAAACATCTCCCCAGACCAGAGGCTGTAGCCTCTTGTCTCTTTGTGTGTGTGGAACACAGACGGATGTTCAAAGAAAAACACAAATACCATAAACTCCCACTCTTTTGTGCATTTTATATCAGTTTTTTCTTCTTCTTCTATCACACAGAAATGTGGAAAAGGGGAAGGGTTATCATGGCGATTTCCTCCACATCAATGTCACACAGAAGCAAAAGAGACTTAGCAGAGAGCGATCAAAAGACTGATCTCATCAAAAGGAAGGACATAAAGACGGCTGCCTATGCCGCTGTAAACCCAAACCACAAGTGTCTGCAGAACTGGAAATAGATGCTTAGGGTATTTCAAAAAGAGAGGTGGCCTGAAAGGTATGTAGACGAGAAAGGAAGACCTTGAGAATACAGATGGGAGAACAGACACACACACACACACACACAGCATGGAGGAGGAGCCTGCGTACTATGAACTGTAAAATGTTATGGATCTGGTGCGGGAACACAGAATGTTCCAGAAACTTGAACACACAACGCGGCAGACACACACACACACTAATCAGCAGTAACTCGTGACCCCCCGTCTTGACTCTCTCACCATGTGATGAGGCCGGCGGCGACAGCGGACCAGGTGACGCAGCAGGAGTTGGTCTTCTTGCTCTCCTCCTCTTCGTCTTTGTGGCAGCAGCACAGGCAGCTCAGGTAGACGGCCAGACACAGCAGGTTGAGGCCGAGGCCCGCGGCCGCCACGCAGCCCAGGAAGATGAGCGACTACGGGGAGGGAGAGAAGAGAGGGGGGGGTCATTGAATGATTGTAGTGGAATGTAGGGTCACTTGTGGCTAACGCTCGACGGCATTAAACATCAGACATGATTCACGGGTTTTACATAACGGAAGCTGTTAAAAAGGCAATGCACTGGAGTAAACTCAAGAAAAAAAAATTGTGCATAGTAATGCACACGTAGAGGGATAACAGTGAGTGGTAGTTAAGAATAAATACAGATGTGTGCAGCAGTTACATTTGCAAGAAGAAATAGTGTGCACAATACATCGTGCACTCACAATAATGAGATATCATAGACGACATGTATACTCTCTAATGTTTTCTGATCTGGACCAGCCCCCAAAGAAAGTGACTGGGCTGTCTTCATTAGACCCACGTGTGTGTGTGTGTGTGTGTGTGTGTGTGTGTGTGTGTGTGTGTGTGTGTGTGTGTGTGTGTGTGTGTGTGTGTGTGTGTGTGTGTGTGTGTGAGAGAATAGAGCTTATCGTGATATGTACCCATCTAAGCTCCTGCATTCAAGCATCTACTGATGTGAAAGAACCGTAAAAGTATTGTCAGCAAAAAAGACGGAAGTAACAAAAGTAAAATGACAGATCCTTTATTTTCCTTTGGCTTCCATTGGACATGTTCAACTGGACCGAATCTCAAAATGACAAGAGTATCTAAATGTCAAAGGATGTTCTGTGATGACTCCAAACAAACCATTTCAAACCAACGTGAACAGTTACTGTGATTAAACCAGTAATAAGACACACACAAAAAGGGATGAACGTCTTCACCGGCCTCAAAAACAAGAGCAGCTGCATTCTGCAGGCTCGTTCTCCTCCCGTCTCCTTCCTCCTTGAGCCCCCATCTCACCTTCTGCGACTGAATTCTGCATCCATCTGTGAGCAGATGGGTTTATTGAAGCTCAGTCCCTCCCTCCTTTACGCTTCCTTTTTTTGTTTTGTTTATCCGAAATCTTTTTTTTTAGTGCTGAGCCATCTGTTCTCATGCTGCGATGTGTGGGATTAAAATCCCAAAATGGAAGGATATATATGTCAACGATTGCGACGAGAGAGGCAGGTAAATCGCCAATCGACTAATCCCCCAGAAGCCTCAAAACAGCTGTTTATCGCCTGACAGAGTCCCTCCGCTGTCGCCTTTGCTAATAGAAAAGCAAAAAAAATACGGCCGCGGCATATTTATAGATATCATTGTTCACTCGTTTTGCACTTTTGAATCTTCGTCTTGTTCACTTGCTCCGCTCTCCTAAGAATAACCTCTCCTCGCTCCTCTACCTAGCTCCATCTGTTGGGGCGCAGTGCTTCATCTTGTCCCATTTCACGGCTACATGCCTTTCATGTCGATGGCCACGCATCTGCTGACAAAGAAAACGCGGGAGCAGCGTCAGAGGAAGGATCTCCTCCTCGTTGACTCCTCCGCTTTCTCATATTTCTCCAGTGCCCCATGATGAAATAGGTGTGGAGATTAGTGGAGACGGGACGGTAAATGTGCTAATGGGCGTGCTCAGACAGATGGATGGCGGGGAGCACCAATGGTGAGACAAAGAGGAACGCTCCTCGTTGCCGTCTCGAAAGCGGGGTCGGCGGTTTGGAGTGCCGAGAGTCGGCGTAAACCGGCTGTAATTGAGGTGAACGCGTTAAATGAGATGGAGACGTGGGGCTCAGGTGGATAATAGAGCACGGGGAGGGAGGAGGGGAATCAGATTGTTTGACAAAAAGAGAAAAGGGAAGGGAAACGCCTGCCGAAAACACACACACACACACACACACACACACACACACACACACACACACACACACACACACACACACACACACACACACACACACACACACACACACACACACACACACACACACACACACACACGGCCCCCCTAGCCGCTGGTATTGCGCAGGTTTATTTAGGTTTCTTTTGCGACGGGGATGGAGGGGACGAGTGAAAGGCCGAACTATTTTAACCGAGCCGCATGTGGCGGGCCGGCTTGAATTGCCGTGGCCCCCGTCTTGTGATTCCCTCTGCAGCCAGGCAATGCAGAGAAAGGAGGGAATGTGGCAGGAGGAGGGAGGAGGGAGGGCAGGACCTGGCTGGGGCTCCTGAGGGCCTCACATAGATGATTTAAAAGAATAAACTTGGCCTCATCTTTAAGTTCCATGGTGCTTGAGCCTCCAGACCTGCCGAAAACCCCTTGTAGAATTTAACCCAAGTCAAGTTGCAGTTTACACCCACATTTGTGTATACATTGTCATAATTAGAATGTGAATTATTGAGTTATGGCCATGAATGTGAGTTTCTGTGACCTTTGACCACCAAATTCTAATCAGTTCATCCTGGAAATGTGAAGAGAGTTTCCCTCGGGGCGTTCCTTCGCACAACCCGTATGATGCAATACGGTTGTCCTTCTGTAAAGAAGTGCTCGCGGCTTTAGAAGGAAATCACAAATGTATTTGGTGAAACATTTATTCCAAAAAGGTAGCTTTTAAAGCAGTCATGGCCAAAACAACACTCTCCACTTTCTTTCTGTCCCTCACTCACTCACTCTCTCTCTACTGTCCATTCTTCTCAGTAGTAGGATGCAAAAGTAATGGCTCCTGAATTATGTAGCAGCCATTCAGTGGAGGATCGCACGCACACTACCCCATCCTGGAACCATCACTTCCACCACCTTCCACCTAGTTTAAAAACACCATTTATCTTTTGCACACATTCGCTCTTTGGTAAAAAAAATAAAAATTGGCAGCTATGACCACTTTACTGCTACCTGAATTAGGTCTGAGTAGTCTCCCATAAAAACAGCCTCGATATGGTAACACCCTTCTCCTTACTTACTCATTCTTAACCCGAGAGGCCCACTCCACTGTCTCCTCGTATTGTTTCCTCCACAGACGGGGAGGGGGGAGGGGGGGAGGAGGCTGGAGGCAGTGACACGAGGAAAAGGAAGGAAGGAAGATGGAGCTGAGCGGAATGGCAATCCCTGAAGTGAGGATGTGGAGGGAGTAGGAGATGAGGGGGAGAAGAAGAAAAAAAAAGAGAAGAGAAATAGGAAGGGAGGGTGACAGTGTGATGGAGGGAATAGTGATGGTAATGAAAACAGGGAGACAGCCGGGTGTGGATGAGAACGAGTGAAGGCAAAGGAATTGACAAAGTGTGTGTGTTTGCGCGTTCCTGTGCACACAATGGGAAGACAAAGACACAGCTTCCTCATCCACATGGCTACCTCAGACACACTCCTCAACACTCAGAGCACGGCCTAGTTTCCCTCCTATTGCAAGTCCATTGTAGATGGCTTCCCCCTGAGGCTGGAACGTTGCGTAACGCTACGATTTTCTTCTTTTTTCCCCCCCCTTAAAAATAATGAGCAAACCTACGAATCTCATTGTAGAATGTGCAAAAAATAAACACACAAGAGCGTGGCAAGAAAAAAGAAAAATCAGCCATACACTCTGCTCTGCCCGAAAGGATGACAAACTAAAGGGGTGATGCGAAGGTGAACTCGGCGAAGTTAACTCGGGAGGAACTTTGCAGTCGTCTGGGGCTCATGAATACAAAGCTGCCAGTTCATGCAGTACATCCAATGTAATCCCATTACAGCTCATTATTCAACTCATTGTGTTTTTTTTCATCTGTTTTTACAATTAATCTGATTATTTGTTTTATCTATAAAAGTAATAAAAAAAATACCAATCCAACTAATTAATACATCATAATTGTCAATTAAGCTTCTTTTAACAAAGTAATTGATTAATATAAAAGCCCTGCAACAAATCAAACCTCATCGTGGTCCATGTATCCATATTTTTGTGGTTGCATATTACAACCCACTAAATACTAGAAGTGCAACGGATCGTATCGCGGATCAGAGTCACGGATTGGGATTTGTGCTGATCCCAATACAATTGATAGCGGGCGCCGATATTAATTGCAGATCATCAATGATCCATATTAGGAGATATAGATCCCATTGTTGTTTGATTATTAAAGCTGGTCTACAAGGATCCAGACTATGTTCTTTGCCATCGTCCCAAAAATCATTTCAACCGCTCTGAAGTCTGTAAACCACAAACATTCTCAATGTTATCCTTTCACTTTGTTATAGTAATTTATAGACTTTTTTTCTTCATAAAAACATACAAGTCAAAGTATAAGGAAATAAAAGATTGTATTTGTATAGATCAAAACAAATCTTATCACTAGTAGTTTGAATGATGTATTATACGCCGCTTTGAGCTCGTGTAAACCGCTCATAATCCATCTCTAATATCTATTTATGTTGCTGTGAAAACATCTCCTTCAAACACCTATGTTTATTCAAGTTAACCACCATCATGTGAACACATCATAACGTTATAATTTACCTTCATCGAAAACTCATTCAGGAGTACAGAGCCTGAACGCATCATAAAGTAACTCAACGGAACCGTCGCTACAATGTAGCATTATCAGAGATCGGCGACCAGAAAACCATAAATGCTGATGTCCTCATCGCATATTTTACTGAATATCGACGGATAACGATCGTCCTTTATTTCACACTGTGGTGGTTAACGTTAAACTGTGTAATTAATACGCAGTTCACATGAGTGCTGATCCGTGAGGGGGGAGGGGATCCAAGATCAGAATCTGAATCAGCTTTAATGGCCATGTAAGTTTGCACATACATGGAATTTGACTCCGGTTTCACTTTGCTCCTTGAACTTTTACACAATATACAATAAACAAGATAAATATTTAAAAAAAAAAGACATTAAAAGACAGTAGTAAAAAAAGTGCAGATAGTGCAGATGAAGGTGTCTGATGAGTCACAAAGTGGGGAAACCGTGATATCCCACAATAACACTACTTTGGGAGCAACGGATGTCAAGCGGCAGCTGGTGGTACTACAGTTTTGATCGTGTTTGCCACAGTTGGAGAACTACGGTGGCCCAGAAAGGCCCCGTTTAGAGCCAGTGTTTGGTTTGTCCGTTCTGGGCTACTGTAGAAACATGGTGGAATCCGTGAAGAGCTCCCTATGTAGATATTAATGCCTCATTCTAAGCCAACGAAAAACACGATTCGTAGTTCCAGGAGATCACGCACTAATGAAATAGTTGGGAATATTTTATTCCATTACTGTTAATAGATCCCCTGTTCTTCCAAACAAGGAATAGCATTTATTTTTTTTTACCCAGAACATCTGACCTGAATAAATGCCTCTTGATGGGCACTCCACTGTTATTTAAGGTGCTTCATTGGAGCCGGATGGAACCAACAGAAAACACAGGAGCTGTCTAAGTGGTATATAGTCTGTGCCGTATGCCGAGCGCCCATTCAAAATCTATTTTTAATAAACACGTAGTGACCATAATTAATAGATAGCGCTGGAGAGCTCCTCCATCTGTTGCGGTGCATCTGCAAAGCAGAGCTAGAGCATACAGCGGTATTCCACATGCTTGGAGTCGCGTTAACTGCACGCTAAGCGATATGAAGTGCCTTCCGCAAGCATGGGCTGCTCCACAGCAGGTGGCAGACAGCTGTGCGTAGGTGGAGGAGGTCTCCAGGCGCACAATGTGCACTGATGTACGCTGTGTGTGTGTGTGTGAGTGTGTGGCCCGAATGGACAGTGACGTTCCCTCAACCCGAAAGGAGCTAAACGGTTGTCAGGTCAGTTAGAGACGGAAGAAGACATGGGCAAAGAAAGAAATTCCACCTGAAAAAGGCGAAGCTCAGTGAGCAGAAGGAGCCTCTCAGTAGACACTGTCTTTTACTTTCACTTGTAACTGTAATTTGCTCTTTTTTTTCCTTTAAAGGGGTGTTCTTTTTGTACGTCTGTGAAGTAGGGAGACCCTCAAGAGATCGGCTTCAAAAATCATGAAGAGATATCCTGACTTAAGCCTACAATTCCCATAATGCAAGCTCAAGCTGAGATAACTAACAGCATGATCAGTGATTTTGTCATTATGAAACTGCCTTCAGTAGTTTCCGTGTAAACGGATCCTCATTGATATGGTGGAGTTCCCCTTTAAAGAACAACACAACACAGATTCCCCTTATAGCGTCTGACATTTCCTCCTTTGATACATTTAACATGCTGCATAGTATAATAACAACACTTTGTTTAAAGAATTTGCACTGCCATTAAGGACCACATTAGGCTGTCGAATGCCTTGAGAAATGGCATCATCACTAAGAAGAAACGCCCCCACCCCCAAAAGATCAATGGAGCAGTCCAACCCACTGTCTTCCTCCATGCTGCTGCCTGTCGCACTCTGACATTCGGGTGAGCGCCCCAGGGACCGGGGTTCTTTCCGGCAGAGTGCACTCGGCCTGCCCATGTTCACAGCTGGGACGCCATTAAGTCCCAGCAAAGCGACACATGGGTTATGGATGACGGGAGGAGGAGGAGGAGGAGGAGGAGGAAGAGGGAGGAAGAAGGGGCTTCGTTGGTAAAGGATCCTATCTGTTACACTGCACTGCTTTGTTGCCCTCGACATTTTGCCACGACAAACTGAGGGTCTCAGGGGCTTTGAGGTGTAGTGCCTGCTCGTTTTCTGAGATTTGGGCGAGAGAAATGGTTGGCTTAATCCTGTTGTTACGAATAACCTCAACGGATCTCTTTCTTGGAACCGGTTCACGCTTCCAAGCACCTTTGAAGTGCAGTGAATTTCCTTGACACCCTCTGCGAACCCCCAAGCCCAAACCTTTTCCCCCCCGGGAGTGTCAGAGGTCATGATTTGGATGCTGCACCCCCACAACAAAGGAAACCCAACCCCCCTACCCCGCCAGCTTCCTGGGAAGAGCACACTTTCATTGTTGTTTCTGCTGGAGGGGAATGTGGCTGCCTGAATCCACTTGTCCCAGTTCAGTTATTTAGCGCCACATTCGACACACGAGACAGGGAAACGCGGGGGACCACCAAACAATCATAAACCCCCGGCATCAGAGCTGCCATATCCTGTTTAAATGTCGTTAGATCAGCAGGAGGGATGGACGTTCTGCCTTATTAAGTACAGGCCTCGGTCATACCATCTACAAAGCCAATAGGGTGATGCTAACCACTCAGATTGGAGTTAATGAGCTTCTGGAAAGCCGGCGGGGAACAACACTGAGTGCATCTTTCTATATGCATGCATGACACAAGCGAAGACACACAAAAAAGACTGCTCCAGAGGCTGAGCCGAGGTGAATCCCCGTTTTAACAATAAGGTCACAGTCAGAGGCTGAGTTGGGACAGGAAGCATGGAAATCAAGAACGACAGACTTAAGATTGATTTTCCTTGAGGAGGAGGCGATGGGGGTTGTTAAATTTCCAATGCAATCAGAGTTGGTTGTGAGAGCTGAACAGATAATGGATTTTTTTTCCCACCCTTGGTATGCATAGTTTCCCATTTTCTATCCACACAGAAATAAACACAGCTAACACAACAACAGCTGAGGCGTCCAGTTGTAAAATCAGCTGTAATCAGTAAAAGGCTTCGGGTGAAGATGGGTTGCAGAAAAGGCCAATTAAATGTTTGCGGACCCAAAATTGAGGGAATCGTAGCGGCAGCACAATCAAAGAAACCGCATCACTTGAAGGACATTATCTTTTGTTTCCTTCTAAAAAGCGGGGAAATACATATTTTACCCTCATGACCTCACACAAATTCTCAGCCTTCCACACACGAGCGGCTCTGACGCGACATTTAGATCGGTGTGTGAAGGTCTAACATCAATGTGCAAGTAGGGGAAGGGGCAGGAAATGCTGATTAACACAGAAAATGAGAGGGAGGGAGGGAGGGAGGGAGGGAGGGGGGACAAAGACAACAGAATAAACAGAGAGGTCTGGAGGAGGAGACTGTTAGCAAAGCGCTCGGGTGGAACAATGTTCCCAGGGAATCTCAGTTAGAAATGCCAATGAAGCAGAAATATCGAGGGTGTTAAGAGTGTGCGTTTGCTCCCGTAATTGAATCGCTTGTTAATTTATCCCGTATCACTCTGGGCCGCGGTAACGTCGAGATAAAAGCTTTCAAAAGAAACCCGCCTTGAGCTCGACATTGAACTGATCAGCGGCGAGACGAGAAAAGTGCTGATTGTTTTGTCACGGACAAATGGTGCCGCTATCAGGCAAAAAGAGTCTTTGTCTACCCCGATGGTCAAATGTTATTTCATTATCTTTAATGATGGAAAGGAAGCGAATGCGACCAGCAGAGGTAAAAACGTTGGTCTTTAACACTTTGAGGTCTGGGGGTCAATTTCTTGATTTTTCTTGATTTTACATACTTTTTAAATTCCCCTTTTTAAAGTCACTAGCATATGATACATAATCATGTGTTATATATCAAAAAATACAGAACAATCTCAGCTATCTATATAATGAGGCACTATTGTCCCAAAGGCACAAGTGTAAATATGAAAATATGACTAAAGCTGAAAAATTGAATCTTGATTTTGGAAATGTCTCATATTTGTTGTGAAAACATAACTTTACTCCGGTGGGATAGCGGTTTTGGTGATGGAAATTGGTTTACCAAAGGTCTTAGGTTCACAAAAGCAGTGGAATATATGAATAAAATGGTAGACACATGTAATTTAATGTCTAAAACCAAATTTATTATTATATGGTGGGGATGATGAGCTGTGGCTGGCTTTGCGGCCTGCTAGGTGATGTGTTCAGGCAGGCAGACGGACAGGGAGACTGCTGCAGCGATGCTACATGTTGCCCTCTGGACCCTCACAGCTCTGAATCCACTCTGTAAAATACATTAATACAGTCAGTATGAGTTCACTGTAAGAAAGTTAACGTGATAGAGACAACGGTTGATTATGCCCCGTTCAGTCATAGACACGGAAGGGAACAGCCAACACGGCCCTGTGTACTGACGTGCTAACCGCTACGTAGCTCTCGTCAACACACACGTTATGTTATTTACTGTCTTACAAACATATAATGGAGGTCCAACACTACTGGTCGTACTATGTTCACTGTAACAAGTTAACGTGATAGATTCAACAATTGATTATGGCCCGTTCAGTCATATATACGGATGATAACAGCCAACACGGCACTGTGTACTGACGTGCTAACCGCTACGAAGCTCTCGTCAACACACACGTTATTTACTGTCTTACAAACACATAATGGAGGTCCAGCACTACTGGTCGTACTATGTTCACTGTAACAAGTTAACGTGATAGATTCAACAATTGATTACTCACCGTTCAGTCTCACAGAAACGCTGTGGCCAGCTATCTGGCCCGTTAGCTCCGTCTAGCTCCTGTTAGTGAATCCTTCAGGCTCTGAAGCTGCGCCGTCTGTCCCCTCCAATATAGCTCTGCTCAGGACTCTTTGCTTGGCACCTTCTGACTCACAGTGAAGCTTTGCACGCCTCATACATGTCCATGTTTAGATGCTCAGTGGAAGTGGAAACCATATCCGCCAGATTTTTAACCATATTTATGTGACGTATTATTGTGATGATTATAATTTTATTAAACATTTAGACACCTGGTTTAACGCTTCGACGCGGGCGCCGACCTCAGAGGGTTAAGCAAACCACGGGACGGTCGCATGAGCGTAAGTAAACACAACGCGGCTGTAAGGACGGACGAATCAGTGTGTTTAGGCTCAAACGCCTTTTTTTTTTTTTACACACGGAAAAGGTTCAGAAATGATCAAAATGGGCAGCTACTGACTTTTTTTTTTATAAATTAAAACGTTAAAATCTCTGAAGCTTGTGTTAATCAGAGACCATTATTTTGTGCATCCAACCAAAAAGCCATTGACTTCTGCTGACTGATCTGTGGTTTTAGGGCTCATCCCTGCGCCAGTCCATGAACTGTTGTGACCCTGGCTGCTGGGACGGCATCAGAGCATGAGGACCAGCAGTCCACGTGATGGACACAGAAAATATTTGGCACAAACTTGTTTGGGTCACAAAGCAGGAAATGGGAAGGGAAGTCAGATGGATTAGGACCTGCTGACCTACACATGATGTCTGACGCACACACACACACACACACACACAAAACTAGGCCCCTGTCCTATTTTGGGATGAACTTTTTCAGTTTTCAGTGTTTGCCCTCTTTCCGTCCTCCAGGTCTCGGGACAGGGAGATGATTAGGAGCTGAGAAATACATTAAAAACCTCACACAGACCCTGACTGTGTTTCAGGAGCGTGTGCATTGCCCCAAGCGATCCTCAACAACGACGGGGTGCATCTTCCTCATGGAGAGGTCAGTAAAGGCCTCTGCATGCTTAAAACAGAGTGCTTCTCGTGTCTGTAGTAAACAACAATGAGCTACAACGAATGACCTACTGAAGGTCGATTCAGCCACACAAAACCTTTAACTCTGCAGTTGCGTCACTGGATGATATTTTACCAAAATGTGTGTGTGTGTGTGTGTGTGGTGAAGAGGAATAGCTTGCGTATTGTCAGAAGACAGAAATTAGAGAAGTGCTCTAGTCAGGTGACTCAGACATTCCTTTACTGACAATCCAACAGAGGGAAGAAACCATCTCACACACACACACACACACAAAGAACAGTGGAAGATCACGACCCCCTTGCATTCCATCACATTCAATGGCCCAAAGCCAACAGAGGAATCCACCAGGATTGCCCACACTACAACTAGCCAATTAACGTTCCCCTGAAGAGGCGTACTCGCCGGGTTAAAGGCACGGCTCAACTCCTCGATACTGTCCACCGCAGCTAAGCATCGATTCAGCAATTCCTGAACAAAAGAGTGGACTCAACATTACACGGCTCGATTAGAAAGCTTCAGGTTTTTTACCCCCGTTAACACAGCTGCAATCACCCCAGCGCAGAAACAACCTGGATATAACGTTCATTAATACCAGTGTCTCAATAGTTCAAGTATAATATAATATATAAATGTATCCCCTAGTTCTTAATGCTTGACTGCATATGATATGCAGGATGCAGCATTTCACCAAGGTGGTGGTGATCAGAATGAAGTTTGACAGCCCACACAGGACAGGGAATGTAATAGCATAAGTAGCATTGCATCAGCTTGAAATTGTGTCATTAGCTTTGGTGCTCTGCGGAAAATTGTTCTACAAACTGGGAGCATGAAGGAACTGACCTACATCTGGGAAACAAACAGAAACAAACAAAAGAGAGCAACAACAGCAGCAGCAGCATCGCGGCTGAGTCGGAATAGAGAGAGAGAGAAACACGGATAGAGAAGTCAGAGAACGAGACGGGCTGATGGTTGCGATGATGGGGGGTTTCCCCACTCCTGACTTGAGTGCCTGTCTGCGGTTGACAGTCTCCTCAGACTCTCAGACGGAGCGGTGCTGCTCCTCGCCCACACCCCCGCGGCCCTGACTCGACTTCCACAGTAACACGGAGGACGGAGACTGGCAGCATGAGAAAAGATTAAAAGAAAAAGACCTTCACCTTGCCTGGCTCTCTGCCTCTTAACCTGGTGCCAACTCCACAAAAATAAATCCAATATAGTTGTGCTGCCAAGTGATATGTTGAAGAGCAGAAACACATCAAACTACTACTGTTGGTGATAGCAGCTAGAAGAGGAAGGTATCCTCTCCTTAGGGAAATTATTCTCTGCATTTAGCCCAGCCCTGGGAGACCAGGGATCGAACCGGCTACCTTGTGGTTTCAGGACAGCCACTCTCCCCATGAGCTACAGCCGCCCTACAGCTGCTAAAAGTCAAGTGTAGCATCACAGCTAATGTTGAAGCCAATGCTTTAGTCACCTTTTAATGCGGATGTCCAATCAGTATTAATGGTAAATATAGTCAGTTTATTTATTTTGTAAAATAGCCAGCTGTATTTGTAAAATAGCCAGCTGTATTTTCGAGCCGGAGCTCGATAAAAAAGAAAATACAGCTGGCTATCCAGTTCGCAAGAGTAAAATGGTTTCCTACTTCATAACATTTTTAGGATGCCAATTTTGCTGTTGAAAACGTAGCTAGCTTGCAGTGAAAGCAAAGACAACAAGGAGGTTCAGTGTTCGAGCTGCACCGAGAGCTCACGTGACCCCTGTTCCGAGCGGAAACACACGCTCAAACCGCCTGTAGTTCTTCCTCGTCTCCAGCGATGTCACTTTCGCGTCAAATGGCCGCTGGACGCAGGAAGACCAACTGCTTCTGCAGCTGCAAACTCTGCGTTCTCGATCAATATAGCACGGACTGAGGCATTTTCGCTCCAGTCGACCATAAAACACTGATTGGACATCCGCAAAAGATGCTATTAAGATGCTATCGGGCCATAGTCACTGCAGCGATTGTGAAAGTACTAAAATTCTGTAAAACATAGGGGTCTGTTTTATTTCCTGAGACAGAACGCTCTTCGTAGCTAGTGTACGCTAGCTAGTGTACGCTAGCTACCTGCTCTGCACCAAACAGCCGACGGACAAAGTTAGCGGCTAGTTTATGAACATAGTGGAGCATTTAGCAGTTAAGGGTTGCAAAATGGAGTTGTGTGATAAATTGGCTACTTAAATTTGCCAGCTCGCCAGCAACATGGGTCTAAATGAATGATACCGGTAATGTCGCCGGATGTGTAAATAGACAACTGTTTGCTAACACGGTCGCAATATCAATTTAAAAAAGGTGACAATATGCCATAACGGTTTAATTTAATTAGAATGGAGCCATTGTCAACGTTATTAGTAACAGTGCTTTTCCTGCTGTGACCAGTCAAAATGGCGAGTGGACAATGTTCGCTAATGTTAGCAAACTATCTGTGCAACTGACATTACTGACGGTTTGTAGCCGTACCGCTACGTTTGAACCTTTTACCATCGTCCTGTGATAGTCACTAATGGCTATCGTGGCTGATACTCTGCACAAGTTACAGAGGTTTGATTTATGACGTCTTTTCATTGATTATGTCTTGTTGTCCATGTTTCTGTGCAGTCGTAAAGTGAAAGCGGGATTGCAAAGTAATATCAATGAGCAATGGCTGACATCTTCTGTGGTATCATTCCCTGGTACACTCCAGGCATTTTGAGCCTACATTTAACGGATTTGTGCATGTTTATCATGTATCAGATGTTTCGTTTACATTTGACTGACAACACCCACACACATATACTGTATGTCCCCATATGTTCTTCCGTTGTCTGTCACCTCTTGTGAAATGAATCACTTCCACATCTTCATGAGATTCCCTTGAATCCCTTGGACCCCGAACGTCCCCTGACCTCCCCCCTTCGAAAAACCGCTGTGCTGAGACGCTGTGGGCAGCAATGAACTTAAAATGTCATCTGTTCTCAGCATGATGGACCGACGTGCGCTGGCAGAAGCTGAGCTGTAACGCTGAAAAATTAAACAGTGAAATCATAAATCATTCATAGTATTTGACAGGTGTTCACAGGCAGGTCATCAGTCATCCAACAGTTGAACCCGAACCCTCTTCAAACTGTGTGAAACAGTCCTGTCACCGCCTCTGAAGTTAGACGGGAACCACTCCACTTCCCATGGGGGAACAAATCTATGCCAACACTCGGTCACAAGCGTGCTTCCTGATCCCCAACGGACACAGACTTGTTTGATTGGTCCAACTTAATAATACACAAAAAAAATTAACAAAGTCCAATTGAGGTCAGTATTTACAAGATGTGCATGTTCTGTCTCTTATGCAAAGCAATATTTCTGTAAAAAATAAATAAAAAATAAGTCAATGCTGTCATGCTATTTATTTTGCAAAGAGACACATTGCACCTTAAACAGACAGCATGCGTTTTATTTTTGTTACTTGGTCCCTTGATAAATGGGACATGGATATAGCTCCTAATAAATGTGGTGGACTCTTTAAGTGGACTGGATGACATTCAGAGAGACATTATGGGACACTTGTTCAATCAATAGTGCAGAAATGTAATCTGAAGGCAGCAGAGAGCCCAATGCATGCTTATAGTGATGGCACAGGATTGGCAGGAGAATGATGAGAAATATATAGTATTCATTATTCTATGAAGAGGTCACAATACCGTTAAAAACACACTATTGCATATTACGCCCGTTTTACTTGGTTCCTTCGTCACTGGGCTCCTGATAAAGCCCCGTGTCCCATCTTCTACTACTGACCTGCTGGTAGTTCTCATCTTCGGGCTGGAAGCTGTTGTCAATGGGCTGCAACCTCAGGTTGATATGAGGGAAATTGTGAAGCCAGTAAGTCCACCAGGGCGCAATGTAATCCACCCGAGCCGAAGACATCCCTGCCCCGAGAGGAAAAAAAAGTTCGTCCACAACCTAAATTAGCCTCCCTTCACTAAAGCGGGCTCCGGAGATCTTAATCCCGTCTCATATCAAACAAAGGCAATGATTAAAGCATGCTCGTTTGTGGAAACGCACTCTCCGCCACACGTGAGGGAAACCGGAGAAGAAGTCCTGCAGAGTCCACGGTGTGGCTGCAAAGTGAAACCCGTTTTTTTTCGTTGTTTGCATGGAAGAGGAAATAATCACACTCCGCTGGAGTCTCCGCGTCTGTGTGCGGACCCCCGAGCTCCTATCAGACCGACAGCTGCTCCAGACTCTCGCACAACAGTCACCAGCGGGAACGCGCACCGAGACAGAACACGAGGATAGCGTACGGGAGCGCGCAAATAAGCCCCTCGGAGGAGTTTTGTAATATATGCCAGCATGCTAGTGGCGTGACTGTTAAACAGACACACGTGTTCATTGTGTTGTAATAGAATTTGATTCTTGACAATGTGTCATTGTTTAAGTGTTCTTCCATTAGTTTCTCCGCGGATTAAACTACTGCACTGCCACCTAGTGGTCAACTGAGATCATTACAAATAACGTTATTTCACAGAAGGGGACGTCCGAGTCCAACTTTGGCCACTTTGATCTTTAACTATAAAAAAATAAAATAAAATAAAAGGTGGTCATTATATAGGGGGCTGTCTTTAGATCTGTAGTTACTGAAATCATTGCTGTATTTCGTCCCATTGACTATTCTGTAAGCCCATGTTTTACTTGTATTGTACTTGCTACACATTTATCCACTGCTGATTATTCACACATCTTAGTCCTAATTTAAGATATTTTGTATACATGCAGTTAACAGTGGAAGGCTAAACTAGCGTAGTGAAAAGATGTCCCTATTAAACTGCACATATTAGTAAATACATTTACTTGCAAGATCTTTGTGGGAAATAAAGTATTTATCAAACTTTTGAGTAAATATTAATATTGTAATAGAACATTTACTGCTCAAATTCTTATAATTTACCAGTGGTGATAAAAGTAATTAATGGGCATTTGATTATCAGAGTGAGCTGGGATTTTCTACAACAAAAAAAAATCCATAAAACGTCCCTTTCATTGCGGGATTATTTTAACATGTATAAAATAGATTAATAGAGGGCAGTTCTCTTAACACTCAACAAATCAGACATCTCGTGGAAAGATGTCAAACCACCACATGTGACCGATGATATTTTTTGAACAAGCAGGATCACTATATCCGGGACATTTACACAATTCATCATGTTTGCATTATGGCAGGACAATGCAGTGGTCACAAAACTACAGACAAAGAACAATTTTTTTTTCCAATTTTTATTACAATTATCTGTACATCACGGATTTACTTCAGCTCCTTCACAGCCAGACCTACAAAGACAAATATGACAAGAGATTAGAAAATATTCACTTGAATATAACGTCACACCAGTAAAGACAGGGGAACTCATTTTATGCAACAGATCATTTTTCCCTCTTGTGATTATGCCTTCAAAGTTTTGTTTGAAGGATGGTGTGATTAATACACACTAATGAACACACGTTTGAGAATCCGTTGTTAAAGGTTAATTATCACAAACAATATATTTCCCTTCGGTTGCGTTGCCAGCCATATTTAAATTGATCGAAATCTTTCAACAAGGAAGACACTATGGAGGATTATTGTAGGATTTCTGTCAAATTACTTAAAAAGCAACTGAATGCACACAACTAGACACAATACAACCTAATAAGTGCAATCGTAGTAGTCCGACCAATTATATTTCCATCACAGCGTGGCAGATATTAAAAAAAGAATGCTTCATTTACACACCGGCTGGTTTTTGTTAGACTAGAACCAAGTCATTACCAGAAGCACAACTTCTGAGCTCATTTGCTTAAATACCATTTTAAAAGTAACTATTTTCCACCTCGATAACAAACAGTCACCTGAAGAATACAATAGTGAAAACATCCGTCGACAGAATTAAAAACGAGCCCAGCGATCATAACAGCGATAATATTTAATTCGACAACTAGGCCTATACACAGACTTGGGCATCAACCCTGCAAAAAAATAAAATAAAAAAACATTGATTCCTCCTTTGTATTCTGCACAGGTCCACAGCCCTGTAGTCATTTTTAACGGGTGTATACTTTTCTCTTAAATCGGTGAGTTATTGTTTGGCAACGTTTCAATGAGTCAAAGTATTTTTTTTATTGTATTCTGACAGATGTTCCTGGCCCAAACAGTAGTCGGCCTCAAGACGTTTAATTCTAAAATAAACCACCTTGCCAGCCGTTTCAGTAATTATACTTTGAGTTGCACAGCAAGTCATTTTCCACGAGAAACACATTTTTTAGCCCCGAAGGACTCTTTCTATTTAAAAAATGCTACAAAACCCAATTGAGTTTATACTGTAAACAACTACAATTTAAACAAATATTTCTAAAAAGTACGCACTGGTTATGCCCCTGAGGCCCAATAAAGCCATTGAATCCATTCCCTACATTGTAAAAAATCTGCAATGCGTTTCTGAACGCTCCGTTTGAGCCATTAGCACATTATTTGCTTTTACAGTGTATCACTACCACTATAACCATCCTCTGCCGTCAACACAATTGGAACACGTCATTCCTGTTCTTGTCACATGTGCATCCTTGTGCACAGACATGTAACTCAGAACCACACATACAAACATGCTCTAAACCAGTAATGCCTTTAATCAGACCCTGAGAAGATGCAACCTTCAAAGTCAAATGTACATTATTAATCTGTTCAAGGTCATTGACCATTTGTTTGAACAGAGACCGCATTTTCAATGACATTGTCAGTCGTGTTGACATCCTGAAATAATAAAAACAGGTGTTAGAGGAACACTGACCCGGGGGCAGGGACTGCTTGAGCTTCTCAGCCTTCTCCTTGTCTGTGATGACCAGGGTGTACAGGTACCTGCTGCAGCGCACCTTGAACTTAACATTGTCCTTGTTCTTCTTGATCTTTACGGCTGAAGGAAGACAAACGAGCCAGTTCAGATTCAACTCTACAATCGCAATGAGAATTTGAACGATTTCCAAAAACGGACTATTATTGCTTTATCCTGCAGGTCAATAATTTCTGAATTATTTCCCTTGACATTTGCTGAACAAACATGAAAATGGGAACTCTGGAATCATTAAAAAGCAAAGCTCCATTTAAGACAAAGAATAATGCGAATACATTCCATTTTTAATCGCCCTCATATCTTATGATGATGATTGCTTGCCTGTAGACATATTTCATGTTCAGCTGTGCAATACTCCAGGTTACACAAGGAGATATTCTTAATTAATAATAATTAATTAGGAAGGTCAGGGTCGTTTTACTTTGACGACGCTCATGTGTACGGTATAATTTTCTAGCGGGGGCAAAACTACAAGTTGTCACCTGTCAATCCACCTTATACACATTGAATTACATCAAATAAACAACTTGCATGTACAACTACTACCAGCAGGTTGGATTGTTAACTTACACTTGGCATCCTTCCTCCTGGCCGTCAGCAGGAAATCTTTGATTTCTTCGATCTTGCGAGGCTGCACACATGAAGATCAGAGGAAGCACAGTTAGTCTTGAGGGCAACAGATATCGACAGATCGAGAATCAACAACTTATTGATGTCAGGGGACCGGTGGAACTGATGTTTCTACTATAAAACGAAACCCAGCACTAGGTCCATCGTTACTCTCGCAAGACTTAAAAAGCATCACGAGCACGTCAGCCTGAGATGTTTGCATGTCTTGCTGACGGCAAAACGAACTGCTACTGTTACAGCTAACATCGTCAGACTAGTAGTTTTAGAGTATTTACCACCAGCACCTCATAAACTAGCTAAATTCAAACCACTACGGGCTCGTGGATACGTCATCATTGTGCGACAGGTCGTAGCCGGTTGGCCCAGGCGAGCAGCAGCATGCTAACACTACTCGCTGTTTTATAACACGACGCTTTAGAAAAATCACCACAAACAAGTCTCCCGTCGACACATGTCCGCGGGAGCAATATTCAACATGTTCAGGTCTTAACACTTAGCTTTCCCAAGTATTTAAATGAGAAGTCGTCCTTACCATGCTGCCGTTTCAGCGGACTGAACGCTGCGGAAAGGCAGAAAAAGATGGAAGTCAGTTCATCGGTTATAACAACGGGGATAAAACAGTTTGAACGCAAATTATTAGCTCGTCATCATGCTCCTAAATTGATAAAGTTTAACTTAGCATAACCGGGGATGTGATTGTTAGCATTAAAGAGGATGGATGATGATAGAAATTGTGATTTTGTTTATGTGCCAATGTTGAACTCACTCAGTCTGGCAGAGAGGGGATGAAAAGGGGTGGAACTTCCGGTTACGGGGGAATTTATACAACGCTACGGCAAGTATACAGAGCCAATGTTAAGAAAGAAAAGCGATTTTGTAAAGTCAAACAGAAACTGTGTTTCAAAAGGTTTACCGATATTAGAGAGTATTATTGTACTATTGGACCTCTGTACTGTAAGCTACTGTCTATGCTGATGTGAATTTTGATACAATTTTTTATTTTTTTTTGTAATGGAAAAACAGTGTTTAATTGTCTTTTACACAGACAAAAGAAGAAAACAAAACAGATTAGGAAGCTGACTGTATTGTGAATATGCCAAAAGGCCACTTTAACATTATACAACTCAACTTATTCAAAGAATAGTTTTCAAATTAAATGTTGCCTTTCTTTGACCAGATAAATCTAATTTAATCTACCACATCAAGACATGTACCAAATTTGAATCACGCTTTTTATCTAACAACAATAAGATAGAGAGGTCCGAGGAGCCTATAAATGTACATAAAAGGTGTAATGTATATATATATATATATATATATATATATATATATATACACTGATTGATTGTTTTATTTTAATCTCATCCATGTTGGAGCTAAAGACAGTATATGAGAAGATTTTAGCCTAATATGCGTTTCTTCTCAGCCTGCTGCTTGTCAATGATTTGTCGCCTCTGGCATATCACTAAATGTATTCATTTGGTGCTTAACTGGACACATAATTATAACCATCGGCATTTTTCTTGAACACAGCAGGCATCGTAAAGGATATAATGCCTGTAAAGCGTGACTATTATGTATGAAGGCCATTACTCACCTTCTGTGTGGCACTTTTGTCATCCTCCAATACATTACATTGTTTTTCATCGAGCTCTTGGAGCAGCAATAGGCCATAGCCTGTTTCTTGTTCCTCTATCTCACCTGAGTGATCACAACACCTCACATGCCCTTTCTCCTGGCCATGTAAGCTGCTAGTTACAGCTGCTGGGAGAACAGTGTGACATTATGTGCAGTAATGGATGCACAGGTGTGAATCAATCCCATGTCCTGCACTGGGGTCTTTGAACGTTAAAGGAATTAACTCTTCCAAATTAATTCCATATTGGCTGCAAAACACTATGGTGCAGACTAATTTCCTTCCCTGTAGAGCTGGTACGCCCCCTTATGGCGACTTAAACATTGCTCTGGTCGGTGGCACATGCTGCTGCCCCTCACCAAAGCAGAAGTACCCCATTGTGGTACAATTTGTACCACAATGGGGTACTTCATTCTGCTGGGGTCCCCTTGTCAGTCACTTACATGTCAATAAGTTCCACCAGTGATTTTCAGATTTTGTTTTGTAGCCACAAGAGATACAACTTTGAAGCTTTTCACAAGAAAAGGCACAAACTAAAGAAAATTCAGGGAATCTCTATTTGTGTGCGTAGCTGTTTTTATTTCAGATATCCTATCCTATTTACCATCTTGGGATCTTGCATTTCTCTTGTGACTCCCGGCCGACTTTGTTTGGAAGCGTTGATGGTCTGTTTCCAAGCCTTCTCTACACTATCAGGAACAAGGCTGGTGGGAAACTAAATAAATCATGTAAAAGCAGATATTTTTTTGGGGGCCAGAAGCAGTGTAATTTCAGATGCGGTGAGGGAAAAAAGAAACACATCAGAATCAGCCCGAAACAAGTAGCATGGACAATTTCTGTAACTTCAGGTCAGTTCATCGACAAGAATCCCCTCAAAAAGCCCCACCTGCTGGCAACAGAAACAAAGTAGGAACAAACTTAATTTAGAAATTAATATTTTGTATGACGTATAAAAAAAAAACTATTATTATTTAACGATGTTCGTCGACAATTTAAGTCCAGTGGCTGAATCTGATAGATTCAAAACTGTGTTTTATTGTGTTTGGCTCCCAAAGTATTTGAAAGCGGGTGTTTCAAACGTGATGCCACGTGGGCCTGATTTCCTGTTGCACAGCTACAATTTGATTGGCTAATTGAAAAGTGCTGTGGCCTTTACTTGCTCGTAGGCTAACTGAAGCTTGTAATAAACCAAACCACTAGTAAAAAATGTACTGATTTAACGTGTAGCTAACTGCTAACTGCTAGCTTGTCGGAGAAGATGCTCTTTCGCTTCCTGTGTGTTGTTCGGATTCGTGATGGCACCCGGTCAAGACCATGGCTTTCAGCATCTCAAACATCTTTTATGAGAGGGTTACCAGACATGAAAGCAGCAGGACATCGGCCATACAAACGGGGAACTGAGCAATACACGGCAAGTTGAGGACACATGTGCTCCGTTAGGTTAACACATGTAGCTATAGTCGGCTAAATGTCGCCATTTAATGCTTTCACAGCTGTGGCCCACCATTTCTTTCCACCTAAAAACACCACTGATAGGCCAAATATAAAGTGCTTAAAGTAAAATATTCAGTAAAAGAGGGGTAGATAAACCACTGAGCTGGTTCAAAAGTAATTTAAAGCTCCTCTCGTATGGACAATAAAACCTCTTCAGAACTGGCACCTCCAAAAAGTGGATCTTGCCAGGAAGGCAAAGGTGAAAGAAAAGTTCAAGTTGTATTAAAATGCTTTCAGGATTTTATTCACTTGGCCGACGGGTGTCAGTGCTCCAGGTTTCTCAAGCAACCCAAGGTCAGACTGCCTCTGGGTGATGCAACAATCCTGTTTCAAGAAGATAAAGCAGCCATAGTAGGCTGCATTCAGTCCATTTTATTAATCGTGTTTGACTGGTGAAATGGTTTATGAGCAATGGGAAATCAATCTATCTATCTATCCATCTATCTATCTATCTGTCTTTATTTTTTCCTTGGTTTTTCCTCTTCTTAAATTTAAGTAAAGTGGATCCAGAGGCCCAATTTGCTTCCTGCAAGACTACTGTGATTTGTTTTACTTGTATACATTCTGTCAGGTATTTATTTTTTATTCCTAGACTAACCGTAATTTATGGTTGCTCAAAAAGCTAAAACATTCGCCTGAGACGTACACTCGTTTCAACCAAACCAGCTGACTTATGGGTTCAATTATCTTTTACAGTCAAGACAGATGAATCCAAACAGTGCCAGAGTAATATGCCTTTAAGTATATAAATGGTTTACACAGAATAAATTCCCATCTATTGTTCCCACTTCTTGACAAAAAAATAATATGATATTTGCAACAGCAGAGCACAGTTAATGGGCCATTGTTGAAACCCATTTCTGCTCGGTGGCTGTCAGTTTCCTTTACTTTTCTTCTGCTTCAGGTAATTCTTTTGCCTTCTAATTTCTTGCATACCTTTGTTTTAGAGGAAATGGTTGTTGCTCCGGAAGCGGCAACGCACCCGCATGCACTATTGAATGCAGATACAGTATAGATGTTTCTCATGGAACCGAGTTCATTAACGAGCTCCACCGGCTTCAGACGGTCTTAGTATTCAAGTTTCAAATACGACAGGCAAGCTTTGTCAATAATTTACACCGGGAGCTGTGCGCGAGCCGAGCATATTTGGTCGTTAAAGTTTGAGTGACACCTTAGTCCATTTCCACGGAGATCCACCTTGACGCGGCATTAATTCATAAAGACAGGAGACACCAGATCAGTCGTTTTTAATCAACCCGCTGTCTAGGTGTCTGCACGTGTCCACAGGCCATCTTCCCCTCGATGCTCAATCAGTGCTCATGATATTGGGCATGTTTCACTCAGGGCTTTAAATTTTCAGCAGCGTCTTGTCAATCACGGTGAACGATGGAGTGCAGTTTGTGTCGGTAATTGTTCAGGATTTTCAGAGGAGTACCTCGGCGCCTCTGTTATCACCTGCAACAAAAGCGGAGGCTGGAAAAAAACACACCGCGAGATTGTATGTTTTCACGCCGCCATCCCTTGTTGCTCCGTGGGCCTTGTTTGCAGTTTTGAACCGTGTTCGTCACCGCAACAGGGACTCAAATTAACAGTCTTTTTTTTACTGCTCGTGGCAGAAGAGATTCTACTCTGTATTCTTTTTGTCCAACCGACTCTCAGTCACACCGCTCCTTGGCATAGCTGAGGGGACGTGAGGGCAACTCTTAGGATGGTGGATCGTTACTCCATTCTTTAAGATTCTGAAAGATGTCCTCCAACGCTGCTCAAGGAGTGTGATGTGATGGAACTGCAGTGTTTCATTGTTCTAGGATGGTATGGATAGTATGAAATCTGAATTAAAGATGGTTAGTGAGGAGCTTAGAGGCTCCATCATAAAATATAAAATCAACATGGTGACTGTCTTTATATTTAGCCGTGTTTAGCTGTTATTGGTTTTACTTTTCTTATTGTCTGGGGTCCAACAGATATCAGTATTGGAGAATATTTAGTGATTTATTTTCATCAAACTGGCTTTGATGAAGGTGACACAATACAGAAATGACCAAAAGAAACTATGTTACTATAAAAAAAATACGTATGTCATGTTTCATATTTGATATGGGTTGTGCATAAACCAATATATTCCTTTTGTTTGCCAAAATGTAATTTATAGGCAAAGAAATTGACACTAGTAGACTTACTGTATGTATGTTTGGGGTCAATCAGAGATGTCAATGAGAATAAACAGCTCTAAAACTCCAATAACGGCAATTGTTATTGGAGTTTTATCGTTAAAATCGATGATTTGGAAGGGCTTTGCTGCGTAAAAGTACTTTTTTTTTAAAGTAATTTGATTTACGGTCAACAGCTGTGACCCCAAAATAGACATAAAGCTTGAGTTTCTGTAATGGACCTTTGAAACAGAACATCAATTTGAAATCATTGTTTGAAACAATTATGATGTCATGATCAAGCTGGTAAAACAATGCTGAGTATGTATATTTGAGTTGTTACACAGGCCCCAGTCAGAACTGCTGTATGAGTGTGTTGATTATATTTGATTAATTCCTGAATATGAAGGTCTCTCCTAGTTGTATTACAACATATTACCATTGGTTGTCTTCATGGAGTGTCTGTGTCTGTGAGGGGTGGATGTATTTCAGTAATAGTGCATGGGGAGGATCAGCTCAGCCTCCTAGATAACAACAAATGACCATGCTCGGTTTAAGTAAAGCTCCTCTGCACCGGGATGATCGTTATTCCATTTGCTCGCGCAGCAACAGACGTGATCCTCCGTGCCAAGCTCTTTGTGGAAACCCAGCGTGATTCTGAACACACATTTCTCCCTTACTGCAGCTCTGCTTTCCTGGCAGCAGAGGGCAGCGGGTAACTGCTCAAACAGGGTTTTGAACTGTGCCTCGTCCTCACTGTGACAATGGGAGACGCTGTGCATCAAGGAATGGACTCCTCTCTCGTCAACCAGCTCTCACCGCTTTGGCAAGGGAGCGATCGCAGGGCTGAATTTGATGCAGAGAGAAAAAACAAACACATTTGATGTCGTACAAATAGATCCCATATAAACAGGCTCAAGCCCTAAAATCCTCTACAACATGGGATCCTTGGCCAAAACCACACCAAGACTGTTCTCATGAATACAACAAAGCTTTGTTTTCAGCTTCAAGATGTTTGTATCTTCAGAGGTGTGGACGTTGCTCTGCCTTTCTTATTATTTGTGTGATTCAATGAGCCTAAGGCAACTGCTAATTCATATACTTGGTTGACATGATTTAACTTATTCTGCACTAAAAACTCATTTGAAGTCCTTTCATTTTGGGACAAACCTGGTACTAAAATAGAATCCCAAAGAAACTATAATCCCCCTTTTTTTTATGTAACGTTAGTAATAAAAATATGTACCCTGGGGCTGAGGGATGCTGGCACTTTGTGACTTATTAAAAAAGGCATAGTGCGAGATGGAAATAAATGATCTTGTCTTAGAGATCTTCTTTTTAACTCTACCAGACATGCAAAGCGTGGATGATGGAGCCGTAGACGTCGTGGGTCACGACACATCTTCTCTGCCCGCGGGGCGCCTGTTTGGGGCGACAGTAAAAGCGACTCTACCTGAGAGCTAACGCAGCAGCAGGTGTCTGGGATTAATCACGACTTGATCTATGCATGAAAGGCAACAAAAGATTCCCCCGGGAATAGTTTATCGAGTCTTTATTGGATTTACTTCGCTCATGAAGTCGGTTTTGAACGTCTCGCACTGTAAAATAGAGCACAGAGGTGGGAGCGTTTATAAAAAAAAAATGTATGCAAAGGATTAGCTGTTCCTAAAAAATTGTTATACCACCTCCAGTGATAATGAGGCTTAAAAGTTAACGCGAAATTAAAAAAGAACGGCTGTGTCATTGAAGTTGTGTTCAAGTGCGCCTGTCATTAGGAATGCAAGGCGAGAGTACTTCAAAATCCTCTCTACCGCACTGCCTCCCTAATCTCCCTGATTATTGATCACATTGATTTGTCAAGTATTGATCCCTTTTCCGGCAGCCTTATCAGAGGCGAACTTAAAGTACATCTGCAGACGAGAGGAGATTATTAGAGAGTCTGAAGGTTTACCCTGACAGAATCTCAATGTGGACCTACTTAGACTTGTCAGAGTCGCCACAAACTGTTGAGAAACTTTAGTGTGAAGCTCTCAATTATGCCCGAAAAGCAAGCGTCGGCTTTCGTCACGACTCGCTGCCCCGTTCAGGCGGTTCAGTTAGTAAAACGCAGAATAGAATAGAGAAGAGGAGGAGGAAGAAGAGTTGCTGCACAGTTATGAGTATTTTGCAGATATCATGCTTTTACAGAGGAGGTCACAGAGGTTACAGCAGGGCTCAACACTAACCTTTGAAAGCCATTGGATGGAACCAGGCATCAGCTTTTACGAGCCCAAACTGAAATAATGGGTGGAATCTTTAGTCACCTTATATTTTGAGCAATTAAGATACTTTGTAGTCATTCGTCAGCTTGATAATGACAATCATGTGAATGACGTTCACCACAACCGGTGTGCCAGCTCCTGCAGCCGCTCCCTCATTATGTCGTTGATCTGCCAGCTCGAGTGTCTTTGAGCTCAGGTGCTTGTCTAGCCCTGTAGCATACGGCAGGATAAGCTACATTGAGCTAGTGAACTTGACTCATCAAGGTGTTGTAGATGCTTTGCGGACTCATTTTCGGTCCAGCTCAAAGGTGCCGACATACTCGGCCTCAACAAGGAGAAGAAGAAGACAACTTTCCTGCTTGTGTTTGTGTTCAGGTTCTTCCGGTTCTTTGTCAGTTGAAACAATTTTCACTGGTCAGGGATGTCAAAAGTTCATTATTAATTGATTAACTACGGAGATAATTTTTCACCGGGTATGCATGTTGTGTAACATGACCGCTGAAAGGAAGCTTTGGCGAGCTCTGCGACGCTGGACCAGGTTTGTGTGCAAGGGTTCCAGTATGTGTGTGTGTGTGTGTGTGTGTGTGTGTGTGTGTACTGTAACTCCCTCCTGACTACTGTAACTCCCTCCTGGCAGGTCTACCCGCTAACGCCATTCGACCTTTACAGCTCATCCAGAATGCAGCAGCTAGACTGGTCTTCAACCTCCCGAAATTCACCCACACCACCCCCCTCCTCCGCACACTCCACTGGCTACCGGTGGTCGCCCGCATCCGCTTCAAAACATTGGTACTTGCGTACCGTGCCACGAACAGATCGGGTCCTATCTATATTCAGGACATGGTAACACCGTACACCCCAGCTCGGGCACTCCGCTCGGCTTCTGCTAATCGACTTGTAGCTCCGTCACTACGAGCTAAACACTCAACAAAGTCACGACTGTTTGCTGTCCTGGCTCCTCAATGGTGGAATGAGCTCCCCATTGACATCAGGACAGCAGAAAGTCTCTACATCACTTTTGTAATTTTCTGTAATTTTTGTAATTTAACTCTATTGAAGAAACTGTACTTTAGTGATTATTGATTATTGATTCTTGTTGTTCTGAGTTTGTACTCATGATTGAATGCACTATTGTAAGTCGCTTTGGATAAAAGCGTCAGCTAAATGACATGTAATGTAATGTAATGTGTGTGTGTGTGTGTGTGTGTGTGTGTGTGTGTGTGTGTGTGTGTGTGTGTGTGTGTGTGTGTGTGTGTGTGTGTGTGTGTGTGTGTGTGCGCGCGCGCGTCCAGCTGTGTCCCTCTCAACGTGAATTAAAGAGCAGGCTTGAAAGCAGACAAATGAGTATTGAAAACGTTTCAATACAGAATCAATGCATCATCTGACCGGCCTTCATAGACCACCGTTCAAACTATTTAGAACGTATATCATCTGATTGATGGCCGATCGATCGGAACACCCGAGACCTGCTGAAAGGACGACAAGAAACTTCAGAAAATAAATAGACAACAGGAAAATATTAAAATTGGATGATATATTACTTCAATGTGGCACAATAGCTCAATCCGTTTTTTTCCCCCCTTAAGATTAACCATTTAGGTACCGGTTAATGGTTGTGAATGGAAAGTGAAATGAACCAAAACGGACATCCTTAGTTCCGGTTCTGACTCTAACAGCAATAATTAAATATCTTTCTTGCCACAAATATAAAATATATATATACATCTTTATTTTGCGTTGCCTGGGGTGTGTTTGCTGCCCCTATTCTTTTATAAGTTTCTAAAAAGTTGTCGCCGCTGGTGGCGACCAAAGGCCAAAATATTGGTTGAAGGTTTCAGCAAATGTTTCGGAATAGGACAATACATTATGTATGAACTGTAAGACACTCTTTTAGAGAAGAAGACATAGATGTGTGTCACCTATTCCATCCGGTCCATGCACTCATCAATCCCACTTGTTACCCCTCAGGCCATTTCCAGTTTCCCCACCGTGCGGGGCCTGAGGGCTGACCGACTGCGCCTTGATTTATGCAGAGACACTTTGTGGTGCTGGATCAATGTTACATTGAAGGTAGTCAGAAGAGCAGTTATGAAGGAGTTTTGGAGTATACGGCTCTGTCAATCACAAGATAGCTCTGCCCGAAAGCGTACCCTGCTTTTATGGTCTGTTTTACTCATAAAAGGACCATAATTTACTAAATGAACATCATGCTGTTTATTGAAGACGACTTGAAACTAGCAATTGAGACCATAAACTGTTTTACAATGTTTACTGAGGGAATAAATCAAGTGAGAAGTAGAGTCATTCTCTCATCGACTTCTAAACAATTACCGTACTTTTCGGGTTATAAGCTGCTCCTACGGCTGATCAGTGTCCCCGCTGTAGCAAGCTAGTAGCGCTGCTAGATAGCGCTGCTAGTAGCGCTGCTAGATAGCGCTTCTGCTGCTACCGGCCACTGCTGCTGCTACTGCCCGCGTCCCCTCTGCCCAAGTCGGGTGTCGAGCCTGGTCCCGCTACCTTCGGTGGTTTTCAGGGAGCTAGCGGAAGTTAGCGGGGAAGTGACAGAGCGCTAGCAGGAGCCTCAGCTGGCTACAGCGGGGAGCTGTCGGGGACACTGACCGAAGGCAGTAGCGGCTTGTAACCCGAAAAGTACGGTAGCCTTCTTTTTACGACCAGGTGTCGCCCCCTGCTGGCCAGCAGAAACAATGCGAGTTTAAGAAATTCCCGCATTAGCTTCACTCGTCAGAATCGGAGGTTGCCGTCTTTTTAGATGAACGCCACATTTTACTGTCTGTAAACAATGGTTTTTTTGGTTCTAAGCTTTCATGTGTTTAATACTGCACATGCACACATCAATATGCTGATAATGTGAACATGATAAATTGAAGCAAAAATTTTCCTTTAATGTGTACATGCAAGGTGGATGGGAACTGTTTAAACATGTGACTCAAAATACGGCGACTTGAGAATCGCAGGTTAAATGTGATTGGGCAACAGAACCGAGTTTTGATTGGCTACGGCGTAAGTGGCGCGATAAAAATAAAAAAGCGGGTATAACAAACACAGTATTTCAGAGTTGCAGTAATCAAGGTGAATAACAGCGAGAATGAAGAGTGAAGAGAGAAAAAACAGAATGAAAGAATAGTTTTACACACAGAGATTGAAAGAAAAGTACCAGAAGAATAACAAGACTCGTCCATTTATTTTTTCATCCAACTTTTCTGGTGTTTGGTTCTGGATCAAAAAAGGATCCATAACAGTTAAAGCATCCTCACAATTTAAGCAGCGGTCAAACACAAGCAATACCAACTGTTTCATTTAAAGAACAATTACATTGCGTGACTAGTCGTCCTGGTTCTGGGTTCAGCTTGGAGGAGGCGCAGAATAAGAGGGATATGAACTCTTAACCGCCAGGCTAAACCTGCAAATCTTCTTCCTGTTGGATTAGATTCATGTAATATTTCTCACAGACGGGCAAATTATTCCACATTAGTGTGAGGGCTGTACTGTACAGTTCCCCAGCAACGCAATGACAACATTTCCCCGTATCTCTCGCTCGCGGTAACACCTTTTATCTGACTGTTCAGCAGCGTCCAGTAGGCTACATCATAAACAGGTTTTCTCCGACAGTCCCCTGGACCGTGCCGGAGACCTGCTCAGCTGCCATTTGGTGTCTGTACAATCATTAATTTCCACTTGCTCCCCTCCAGCCAGCCAGCCAGCAAACAAGCACACACACACACGCACCGCCATCCTGCAGTGCCAGGATGTCTCTCGTCCCTCATGCCCTCAGTCAGATTGCCCTTGCCTCTGCACCCAGTGTCGGTCTTGGCTGACTGCAGGCCGGCATTAGCCAGCTAACGTTTCCTGGCCTCCTGTCTGCTCAGCGCGGACCGAGCTGCTGGCCGGACGCTGCGCCGAAACTCTCACCTCTTAGCATCGGAGCAGCTTCCAAGCGCAGTGGTTCAGCTGACAAATGACCCCGGTTTGTGAATCGGAGTTTCTGCCAAAGGTTCGGCTCGGTTAAACGTGTGGAGCTCTTTTTTTTTTTTCAATGCTTGGGTTAACCGTGTAGTCTCGGATTCTACGGTAGCCGCACGGAGATATGATGTGGCACATGATGTGGGGAACTGCGAGGACTGTGATTGGCTGCTGGTGTTTTTTTCCAACAAGCTTCTGAAGGTGGCAGAAATTGTTGATAGTTTAAGTGTTAAATAAACTAAAGAAAACCTTGGTAATCTGCTGCTGTTTAGTAACGCATCTAATAACATTTGTTAGGATGGCCATATAGCGGCTGGATTTCAGAAGCTCAACACAGAAGTTTACATGGTGGCCAACCAGGTGTTTATTTCACCAACATTAAGGACAAACAGGACAGTCATAGTGTACCACGGCAGCGTATGGTCCCAGCAGCAAACGACCCAGCTCTATGGCATGCGGCAGCTTATATAGCCTGCTACTGATTAGGCCCTCGACCCCACCACAGTACAGGTAACTCTGCCCCTCCCCTGCACACACATTTACCTATACCCTAATACATACATTTATACACATTCCTATCCCCTAGGATCAATAATCTGCATGATCTCTATTGGTGCCACACGTCACCCTAGAGATCATATAAAGCCCGAAAGAGGGAAATCAACATCAAAACCAAACCTCCCTCTACTAATTAACACTTGGTATCTCCCAGAACCATAAATTGGTGCTCAGGTGCACCAGGGACTCTTTTAGATGAAACACCCTGCAGAGGAGACACAAGAGCCGTTTCTCAATACCAAGTACGCTAAGTTTGGACTTGGGAGTCCAGACTCTCAAGGACGGGAGGATGCAGGATGGTCTTTCTGCAATTGGAACAGCAGCTGACTTGATGACGTCACCACCTCAGCTGTCGTTGTCATGAGTTACTCTGATTCTTCACTGTAAAGTATTTTTACAGTCAAACAAAATATGACAACCCTGCTTTTTTTGCACTGGTTTCACAGACATACACATATCATTGTGTATATATATTTATTGTGTGCATATATATATATATATATATATATATATATATATAGATACACATATCCTTGTATATATATATATTGTGTTTATAAATATGTATTTTATATAGATACACATAATTGTATATATAATATGTTTATAAATTATATATATACACTTATATATTTATATAGATACACATAATTGCAAACAATTCGGTCAAAAGTAATAAGACTGTAGTTCAAAGTAAAAGTTAAATTAAAATCTTAAGTTATAAATCGTAACCTTTCCCTCAGTCAAACTGATTTAATGTGACTGAATAAATAATAAAGATTGCTTGTTAGATCCTCAAAGTCGATTTATATCTCATGTTTAATCGATACGGAGACATCGGAGCCAGCGGATCATTTCAAAAAGTCCAGCCGAGATCAAGCTGCTGTCGGCGGGCAGCAGAGCGCTGACGGCCCGGTGCTGACGGGAATCACGGTCCCTCAGCAGGACCTCAACCCGTCGGCGTATCTTTTTAAATAAGATGAGTCTGGACAAACCGACCACAGATTTGATCCTTAAACAAATAACTTCTCGCCTGAAAACATCCTAAAATTACATTTTGTGACTCAACAACGGTAGTATTTATAGAATGTCAACTTTCAGTTGTGAGTTTTCTCATCCGCCATTGTTCCCCGTTTGCTGGTCCGAAATGCATTCTGGGATATTGGCTCTCTCAAGTACGCTGAAGTCTGCTCTGATGCATCCCCGGTAAAATGGGCGGATCAAGTCACATCCGGGCATTTTCACCGTGCTTGGCGAGAAGCGGACTTTTGAATTGGAACAGTACTTGGGCCGCGACTGATGACGTTTCACGAGTCCACGAGAACACGAGTCCAGAGAAGAACGCTGATTGAGAAACGGCCAAGAGGTAAATTACTTGAACACATTTCAAAGATGTTTGACCATGCACGAGGAAACAGTTTATACTCCAATCATACAAATAAGGGTAATGGAGGGTCATCATTACAACATTGTTCTTCTTTTAGGGACCCCCACTGACTTGGACTCTTCCATCTCCAGGACAGTTGCATACATTTTTGCAAACTCTTCACTATAATGTACAATATATACACTTAACACTTTAATAACAGACATTTTTTCCACAATCTTACTTCATTTGTTTGTTTGTTTATCATATTTTATTGCCAACCTTCATATTTGTTATTCTTAAATTACGTCTTTTACTATTGCGCTGCTTTTATTGTCACGCACCAATCATCAAGCCACATTTCTTGTGTGTGCAAACGTACTTGGCAATAAACCGTTTCTGATTGTGAGTCTGACGTACGAAGCCGTAGCGGGAGCAAAATAGTTCAAGCATAATAGAGCCTGATCATGTACCAAGCATGTGTGTAGTGTGGCAGTGGTGCTATCAACGGGAGAAATCGGAAACCTATGGTGTCGGTATCTATGACGGGACTCCACTTGCATTAAGCATATCTTTAGTCTGGAAGCATCGCTGTCATTCCAAGTACGAGCCTCTACTGTGAGATGTGCCTCCATTAGTAACATATCCACCATTACTGAAAAATATTAGCATTTTCTTCTATCAAGCTTGATTTCTACAAACACTGCTTAATGCTTTCATCTCTTAAAGGGGCACTCCCCCGTTTATGTATTGCACCAAAAACACGCAGTTGGGTCTCATTAGGCCTCCCGTGTCCATGTCTTACAAACTCTACACCACCTAGTTCGTGACACAGGCTTTGTAGTCTCAAACCCAATGCGAGACAACCCTGAAGACATCGTCAGTATTGTGACGAATAAACTGATCTCCATGTGCAAATTCGACAGAGTGCCCCTTGAATGCAATCTGCTTTCATTATCATTTAGACCAGATCCATTATGCTATTTTAATACCACTTTAGTGAGGCAAATAAGTACCTTTTCAAGTGCAATTGTAGGAAAAACAGACGGTAGTCTATCTTACATGATTGGTATGACTACTGTGTACAAATGACCCTTTACAGCATGTAGTGTTGATGCGCCACACTCCTCCCTCTCGTTGTTTGTATGCTTTTTTTCTCCCATTATTGAAACTAGTACGGCCGTAACGTTGATTCCATTCTCATGTCTATCTCACCCGCTGTTCTCATTACCATTGGATCATTACTTCCACTAATACCATGTACCTTCCAGCTGCTCTTTGTTAGCGGTAATTAGGTGATGATCTGTAGCAAAAGATATTAAGATGAATTCTAAGGGCAATTAGTGTTATCATAGAATGAGAGAAGTCCTTCTTCCAATGCCCTGGTTAAGCTATAAAATGGCTGCGGGGCACTTTGGGAAGACGGGACTGAGAATCTATTTTCAAATGCCAAAAACAGTCCATCAGCACTTGCCATTTTGTGCGTGGAGAATATTGCTGCGGCAGTCTATTGCTTTATGGAGGTATATTGAAATCTCTCACTTTCCACCTACTCCCTCCCTCGCGTTGCTGAATATTTATCCAATCTCTCCTCCACCATACTGTTATAGTTAGATGAGATATTTATGATCTCCAAAACAAAATGGATCTATTTATCCATTCTGTAGCTCTCCACTCACTCACTGCCAATGGAGGCATGTAAATACATTTCATTCTCCGGTTTGTGGGGTGAGTCACAGAGTAAATTTTTGAAGGTGTCCTTGCTTAAAAATGAGAGATTTTAACATTAACATATTTTCAGCTGTTGTCTCCTAGCAGATATTAAGTAAAGCGTGCACAGAGTATCGCCTTGACAGGCACAGGCCACGTCTTTAAAGGGTGATAACTGCATTCTTTTTTTCCATTACTGACCCATTCGTGACCTCAATGCAATGAGCTATTTTCTCCATGGCAACACAGATGAGGATCGACCTGCAGACATGCCTGTACACCCACATGTGTTAATAGTGCGAAGTGGGGACGGTGGAGAGCATTTAACTTGAAAAAAAAGAAAGAATATATGGTCAAAGCTGTAAAAGTGTTATTAAAGTAGAAAGGTCGACGCTGCCTTTTAAAAAGTTCAAGAATGTCTGTCATTTGAGCTCCACGCATTAAACTCTAACTTCCTCATTGTCTCCTCGTCTGTGAACACGTAATGGCTGAGTGACGTATATGCATTAGAAGAAATGGTGAAGTTTATTCTGAGGGAAATGAAAAGAAAATCCTTGGAAAAGCTTTCGGCAGTATGTTCGCTGGTTTCTCAGTCATTCACGCATGATTCGTCCTATTTTTATTTTTTTCACTCGCAGTGCATCACAGCTGTCTCAATCCTCTTGTGTCTAGTTTTGTAAGAGCCGGAGTTCACACAAATATGAATTGTTCATCTTACAGATCACGGGGAAGTAAGAAGCCGTTTGGAATATGCTATGCATATTTGAAAATTCAGTGGGAACCCCCTGACAGTGCAAGACGGCGGTATTCAGAGGAGGAAAAGTGGTTGAAAAATATGCATAGATGTGATACAAATGTAATACCATTACCATAAACAATTAAATAAGAATAATACAATTATGTTGTTTTGTAAACACATTTCATCACATGTAAAGAGTCGCCTTCCTCTAACATTAAATGTGACTTATTTGTCTCACTGAGAGTGTTGTCTGTCAATCCAAACATATTTCAGTCACACACTTCTCCTTAGAAATTAACAATCTATACCAAGTTAGAATTTGCGGGAAGAGGCTACCGCTTATCCCTTTTGCTCTCCTGCTGTGGGAGCTAAACTGCTTTATTTAATCTTCATTAGAGGAGGTTGGAGGTGGAGGGAGCTTCGGAAGAATATTACATTGGCATGAACGTGTCATCCGTCTAAAGCGTGGTTTGAGGTGCGTAATCGCGGCCTGAGCGTTGTGCTCAAAGACTCTTGCAGGTTGTCCTGGCGCTTGGTTGTACACTTCTTAATTTTTGTCACCAAGCGTGTGTGCGCGATCGGAGTTCTTCAGACATGACTGTCACAAAAAGTTCACTGATAAAATCACTATTAGCATGTCTGACAAGTCTACAAAGGTTGCCAATTAGTTTGTTTTTTAGATACTTTAGAAACCAGAGGTCTTAAAAATCTACATCTGTGGAAATATTTTGCCGGCCAAATCAAACTGTCTACATGATATTCAACCGCTGTTTCTTAATAATACATTTAATACTTGACTTCCTTCTTTTCAGGGCTGGTATTAAGGCAATGAAGTAGTCCATGAATATGATTTATGAGTTTACAGTTAATGACGATTCCTCCTCGGCATTGAGGAAGTTCGTTTTGCCGGTTGCACCTGTTTTCATCTTGATTCTTCTCAGTACATTGTGTAGAACAAGGCAACAAAAAGAGAGCTGAGCATGAGCGCTTTAGCCAGTGCTACGGTGCCATGTGTGAGTATAAACAAAGCTTAAGGTGGTGTTGCTTGGTGAACAAATACTAGAAAGTTATCACATACCATGCCATTAATAACAATACGATACTCCATTTTGTTCGTACCGGTTCTTTTAGAATGACGATGTTATAATAAGAGCAGTATAGGCTATAGGTTCAGGCTCTTTTGATATCGTAAGCTAACATTGAATAGGATTAGGACGTTGCTAGTCAGCTGCTAGCCACTCAGCTGGCGAATGAGCCACTGATTTGTAAAGCGTGAATAAAGCAGATAAAGAAAATCAGCTGACCTAGGGGGCGCCTGAACCAAAGTGCACATGACACTAATGACACTAGCTAGCTAGCAGCTGCTCAGGTTAGCTACACATGCTTCTCCAGAGGTTGTTGAACCGCGTCTTCGCAGTGCGTGTGTGTTTACGTCTAGTCACGCACTCTTCCACGAACATATTAATGCACCCTGAGAATAGAGCGTGTGCCGGTGGCGACAGAATAATATGAACACCTGCACCACCTAATGTAATAAAGAAGGTCTGAAATAAACGCTGCCCTTTTGTGAGGCGCACAATGCTAATGTTCCGTTGAGAACATGCCAGAAAGGTGTTGATTGAGCCTTATGGTAATGTTTGAAACTTTCTGGTGGCGTTCTATTAGATTGCATCATATCATACAGGTGTTTGTGTCATGGTGTCCATCCCTTGTACATTGGGAAATAATATGCAGGTATGTGCATGTATTCAATAAATACATTTGAAATGTAATTCATTGATGAAACTCTCCTCAAATATTTCATTGTGAGTTATGTGAGTAACTCAACAGCCGTATGTTAAACACAAATGTGCACAACAAGGCCACGTTTGCCTACACCACCAGTTCCACATTACTATGCAGACAAGTGAGGGAACCGAGCTGGCTCGGGTTCCTTCTGAAAGATGATGCGGGACGATGCATTGCATTTGTGTTTGCCATTCACACACACCTCTCCTCTTTGTGGAAGTCACTATACAGAGCCACTGTGACAAGTGCATGACTCCCACATGAATTATGGATCATCCCGAGGGACAAACACTGGGCCAAAAAGCTGTTAGGCCCCGCGGCCCTCTACGTGTGACATCCCTCACTCCATACAAATTCTCTTCCAGTCAAAACTGACAATGGGTTGTCCTTCATGACCCAGAGTTAAGGTCGCTGTTCATGCTATGTTAGCGTTCGGGCCAAATGGAGCATATAAGATTTGGAGACCCTTGTTTTGATCGCTTTTTGACGCGCACGCTCCTTCCAAAAAGCACCAAGACGTCGACATGCAGTCTTCTCTTTTTAAAGGAAAAGTGAGAAAAAAATGTCTGAAAGAAGTCTGACGTTACTTTATTTTCTTTTCATATTGTCTGCACTATTTGGTGAATTTTCATTATTCTCACATTAGTCAGACTGTGCTTCTTGAAATTTGACTGACAGTCATCAATTCCAGCTCCTCCGCTCTGCTAATATTTCCCCGCTACTGTATTGATGTGTCTAAGGAGCACATAAGATTCCCTTGCTGCTGACGTTTAGCGATGCACGGATCGGACTTTTTAAGTTCTGATACTTTGGGTATCGGTCGATACTCAGCAATGATAAGAAACCAATGTGTTTCATTCATAAGATGTATGCCTCACTGTGTGGAAGTGACTGAGATAATTATTTGATAAGGCAACATCAGGCTTGACCTAAACATTGCTTTTCTAACTTAAACAAATTCAAGATATATATATATATATATATAGAGAGAGAGAGAGATTTGCATTTACTGAATTGTTATTTATTATTATTAATATAAATTGCACACCAGCAACTTGGTGATGAATCTTCAGAATTAACATGAATTCCAACTCCAGTGTAAACCATTTTAATTCAGAAACACATTTGTCAAAACGTACACCGATATGGAAATTCCGTACATAATGAATCGTATATAATTGTAGAAGGGAATTGAATAGATTGGCTCGATCCAGCTGTGTGAGTCAGTATCTGCCCGATAACGGTATCAGCGCTCGCTGCTGACGCCAAAGCAGCCTCTTCTATTTCCTGAGAATGTAATAAAGGATACCATTCAACCGTTTAAATGTTTTTTTCCCCCCAGCGTGCTCGCATGACACTGGATCGAGGCCTCTGGCTCTTTCCCAAACCATTACGCTATCACTTTAATGGTCGTGAGGATTTGGCAAATACTCAGAGCAAAATGCAACTCTTTTCAGCTGCCCTCCTCAGACACGATGCCAAGCCTCCGCAAGCTGCGCTTTTAGATATACAAGTCTTACACTAACAAGAGTTGACACCTAAACTGGTGGCATTTTCATGCTTTTGGGTTTACTCGATTATATCCACAATGACGTGAGAGAATGAGCACAGTATTTGTTTGTAAGAGGAGGAAATGATAGATTAGGAAAGCAGGACGAGGCAAGGGGAAGCCTGTGAGCCGTGGCAGTAGGATTAATTCCCTTATGAGTTACTCTCTGCAGTGATGCTATACAGCATGAAAGTAATACCATCTTTTTATGGATTTGACTCAATTTAGATTACCTACATTCAGCAAAGGGATCACGCTGGCTCCTTCTGTTTCTCCTTCCTTTTTTTTTTTTTTTTTTTCATTCCAGTGGCTCTGTCAGAGATGATGTAGGTGAACCAGTGAATAAATTGGAGATTGGCAAAGAAAGACGCGATTAAGAATGAGCCATCTTCGCTCCAAACAGAAACACACACCAACGGGAAAACAATAACAGTGTGTGCTTGGGAGGATCATTAAGGCGAAGGGAGAAGTTTCTCTACAAGTAAAAGAGAGCTGGTTTTGCGGTGGATATAGTGATTTTCAAGGTGATTAAAAAGCCATTAGCGATACGACTCGCAGGTAATTCACAAGGTAGTCATTCAAAACCCAGTTAGAAACCAGGAAGGGCTTCCGACTGAAGAAATGACTGTTATTAGATGGAGTTATTATATCAAATTGCCCAAGTGAGAAAGCTCCCCCACAATCTCCTGTCCACGAGCTAAATCTCTGTCATTTGGAAAGATGGGCTTCATTTCTCCTGAAATCTTCTCATCAAACAGGCGATATCCTGAGAAAAGCTCAAACTTATTTGCCAGGGAATTACTATGTTTAATTAAGTCATATGTTGTCTGCCAACATCCAGGACTTTAACATTCAACAAATAAAAGAGAGCAAACAAGGCGTTGGTACAAGGGAGAGGACAGCTGTCCTCAAAATGATTACTTCCTTTAAAGTTTATGTCAAAATATGTTTGAGGGGGGAAAAAAAACTATTATCAAACTCTGGGAAGCCATTATTTTGGTGTCATCCAGTGGTGCTTATTGAGTTTTACACAGAGTACGCTTTTCTAATGTATATTTGTACTCTACATTGACCACAAACTTCAATTTCAAATTATAATCATGATGTAAATCTATTTCTATTCATGGCTTATTGGCTTCCATCTTTCATTGCAAGCCCCATTATTTTTAGGAGATTGCTTCTTGTTATTTCATGATCCGAGTTCACCAGCCAATCTGGGCACCAAATTCAACAGCGGGATGGGAAGTTGTTCCTCAAAAATCAGGTAAAGCACGACGTTTGTCTGTAGAGATTTTGTAATATTGTATCCATATTTCCCTTCTCTACTGGAATCAACATTTTCATTCCCCTGTGCTTTGGCTTGGAACATTTCAATTTCCCTTCTCTGGCTTCATTGTTTCACCCGTTTCCTTTTGTCTGACCTGCTATATGCCAATTTTGGATTTATTACTTCACCTAAAATAAATCAGAATGAGATTTTTTTATCCAGGATGTGGATAATTGTTGAGGCAAATGCAAAAATATACCCTGACAGACAAGAAGTCAAAACCTAATTTAAAAAAACTGTTCGTCATGCTGTCAGAAAGTTTCATCTGGCTCTCTTCGCCTAATTGGTGGAATCACACATCAATTGGCAAAGTAGTTTATATATCCCTGTCAAACCTCCAGTGGGCAACAACTTTGTGTTTCTCTATTTTGTCTTGCCCAGACGGATTGCAGGTGAGAGCTGTTCAAATTCACAAGATGTGCTTTTGTAAAACTATCCAGACATCCATCTTGGAACATTTTACTCTGCCAAACGTTAACTCAGCTGCCATCTTTTAACTTTGTCTTTTCCTTGTATTGTGGCCAGGTTTGCAGTCCGGGCATGAATGACTTCTGAACAATGGGCAGAGAGGTAGGAAATGCAGTGTTTTCCAAAAAAAAAAAAAAGAGAAATAGCATTCAGTTTTTCTCTAAACACTGCCCAAATCTTCCTTGTATGTCAGACAGCTCGGGTCTTGCACGGAGTGACAGGTTGTCTGGCTTTTTAAGAGCTTTTGCTGTACACATGTGGAAAAACTAAGAAGGACATCATTTTCCGAATATATATATATATATATATATGAGTTTTTGTGCTGGCACATCGAGCCGGGGACACTACGGCGAGCATAAACAAACAGCTATTTTCTTCTGACCTGGTCAAATGACCACGTTTTGATATAGAATAAATGTATTCTTGTCCAACATTTGTGAAATATCCTACTGCCCATGTTTGCATTAAATATGGACTTTCAGCATGCATCAAACCTGGGTCTTATTCTCAGGACAGTGTTTCGGGGTTTGTAGTGCAAGTCTCCTGAAGCTTAACCCTAGAACACTAACGTCAGGTGATTTTCACCCGAGCGATTGTGGTTACGTTATTTTCATTGTGTTGCTTTTGTCTGAGTTGTGTGTGTCCTTGTGTAGCTTCATGCTGCTCACTGACGTTAGTGAAGGTGGGCGTGTCTTCCTGCTCCGATCACTGTTTTTCTCTACAGGCACCTGTTCGGGTGATTTTCACCCGACGTTAGTGATAGTGTGACTATTTTTTCCGGATGGGTTTTAACATTGACTTTTAACATTAATTAACTTTTCCTTCACAGAACAAGACTCACAGAACATGTCCCAGGAACATGTGGACCAAATAACAAGTTCATAGCTCCTTTATTTATGTTTTTAATCATGTTTTATTGACGATTCCCTAATTTTTCACCGGATTTTGAGCCTTTTTTTCAGGGTCTCCCCATGATACCTGTTTATGGTTTTATGAGAAGTTCTATAGGGTAGAATAAAAGAAGAGTACTTCAACTTGCCTTGTATTGTTGTATTTGAATATATTTTGATGAGAAGTATATTTTATCAGGTACATTATATTGGGTGAAATTTACCCGACGTTAGTGATAGTGTGACTATTTTTAACGTTAGTGTTCTAGAGTTAATACACAATTTGCAAACTCTTTGTTCCTGAATTAGAAACACATAAATGCGCTATTGTAGCTCACAGCAGAGAAATAAATCCAGGGAAATTGACATGCTCGCTAAACTAGCTGCCAATCAATCTGTTTGCATGTGGCAGGCTTTCGCTTCAGCAAATTGTCATAATGGACACCGTTATGAGATTTACAGTTTCAAGGACCAGGGGAAGTTTGTGTTAAAACATAATTAGACCTCAAGTGGTGTTTATTCCAACATTGCTTGGTCCTGAATGTTTCGCAACCATGTATTCAAGCTCTTTTATCTCTGGACTGAATGCATGACCTATTTAAGACTTACATTAATTCTCATTTTAATAATAGTGACATATCCTTGTCGCATATTGCGTATCAGGGTTTTCTCTTTATTGGAAGTATCTTCGGTGCCTTAGGACAATTGTACACATATGATATTATAATGTTAAACACAAAGCAGCCAACCTTCTCCGCCTCGTTAAAATGTAACACGTAACAGTCTCAAGGGCTTTGGGGGATTTAACCCCTCTCTGGTTGGCGGTGACAGCGCTCTCGTTTGAGTTAAGAGTTGGTCTGAGACTGGGTTTCGTGGAAATGTGAAAGACCGAAGTGGAAGCTGAGGCTTACGGCGCCCTGAGAAATGACTCCTCTTTGGCCGTGACAGATCGGAGCAGACTGATTCCCTTCAGACTTCAGTCCTTTATTAATGTCCCAGTTCAGGTTTTCTCTAAGGGACGCATGACCGAAGACGATCCCCCGCTTTCATCTCTCAGTTAATGAGAAAAGGCCAGATAACCATTGAGCCCCTCCAGGCTTGAGCCGAGATACGGAGGCCCACTTCTCGTCGTAATCTCTGAACATAAAGCTTCCTGCTCCACTGCCCTGGGATCCAAGACCCCTTCAATAAGTCAATATACACATTTAAACATCATGTCCAAGCCATGTTTGCTCCTGTACTGTATATCAGATGTCTCTTTCTGGGCATGTTCATGCACTCCCCCATGTTTACAGTCCTCAGCGCTGCGTTCAGGAGCTTTAGTTTTTTCTGGCGGCGAAGGACTGAGAGTAATTGTCTGGAACAATCTAACACATTGGAACATGTCAATCAATTTAGTAGGACTGCAGCAACCAATCGATTATAATAAATTGTTGATGAGTTGGGTCTATTTTATGATGCACAGCAACGTCTTCATGGGGAGTTAAACCAGCCAGTGCCTGGGCTTCTGAAGCTCACACGATAAATTACAGGAAATGACGCCTTCTCATTTCCGTCTCCTTCGTCTCTGGGAGTAAGCTTTTGAAAAGTGCCTGAGGCAGAAACTCATGATACAGCAGAGAAAAGATCAAGAGGCAAACGAATGTAACAGACAGAAATACCTTCCTTCTGTTTTCTCTCCGTTTTGTGATGGATCAACGTAACGCTTGATGAAGCTAGCGCCCCGGCTACATGGGTCCATCACAAAATTGAGAGTTTTTCTGTTGGTTATGTTTGTTTTTAAATTAACCTTTGACGGACACAAATCTGCCACAGACGGCAGATTTAGCTCACGCTAATAAGCTGAAAATAATTCATGTTTTGTACATGGTGAGCAAAACACTGTACAAAGGTTAAACCATACTGACAATTAAATGACAGAAAGAGACAACGATCCCTCTGAGCAACAGTTGAATAGTAATAAAATAAATCACGAGTCATTGGTAAAAGAAAATGGACGCTTGGCATCAGAAAGTGTGCAGTTCTGAAACGGAAGAAGTTTCGGTTTCAGTGTCAAGTTCACAAGTGTGTCTATGACAAGGTGGGATATGTTCAGGTATTTTTCTTAAGCAAAGCTATTCTTAAAATGTCAAATGGAAGGTTAGAGTAGGAATTGAAACCGTAATTCAGAATATCAGGTGAACATACCATGGACTGACTGACAAATCACCGTTTAAGACCAGTGAGTAGACTGTAGAGGGCTGCAATGTCGGGGTTCAATAATGATCGAGGGTCAATTATGCTTTTCTGGCCTGGAAAACTATCTTATATTTTTTTCATTTCCAGTGGTTATGATAACAGTGTACTAACCAAAGTAATTGCTGATATCTGAGAACGAGTCGTCAAACTTCCAACAAAGTTTACACACTGAAATGTGTGGGTCAGCTTTGACCCATTGCACTTGCCATAGTTGTGTGCTCACAGTTTTCCTCTGCAAGTAAAAGATTATCAGGCTATCTTTGGTGGTGCTCACGTTTGGGGTTAACTCCAAAAAGTGGGTTGGATAATCCAGCTCAACTGTCTGATTTTCTGACTGCTCACATACCTGCTCAACGATGCTTTTATTTCCCTGCGTGCAACATGTCTGTTTCGTGGTAGAAAATAATTAAAATAGAACGATGTGTCTCCCGAGAGCAATTTGTCCTCCCTGTGGTTACGAGAGATCACAGACTTATTGCGTAATGATATCACAAAGAATGAGCTTTTCTCTTTTTCATTATTTTAATCTCAGCGATCGCTCCTCTGTGTTGCCGGTGATTTATTGAAGAGCCCTTTGGAAACTTGCTCTTAAATTAGAAAAAATTAGCACTTTGATTGTAAATTCCTTTAACAAATTCATGAATGTCAAAACTATTATAAAACAAGCTGCAGAAAAGAAATGCGGCCCATTTCCTAAACTTCTGATAATTTAAATCGGTGTCACTTCACTGACCGGCCTCTACCTCAGGCGCCAAGAGGAGCGCATGGCATTATCATTTAACCGCGGACATCAATATCAATTATCAGTTTTTTCTCGTCCTTCTTCTGCCCCTCCTAAACCGCTCCAATTCCAATCTTCACTCCCATTAACACTTTTTTCTGTATTTGCAAGAGGAGCGACAGAAGGGAAATAGATGTGTGAAACGTATGTTCCAGAAGCAAAGTCTTCTCTCTGCATCCGCAGGTAATTGCATTTTAATTGTTCTGCAGAAAGGGCATTTTACAGTTGAGTGGGTTTGTATATGAGACAGCCTTATTATTCCACTGACCATCGAGTTAACCACTCTGAATGACCACATAAACCGGTTTGAAACTGTATTTATTGCACAGGCTACGGCAGGGGATCCGGCCTGCCAGGGGGTCCAGTCCGGCCCGCGGGATAATTGTTCAAATTTGAAAAAAAAAAAAAAAAATGATTGAAAAAATAAAAAACTTCCTCAGTCAAGATTCAAACCACTGATCCTCTGATTATAAGACATGGATGGTAACCATCGAGCCACAGATGCAATTGATCACAGCATTGACTTTACTGAAGATATTGCCCAACTGCGAGGGAATCTGCAGAGGAGAGCCCAGGCAGGTAAACACTGGGCTGATGTCTGAATTGTTGGTCTTTATGTTTCTAGTTTATTGAAGAAATACCTTAAAATAGAGTTTATCATCCAAAAACCTTCACCAATGATTTAAACAGGGAGAAATATTGTCATTATGTATGCGTTAATATGCTGTGATTTTACTGGTCCGGCCCACTTGAGGTCAAAATGGGCAGCATGCGGCCCCTTAACTAAAATTAGTTTGACACCCCTGGGCTACGGCATCACATGCATGCACACTAACGCAACCTTTTAACAATAACACAGCTCTGACTCGGCATGATTGACCTTGAAACGACTCTGAGCTCATTTATCCTTTTGTCCTGTTGGGGAAAGTTCGACAAGAAAGACCCTGAACCGAAGGAAAAGCTACAAACATAGCATTGCTTGGTAGTAGTTATGGGGCTCAAAGCTGGTATTGTGTTTAAAGGTGGAGCAACTGTTTACAAGTGGAATGCATGATTGAGGGAAGGAGCTTTATTGTTTATTCATTGATCCTAACGGCTTCATTTAGAGTAGCTGGCGTTGGTCAGCTTAGACGTGGAGGTTGATGAGAGGCTCAGCTGTCGAAGCATCTGGCTTTGCATCTTTTTTTTAGGAGATTACTTAATCAGCCTAATTTATCACTGTATGTAAGCTGCATTGTCTCTTCAGAGCATCTGGCACCGCTGATCCATTCAGATTAATTCACCGTCTTTTAGTAGTTTTAGTTTTTCGCTCCATAGTCGGTTTTTAGCTGAACGCCACGTTGAATTCCTCAATGCTCTCACGTTGATGTGGCAATCGAGTACTCAAACTTGCATTTGATACTTACTTATATGATGCCTATGAATTCATCATAACAGTGGTGTTGCGTATAAAATCTCTTTTTTTTTCCACATCTGATTTAAGATTTTACAATGTTTTTTTTCTTTAAAAAGAGCCAGTAGGCGGGGCTTCCAGCGTTTTCCTCTGTGCTCGCATTCTCCTGACATGAGACTGCTTTTTTTTCCCCCCCCCAGGTGTTCGCTGGAATAAATTAGTCGTGCTGCTGCTTTTAATTTACAAGCGGGCAGTGTTTCTTCGCTCGAGGTTGCTGAGGAGACGGTGCCTTTCTTTTTTGGGGGGGAATGAGCTCCTCGCTCTCATTCGCTCCCGCTGCCATGTTGATATTTTACCTGTGTCTGAGGAGAACTTGTTTACGACAGTTAAAAATTGATTTATCGCCCGGTTTTAGTGTGACATTTGTCTTCCAAAAATGTAAAAGTCCAATTACTGTGCGTGTGTCTCCTAAATGTCCTCAAACATCTTTTATTTATTGGTTATGAGACTGTTCCCTAACCCACACTTCACTTCCCTTCACCTTCAGAAATCCAAAACAACCACTTTTTTTTTATCCGGCACTTTTCGAGGTGGGCCTAAAGTTTGCAAACATATAATCCATCCTGTCAACATGATCAACATACAACATAGCAGTGTTTGTTAGGGATGATGCAGGGCCGAGGCCGCCATTACTTTTCAATTTCAGGGTGTAGCCACTGTCTTGCTTTTCTTTCCACTATTGTCAACCTGAACAAAATTCAGTCACTGCTCCGGAGCTGAAAATAAATCTAAACTCCAGGGTTTAAGAAATGCAACAGCTCACTTTCAACACAGCAAACACATCAACTAGTAACGCTTTAAACACGTGTAAAGCTCAGCACTACAAGGAAATGGGAGATTGTGTGCACAGTGTTTAATTAAATTTCCCTGTAATGTTTGGGTTAGATATTTTCAAAGTCGTATAACATTTCCACTAGTGAGCTACGTTTTCTACTAAGTATCTGTGACACTACACGGCTGGATGTATTATTTTTTATCCCACTTGAATTAAAAAGACCCCGCTGCAGTCTGTTTTCTAGCAGATTCTTCACCTGTCCCTCTTGGTATTCAAGCATTGGGCTGGTTTGACATTACGGGGCAGAGAGAAAGAGCGGGACCGGCAGCTAATGGGGCCGAGTCTGTGAGCTGGTCTGCTCCACTCTGTTGACCTCCTCCTACTAAGTGTTAATGTGAAACAAAACAATATTATTCTGTCCAAGGATTCAAGGATAATGTATTCTGATTATGCAACACAGGGTTGCACAATGAAATGCAGCTGTAGCCCATTTGCTACACATGAAAAAAACATGACAAAACAAAACAAAAACAACAAAAAGTAGTGGGATTCCTGTAGTGCATTTTAATCAGGAGACAAGTAAACAGCATTAACAATACAATTCAGTCCTGCAGTCCGTCCATCAAGAGCAGCTTGATCCTGGAAGCCATGATGGAGCCAGGTCACCAAAGCCAAGGGTTGGCTTTTTCATGTATGTGACAATTGTTATAAAGTTTAGGCCTTATTTCACCCATCTTATGTTCCTGCGACTGGACATTAGCCAGGAGTAAACTGGGTAGTGGATTAGCTTAAGGTCCTAGCTGGGTTAGCTTCCATCTCTGCTCTCCTCCTTCTCCTCCTGGGGCGATTCGCTTTGCTTTCGGTGGAGTTTCAACTAGGTTCTGTTTCACTCCATCAGTGAACAACTTCCTACGCCGGGCAAAAGTTCTTTCAGCAACAGAACTGCATAGAGATCCAATGTGCCACCTTGCTACAAGTGAATTTAAGTTGCTCAATGTATCCGTCAATATCCTATTGGGATAAACTTTTACTGCAGACTCCGATCAGGCCTGTTGTTTGTGTGTTGTGTGTCAGGCGCTCCATTGACATTTCTAAATGTAAAGATGATTAAATTGGTCACGTATAACACCAAACATGCAGTAAAAACACACACATTGCTCATATGCCTCTCGCAGCCTAAAGCCTCTGATATCATCTCATTTTTACCTGTGATGAAATAGCAAGCAAAGCTGGCCACAAAATGACCACAGAGTCCTATGTGCTGCACTTTCCACCACTCATTCATTGAAATAAAACTCCTAGACGTGCCGAAGAAAAGTAAGCACAAGACCAGCATTTCATCGGGAGTTTTTTTTCTTCTTATCGCCGGTGAACTGACCCTGATTTACCACTGCTTGACTTTAGCCGGAGCCACAGATATCTCAAAGCTCCAATTGGATTAAAGACAGTGAACTATTGGAATCGAATTGGCTGCAATAGAGTGGTTATGCAGTGGCTTGTATTTCTCAGAAGGCACTAGCCCAGCCCACAGGGAGACGGAGTGTGTGCTGCCGGCGCGTTGAAGAGATCAGAGAGAGGGGATCCTCCTCTGCAGCTCCATTGTAGTCCAGGTAGCATAGATCAAACAGAGCAATCCCCACGGCGCTCCCCAGAAAGTGCTTACCAGGAGGCAATCTCAGGCAGCCCCCAAAAGAGAGGCATGGCATATGGCCTTTTGAAGATAGGAGCTTGAGATTAGAGCATATCCCAAATCAGAGAGCATTGAGAGAGGCTGAACTGCGAGCACGTTGGCGAAAGACGGAGTGACAGATAAGGGAAAAGGCAAAAATCCTAATGCGACAGTTTCGAAGCACACAGCAGAACATTCGAATGAAGACCCGGTTAGATTCCGATCGTCATCGAGGGCTCGAAGCAGAGACGTTTTTCAAGAAGTGACTGGAATTCAATAAAGACGATGCTGAAAAAGTGCAACATCAAGCCTCCCCTCCTTCAGCTCTCTGTGAAATTAGATACATTTCTTGACAGGAGGATGGCTTGTTTTCCACTTTGTGTGGACACACGTTTTCCATCGAGACTAATTTCCTGCTCTATTCTTGTATCTGCTCTATTCAATTGGAGAGAAGAAGAAAAAAATCCATTATACTGTATAATGGCATAATATTTGACAGACTGTAGTAGCAGTGTGTGTGTGTGTGTGTGTGTGTGTGTGTGTGTGTGTGTGTGTGTGTGTGTGTGTGTGTGTTCTTTTTCTCTCTCTCTGACAGCTGTTCCCTGAAGCAGTCCGGAGAGTCGGCCACCGCTGCGATGCCACTTTATCATTCAAACTTCTGAGTAACATAGATACTGCGTCCCTGGATGCTGATGGGGGGTGTGTGTATATATATATATATATATATATATATATATATATATATATATATATATAAGACACCTCACTTGACCGAGACCACTCTGTTTGTGAAGCGATGTCTTGGCGATATTTGGTGTGATAAGATGGCAATTTCAATAAGAGGCTTCAATGGCTTTTTGGCCCCTGTGGGCTTTGGCTTGAGTAGGAGAGATTTATTTCACAGAGGGGAGGCTCGATGAAACGAGGGGCGAGCATTTTCAAAAGTGAGATAAAGCGTGCTGGTTTTTCTTTCTTTTTTTAAGATTTTTTTTGCAAGGGAGTCCTAAGAAGTTTGCTCTGAGTTGATTGGGAGACGGCGGCACACCCATGTTGAAGTGGAACAGTCCTGTGGTCGGTGTCCCATCCATTTTCCACATCGGATGAAGATGGCACAGAGGAAAAGCCAGTGGTGGTTGTGGTGTGTGGTTGGCAGAGGGAAGGAGGGTGTGCGATTTTTGGGGAAAAGTGCCAAGCCCAAAATTAAGATGACAGCAATGACAAGGCTCGATGCCGAACAGATCCACCCCGCTGATGCAAGCCTAACAACCCATAGGCTCCATCTCTATGATGTGTGCGCGCACGTGTCTGCACGCACGTGCGCGTTTGATGTAGCGTGCAATATGCGCGCCTGTTGACAAGATCATGGAGACTCAGTGTCAAAGCCGAGACAGCTGATTGCAGGCTGGAGTAAACACCTGGCATTGCGCTTGTCTCCGGCTGAGGAGAATCATCGCACGTGTGCGTCAACCGGCATGTCAAAATGCAAAAAAACAATGCACGTGAGGCAGACGGGGGCGGGTATCGCAGCATGAGCGAGATGTTGGATTGGCTGTTTGACGTGTTTGCTTAAGTCCAAAAGTTTCTGTTTTTATTTCATTCTCTAAAGCAGCAGCGCTCAACCTTTTTTTTCTTCTTTTTTTCGGATGGACCCCCACCGCGCTGTCAGAGGAACCAGCACCCTTTCACATCAAACACAGATGATTACTTTTAACCATTTATACACAGTTGTTTAAAATTCTCGCTTGCAGGGAACATTCAATTTGTGACTTACTATAAGGATTTTTAGTCATCATTTTCTAGTTGACCTGCTCCAAAATCCTTCAATTTATCCCAAAAGAAACTGTAAAATACTCCCTGGGGCGAACACAGTTAGGAGTCACTGCAGTAAAGAATGGGCTGTGAAAATATTAGTATTAATGGAGGCCCGATAATTGATGGTCAGTAGTTTTAGAATTCAGTAAGGGATCACAACTCGCTCTTTGCTACTTACTTATTCCCCAATTTTCAGTCTGCAGTATTTTACTTTTCACCAAGTCGTCTTTCAATTTGGAGGGGATTTTAAGGGTGAAGTCCCGCTGGAATTGGAAGAGTATTCATAAAGTAGCATGAAAGTTCTTTTTTTTTCTTTCTCTCTTTTTTTTTTTACCATTTTTCATGTGGAAAGTAATTTTGTGTCCTTTCTAAAACAATTTGACTGAGAGATTAGAATGAAGTGAAAGCCCGGTTCACTCGCTGTCCTGCTGCCCGCTCCCTTAAAGTCAGAGGATCTTACATTTCTTCGGGTTTTGGTCTTCGTCTTGGTTCTACATGGTCTCTCCTCTATGCTAATGGAGATTAAGATAACAATAGTGTGAGAGTTATTAGGGAAAATTGCCTCTCCCACTCAAATAAGTGGAGCATTTTTCTTGGTGATAAGGAAAAGAGCCTCTTATTACCTTGACTGGGAGCAAAGATTGGTCTCAAGTATATATTCAAAACGGATATGGATCTCTCCTAATCACAAGCCTCCCCCTGACTGTGAGCCTTTGTGCTTAAAATCAGTCTGGTCAGTAGCTCGGTAGTGGGATATGGAACCAGAGACACGTGATTTACTGCTAATAAAACACACAATGCTCTCAGTACAAAACTCAATACAAGAAAACTTAACAAAAAAGGTGATAAAGACCAATATTTTGTATGAAGGAGAGGAGTGTAAGGTTGTCGGCTGAGGTGAGGACATGAGGATACAGGAAAAGGCAGGGGCTCTTGTTCAAATTTCTAGTAATTACTGCAACTGTCATTTTGTGAAAGTAAAAATACACATCAATTACCCCAGATTGCAACTGTGTCCGCATACGTGTCCACAATGTCGACCTCCATGATCGGATGGCGATCGGATATATGTTGTGGTCAACAGAGCGCCTGTAAAACGGTGGATGAATAATAAAAGTCGTCATGTTTGCTGCTTCCTCTTCCTCCCCGCGGTATTAACCTTGTTTTATTGAGGAACAGCCGCTAACAAAAGCTTCAGTGTGGTGGGATGCTGCGAGTGTGTAAAGCCCAACACCAAATCTGGACCGTTTGCTTGCAAATCCAGCGCACGCACAGCAGAAGATGCCGCTGTGAAACTTTAATTACTTCCTTGTTTTAAAACAGTAGTTGTTCCGGTGGGGGTGCGGTTTACTTGGCAATTATTTGTCGTGAAATGCTCGGTTTATCAAGTCGATTGGACTAAATGAAGGCTTGTGTACGGGAAAATTCATGCAAAAGTTATGGATGGTGGATTCAGACTAGCGCACTTCTTAAAAACTGAGCTGGTCTAATTGCTCTGCTTTCACTGATGCAGTCAGGCAACAAGCCCAATAAAGCACAATAAAGCACAATAAAGCCTAATCTACATGACCTGCATTATTATCTGCAGGATTTGACCAGCCGCTGCACTCCAACGTTGCAGTAAAATCTCAAACGCAGCTTTCTTAAATCGTACCTTGGGCTCCTCCACTGTTTCTCCTCATACTTGCAGGCAACAAGGGAGTTGTCAAGTTATGTATCTGTATAATTAAGAAGAAAAAAACCACAAAAGAATACCAGTGAAGTGAAAACTTGTGATGCAAGTGAAGAGAAGGTCGTGGCTGGAGGCCGGGCGGCGCCTCGGAGGAGACTGGGGGAGTTCAGAGACAATGCAAAGAGAGCCAATAGATCTTATCGCCGATGCATTGTCTTGTCTTCCATTGTAATACGGCCAAATCACGTCAGGGATAAACACAGGATGAATTTTTAAGAGCCTCCTCTCCTTATTTCTATTCCGTCGTATTTTGCCTCTGCTCAAAATGACCTCCGGTAATCTTCAGAGGTGAATATCGCCATTTCCCCGAAACCTGAATACATAAGGAGATTGTGAGACCCAGCGGGGGAGTTGAAGCACAAGTGTTGAATATTACAGTATGTGTATTTCATTAGCGCCTGGCAGTTTGAATGATGTGGTTGGAAATATTAAAAGCAGCGTCGGTCTGCGTGCATTGATCTGAATAGTAAAGGCAACCGTAGCTGTGAACAGAATGCAACAAAGGAACACATCCAGCAGATTGTGAAACCGATCAATGAATATTTGATCAGCGACAGATAGCATCCCGAGAAGGATTTTGAGCTGAAATCAGCTATTTGCTTCAAGGTGAAGAAACCGCATTTGTATCTGACACAAACACATGAGCACAATGAGTGTAATGTATGGAAGTATGTATGATTAATCTAAGATTATGCAGGCGAAGGCTGTCCTGGGAGTGCATGCAGCACACATTTTAAAATGAGAGAAAGCAAGTTGCCTCAGATGTCTGTGAAATGATGTCTGATGCGGGCCGGGACTTTCATCCTTTTTGAGGCAAGGTCGCTCGGCCTTTGGTGTTGTCCATTTTTTGAGGGCGCAAATGCCAAATGTCATGACAGCAAGGCCACGGAAAATAAAGCATTTAACTTGTGGGTGAAGGAGGATTTTAGTTTGAATACATGAGTGAAATCAGTTAAATTAAATACAGTATATATATTATTTTATTTTTTTAAATAATTTATCTATGTAGGCTTTTTTTGCCATGACAGATTTTTGTAAATTTTGTCATTTTTCCTTCTATAAGTAGTTTTCCATTGTAAAGTCCTCTTTTTAGGCTGATACAAAATGAATTGAATAGTTAAATTATGTAATTTGTCTGTTTTAACTGTGTTTATTGTCGTTATTTCCTACTTTGTAGTGTTGTTGCCTCCAGACAGAGTGAATACCGATAAAAGTTCAGTTTTTAATAAAATAGATCTCAGCTCTCTGGCTGTGTTTCAGTTGTTAAATATACATTCATCCTCAAAGTGTTCGTGTTGTAAACGTCAGGGTTTCCAGCAGTTCACCAGGCTCTGCATCAAACCCACTGGTAATGTGCACAGAGTTTCACTTTTCACCCAATAAGAATTCACAAGAAAAGTGTGTATCGCCCTGTGGAGCACTTGGCTTGCTTCAATGAAATCGTAAAGGTAATTATTGCATATTGAGAGTGTGTGAGCAGCAGCATTTGCAGCATTGACAAACTCATAGATTGGGAGCACTGTGGTCAAGCACATCTCTGAGCAGACACTCGAGTTTCTGTCAACTTACAGCTTCATGTAAGAACTCCAAATAAATCATTCCTAAAATGAGGTAGTGGGATTTGCCGGCCAGGCCACAGGTCTGCAACCTGGCCGCAGTTTGACAAGACCTGACCGGCTTGACAGTTTTGATTTATTAAGCAATTCCTGGCTGGTTTTGTCCTCATGGTGTTTTTTTTGGGGTGTGCTTTATCAGCAGGGAGATGGGTTAAGATTTTTGACTAGCTTCTTAAAGCTACATCACTGTTTATGTCTTCATATTAGAGGTTGAGGCGGGCAATATAACGGCATTCCCACCTTAAACAGGTTGTGTTTTGTAGGTTGTAATTTTTAATCTTGTCACTGATTTAAAGAACAGAGGGATCAGTTTATCTTTGACAGAATCATCTCAGTATATTTGTTTCCATTGCCTCAGTGAGTCAATTATTTCCATTGCCATACCTCCTAAACCCCCCCTCCCCGAGGGGACTGATCACTGGGTACCTGTACGATCTGAAATAGGTGTTTAATACAAGACAGCAGACACTAATTAAAATGACAGTTTGACGCTGTATTGGCTTGCTGTCTTCAGGTGTAGCACTGAAGAGATGACCTCTCCTCACGGAGTGGAAATGTAATTTCATGGCCTGTTAGACACTGAACTCCAGACGTAAACAGAGAGGTGTTTGTGCTGACGTCTGACTGCCGCGCGCTCGGACCACAACAGCCCTCGCGCCGCTTCTAGTCCTTCACAGTGAATCCTCTCTGACTTGATGGCTTTTTCGCTCCAGCCTGGAGAGTGTAAACACTGACCGAGTGGATTGAACTTCTCCTAACAAGCACTCTTTAAATAATTATACCCATGGAGATTCGATGGTGTGTGTGTGTGTGTGTGTGTGTGTGTGTGTGTGTGTGTGTGTGTGTGTGTGTGTGTGTGTGTGTGTGTGTGTGTGTGTGTGTGTGTGTGTGTGTGTTATTGGGTGGGATGGGTGAAGGGTTGCAGAAGCCTGGGATTGAGAGAGGGAGGAACTTGAGACCCTTGAATACTACATTTATTCAAGCAATTAATGAAAATGTTTAATGCAACACCATTTGGGGAATAAATATATAAATACATATTTTTCTCCTGCGTCCTGAGGAGAAACCAGCATTAAAAAAAAGTAAAAAAGATGAACAATACATAAATTAAAATGAATTTTGTGATTCAGACCTCCTAAAATATGACCTTTCCATATTCAAATCACAAATCAAAACCCAACTCTTCAGAACTGCTTTTATTGTGTGATTGTGTGTTCTATGTTCTTTTTGTTTTTATTGTATAGCTTTTAGGATGATTTAAAAAAAGGTTTGTAAAGCGCTATTATTATTATTATTATTAAAAACATTGTCGACAGTTACTGAAAAAGTAAACCAAAACAACAACAGTTTGATGCAGGGTAACACTTCAGTATTTTAGTTATAAGCACCTTAGCACTACCATAAGTACTCAAACTGCTGCCATCCTCCATCTCTCTCCATTTAATATGTATAGACGTAGCAGAGATACAGACCAATGCATGCTCGATGGATTTAAAGATGCTGGTAGCACCTGAAGATCTGCCGGCCTTGTAAAAAATTCATTGCGTCTGTGAAAGTAGAATCTGAGGGAAATGCAGAGCCTATAATGAGTCTCTGAAGACATCACAAGTGAGAGAAAACACTGCAAACATATAAAACAATTGATTCCAGTTTCATCCCTGCAGGCTTTCCATCAAAATTGGCAAATTAATCATCTTGTACGTTGCACAACCCTCGTCCCTCAAATGATGGACCGCGTTACCGTCCCGAAATAAAGAGATTTAATAATTCACGGCGTTGACCTTTGTTGAACCTTTTACTTATTCTCTCAGGAAGGGCCTGCTTTCATTCCATCTATTCACTCAGACAGAGTTCAAGACAATATCTGTCTGAGCAAAAAGAGACGAGCCCGTCACAATCAAAGAGGCCCGGAAAATAAACTGTGAATGTCTCCGGACTCTGATGGGGAAATCATACAGATATGGATTATTGCATTGATTCCCATTCTTAAAAAAAAAAAAATAGAAAACAAGGAAGGGAGATTGAAATTGATTTAATAAAAAGATAAAGAATATATAAATAAGCCACGGCTCCTCCAAAAACATCTTCCTTCAATTGTCCCTCAGGAGGAACATAAATGTGTAGCAGTCGTCTGCACGTGTTTCCCTGTGTTGTGTTGGAGAAATAATGCAACGGCTCGAGAAAACAAAGACAAGAATGAGGCAAAGCCGGTCACTGCACGAAAAGGGACTTTGTTTGGCTGGGCGATAATTCAATTTGATAATAATGTATTGTCTTTCAATGACTCGTATCGTGATTGAATCATGGTGACATCGTGATAAACCATTGCGTCATCCAAACTGATAACAATAAGCACGTAATAAATCAAATTTCTGATGAGAAAACACTCAGTTTGTCACTTCATGCCGACTATTTATTTATTTATTGAGAGACCAGAAAACATGCTTTATCTTGATATATGTCATTATCGAGATATGAAATTATTATTAATGTTAATATTAATTAGTTGGCCTAATCTTCCGTTTTGGTTTGCTCAAGGACTTTGGAATGAATACATAACCATTACAAACTACTAAAAAGAAGGGTGCAATTACAGTTGATTGCATTGAATTAGTATTTATTTCCAAAATTAAACAACAAAATACATAATCTGCCGATGCTTCAGAGCAGCGGTCCCCAACCCGGTACCGCAGAGAAAGAATGAATGAAAATACATCCGTCTGTTTGTCTGAGAGGTCAAGAGGTCACGTGATAACGTTACCCCAAAAATTAAACTTAAAAATACATTTAAACTCTGCCGGTGTTCTGGATTAAAATCAAGGCAGAACATCCTGAGTTCGCCGAAAAACTCTGAAACCCTGCCTCCATTTCCAACATCCTGTCTTTGTGAAGCGGGTTTAAGTTAAGGAGTAGGCTGGACTAAAGGTTTAAATTAAGGAGTAGGCTGGACTAAAGGTTTAAGTTAAGGAGTAGGCTGGACTAAAGGTTTAAGTTAAGGAGTAGGCTGGACTAAAGGTTTAAGTTAAGGAGTAGGCTGGACTAAAGGTTTAAATTAAGGAGTAGGCTGGACTAAAGGTTTAAGTTAAGGAGTAGGCTGGACTAAAGGTTTAAGTTAAGGAGTAGGCTGGACTAAAGGTTTAAGTTAAGGAGTAGGCTGGACTAAAGGTTTAAGTTAAGGAGTAGGCTGGACTAAAGGTTTAAATTAAGGAGTAGGCTGGACTAAAGGTTTAAATTAAGGAGTAGGCTGGACTAAAGGTTTAAATTAAGGAGTAGGCTGGACTAAAGACGGGACCGGCTCGTAGCAGAGAAACAAGCTTTTTTTTTTTTAAACCTTTTGGCTTGGGTTACAATAATGAACTATAATTCTATAATTACATGACCCAACTTCTTATTTGCTCCCTACATAATAAGCACAGCTTCTCGATTGAAAAGCTTGTTTGCGTATCTTATCTTATCACTGCAGGTATCTCAGCTACAGGTTTATACACAAACACTTAAATTAATGGTCGAATGAAACAGAATTTCAGTCTTGTTATGCCAAAGCGATTTAAATGTTTAAACTTTATTATGAAGTGACAATGTTAGTATACTATCTGTTCTGCTTGAATGGATAACTTAGTAAAACTGTCAAAATGTTTTTTAAGTTAGGACATAAAGACAACTTTTATTAGTGACACAGGGCGCCACAATGCAGGTATTGATTAGGCCTTTAAATGACAATACATCTCCAGAGTGTAATACTGCCTATAAACCCCTATTATTGAGGTACTTGTCTGTCTCCCGCACCACCTAATGCACTACTGTTCCAGTCCACAAATATTTAAAAGGCTACTTTTATCGCCTGAAGATCAATTTTAAATCCAACCTACACTGCAAAGAGGGGAGTAATCGAGACAATCCTGGTATGGCTACTGCTCCAACGATCTCTCGAGCCCATAAAAAGGTGAACAGCGAACATGTAATGTAGCACCATGCCGGTATTGTTGAGTTTTTTTGTTCCTCTCAGTATGCCAGATCATCTTCCTATTAGTGTCAAATCATAGTGTAGAAATGGAAATATATATACGTTCTACTGTCCGTTACATATGCAATTGACATGCATCTTTGAGTTAAAGCTACAAACCGTCAGCGTTGCTGCTTTGCTTTTAATTTGATCCCCGATGATATCTCCAGGACTTTTCTGGATATGCTACATTAGAATCGCTGCACAATGCAAAAATAATCCTTAGTTTATGCTGGCGCCAACAGCTGTGAAATATTAACTACAGCCGTGTAGCAGCACTGACACTCATTTTCACAACTTTCAGCATTCATGGCAAAGGGAGACAAATCGTACAATGTAATATAAACTACACAATAGCCATTTTAATGGGAAACAAAGCCTGAGATAATTCACTTTTGGCATTTCAATTACCAATTAAGAATAGCTTCATCGTGATTTATTAGTATGAATCTTTTTTTGTTTGTTGTAAAATAAGCTTCTTTAAATGGCTGTGGTTACAAAGGAAGAGACACTTTGTACTGTAGATAGCATAAGATATTCTGCATCAGATGCATTTATTCTACAAATGAAGCTCATCTTGTGTAAAAGGTCAAACATGTTATGGTAAATATACTTGAACTTGTCTAGCGCTCTTTTCGACCACTCAAAGCTCTTTAACTACATGTCCTTGACCCATTCACACTAAGTAACCCATTCATAACCACACAAACACCGAAGGTGCAGCTTTCAAGAGCCGTTTTGGGTCAAGTGTCATGCCCCCAGAACACTTTGACATGGACTGGATCCGGGGATCGAACTGCCGACTCCACAGCCGCCCAATGTGAATCCTTTAAATTCTCTCGAGTCTTGAAATTCACAAGCAAACTGTACTTATGTTCAGTACTCTAGTAGCCTCAATGTTTATATTAACATTCCCCCACTAGAGTAGCACATTGTTTACAAGACCACAATGTTTTTCATAGATCAAGCCACTTATTTTCTCTCTCAAAGTGCACTAGATTGAGGCATTTAACCGAAGAATATGAACATTTTCTCGAGGGTCATCGATTCACTTAACACGGTCTCACAATATCCCGTGGGAAACACCGTAGCACCATTAGCTGCAAGCCACCAGCTCAGCCGTCTCCACCTTGAGAGGCGATTAGATATGCTCTAAATTTAGAATTTAACACCTTTAACTTGAACTCTTATCACATGCACACAGAAGCAAAAAAATAAAAAACAATCTCTAAAACTGAGCCCTTTGAGACATGGCATGTGTAAGCATCTTCAGGCTGAGCAACATTGCTGCTCATGTAGCTGCTGTATGTTCAGCTAAGTCACAAAGAAATTGGGAGGGTTACTTTTCTTTTCAAAATCTTCTCACCATTCTCCTCCCTCTGGCTCATTGGTGGTCTCTCCCTCCCTCGGCCTTGCCCGTCATATCGCTCCTCTGGTCACTCGGATCACCCACCACCACCCCGTGGGTTGGGAGAGATCAGGGAGCACACATGGAGTGGCTGCTATTCATTTTGCCCAGGCAACCTTCACAATAATCCAACAAGACAGCCGTTTAATTGAGCTAACCCTGAGCCCACGGCGAGCCTGCCTGTCCTAGTGTTCTCCTTTCTCAGTGAATACCAAGGAGCCGTCTCACTTCACCTTCATTAGAGGAGCAAAGTCTGAGAGTGCAAGTCTGAACAGTTGAGGTTTTATATTATTCTCTGCTCTTGTCTTTTCTTTGCTCAGTTTTATTATTCTCTGGATTGTTATCTCCATCCTCCTATAGAAGGGAGAAAAAAAAACGGCATGTCAGGGAAGGTTATCAATGGCTATTCTGATGTAGTTTTATTTTTTTGAAAGAAACTCTGGCATATTGTTCACTTTCAACAGGGAGTTACAGCTTGCTGTAGGGAGACATTTTGGAACAAAGGCTGAGAATGAGCTGCCGTGTGAGCCAAAGATAGACTGTGCGAGAGCTGCAGAGGTCATGGAAAAGCACGAGGGCTGCTGGGTCGAAATATCATTCCTGCAACCTTTTGTAGATAAAATGAACCGCCTAATTCACTGCTTTTGGACAATTATGAGGCACAGATAGAGGCTTTCTTCATTCGGCTCATGTGGGCGGCTGTAGCTCAGGGGGATGAGTGGTCGTCCCACAACCACAAGGTAGCAGGCTCGATCCCCAGTCCCCCCATAGCTCACATGTCGAAGTGTCCCTGAGCAAGACACTGAACCCTAAATTGCTCCCCGGGCGCCTCTCAGGGCAGCCCACTGCTCCTTAAGATACCAAGGATGGGTTAAATGCAGAGAACACATTTCATGTATGTATGTACTATGACAAATAAAAAGTATTTCTATTTCTTTCAGTACACGACCTAATTACTAATGAAATAACTCAAGTTTGGACAGAAACTAAAGGTCATACGGCCATTTAAAAATGCAAAATTTCAAGGCAATTTCAATTTGGCCTCATGGAATTGAGGGATTAGTAAATTCGGGAAGTAAATTTGATTTTTGACCCTCAAATTTATGCCATTGATGGTGCAAACCCTTGAGGGTACGGAGAGCCAGAGAATCCAAAGTACAGGAAGCTAGCGTAGCTTATTAGCAGTGTTGCATCGTTCACGTTTTCTACCGTCTTTTGTTGGCGTATTAACTGCTCCACAAAAGAGCAATGGTTTGCAGACAGCTATGAAACAGGAGTCCATGGTACAAAGATGTCTTTTGAGTAAACTGTGTGCACTTAATGACCTGTTGACTGTGATGGGAAAATATCTATATGCTGTATTTTAAACATACATCTCTGTATGCACCTGATGATGTTTTAATAATGATGTGCTCAGATCAATAATTTACTTGCAAGTAGACGTGGAGAGACTGATACACATGGGTTTTGAAGGTATTCAGGTTAATGCCAGGGGCTAATGACCTGTTAACATTCAAAGTACAAACCACGTGGAAGATCTTCAACGAATATGCTGATGTGGAACACACAGTCCAACGTACAGCCACATCTACACCCTAATGGGAACCAATTAGGAATGAGATGGGTCGTAGGGGATGGTCATCTGAAAGTGTATATAAACTGACTGTCGCAGCAATGATATTTTGTAGAAACCTGCACAGGCATTGATGATTCATGACTGTTGAGATTTCTTCCTGCTTGCAAGCATTAATAAACGAACGGAGGCATTTTGTCTTGACCAGAGAAACTCTGCTTGTTATTCATATTTGATTGAAACCTATGAGCTCTCCTCCCGAACGACACAGAATTATTTCCATAACAGTTAGCTAAGCTAACTAGGTAATGAGTTAGCCAGCTACAAGCACTCTCTCACTATATGGTAAAGCTTCTAAAAGCAAAAACCCGCTGTACAACTTTCTGGTGTGACCTTTATAGAAAACTTTTCTTTTTGGAAGAAGCGAACCAGGTCAGGTCGTATCATGGTGACGACGAGGTTTGAGTGGTTTTGTCCAAAGAAGCCGTGATTTGGCAAAAAAAAAAAAAAAAAAAAGAGGAAGTTATCCAGTAAGAGCCCTCGACCTGCAACTCTCCCCATTTTCATATGAATAATCTAAAAGGACGTAAACCCTCATCGGATGAATCGGCCCATTTCTGTGGACAATCCTCCGGCAGGTGAGAATGGCTTGACGAGTGGTCCTCCACCCTGTCGGTCTTTACTCACGTCCTCGCTATCCGCTCTTTAGCTGGCCCCGCTCTCAAAAGCTATCCCTCCACTGCAGGTAATTACACTGCAGCGGCACCGTGGTCAGTAAAAGGCAAGGCCAACCACTCCAGGGGAAGGCGCATGATCCATTAGCTGAGCACAGGGCTCGACGGCCCATTCCTCATTCCCATTTGTCTTCCCCTAAAAAAAAAAAAAAAAACTCCACCACCTCCTCCCCCCCAACTCCGCTTCAGACATATCCCTTACTCTCCTGCTCCATCAAAGATACAGAATGGAGCGCATGCAGAAAAAAAAAAATCAGCTTGAAAGCTCCACAGAGCTACTTTTTATTTTTTTTACATACCTGAATAAAACGAGAGTTACGAAGGTAACTACGGTTCTATGAATCCTGGATGACCGCCAGAGGCAGTGTTTCACACTGGATATGTTCAATATCGCGCTTGCGCAGTTCGAGTAATTTATAACAACAAAGTCACGTGTGACCTCGGGTGACCCCCAGCGGGGTATAACTTCCCGCGTCATCCCGAGCTCGGTTCTGCGGAATCTTCTCGCGAAATCACGGGATTCCGAGTGACCAAGAACTCTGGCGGTCATCCAGGATTCATAGAACCGTAGTTACCTTCGTAACTCTCGTTCTATTTCATCCTTACTGACCGCCAGAGGCAGTGTTTCACACTGGATGACTTATACCAACAAAGTCACGAGGAACGTCAAGGAACCTACCTCGTCTGACTCATGCGGAGGAATTTGGACGAAGAACCACCCCCAGTGGGTGAGGGGTGGCAACGTTCACCCTGTAGTATCTGGTGAACGTGCTCGGTGATGCCCATGAGGCAGCAGCACATATATCCTCCATGGGCACACCTCTCATGGTTGCCCATGACGTGGAGACACTTCCTGGTAGAGTGGCCCCTCACTCTGGATGGCAGCGCACGGCCACTCGCTCTGTAGGCACAGGCAATGGCCTCCACTATCCAGTGGGACAGGCGCTGTTTAGAAAGGGCACAGCCCTTCCTAGGTCCACCATAGCAGACGAAAAGCTGCTCCGACCGCCGTATGCCTGCGGTGGCCTTGACATAGGTTCTGAGGGCCCGCACCGGGCACAGCAGCCCTGACCTCTCCTCCCCCACTGGAGGGTCAAACTGTGCGAGCTGGATAGGCTGGTTGAGGTACAAGCGTGTCAGCACCTTTGGAAGAAATGCTGTATTAGGCCACAGTGTGACCCCTGAGCCGTCTGAGTTCCACCTTAGACAGGATTCGCTCACCGACAGGGCGTGTAGCTCGCCTACTTGTTTCGCCGAAGTGATGGCCAGGAGAAAGACCGTCTTTGCCGATAGCCATCGCAGCTTTGCCTCTGTCAAGGGCTCAAAGGGAGGTGAACATAGGGTGTCAGTACCACGGACAAGTCCCATGGAGGAGCCCTCGGGGTGCTCGGAGGTCGCAGTCGCCGAGCCCCCTTTAAGAAGAGGGACACAAGCTTGTGGCTCCCTACAGTGTCGTTGTCGATCTTAGCATGCTGGCATGAGACAGCAGCCACGTAGACCCTTAGGGTAGAGGGAGACCGGCCCTTATCTAGGAGGGACTGCAGAAATTCGAGTACAGTCGAGGGACCCGCGGCTCCGACCGGTGGTCGCAAGGCTACAGGCGACGAGCTCTCTATACAAGTTCAGCTCCAGCTGATGCTAACACACTAGTTAGCCTGCGCAGCGAGAAGATGAAAAAGAACCGAGCTCGGGATGACGCGGGAAGTTATACCCCGCTGGGGGTCACCCGAGGTCACACGTGACTTTGTTGTTATAAATTACTCGAACTGCGCAAGCGCGATATTGAACATATCCAGTGTGAAACACTGCCTCTGGCGGTCAGTAAGGATGAAATAGAACTGCTTCCTGATAGCCAGCCAGCAATCCGGTATACGCTCTAACTGAATCATCCACTGTGGGAGAATTATGACAAAACAGAGCTCAGCTGCCTTGAATTTAATAAAAGCAAATGCAATATATTTTTCATATGCTGATACTGCTTGAGTCCAAATAATATAAATGGCCCACTCGGGGATGCAGCCTAATGGCTTCGCAGAGTTTCCATGTCCTTTTTCATTTAGTTTCCGATGTCGTGATGACAAAAATAGAGACAAACGCGCAACGAATCGACAACAGAAAGTTCCCACAATCACTGAAGCTCTCACTAGTAAAAGATCTTTTTGTTTGAGACTTTCGCTCCTAATGAGGGAAACGAGTGACAATCACTCATGAAGAAGCAATGAATCTTTCCAATGGCAATTTTCCAAACAGTTACGCTCAACTGCCTGTTACGCAGAGTGACTGCCTTTTGTGCTGCCACGAGTCTCACAGGTGTAATTCAAGAAGGCTCGTTTCACCACCGGCTTGTGTCAAATAAACAAAAAAAACAAAAAAAACAGGAGGAAGAAAAGTGAATTCCTGTAATGACCTTCTCCACAACTAATAAGTAAATCCATTATCGGAGCAACGACGGGGAGAGAAACACAGCCAGAAAGGCTGCAGCTACATGTCACTCTCGTGAGTTGACGCGTCTTGTCTTGTTTAATCAGGCGCAAAGTCTGCACCGATCAATAACCCCGTCCTGCGGGTAAAGGACCACGGGACCACATGTTACATCCCTCTCCAACTACCAGCCCTTATCAGCCGTCTGGTCATCAGTCTGCAAAGTCATCGGTGCTTTAGGTAGATGCTGATACATATATTCCCTTTTCCTGTGCATACATTTACCTGGATGTGGGTGTCGGCTGATTCTGTTTGAAATGGGGTGCAGTTATTACCTATTATTATTATTATTATTATTATTATTATTATTATTATTATTATTATTATTATTGTCTCTCTTGTCAATAGTAAAACATAATAATATAAAAAATTAAAAAAGAATGTCCTTATCTTTTAAAATATATATTTTTATAGAAACCACTGTTGGGGGTTTATACTGTATTTTGTCATTATAACAGACCCTTTACAGCACTCAGGCTACCAAACCATAACCACAACAATAGTCCGCATTTACCAAACCATAATCACAACAATAGTCAGCAAAGCAATTGAAATGGCTTTCATATTAAAAACAGCAAAAGTCTGACTCCATGTTAAAGTAACGTAAAAGCCCAGCAGTTCATGTTTTAAATGTTCTGTTACTCTTGCATCTCGTGGAATTAGCAAGCTAACTAGCCAGCCTCTATGTACATCAGTATATAACTGATATAGCATCGCTATCTCCGGATAATCAGTCATTAACACTTTTTTTAAATTTCCAGTCTCGAGGCATTTCAGCCACAACTCTGGAGTTTCGCTACTCTTTACATTTACAACAGCTCTCTGCATCGCAAGCTACAAATTCTACAAGTGTGGCCACTCGTGTGCATGAAACACTCTCCATGAATAAGAGACGAAGACAAAGGGAAATGCAAGCAGAGTGAATTCTCCTCCATCTGCAGGATAAAGACAACATATTGGGAACAGCAGGAGGAATGAGCGCCCACGCTGACACGGCCCTCTATTTTAACCAAGGTTTCTTTCACGTGGACCTTTTGGATTGAGTCCAAACGGTACAAGAGCCAATAATTGTTTTTCATGTTGTGAGTGATGACCTCTTTGTGTATATTCATACAATTATTCCATAAAAGCATGTGAATATGAATATATGTATACATTTCCCAGATATGTGAATGTGAGATATGATAGCGGTGCGCTTTTGATCCTTTCTGTTTCTCGTTTCTCCTGCTAACCTGCAGAGAAGAATTCAATTCTGCTGACCCTAATCTAAGAGCATGACATGTGGATTAATAACTTGCCTGATATGGAATATGCACAACTTTCTGTCAGCCAGATGAATAGGCTGCAGTCCAACTGAAATAGCATATGGGGAGCTCTGTAATCACAGGAGAGAACACCTCCTTGCTCCACACAAGTCAAACAGAATAAGAAACGAAGAAACACTTAACATAATGAAACATCTGATCCAATCTGTGTTGGGAAGTCTCATGGTGGCAAACTCTCTTTGAACAGCGAACGAGTCCAGTATTCACTCACTTTCTTGCTCTATTTTTTAAGCTCTGCACCAGCTCCTGATAGATAATATCTCACTCAAGCAAGTTGCTAACCTTAGGCAGTTGAGGCAGTTAGCATACAAAACAACTGCTGGGCAGAAATGGTCATTCGTGGTCACATTTAATTAGTACAATACAACTATTTCAGTTACTCGATTCAGTGGAATTATAAGACATAATCAAGAGTATCAAAGGCATACTTTAAAAAGCATTAACACCGCGTTACATTCTTGGTTACATTACAGGGAACGGAATCAGTAAATTAATAGAAAAGAAAATGAATCGCTTGGATCTTTTGATAAGCAATTAATGTCATTTCTGACATGCTTAAAGGCCCAATTGCACTGAAAGCCAAGGTTTATCCAGACAATGTGATTTTGGCATCATGCTATCCATTAGTGCAGTGGTTCTCAACCTTTTTTCAGTGAAATATTTTAATAATACCAGCACAAAGCATCTTTGATACAAATATGTAATACACAGTGCTGTGCCACCAGTGTCTGATTTAATATAGAATGAATCAAATTCAGTTTATGAACAGTGTATGAACTTGTATTTAATTGAATATTTATTAAATAACTATTTTCAAAGGATCTTTTAATGGATGCTAATTTTTATTTGTTTAATCTCACTTACCCTCTGGGGTACATGCAGCCCCATTTGAGAACCACTGCACTAGATGGTGGAGGGTGTATCACTCTGTTTGTAGTTCTTGGGACAACAAACACCCTCAGTCCAGTGGCTCTTGTGCAGTGGTGTTACAGAGTGAAACTTCTCCTTACCTCATTAACAATTAATGTGACCTTGGTGAAAGCAACGGTTGTCTTATTATTCATAATTGACAATTTATTTCTTAAATACATATTAACATTAGCTGCTGCAGCCCTATACAATACGGCTGGTTAGAGCAGAGTTGTGGGCCAGAAAAGCAAAACAATGATTAAAAAAAAAGACTGAAATGTGGTGCAGAGAGGTCGGGTGACACTTCTCTTTGGCTTCTAGGGAGCGACCCTTTCTCCATTAACACAAACACTTGAACCATGGTAAATATAAAATAAATATTGATTTGTGCAGCTCGGTGTACAACAAAGGCTGCCTCAATGTCAACCGATAATGTGTGCTTTAAGTGCACACTGAAATAGTCCATAACAGAAAAAGCATTTAGCTGCTGCTTTCCCGTCAGCGGTTCAGCACCACGTCTAGTGGACAGCTCCCATTAAGCCCGAGCCTCTGGTGTTCACTCACATCCTCGGCCCCGGAGAACGTTGAGCTACAGTACCTTTCCCGAACACAGTGTCTCACATGGAGCTGTCCTTCAGGCTCTGGTGGAGATGAAGAAACTTAAAACCAACACAAACATATCCATTCAAAACAACTCAACTAGAGAAGTTACAATGCCCAAAGGTCGGCCGTCTTGGAACCTCATTTATTTGCCACTCAATGCCATACAAAACATCCAAAAGGTTTCGGTGCATTTACTTTCGTGTTTTGGTGAATTTAATGAAATGGGATCAGGTGGCATTCATTGACTCAAAAGCCCCCAAAACAACTCGAGAGTGTTTAAAGTCTTAGTAGCGATGTAGATATGTCTGAAAAGTGAAATGTTATTTCAAAAGCTAGCATTGTAAGTAAGGCACATACACATATAATATAAAAACCCGCCTCCGGAAAATAATTCACTCTTAACCTTTTACACTCATTCGATTCCTTTGTCCGTGAAGCATTGCAATTACTCTCCCTCTATGAGAGAGTCACACTGATATACGTATACTCCCTCTGGCATAATACTTTATTTCTTTGTCACCAACCTAATCATGAAGGCACATATTCTATACAGCACATAACCCTCTCAGGGAACTGTTCTCACCTTGCGTAGTTCTCACAGTGAACTGTGTGAACAGAACAACAAGCGCTGATTGGATGTTCAGTCTGGTTATTTAACAGTTTAGTGACTTGAGATACATGGTAAGTGTCGGCCTTCAGCGCTTGAATACATCGCATGGATGAAAGACACGAGCTTTAACAACAATAAACTGTCTCTTTATATTTGAAGTATGTGGGGGAGTTTAGGTAAGTGTCCATCATGGAAATGTACAAGTAAAAGCCAGGTAATAGAGTTTTCAAATGAATCCCATTTATTCTCAAATGTGCATGTTGTTATTGTTTCACCACATTCCCTTACCTGTTTGTTGAGTTATTCCCCGGTGGGAACGTACTCTTATTTCACACTGACGTTTAGGATAATTGGGAGCAAGCATTTTCTCCCTGTCCGCTGTTCAAGGAAATGTCAGTCAGCATTAGCATACTCATTTATAGAGCGCTACAGCTGTCCCTGGCTGCTACCTCGCCGACCCTCGCTCTCCGCGCACCCAGCGACCCCTTTCGAGGAGGGTTATCACAACGATTATGAAAAATGACTCCTCAAAAAAAAAAACGACGTGACACATTATCTCAATATTAAGGGAGTTTGAGGGAATAATAAGTTTGGCTTATTAATCAAAGGGGGGTGAGAGGGTGTAAGGGTAAGGAGCAGCCGAGTGAAGTTAAATGCCGCTGTCAATCTCAGCGTGAGTCACTTTTGACTTCGAAGGACATTTCACCTGAATCATGTCACAGTATTTATGGAGACGCCAGCGTCGCAATGGCACTCATAACCCTGAGATTCTCTCTAGAAATTTGCCGGAAACCTCAACATTTGCTTAACACAATGAGCCCATTTATTCTGATCTATGTAAGACGCTTGTGTGGCAAACTGCAGTCTTCAGCAGTTCACCTGTCAGTCTATTAACTGTCACCTGCGTGTTGGGGCACGTGTGCACATATTAATGCTCTTGCATGTGAGCACACGCACACATTTCTTTTAGCACGTTCTAATTTCACCCGCCAGCCCATTAGGGATGTCAGATGAGGAGCGGTAGGCAGATAAACCGTGATTGCCCAGCAAGAAGTATATTATTCTCTATAAGACCGCCTTAAATAAAAGAAAAGAAAGCTTTCAATTCCCCGCACACTTTTCATGAATAAATGATGAGCAGCGTTTGAATGAATCCGTGTCCTTTCTTGGTGTCCTTTCTAAAGTTCGCTAAATGGCAGACACGGTGGTACGAGCTAGGTGCTAGGAGCTAGGTAATCTGATGGCGGGACGCTACGAGGCCGGGCTATTCACTGCATCCCCTTGTTACACGGGCTTCCTCGGCTGGAGGATGCAGATAGCCTCAAAGGTCCCGTATCAAAGCAGGATTTGGAGGCATGGCAGCGAGTATAAATTCTAGTGCTACGTAGTCGCCGCTGCTCCTCGCTTTCTGCTCGCCGGGTTATGATTTGTGGCACGCCAGCCCTGCAACATGAAAGAATAATGCGGTCGCCTTTACAAAACAAAAAGGTCACGCTATCTCGCAAATTCTCACCGAGTTGTAAATCGCCTTGTGTTGTTTGCATACCGAGATTCTACATGTACGCGTATCGCACCCGTTTGCGGGCCCCGCATGCACTTCACACATCTAATTGCGTCGGTCACTGTCATTAAATACTTAAGCAGCTCGAGGGGGCACATTAGCTCGTAGACGTCTCTCAGAAAAGGGAACGGGGACATGTGGGTCTCTCTGCTCCGCAGAACAGACTCACGGGAAAGCCTGCCAAAGGCTAGTGCCAGTCACAGCGCACGCCCGAGCCCAGTCACACAAAGTCAGAGCCACGAGCAGGAGAGAGAAGCAGGGAGCGGGAGAGAGAAAGGCCACTCGCTCAATGAGAGTCTGGGGCAAAGATAAGGGGAGAATTAGCAGTTAATTTGTGGAGAAATTAATCCGTTTTCAGCATGAATCAGAGCCTAACTCTGTGGCATTGTTCAAGGCAGTGAGCGCTCCTATCTCGTGTCCCCAGATATTTGCAGGTCACTACAGAGGAGAGGATTTCAATTTGGTCACTGATGTTGGATCAAGAGAGGGAAGACACAAAAGAAGTCTTTGTTCCAAGCAAGGGGTTCACTGCAAATGGCACGCATCATCTTGGGAGAAATTTCACGGTTGCCAACGCGAGCCACCGCAACGCGCGTCTTTTATAAGTTGTTTTTCATTCAGGGAAACTGAAGGCCCACACAACAGCAAAAACTGAACAAACTGTAATTGGAGCAGCCTCTATTTGATATTGAGCATTTTAATCGCAGATCATTAATGCGGTGCCATTTAAAAAGCCTCCGCATCCCCGGAATATAGAGAAGGTGACATTTAAAAAGCCCCCAGTTCTCCGTCGACACCAAATATTTCGCCAGTTGCTCAAATTAATCCACTGATGACTTGCCTTCGGATATACGAGCTGCACGACATAACAATACGGGAGGATTTTTTATGAAATTATGACACGCCAGGCAAGGTTATGGAGAACCACCGTCGGCTTCTGTTTTCCTTGGCTGCAGCGAAAAAGACTTTACATGACACAGAGAGTGTGTGTGTGAGTGTGTGTGTGTGTGTCCTTGTGGAATGATTCTCCAACTTGATTGACATTCTCTATACAGTGGCACGTCACTGATCTTAGACCTCTCACCTACTTTAAACAATGTATTCAGCTATACCTCATCCATTGTAAGTGTATACTTTATGTCCTCGTATGGGGGATATAAGGAATATAAAGATGAAGATCGCATTTTTGAGCCATGTTCCCAGCTGAGCAGCTGACCTCTGCTTCTCAATGTCAAAGCTCAGGGATGCTCTGAACCTTTTGTGAGGAAGCCTGTATGCCGAGCCGCCTTAACAAAATGGAACGAGCTGCTGTTGTTATGAGTTTTGCAGCGTTTGTCGTCGCCGTGACTATTTCATTTCTGTCTGCTACGTCGGTGACAGCCGTTGACAGTGCGAGGCGTCAGGAAGAGGAAAGAGAGCCATCATTTCCAACAGGGGAGGCGAGCTCTCACTCTCAACCTTTCATCATCCTCGCACCAGTGACTGGATCTGAGAGACAAAGTATTTCACACTATCTGAAGTCTGGATATTAGAGACGGCATTTTATTAGGGCCTCCACAGACCAATGCGTTTTGTGAAATTGCATAATGTATCGGCTATATAAATGAGGGTAGGAGACGGTGTGCCCTCAATACTCTCTTGCAGTGCTCTCAAAAAAGAAAGAAAAGAAAAGGTTTAAAGTGAAGATCGGACCAAAAAGTGAAGGGACATTATCAACAGAATGTGAAGAAGTTGCAGTGTTGACTTTATATCAAATAGGTATATGTAGCCACTGAAATGAGCATGCTAACCAGCTAGCCACAGCCCGTCCTGTCTTGCAATACCACTTGTAACTTCGGGAGGCGATAGTGAGCGGCTGTATCCAGTTTTATCTCTCAGTACTTTCCAACTTCTTTTCCTGTCTGTGCCATTAAACCCCAAGCCCATTTGTTACTCACAAAGATGTAACTTTACTTGAAAAAATATCACATATATATATATATATATATATATATATATTAATTTTTGTTTAGAATAACAACATTTGGGAGAAGACATTTAGCAGACATTACTCAAATAAGAACAAGTTGTACATTCTGGACTAGTTCCAGTTTAATTTGGTGCTGTAGTGAGTATATACAGTAGCAGGAAGGTGTATGAATTAATGACTAAAATAAACTACAGCTCCAACGTTCATCAAGATGAAGATGTAACTCTTCGTGTTACTTTTCCAGCCATCTGTGCTCCTTCTCCATCAATGTTGCATGAAAATGAGATGCATTCTCCTTCGCTTTCTTCTCATGATGACAGAACAAAAAAATCAAAAAAACACACACATAAGACGTAGCAAGCAAAGGCATTCAAAGTAATCTGCGCGGCACCTGCTTCTTAAGATATTGAGCTTTCATAGCCTTACTACTGAGGATTAAGTAAAACATATAACAAAACATACAAACATACATACACACAGTCCTCATAGTCCATTTGCATGATTTACCGAGGCCCCCTGCAGAAAACCTTTCGACGAGGTTTAATTAGTGTGCGTTTTACACCGTTTTTCATGCTCAAAAGGTGATGAATTGTATAATTAAAGGGCTCACAATGTAAATCAATGGGGCAGAAAGAGAGAAGGTAATTAAACAGAGCCCTGGCTGGCATCATGATGTTCTGACTTCCATGGGACTCCTCCCACGCCACTCCATCAAAGAGGGATGCAGTTTGGCGGAAAGGGTTTAGTCCAGCAACGCGGCATCTGCAATGGTGTCTCAGATTGTGTTTTGATAGAGCTGCATGTTTGCTTTCCCTGCAGCCCGTAGAGAGGCAAGGAATTGCTCTTAAACGAGTCAGTGTCAAGTATTTTTCCTCATCCTACCTGATGAAAATGTCAGGACTCAGCACAGTCCTGCTGGGCTCATGTCTCCATCCTTAAACTGCATTTCCCCCCTCAAATCCCAGGAATTCTCCTGGGATTTATGACATTTTAGAGCTATGAAAAGCTGAAAATACTGATGTGACAGACCTCATTTGCAGTCTTAGTCCCAGTGCTCAACAGACTCGACGCATTGGGTGTTCTGCCACTTGAGCAGCCAAATATAAAGTTTTTTTTTTTTTTTTTTGGCCAACTGTCCCAGAGTTTCCTGAGATTGCCAGGGATGTCGGTTGGGGTGCAGATGTGTGGTAATTGAGTTTGGAATGGGCTGTTTGAGGTGGAGCTGCCGCTACGCAGTTCAGTCATAGCTATCCTCCCAATTTTCTCTCTCTCTCTCTAAGGAGTTCTCGCCCCAGGGGGTGTGTAAGCGAGTGGACTATGGCTGACTGTTACTGTTGCATGGAGTTACAGATGACACTACTCTACTCTTATTGAGAGTTGCCCACATCCTGTTCTCACTTACTCTATTGTAGCTTCCTGTGCTAACAAGATTCACCACTGACTTAGATGCAGGGATCCTTATAATTATCTCCTTTGGCTCTTTAATTACAGCATATGTGTAATTATTTCTTCATCTCTTTCATGTTGAGCATTAGGATTCTCTTAAAATAGGGTTTTAAAGGATATTTATGACTTTGGTCGTATTTCAGTAGTCGTCAGTGGTCAACATTTTCCTTGGATCAAACTGTATTCACCAAAATAATTCAAGCGAACGGACCTGAAAATTGCTAGAAATGCTTCATTGTACTGGAGAACTGTGCATGCATTACTACTGACAATGACTGAACCAGGATGTCAGCCTATATGCAGTTTGGCTAATCATTTTTGGCTAATCCTTTTAATGTTCACCTTTTTTTTTTTTTGGGCTAACCTGGGGATTTGTTCATAACCTGCCTGTTCATCTGACTGCTTGTATTGTTTTCCCTGTTGGATGCTGCAGTGTCCCCAAAATCAGGAAAATAAAACCCAACGCAGGTTCCCTGAGTAAAATTCCTGTGTATTCTTTGACTGCCATCATTCTTAAAGGACTTTCAAACTCAAATCCGTTGCTTAGCGAATCTTGAAATGACGCAGATGGGTTAGCATTGGAGTTAGTTGAAAGTGTGTCTCATACAGGAACTAAACAAGCCCTGTGTGTCAGTATCACGGCGATCAGTATTTGACACCCTGGGAGTTCAATTCAATTCAGTTTATTTTATATAGCCCAACATCACAAATACAAGTTTGCCTCGGAGGGCTTTACAATCTGTACACATAACATCCCTGTCCCGGGACCTCACATCGGATCAGGAAAAACTCCCCTAGAAAGATAGTAAAAACCCTTTCACAGGGAAAAAAGGGAAGAAACCTGAGGGAGAGCAACAGAGGAGGATCCCTCTCCCCGGATGGACAGAAGCAATAGATGTCATGTGGCCAGAATGAATAGCGTAGTTACAGCACATTCAATGAATATGACAGAAATTATTCATATAATGAGTATTAGGCATGGTCCATGATCCTGATAATCCATGAAGCAGAAGGCGGTAGTAAGACCAGTTTAGCTGAAAAGATGTCCAATATATTTGTGCCGTCTGTAAAAAATAACCTGTTGAGTAGAGTGCTGGTAGGTAGATTGTATCACTGTTGGAGAGAACCAGGCTAAGTATTTTCCCTCATCTTCACCATTTGTGCTAAGCTAAGCAAACCGGCTAATCGCGGTAGCTTAATATTTACCGCACAGGCATGAAAGTGTTATCAATCTTCTCGTTTGACTCCCTATTAACGGAGCGAATACGAGTATTTCTGTGACGGATTTGATTGAGGTGGAAACATGCAGCCTAAAAGCTAGCGCCCAAAAGCTAGCTAGAGAATGAATGTTGAAACTGATGTTGGAGACAAAGTAGCCAGCAGTTGTTGTCTTTTCAGCCCTGACCTTACACTTCTCTTGTGAGTGACTTCCACTGTCGCAGGGCAGACAATCACAAAGTTATCCAGGAGACATGTGTTATACTGTGCAATTATAATCTAGATTTAGAGACCTTTCTCTCTCCTTTATACGGCTCTACAGACATGTTCTGAAAGGTGTGAGGTTATCAATGCACTTGCCAGAAAATAATGATTGGAATCCTATACCACATCGCCCATTCCTCTCTGTTTGTTCTGATGTCCACGGCTGTAGTTGTGCAGCGTGGGCGGCTGTCACCCAACGTCAGCCGACAGCAGGTGGAGCACCACATGAGCACCTGGCACAAGCAGCAAAGAAAAACATGGATTAATCTATTATGAGAGACAAACACACTCTTTAGAAAGAGACTGACACATATGCCTTTAGTAGCAGTTCCTATGTAAGAGGGTGCATCTTGGACATCCAGGCGTAAGTTGTAAAGGACGTCTTTATGTCTCTGAAAGCACAGAAATACATGCACATCAGCGTAACCGCATGCTGTTTTGGTCTCCTGAATAATTAACATTTCCTTCTCTTATACAAATACATATCATGTCTGTTTGTACTGTTACTAACAGATAGATTCACGCTGGCGACATTCTGCACATTCACATAACTTTTTCTCACGAGCTACATGGTGGTTACCATTCTGGCCTTCTCGTTAGCCGGGTGCAAGCTAGGTGATGCACTATGTCACCCGACACGTTATTACATTCAACTCGCAAAACTCATAGTTGCATTCCTGATAATCCGTTACTCTTACAGTTTTGATCCGTCTGTGTCGCCACTTTTTATACAGTTTTTCTGAAAGTAACCCCCTCGCTTCCAAAGGACCCCGAAGCTGACAGAAGTGCCCGCATGCAGCTTTACTCATTGTAACTAAACATTAACCTACGAAAACCATTGCAGATGAACTTATTCCTGGTGAATAAACAAAACGATTAACAAAAGAAATAAGAAATAAATGAAAATACATGAGAATATGGGATATGTCTATGTCCAGTTCCTATTGTTGTGCCTAACAATAATACAACAGTCTTGTAGGTATAACACAGGGAGCATTATCTGCCACTTCTCTCAGATTCATACCAATGTGTATAACACCAAACTTTTTCTTTGTGTATCTTTTTATCTCTCGGTTCCTTTCATTGCACAAAGCCATAGCTTCGGCATTGTGTGAAGCAGGCAGCAAAAGCAAGGCCATTACTGAACAATATAAAGATTACATACATGACGGGGCAACACAAATGGAAGCCATGCAAAAGGTTCATAGGCGGACACTTCTTTGTGTGGGTGAAATATCTGCCTGAGACCATAATGAGAACAGCGTGATATATTCGAGCAAACTAACTACATCAAAAAGATTCACAAAAGAATAATGTGTGTTGCTCCTGTAAATGTCTACAGGCTAGCATTTTGATAACTAGTGTGTAGACTGATAAACAAAACCTCAGCTTTGTCTTTAAATACTTAAACCACCCGCCTTGTTATCTCTTCATACTCAGTAGACACGTACTGTATAACAGCTGGAAAATAGCACATTGCAGACAGTAACAGTAAACAGAACATCAAGTGAGTTCTTAACTGTTAAGGAAGCTACAACCAAACAAGCAACTATGTTGAAAGTGTGTGTGTGTGTGTGTGTGTGTGTGTGTGTTTTTCTTCCTTTTGCAATCACTCACAAGCACAAAAAGTAATTGGGTTTACATTATTCTTCGAAAAGCAGACATAATTTGTCCCGCACTAAAAATCAACGGGGGCAAAGCTCAGAACTGTGTGCAAATTTGATTTCATGTGCTCCAGGGGAATTGAATAAGGCTGTTGATGGAAGTGGCACAGAAGGGGGACGGGGATATGAGAGTAGGCAGCCACCGTTTCTTGGAGGGGTTACAATTTAGAGGGCGGAGCAGATGGATGGCCAGCAATCAAACAGCTGCTGTAATCAATTCAGCACGAGAGTTCATCACGAGTCGGTCCGACGGGGAGAGTGGAAGAGAAACAACCAGGCTGAAGGCTTGCCACACTCGGATCAGGTTTCTTATTTAAATATATGTGTGCAGAATAATAGTGCATGGAAATGTATAGACATTCAAGAAATTAGAGCGCAGCATGATATTCTAGTTGCGTTTTTAGCCGTCATAGCTGCATGGCTCTAGTGGAGGGCAATGCCAGTCTGTGGTTTAGTTCACTACTTTAGTCCAATACAATATCTGAGCAAGTATTACATATGTGGCCATGATATTTTGGGCAAACCTCATTGGTTCACAGTAGATGAAGCCAGCTAAATTTCATGATCCCTTGACTTTTCCTCTCCCGCCACCGTGAGTCAAATGTCTCGACAACTAGATGGATTGTCCTGCAATGCGGTTTCGACATTTATGTCCCCCTCAGGATGAATAAAAAAACTTTGGTTTATGACCAAACACCTGCAAAACTAATGACATCCCCATCAGCCTCAGCTGTTTTTTTTTTAATGCTCATTATGAAATGTTAGCATGCTTCAAGCGTCACAGGTGGCAACAATGTTAAACATTATCCCTGCATAAAGCATCGGCATTAGCATTGCAATTGTAAGGATGCTGATGCTGTGTGTGTGTGTGTGTGTGTGTGTGTGTGTGTGTGTGTGTGTGTGTGTGTGTGTGTGTATATATGCATATACATACATACATTATCTGTCCGCTATCATCCATTCTATGTATATATATTCAGTATTTATTTCGTTGCACTATTTGTATAAATGAAACTAAACAGAAGTTCATTCCTGTAGTAAATTTTTTGGTTTGGTCCAGCAGGTCTGGCTGGGTGGTCGGCTGTGTTTTCATCTCAAGGTCCGCTTCACGATTATTAATCCAATCCCCATGCTTCCTTCCCCGATGTTTTCTGTATGAGTCATACACCATTAGTGCTCCAGTAATAAAGTTGAAAAGACAGTAGATCACTCAAAAATGAAAGAAAATTCATGGGAGCTACCGGCAGCAGCATGTACATTTGCCAATGCTGCCATAGCAATGTTTTATTTTGTATTTCATAGTTGTTTAATGCAGGCTATATATTGCTATATATAGTTAAAAACACACACATATATATATATATATATATATATATATATATATATTATATACAGTATATATGTCAAATTAAGTAAATTCCTTATTTATGCATGCATACTTGGCTGATAATGGTGATTGTGGGTCTGATTTTAAGCATCACTGTGCAAGTAGCCTCACATAACAGCTAGCAAGAGTTAATTGTTAGTATTGCCACTAGAGCTGTTTGATTTCTTCTAATCAATACTGTGAAATGCACCAAAATACATAGCTTGTTAGTTGAAAGTGCAGACATGTTAAATGTAAGCAATTGCTGTGCCTATCCGAAGCCAATGTTGCACAGTTAACCTAATGCTGCCTCTCTTTCTTCCACTTTCTTCTCTGCAGCTCACAGGCTCTGTGATTGTGGCCTTTCATTCACCTGCTAAACCATTGTTCTGCAAGTCACATTTCCATCCGGACACAATTCTATGGACCTCTCTGAATGCACTCCAGTGGTTGACACAGCAAGCACATTACTGTTTTTTTCACTGGTCAGTCAAGAAGTTGGCTGCACAGTTTATAACACATCGTCTACAGTCTCCAGGGCATTGCTGACCTTTAGGAAGGAAGAGTTAAACAGACCAACAAAACAATTCCATTACTCTGATTAATTGATGTTGAATGCTTTCAGGGAATTGGCTAAAGGGGGTAAATGGGGGTTTATGTTGGAAAAAAAACAAAACACTCAGCACTCAGATGATTGGAGTTAAAGCTAAGACATAAATGGTTTCATGTACATTGATGAATGGACGGCCGAACGCAGGGCTGCACAGTTAGGGTACCCAGGTTGGCATAAGCAACCATTAGTGAGACATTGGCGACCAATGGTTGTTATCAGTGGTAAGCACTGTTTAACCACTTCAAAGACTAGGACAAAAAAACCTGCACCCCAAAGATATTTTACAAATTTTCTTTGCATTAATGATGTTTTAATATTGCTGTTACAGATAGAACCGGACCCAGACAACACTGCAATTAAGTTGTTTGTCATTTGAATCAATTTGCAGTCTTGCAAGGCGAAGTATCCCCGCGTAAGATGACAATTGTGTGAAATAATGTTGTACTGCAAAACATGTACAGACCTGTGATAAAGCCTCCTCCTCAGTATGTTGTTGAGCTGTGACCTTGTACTGCTTTGAACCTGTGTCTGTATATATACAGTATATGGTGACTGTAAATACTACCCCAATACAACCATATTTTAGAAAAAAGGTGTTAAAATTAAATAAGCAGCAAGTGGAAAATATAGTTGCTGTTAATTAACACCATCATGCAACTTTATGAGGTAAACACGCAACAGTGGTTATATATATATATTGTATATATATATATGTGTATATATATATATATATATATATATATATATATATATATATATATATATATATATATATATATATATATATCATCATATCATTCACTATAGACAGCACATTAAGTGTAGCACCAGGGACAAAAACACACTGGACCACTGCTACACTGTACTGAAGGATGCATACCGCTCAGTCCCTCGTGCAGCTTTGGGACTCTCTGATCACTGTCTGGTGCATCTTCTCCCGTCCTACAGACAGAAACTAAAATCTGCAAAGCCTGTGGTGAAGACGGTGAAGAGATGGACCAACGAGGCCAAGCTGGAGCTACAGTCCTGCTTTGCCTCCACTGATTGGAGTGTTTTTGAGGCTGCTGCTACAGACCTGGATGAGCTAACTGACACTGTGACGTCATATATCAGTTTTTGTGAGGACATGTGTGTGCCGACAAAAACCTTCTGCACATTCAACAACAATAAACCCTGGTTCACTGCTAAACTCAGGCAGCTTCGTCGTGCCAAAGAGGAGGCCTACAGAGGGGGGGACAGGACTCTGTACAACCAGGCCAGAAACACACTAACGAGGGAGATCAAGGTAGCTAAGAAGAGCTACACGGATAAGCTGGAAAAAAAGTTTTCAGCCAACGACCCCTCGTCAGTTTGGAGAGGCCTGGAAGTACTCACCAACTACAAGAGACCATCTCCCCCCACTGAGGACAATCACCGACTGGCTGACGACCTGAATGTGTTCTATTGTAGGTTTGACAAGCCCACTTCCACCCCGCCCAACTGCCCCATCATCGAACAATCACCTCCACTCTCTGCCTCACCTCTCCCATCCAACCCCCTACCGGCACTGAGGATCTGCGAAGGGGATGTGAGTCGGCTCTTTCAGAGACAAAAGATCAGGAAGGCTCCGGGCCCAGATGGTGTGTCCCCCTCCTGCCTGAAAGTCTGTGCTGACCAGCTGGCCCCCATCTTCACGGAGATCTTCAACCGATCACTGGAGCTGTGTGAAGTCCCTTCCTGCTTCAAGCGCTCCTTGATCATCCCGGTCCCCAAGAAATCCTCCATCACAGGATTAAATGACTACAGACCCGTCGCCCTGACGTCTGTGGTCATGAAGTCCTTTGAGAGGCTGGTGTTGACCCATCTGAAGGACATCACAGGGCCCCTGCTGGACCCCCTGCAGTTTGCCTACCGTGCAAACAGGTCGGTGGATGATGCAGTAAATATGGGACTGCACCATATTCTGCAACACCTCGACTCCCCAGGGAGATATGCAAGGGTTCTGTTTGTGGACTTCAGCTCTGCATTTAACACGATCATCCCGGAGGTTCTTCAACCCAAACTCTCCCAGCTCACCGTGCCAGCCCCCACCTGCCGATGGATCACAAACTTCCTGACAGACAGGACGCAGCAGGTGAGGCTGGGAAAAATCATATCCAGCACCCGGACTATAAGCACTGGCGCCCCCCAGGGATGTGTGCTCTCTCCACTGCTCTTCTCCCTCTACACCAACGACTGCACCTCAGGGGACCCATCTGTTAAACTCCTGAAGTTCGCAGACGACACAACGGTCATCGGCCTCATCAGCGACGGGGACGAGTCTGCGTACAGACGGGAGGTTGAACAGCTGGTTCTCTGGTGTGGTCAGAACCACCTGGAGCTGAACAAGGCCAAAACTGTAGAGATGACAGTGGACTTCAGGAGGAGCCCCCCAACACTACCCCCCCTCACAATACACAACAGCACTGTTTCTGCGGTGGAGACCTTCAAGTTTCTGGGATCCACAATCTCCCGGGACCTGAAGTGGACCGCCAACATCAACACCATCCGGAAAAAGGCCCAGCAGAGGTTGTACTTCCTGCGCCAGCTCAGGAAATTCAACCTGCCTCAGGAGCTGCTGATCCTGTTCTACACCGCCATCATCCAGTCTGTCCTCTGCTCCTCCATCACTGTGTGGTTTGGATCGGCCACCAAACAGGACAGAGTCAGACTACAGCGGATCGTCAGGTCTGCAGAGAGAACCATTGGTTCCAGCCTGCCCTCCATCCTGGACTTGCACACCGCCAGAGTCAGGAAGCGGGCTGTAAAGATCACCACAGACCCCTCACACCCTGGACACAAGCTGTTCCAACTCCTCCCCTCTGGAAGGCGCTACAGAGCACTGTACGCCAAAACCACCAGACACAGAAACAGCTTCTTCCCACTGGCCGTCACTCTGATGAACAGTTAAACAGACTCTTCATCTGCACTATCTGCACTTTTTTGTTGTTTTACTACTGTCTTTAATGTCCTTTTTATATTTTTATATTTATCTTGTATATTGTGTGTGGAAAAAAAAGTACGAGAGCCAGTGAAACCGGAGTCAAATTCCATGTATGTGAAAATTTACATGGCCATTAAAGCTGATTCTGATTCTGATTCTGATTCTGATTTATATATATATATATTAACATGGTATGATTTAGATTTATGATTTAGTCAGTCTTCAGCATTTTTAGATAGTCGACAGTGCTGCTCTTAAAGATGGAGTCTCGTCGGCCACCTGCGGAGCCTGGGCAACTGGGGACCCCGCAAAGAATTGGGATGGCGACAGCAAAGGAAGCGAGCAGGTTTGAAATGATGACAGAGGAGCGAGTGTGGCACCGCCAGGACGGGAGGAAGGGGGAGAAAGCCAGACTGCGCCTGACTGCGCATGAGTAAGGGAATGAACAAACAAGAAGACTGATGTCTTCAGTTACTGTGCTTTATGGATGATATTCAAAGCGTGGCCCTGCATTTATCACACCACTCCCGCTGTGGCGCTGTCACCGCGACACATCAGGTAATGGCGGAGGGGGCTGCGTTAGCATAAGGGCATGTGAGGTGACAGCTGGGAATGGATGAGCAAGTGTGCGTTCATGTGCTGGGAAATGACAAACAATGAATTGTGAAGAAAGAGGATGTCTACAGTAAGGGGAATGAGGAGAGATGAGTCTCAGTTGTTCAGCTATAACCCTCCCTCCGCCATACTCTCCCATCCTTTCTTGGGATTATCAAGTCTGCCAACTCACTGATACATGAGGGATTCTATTAATTAACACTTTGGACCGTTATCTTTTTCTCTTGGTCCCTGGAGGATTCGGGGAAGCAGCCCAGGGACGAGCCGTCAGAGGTGGAAATGAGACCTGCTGGAAAAGGTGAAAAGCAGCTCAGTCCACCAGGGTGTGATGACACGGGTGCAACACCTCTGGGGGACTTTCTGTATGTATCAAAGTGTCCGCGTCAGAGATGGCGCTGCAGCCGGTGAGTTTCCTCTCACATTATGGTATGCCGATGAGTCATGGCGTTCAAACGGACTGTCACCCGCACTGAAGCTCGGGGACACTCGGGAGGCGGCGAACAAACACTAGCGATTAGCATTAAAGATGTAGCTGTTTCACAACTACCTAGACCGGCAGTGGAGAGCCCACAGCCTCACGCTGGGCTGCCAGACTTTACTGCCATGTATAAGTGAAAAGACTGTTGAGCTAATAAAACTATGGTTTTATGATTGTTCTTTTTAAGCGACGGGGGGGGGGGGAACCCAAATAAATGAAGAGGTAGATATAGATCTCTTTGAGTGTTACTGTGGTATGAATATAAAAAAAGATGTCGTTAAAAAAAACTAGTTTTACAGCAGCTAGCTTGCCATACACCTATCATTAAACAGTCACTTGATTTTATGAGGAGTTTTATCCACGCATGCCTCTGAGGTATAACGGAGGGTCCATTGATGTGGCATATATAGCTGTCCCATCAGATGTTAATACACCTCCTAGATTTGCTTTCCATGTAGAACTACTATACGCTTGCTTAATTGATCCAATCAACAAGGCAAGAAGCAGGAGAAGAGCTCTGGAGGGACCCCTCTGACAGTTTACATTTGATGGACTGAGCCTTTCTTCTATTGACTAGAACAGAAGCACACAGGGAGTCTCGCTGGATCCACAGCCGCAGTCAGACATGTTCTACAAACATGAGATCGTCGTATGCTGTCAGTCAACTATGAGCCAGTCTGCCTCTATGCCGTGCTCATATCAAACAGCAGAGGGGTTCACAGACAAGAAATGCTAAACTCTGCCATACATCACCTCCAGCAATTACTATTTGCTACAGCTCTTGCACATTCCTCACGGTTAAGCCCACAAGACATGTCATATCATTTTCACACTCAAAGCAACAGCATATGCAGAATACATCAATTTTGCAGAAGCAGCTGCTTTGATATTTCAGCTGTGACTGTTTGGATATCCATGTGGCTCAGTTTGAAGACGACTTTTGTCTTTAATTTCTTGCTCCTTGATGCGGTTTATGTACAGCTTGTTTGGATGTGTCTCTGGACCTTCTGGTAACAATGTATGAACAGTGAAGTGTGACCTGTCATCTCTAGACGGGGCATGTCCAGACAGGTTCGTCACATTGAGGACAGCTGTACAGCTCCCCGTCACACTGTAGGGGCGCTGGTGACAGCAAGAAGTTACAGAATGATAATTAATTAGCATTCTTAGCTCGCAGGTTTGTTCAAACAGCTGAAAGACCAAGACAAGGTTACTAGAAACACAGCTTATCAGTAATATCTGAACTCATCGGCCCACCTTCTGCAGTCCGACTAGCAACTTGAGATGCAAGACTGAAACTGAGAGACAGCTTTGCCAAAGCGCCGAACACTATCGGCCAAAACTACTCGGATTAAAAAAGAAAATCCCGAACGCTTTCGATACCAACATATTTTCCTGTTCCCTGTAGTCTTAACATATGAATGCAGCATCTGTGTGTAGAGATTAATGTAACCCTAGCTGGGCTGCGCTAATTAGACCCCATGAAGACTAAACTAAATCAACAGGAAACTGTTTATGATAACAGCTAACAATTAGATTAAGTAACACCAACCAGGAGCTTTATGTAACATTCTGAACATTAATATTTCAGCTACAACTATTATCTATGTAAATATGTAATGTCTACCTGAGCAGAGAATGAAGTGAGCGTGCCTCAGTCACTGGCTGGCTCTCGGCCGCCGCTCTGCACTGCTCTCATACACGGTGGTTATAGCTAATCATGCTAGCTGGGCATGGCAGGAAATTAGCACCACCCTTCTGTTTCCCCATCAGGTAAACACTCTAACCTTTGTTAGCGCCGTTAGCTATGAACTGCTGCCTTGCCACCGCCATGTTGAGAGCCATTGAGAGGCAAACCAAATGCTACCGATCCTGTATCTGGCACCTTTAACTATTATCTATGGATTTTTATTGAAAAAAAAGAAGAGGAAAACCAACACATCACCATCCACATCCATCCGTTTCCCGCTGATTAACATGCAGCCACATAAAACACAATGTGCCCTCTGAGCCGTAGGGATTATTGCCACCACCCAAAATGCCAGTTTCAATTACTGACATTTAAATTGCCCAGCGACCCATCATGGCTCTTTCTTCACCCCACCCTTCAACCCACAAAAAAATCCCATCCCAAAATCGCCTCTGGATCACAATCTCATCAGAGCTGTAAAAGAAACCGCAAATTGATTACAACTGGAATTTAGGCTTTAGATTTCTTCATTATTTCTCAGCAGCAATGCAACTGAATCACTTGTGCCCCGAGTTAAACATGCAGGAGCAAGATTTATTTTAAGACCACCTTCTTGGTAAACTTTATTTTTTATTTATTTTTAAAATCGACTTGCTGGCCATCAATTTCTCTTGGTAGAGACGGGAAATATTCTGAACACATAGAACGGTGTGTGGAAGGCTGGCTGAATTCAGCCTGTTTATTCACAGTGCTTACCTTGTGCATAATGTGTATTCCTAATGACTGCGTACCAAGACCCACTTCTGGCTGTGGTCACAGTGAGAGGACAGAAAGGATGTTTGTATTTGGAGTCACATTCAGACCCTGTGTAGATGCATATAGATCACAACTGAGAGAATCAATCATAGGCGTACACGGACACATAAACACACTCACCGTTCTCCTCATTCTATATATATTCTATATCTAATCTGTTCAGTTGTTTCTAGTAGCATTCCACACTTAAGATTCACTGGCCAGCATCCATCTCAATATGGCTGTAGTACATCTTAAACTGTGACCAAGGGAGCAGGAGGAGCGATTACGGTCTCCCCCTACCCCGCCACCTGCGTATCTTGCTAACATGCAGGTGGCAAAGCAGCGAGTGGTAAAAGACAGACGCAGTGTGTGTGTGTGTGTGTGTGTGTGTGTGTGTCTCTGTGAGAGTCAGATAAATTTGCTCCCTCTTCGGACCAGTTGCTGCTACCTTCCCCGCCCTGACAGCTCCATAGATTAAGCCTCGAGAGGCAAACAGCGTTGTTTAGTATTCCACATGTCTCGTCTACGCCGCCCGGGCCACACCAAATGGAGACAGTTGCTCAGGTGTTGCCACAAAAATGGAAACAAATGTTTTCAAACTGTGTGCAGCCACTTCTCTGAGCAATGGACCCTTCCCGCCGCTCAAACGCAGACTGGCCAATCGTAGCGTAGCATCAGCTAGCTCTGACCAAATATGACAGCTAGCCGGCTCTGCTCCAGAGAACATCATGCAAGCTATTCACATTTTCAGGTTGGTTTTGTGGACTAGTCATGATTAAACGTGTAATAGTAATACTACTCGGAGAGGTTTTGAGTTATATGTTTCTAAAACGTACTGGATACATACACATGCTGCTTTTGCTTTTTAATGGTGGTAACAATGAAAATACCTAACCGGCTTGACAGAAATGAACTGTCTCAATCAACCGGTGATGTGGTGGTACATTGTAATCCCTCGGCTTTAGCTTTAATTTTTTATCTTTAGAACCCGTTTATCATTGGCTTAGCGAACGGTCAATTTAAGTACTTTCAGTTGTCACGTTGCTTGAAGAATAAGATGTTATTCAGCTAGGACTTAAAGTGTAACCAGAGCCTATAGGTATGTCATATGTTGGCATTGTATCTAAACCAAAATGTGGCAACATTTGATTTGAACTCTGACAAGTACATTTGTGATGTTCACCAACAGCAAGGCGCTTTGACAACGCCACCTTTCTAGGGAACAGGAAGTCCAAAATTCAGGGAGCTGGCTTTGTCGCACCATCACCACCATTTTATTTAACCCTCCTCTGCTGGACTGTAAAGTGCTCCACAAAAGGGACATGGTTTACAGATGGTTATGAGACCGGATGGGATGGTACAAATACATCTTTTTGAGATGGAAAGAAAGTTGTAGAGCTATTATGATCATGATTTAAGGTGACTAGTGCTCTCATAATCCCAACCTGTGAGCGATATAGTGCTAGCTACAGTCGTTTGACACATAGCCATGCAAGTACTTACGTCACAAGGACGCACGGATGAACCTCACTGTGCCCCCTGCCGTTGTGACCGGGGCTTTAACTTTGCAAATGTATTATATATGTATCGCTACTATTTTTTCAAAACTCTGCCTCCTGACAAAATAATATATTTTTATTAACCAAAAAGGTTAAAGTCTAACAGCTGCTCCTCTGTTAATATCTAGCTCATCTGAACTCTTTATTTTTAAATTGAACAGTTTTTTCTTATCTTGACATTATGTTACATCAGGGGTCACCAACCTTTTAACTATGAGAGCGAGAGTCCTTGAATTAAATTTGTCGAGAGCTTTTTTTCTCCACCTCCTGATTTTAGTATGGACATAATTGAGGAGAAGTCATATTCGCCCTTCAAAAACACTTCTCTCCTTTCCTCTTGATAAAAGATAAATAGTAGCTAAGGGAAGGTCATAGATCATAAACAAGTTTTGCGAATAAAAAAATGCACTTTTAATCGGTATAGAACTCCTGATGTGAACATGAAACGCAAGTATATTTCCATTTGAAATGTTTTCACATGAACCTTATTCACACTGCAGGTTTTTACCCTTTCTTCTCCCTCTTTAATACAATGTGAAACGCTAGGAATTATACAAATGAACTGCCATCTCAAAAATTAATAGAGCTATTTCCCCTGAGGTTAGGAGGTTACACAATGTGGTATTTTTAACACAGTGTGGGACTTGAAGATGTAACAACTGATGGTTTTGGATGGTAAATGCATCACATTGTCACACTTAATTTTCCAGAGAAAAATAATCAGGTTTCTTTTTCATGATCCCTGCAGCTGATAAAGACTAGTTACTAAATCCTCTTTCCTGATATGGTTTCTTTTGAGTGAAGCTTATGCAGTCATCTACAATGAGGTCTTTCGCTAACATAACATGTTTTGCATAATCTGTATCTAAGGTCTTGTATAATTATATGGTAAACAGGAGGATTTTCATGCTGACATTCACTGGGAAAACGAGGTTAGAGAAGTCCTCTTTCCAGGACTTTGCTCGACACACATCCAGCAGACCTGTGGAATAATATGTATTGGCAAATTAGTAGAGTCCAGAATGCATGCTGCATCTAATTCACTACTTATACACTAGCCTGGTTTCTTGGGTGTCTTTGCTGTAAGAGAAGATGGACTATCATCCTGGAGAGGGCGGGAAGAAAACAATGTGCCTGTGTTGTAAATTCCTCCACATGCAACTAAACCCCATGCACCTAGCTTTCCTCTGTCTGCACCTCTTTAACTTTTGAGTGCAGGATATGCTACACCACATTTTTTCTGCACCCTCTCCCAATGCAGACTGTTGAAAATAATCAAATAAAGCCCTATATATTTGGCCTGCTGTCCATCTGAATTGGGAAGTTTCGTTTGGAACTCTGACTCAACCTCAAAATCCGAGATGGCTGAAACTGTGTGTGTGTGTGTGTATATATATATATATATATATATATATATATATATATATATATATACACACACAGTTGACACTTGAAAATGTTGCAGGGTTGATTGAATGTTAAAAAAAATGATGTCACTAGCAAAATCTTTTTAAAATATTGCTTATTTCCAGTGGTTCTCATCATTTAAACTGAAAAAAAAACATATATTTACAAACTTGTTGACCCAATGTCGTTCTTGAGAACCTGGAATAGAGACAATGAGAAGAAGCCGGGCTGCAACTTGTGTGTCTGGTTCGAGTGTATAGACGTGTGTGTCGGGTTGGCGAGAAACAGAATGTGTAGATTCTGTTGCAAGGCGTAGTTGTGTAGTTGCGCGAGTTCCCTTTTGTTCACGATATTTGCTTGGCGATGTGTGATCAAAAAAGTGTATAGCCTAGTTGCCTTGGCCTGCATCTATGGAATTGTGTGCATTGCGTATTAAATGTGTGTAGGCAGCTACACACACACATACTGGAATCTCATCTCTGGTGAGCAATGAGGCCTGGGACAAAGAATAGAAAGGTAAGCAGCTGCCTTTGTGGTGTACGTGTGTGAATCAGTGTGTGTGGGGGTGTACGTGTGTGTGTATAAGGTGGTAAATTGTAACAGGAGTTTTTTTCTTTCTCTCTCTTCAGATTGGCAGAGCCAGAGCAGCAGCTCTCATCAGAGGGTTGTATATGTGGCAGCATAATGGGGTCACAGTAGATGTGCAGGACAGGCGGGCTCTATTTCACAGGCTGAGAGATGGAATGTGCGAGGAGGTAGTTGGAGCTGGCCGCAGAAGGGTCTGAATAATGAATTTTCTCTCCCCGACCTGTCTGCTTTGTGCGCCCTCCCACCTTTCCTCCTCCACAAAAATCCTTGGATATTAAAAGATGTCATAGGCCCTGGAGTGTCCCAGCGGAGCCAGCGGTCATGATACAGCGACAGCATAGTATATAGGAGAGGTGTGCAGAAGTGGAGGGGGAACGAGCAGATGAAGACTGACAGAATGACGTGATAAGCCAAGCGTTTCAGCGCTCGCTTGCCAAACACGGCGAGTTCTGATTTGTGCAATTATGGTAGTTTTTTCCCAGATGGGGATTGACAGGATGGGACTTGTTTGTAGAGACAATGTGTGGGAAGAAACTCTCGAAGACTAGGTTGGACGCGGGCCTGAGAGAGACGGAGAGCAGACCGCCGCGTCCACCAGCTGACTCCGCACGATGACGAACCCTTCTTCCTGGTGACAACCGAGGAGTCTTACTAAGCAGATTAGACACAGAAGCGCTGTTCTCCAACCTTGAGTTTTCACCCGAGGCGGATCTGTTCAACAGTTCTCCCCCATGCACAAGCACAGCAATGACACTGCTGCTCATCCCTCTAGCCTGCTGCACTTTGTTAGAGGAGTGTGCCATTGGTGTCGGGAGGTGACTGAGCCATCGCGAACGTGTGTGTTGTTATGAATTAATAAGTCTGCACAAGCTTCGGAGCACACAAACAAATTAAGTCTTGCAAGCAAACATACCGAGGCTCATTATTTTAATTAAAAGTGTTTGCCGAGCGGTGATAAGAACATCCACGGGTCTCACAGCCTCCAGGTTCCCGCGGAGTCTGTCTGCGGAGAAGATATGGACGTCCGTTTGCTCTTCCTGTTCCTTCACCCTGTTATACGAGAGCTTGGATAATTGCTGCATGTACAGTGTGTGCGAGTACAAGTGTGACCGTGTTCGCCGGTGATAAGGAGGGGCAAGGTGGATGGGGACGAGCAGGAAAGTGTCTTTAAGGCTTTGCCACATCATTAGTCTACCAGCCAGGCTCACTGGGTGCAGCCTGGCTGGCTTCCTGCATTATTAACTGGCGCTGGGACACCAGTGGAGGTTTGGTGCGCACAGGACAGACACTACATCGCTTCCTACCGCCGCAATACAGGCTGAATAAAAGCAGCACGGCCTGATTACCTATTCAAAGCATCGGCAACTCAGCCAATCAACCGAGGCGCCGCCGAGACACATCTGATACGGACACGGTGGCTTTTGAGTACACAGTGGCCCTCAGTTCAGCTCGCTCGCTTGTTTGGTCTTTTTTTTTCTCTTCTCTCTTCTCCTTGTTTTTCTCCCCTTTGTTTTTTCTTTTGTTTTGACATAGCAGCAGTCCCTGTAGACGCCGCATGGCCGCGGTACAAATGCTCCTCCTCTCTGACAGAACAGTTTAAACTGAGATGACAGACGGAAGGCCAAATGGTTCCAGAACGGCACGGCGGAAAAGTGTTGTTAATGAAAGTCCCTTGTTGTGAAAATGGGGTTTCACAGGAAACCTCGGTGGCAACAAAACCTCCCATGAATATGCAACGCCTCAGTCGGCCAAGTTTGTTTAGCATACTAACTAAGGAGGACGGCTTTTTTTTGTTTTTTATCCTCTCGATAAGGGCCAACGCTTTGTGTAAGTTGTAAACTGTACAAATGTGCCGCAGCCTTTTAAGTTTTAAAGACGGGGGCGCGATGCGGATTGGTCGGCTCATCCGTGGCGCAGATGTGAGAGGAGAAGTTTTCTACGGAGTGTATTAACCAGCTACTTAAAATGAGGACAGTAATTAAAAGGACGACAGCTTTATTAACACTCGCAGTGGAGTGGAGCATTTGATTAGCGGAGAGAAGCTGATTTACATTCTCGTATGCGTGTGTGTGTGAAACTCACCCCGCGCTTTTAAAATGTGACGCACTGGAACTATTTTCTTCAGAAGCTGTCAACAACTGTAAATGTTGTTTATTCTGCCCGTCTTCAAAAAGCTCGTCCTTGTTTACAGAATGGACGGTTATTTGCAGTGTGTGGGTGGCCAGTATATGATTATTGTGCTGGAGTGAGCGAAACCGCTTACTCTTTTTTTAAACTTTTCCCGTGTGGACCTATCTGTTAACGCAAGGCTGCTTTGTGGCAGATGCAGAAAACCTAGTTTTCCCTCAAACGGCGACAGGCTTAATCCACGTAACCCACTGTGAAATCTGATGGATCTTGTGGTGGCAGTTCCAAACTGAGATAAGAAAGCACTGTAATTGTCTTGTACTGCCAGTCAGGGGCCGATTGAGGCTGGAGCGCTCACACACCTGAGGAATGAATTATTATGCCTGTTGGGGTTCTGCATGCACGGCGACATTAGACTGTATCTTTAGCGACTGACTTTCTTGACGACATTGCGACCCGTGAATCTGCTACTACACCTCAAACATCGTTTTTTTTAATCTTTACTCAAGAGTGGTAAGAATGAAAACAACAACCCTAAAACATTAACAATGCTTGTAAAACTCTTCACTGCGAGGATCGATAGATGCAAATGAACAAAGTTTGCCTTATTGTTCGTTATTTGGCACCCGTCAGCACGTCTTTGTGAGATTGCGAGATGCAGAGCCGAACACACGCATACGGTTTCGACAGCTACGTTGAGCTCCCTCCTCTCATTAATGTCTAAATTGTATCGCTGATGGGCCGGTGTGTGTGTGTGTGTGTGGAGCTTGGCAGGGCCCTGCTCTCTGGGACTCACCAGCATCACTTGGACAGATGGCGGGCGGAAGCAGCTGTGACTAAGGGATATACAGAGGAGCCAGAGCGCTGCAGCCACACAGCTCCGTGGCGGCGACACAACCACAAGATGGAGGTTTAGCGGGATGGTAAGTAAGATTGAAAAACAATAGAGCGTGCCCCCGCAGCTCCGTCGCGTTACGTACACCAATGGTGCGACCAGCCGGCGTGCACATCCCTGATGCGATGCCGTCCCACGCGGACACGGCGCCAGGCTTCAATCACTCGCCTCCTCTTTCTTCCCGTTTCATTCAGGGCTTCAGAGTCCCCAAACCAATTCCAATAACTTCCCCCCCGCCCAAAAAAACTACCTCAACTAGCGCCCTCTGATATCTCCAAGCACCCGATACTATAGCCCAGGAAAACTTTAGGCTCTCTCTCTCTCCGCATCCCGGTCTGATGTGCTGTTTGGCAACAGGGATGCATACGAATGAGCAGTTAGCAGCGTTTGGAGTCCAACTGGGGGGCCCTTGCTTGAGAAATGAGCTGGCATTTGCAGATAGGCAGGCACAGTCTGATGGAATCACTCTGAGGGGTTCTGAGGGAAATGTTCATTGCTTTTCTTGGGGGGTAAATCATGCTGTATGGTAGAAGGGGCGAGCGCGTCGAGGCACAAGGCAGCTGCCTGAGCCCGGGACTTCTGCTGAGCACGATATTAACATGCGCCAAGACGTCTGTGCTGGCATGGGATTTAGCTATTTGTTGCCTTCACTGTACTTCTTACTTGACTTCGCATCATAAGGGAGGCAGCATGATTTGTAATTTTAATTATTATAATTATTTCTCCCCTCCCTCAAACATACTGGATGTATGTTTATTCTCACGTATTCTGTTTGGCTCAAATATGAGACGCATTAGCAGCTTTTTTTTACCGCGAAACAGAACTAAGCCGCACGTCCTCCGACGATTCCTCGGCTCCCTCAAGAACACATATCACTACTCCTTATGTCATATCCTTTCTCTCTTTCGGGGGGGCATGGCAGATGTTCCCACCAAAACATTTGACGTTCTTCGGGGCCTCTCTTTAGGACGACAGCGCGAGTTGTTATGCTTGAAAACCAGCCATTTCTAATTAAGCGTGGTTTCCAGACGAAGGGGGTAAACAGAAACGGCTCCAAATGGCTGTCTTTAGGGGGCTCATGTCAGAGCACACAGGTTAAGCCCCCCAATCTCATTAAAACAGGGTCTGTTGTGCACACACGAAAAAAAAAATCCTAGAGTACATGTGCTTGTGTGCGCATGTGTCAGCATCTATGCATGCATGGATGTGTGTTTTTAGATGCGTGTGTTTGTACGCGCCTGCCTGAGAGAACAGGCTGAATCTCATTTACAGTCCAAGGGGTCACTTATTGACTGAATCAACCCCCCTGCCAGAGCCCAGGCGGAATGGAAGCTTAACAAGATTACTGTTATATATAGCAGCGGTAATGGGAACCTCCCTGGAGGTTCTGGCGCTGCCGATTTGTGCCCCGCTACCCGGGATTTGAACAGAAAGGCCTCACATTCTGCACACGGACTCTCTCCACTGGGGAACTCCTGATGCATTACAGCTGCAACGGATCAATCAATCTGCCTCCACTCCCAGCTCTCCCATCCCTCCACCTGCTGCCTGCCAGGACAGTGATTCCTCAGAGGACCGTGCCTGGGGCTGCACCGCCTGGAGTCTGTGCCGCCCGTGCATGCTCATCCAGCTCCACCAGCAGTTAGCGAAATCACTGGGCACATCTCTACCACATTCTCCTGTCCTCCCCTACCCCTGTGTATACATTCAGGGGTCAGAATCCAATCGCGCAACAGATTGTCGCTCTGCAGCTCGCCGCGTCCGTTTACGGCGGAGGAGCTAAGGATCGAAAGAGGTGGGGAGTAAGGAGGTTTGTATGAGAAAATGCGGGCGCCGCCCGCGCTTGTTTTTGATTAATGGACCCCTCTCTGCCTGTGAGTGACGAATTATCAGACGGCCGGATGGCTCGTTCGTCACTGTCAGCCGAGGCCTGCTAGTGTGGCGTCTGCAGTCCGCCAGCCTGCCGGGGGACCATCTCGCCCTTATCGCTCCCACCTGGTCCTGGAGATTTGCAGTAGGAGGAGTAGAGAAGAGACTGGAAGAAGAGGCAAAAAAGGCAACAAGATAGCGCCGCTGAGACGTTGAGGTTTTGCTGTGTTCGGTCGCCATCCCGGCAGCTAACGACAGACACAAACGTACCCTGTGATTTAGTGGACGTTTAGTCAGATATCCTGCGGGGTAAATGTCTGCGAGCCGGAACGATGATCCACCGAACCGCTATTACATGATTGAAGTTAATTAAGGGGAAGGAAAGGAGGCGGACGATAAGAGTTACCTTGTTGAACATTTAATGGCAGATAGTGGAATCCTGTTTTCTATCTCAGCCCAAAGCTCTGCCTGGCCTCTGACTAAGCAGGTGGAGCGCGCTCGGCAGCGTGAATCTCAATATTTGCGACATAAGATGGTGTTCAGAGGGCATGCACACTAATTAATCACCAAGAGTGTACTTTATTGTGAGGAGGCTTCTGGACGTAGCCTTGTTGTGATGGGCATTACAGAGATACAGGTGGAGGCACATGCTACACACACACACACACACACCATGAAATAAGCAAAACCTTCCCAATTTCAATTTTTTTTACGGTCCGTCTCCTTTTTCATGTCCGCTCTCTCTTTCTGGCTCACACTCTCTCTCCCACGTGGGCGCGAGAGAGGGAGGGTGAAGCGGTTGTTTTTCAATTGAGGCACTATCCTCCGACACAGACAGCAGAGCGAGCCGAGCCGCTTGACGGACGGGAAGTGGACAGCTGTCGACAGGCAGGAGGACGGCGGGGCCGCGGGGCGCCCGGCGGAGGCACACCTAATTCCCAGGTCTTATTTTGTCAATAAACAGCAGCCAGTGGCACTCAATTAGGGGCCTTTATTGACTATGCTGCCTGGCCCGTGTCAGATGTCAGCCGGTGACACGCCGTGATGTCCGACACTGACACTTTCTCCCAAGATTACAGAAAATAGAAAAATCAAAAGAAGATTGCAGGAGCAGAGAAAACAAATAAAGGAGGGAGAGCAGAGGGGGGGGGGGGTTTGGTGAGAAAGACGGAAGGAGAGAGGGAGACGGGGGGAGATTAGGAGAGATATAACGTGGCACGGGAGGACTGTGCTAGTCCTCAAAGGTTAGGTTATTATGCCTCGTTTGCCCCGCTGAAAGTCAGTTAAACACGACATAAACATGTAGAAAATAATCAGATATGACAAATGTGAGCAGTAGTTGGCAGGTTTCACTTTGTTTTCGACCGCGGTTTTTTTCCTCGCCACTCGACAAGTCGGGATGAGAAAGATATCCTCCTCCCCATCTCGTTCTTGAGTGAACAAATCCTCTAACCAGTGTTTGTTTTCAGCCGTCTCTCCTGCAGTATGTTGTCTTTTGTTTCACTTCAAACGCCACTGCATCATCTGTTTTTCTCCTGGAGAGGCGGAAACAAACAGAAGCGCCAGCTTAGCCGGCTTTCCAAAGTAATTGGTTTAGAGTTATTCCTTGAAGTGGTTGCATTTTTTTGGACACGGTGATGGTTATTATTTTTTTTCAGCTCATATTCACAGTTTTTTAAAGAATCTTTTTTTTTACTTTAAGATAAACATACATGGCATTGAAACAGAAATCCTGTGGGTTTTGAGCAAACAAGAACACATAGATGCGCCAATAAAGTTGCTTAGAGTGTTTCCCAAAAAACTTTTTGATACATTAACCCCCTCCCCCCATGGCTCCATCATAACTTCCACAACAACAGAATGCATTAAAGGAATTTCAATCAGGGGAGACAACATGATTGTTTATTATAACGGATGATACATGATGATAAAGTCCTGACAGAAATTCTTCGCCGTGTATAGACTCTACGGGGAGATTTGTAACCGAGGGGCGTCTGCCCACAGCAAGATAAACCCCCTTAGGGAGGCCAGGCGCTGGTGGTTGCTGATGAGACTGGGAGGCTGATGGGGAGGTAACACCAGTGTGAACATACTAAAAGCAGAGAGAGAGAGAGAGAGAGAGAGAGAGAGAGAGAGAGAGAGATTTTAAAATGAGACAGCAGCAAGGCGATTGGCTCACAGTGCAGGTGTGTCGCTGTGCTATAGGACAGATGTGTGAACAGCCGATGAGAACAGCCGCTACCATGACAGCAAATAAATTATGAGTGAAGGGCAGGATGAGGAATAAACAACATTGCATACAATGTGCGTATAATACAGCTTCATTACATGTGTGTTGTGGACTATACAATGTTGTTTTCCTCTCAATAAAAGATTCATAAATGGTTCATCTTTTCCACTATTTATTTTTGCAATGTTCTGACAAAATGACTTAAAGGAATTAAAGGACTGAGCTGAGGACGTTTGTCTTTTATGTTCAAGTGGAGAGGGAAAGTATGCCGTATGAGTAATCAGTCTGTGGCAGGGGCCAGTGGCAGATTTAAATAAGAATACTGATGTTTTATAACCAAACAGAAAGTGGATCCTGTTTGGAAACCCTGCTATTTTGCAAAAACAGGCTTGTTGCTAATGAGGTTGACATTTAAAGCTTACTCTCTATAAAAACAACACAAAACAAGAAAAACAATGTCATGCATGGAGTACTGGTTTACTTTAATGTCTTAAATAACTTGACATTTACTGCATACAATAGTTTGATATATAACATAGCGAGATGGGAGAGTTTTACGGGCCTGGTCGGATCCACCTGAGAGAGGCTCAACAGTAAGGGTTGCCAGGCTGCCTGCCACCCATTGTCACAGGTTGCAGATTCAGGGATCAAGGGAAGGATCAGAAAGCAGGCTCGCAGGGAGGTGGATGCAATAAAGACACTTCAATAACAAAAACAGACTTAGTCAGAGTGAGAGTCCAGATGGTAGGCAGGTAACAAGCAAGTAGCAGAAGCTCTAAGCAGCACTAAAGCAAAGACGCACAAACCGACCACCGACGGAGACAAAACAGGACTATAAATACACAAAACACCAATCAGAAAACAAGACACAGGTGGGCAGACTCGAGGGCAGGCTGAAAGCTGATTGGAAGAAACAAAGGGAGCACAGCAAGGCTTGCAAGACTAATATTACACAGGTGATTCACAGGAAGAAAAGGAGGGAAAACCGCAAAGAGGATCTTCAAAATAAAACGGGGAACAGACGGACCAAAAAAAAACAAGATCATGACACATCGAGACATTGGCAACTAATTATTTGCTGTAGGAGAGGATCCTCATGGGTGGTTACTGTTCGCTTTCAATCATCGTCCACTCCTGTTTGCCTTCTCTTTCAGTTGATGGATTACATCATAAAGCAGTATTAGCTACATCTAGTCAGTAGCTGATCCTTGTTCATGTCACTGTGGAGAGAGCTATTATTAGCTATTTAATGCTAGAACTGTTAGCCCACTTGCTTTGGCCACTCGGAACAGCTGGACGCCATCTTTCTGTAAACATAATGAGAATCCAAACGCTGCAAATTAAAACTACCATGAGGGGAATCACCTCTATGTGATGTTACGCCCGGCACACAACGGTGTCCCTAAATCCCACATTCAATAACAGGGATTCATTAAAGTAGCATTTATATTGTGTTTTCCTTCAAACTATTAGCATTAAAAATGCATTAATCACAGTGAATTATATCTAAGAGATAAAACATGACGAGGTGTCCCAAAAATAATGGATGCTGCAGAGGCGGAGCCACTCCACTTCATCATTCCCTCCACTGACTTCATTAGCTCTTCATGTTAGAACATTGCACTTCTTGTGCTCATATAATAGCCACTTACAGGACTTCAGCCGCTTTTCTCCAACTTCTTTGGCTTTTGTTATCACTTACTGAGTTTAACTGCTGTTTGAAGTCTGATAAGCGCGTTTAACTGGACACTGGAACGAGTGTATACATATAAAAAACTGATGATTTTTAAAGGACCCTTGTTAGAAACAAGTATTTTCTGATGTAGTTTACGGAATATGTTTTTTCTCCATAAAATTGTAATTGTAATGTAAAAACACTATAATTCCAATTCTATGGAGAAAAAACATATTCCGTAAACTACATCAGAAAATAGTTCTCACAAGGGTCCTTATATTTTACACATATTGCACTAAAATACCGAAGAAACGTCTCTGGTTTGGAGTTATATGTTGAAGTGAAGCTCTGAAACACCCCACACACACGATGCAAACAGACCCGGACAGTTTTGAAAGACTCTTTCTCCAAAAAAAAAAACTTAATCTCTCACAGGTGATGCAGTTCCTCTTCAGGGACCTCTACGGGGATCTAGTTTCTTCCACGATCTAATTATGATCATTAGCACGCAGCGTGATGCTTAACTGCACCGACACTGACACACGACAGATGGCTGTGCTCTGGATGCCAACGCTGGGCAGTGGTCCTCCATCCCAGCGGGACGCTTCTCGGCCAGCCTCTGACTTCGCCTGACACATGAAACGCAGAAATAAAAGAACATCTGGTGAATTACTCTGTAATTATTAACATGGCAGTTTAAAGTAGTTAGTTTAGCTTAGTTTTTACACCACAACACCCTGAGTGAGTATAATGTTGTGTTAGCTCTCTCTCTCTCTGCATTGTCCCTGAGCCCTATAGGACAACGCTATATCTTATAGTCCTCCACCTCTATGCAAGCAGCACAATCATGGCTGGAAGTAGGCGTAGCAGTATAATACATTATAATGCCATAAAACCAAAAAAAGAAAGAAAATTGATCATTTATCTTACAACAATTGGTTAACAATGTAATCGATATATCCAATATTATTTCAATTACCTATTTTACAGATTGAGATTGAAATATCTACATGTTTACATCCTCTACTAGCAATAAACGCCGAGCTACACTGTTTTTCAGCAGCCTGAAGCTCAGTAGAAGTTACTGAGTTTTTGTTACGTGACTGTTGGTCTCCGCTGAGTCAATCATTCAACAACCAAAATGTGCAACAACCAAATGCGCATTTTGGTTGTTTTTGTTGATTTTCTTTTTTCTTTTTTTACAGGATCTGGTTAGTTTTTTCTGGGCTGGATTTTAAATGAGCCGTGTCGTAAAAAGTGTTTTGTTGAAACATCACTATTTCAAGCTTGATTTGTTTCCTTTTCCAGAAGCGTTCGTCACACACGGTGTGCTCAAGGTCGTAAAATTGAAAATCTGATAATAATGTCTGTTATTACAGTAGTTTGGGCTATTTCATTTTTTCTTTATAAATAAATGTATAAAATAAATATTAAATAACTTGCTTTTCAAACCTGCAAGCGTGATCCAGAGGGTTTAAATAGTTATGATAGGATATAAACCACGAGTTAGTAAAGCGATTTACAGATATCCAATGATACCACCCACAACCTCTCTCTGTGTGTATGCGAGACACCCTTTCTCATAACACATGGTCATTTGGCACATTGTTTACGTAAAATGTATAGATAGTGTTGGCATCTAATCTGTATTCATGTATGCAACCCCAGTGTATACCTGAATTATGTATTTGAAAAAGCACAGAGAGGCTTATAATGATGCATGCATGGTGGTTCAAAGTGTTTAAGTTAAACTAGATTTCAGGATTGTCTCACAGCAGCTAAAGAAGATATGTAAATGAGGCCAGGGTTTTATAGCTAGTGATAAAATTCATGGCCGGGCTGAGGTAGTAATTACAGTCATTGGACCTTCTCTGCAAACACTGCTGCTCAGAGAAGGCTTTAATGCCAATATTTTATCCCCAAATACTGTCACTGCACCTAAGTTAAGATAGAACAAAGCCCCCCCCCCCGGCTTTTCAAACTGTGCTCCAAACTGGGAGCGGTCCAGGCGTACAGGTTGGACTTGCACGGGGAGTAATTCTTTGAGAGTATTAGGCAAACAATTTAACTGCCAGCCATGTGCCAAAGTCACAAATGAGCCTTCGCATGCAGCCAAGTGGACACTCGCTTGCCAAGCACAAGAATTATAGGGTGAGTTTAGCTAACGCGCTCGAGTGATTTATGATAATGAGCGTGACAATAAAGCGGATACTGTGAAATGGCAGGTCAGTTTCTTCATCCCCTCGCTGTAACCTGGCTGAAGAGAGAGCCGCGGATATGGGAGGATGCAGGGTAGCTTTTTCTTTTCACACCTTCAACGCCCACTCCAGGCTCTGTCTCTGGAGGGCCTTTTGAAAAATAATACAATAGAATGTGACTCATGAGACGTCGAGCCTACCTGATGTTCCCGACACTTTTGCTCGTATTCTCCAATGAGCCTCCGCCGGTAGCCGTCTGCCACTCACACCGTGAGTGGTGGTAGCACGGACAGAGTACTCGCCACATCACCGCCGCCAATTTGACACGCCGGCTGAAGGGTCGATGGAGACGGAGATACAACAGAGACAGAGGAAATGGAGGGAATATAGGAGAAATACCTGCTCTTAACTCCCAATAACATTGGCGCCTTGTTGTGGATGAAGCCACTGGCAATCCTAAAAAAAAAAATGAAATTTTGAAGAAAACATTTCTCACAGTGTTTAGCAAAGCGGTACAAGTAATAGACTTAAGTCTGGCTGTACCAACTGAGCCAACAAAGCGGTTAACATTTGAATAATACAGCATGCATTTCAGGTTTCTGGCTTACAGAATAAAATATATATTTACCTGCAATAATAAGCAGCTGTCTTGGTGTCACTTTAACAAGGAACAGCCAGTGTGACATGCACTTGAGGCCAAACAGTGACTCGTGGAAGTCAATAAAGGACGCAACACGAGAGACAGAAATATAGGTGTTAAACGGAATTGCTGAAATAGCTTAATGCAGTAAATTAATGGGTATCATTTTATATTCTCTTTTCCTCCCTTGACGATTTACAATGGGTTGCTGTTGATTAGTATGCACCTTCAATAAGTAACTGAAAAGTTACACTTTTAACGAGCTTTTCTTTTATCCTTAGTAGACTGTGTGCATAAGTGCTATGATGTCTTTGTTTCCATTATTCTAAGGATCTTTTTTCCACATAATTTAATATCATCTTATTGTGTTTTGTGAAATGCACCGGAATATGATAGGCAATGTTTTCGTTGAGAATCTGCAAAAAGGGATGAAAAACGTTTATTACCAAATCAAAGTCGTAGTAAAAGTTGCAGCAGAGTTGAGCCTCATTGGTTCTGAGGGGCCAGCGTCCCAGAGATCATCTCCAGTGTCCTCGAGTGTGGCTAGTAGTGCACCCAACTGGAACAAAGGAGGAGACAAACAGACCTCCTGTATTTGGATTTGAAGGCTCAGGGTCACTGGAGGAATCGTTTTATAGGGATTCACCTTTTGGATTTATTTAGGAATTAGTTAATTTTACTTGGCAGTGCACACTTTCCAAACAATTTATCTTCCATCCACTCTCTGTTATCTTTTCTTATAAACAGACTATCTGTCTTGAGTGTTTGTGTGTCCCAGGAGTCTAGAAATATTTTTGTTGCTTGGCTAACCTCGTGACATGGCCGCTTTCCCTGCTGCAGAGCAATTGAAACACAATTGCCATGCTCTCCATTTAGCCGCAGCGGTTTGTTTCCACTCCATTGTCAGGACAATGGGTCAAAGCTGTGTTGCAGATTAACTGTGCAAATAAATAAGAAAAAGGCGAGTGCGCGGGTGCTCCGATTGGGGCAAATCAATAGGGTCAAGCTAGGATGCAAACCAACGAGAGTGGGAGAAAGTGGAGGGAAGTGGAGAGAGCTGCAGGTAATCAAGTGGACCATCAGCTGCATGTTAAACCCACATGAACCGCTTTTTCCCGGAGGAAGTGAATGTTCAGGAGCTCATCTCCTCCGACTGAAGTCTGCATTAAGTTTCCCCACCGGCCTCGCACACAAGACCTGAGGGAGAGAACACAGAGCTCGCAAGTTTTGATGTATTGATTCTGCTGCTCTCGTTTTGTCTGTTCCTCTTTAGCTCATTTACTTACAGTAAAGAAATAACCGTATTATAGCTACCGATTCAGACAAATCAAGTAGAACCGAGTCATTCCAACCTTTTTTATTAACAAACAAACACAAACTCCCCAAGTGAAATTCAAGTGGAAAGGCGTAAAGTAAAGGTGAAATGCGAAAAAGAAAAAGAGATGCGACGACACATATTTTCTTGCAAAGCTTCATCATTTTCTCTCACTTCTATGTGACATGTCACAGCTTCAAACAAAACAACAACCCACGGTGAAAAGCGGTGGAGCAAGAAGGGTGTCGTTTCTGCAAAGCCCAGAGCACTGGCATGAATTCAATTGAGCTGGAATTCTATTTGTGGCCTAAAAACAATGAGATGGGACTTATTAAGTGAAACTGGGGGAAACAGTGAGAGTGGAAAAGCTTCCAATTGCATTAGGACCGGATCTGGGAGAGTTGGTGCAATAATGGCACGGAAGGCCGGGTTAGATTACAACAGGGCGGTAAAGGGTTTAGTGGACAAGGGCGGCCCAGAGAGAGAGAGCACGGCAGGCTGACTGAGAGGCTAAACTGAAATTATGAAAGATATTGGAGATTTAGAAAATGGAGTGAATGGGAAATAGAGGAAGAAACTGAGGGAGTTAGAAAAGTTGGGTGCGTTTGAACAACAAAAAGTGAGAGAAAGTGTAAAAAAAAGTGCTTGTGCTTGCTGGTGGCCATTTTTCTATCTTAGTTGACTAAACTTAACCGTAGCTGAGATGTATCCAAAAATTCTCAATACAAGTCAGATTTGGAACGGCTGGCGTTCTACCCAGAACCGTTTGCTTTTGAAGGACCCTTCTGGGGCTGTTTACGTTTTGAATTTTTGGCACCCTAAAATCCATTGTCGTCTGTTAAGACAGTCATATCCCAAGATAAAAGTAGTTAAACTTTTGGAACGCTACAGCGCGCGCCCCATGTCAAGTGATGGGGAACAACACATTACAGCTGGCAGACATCTTTGTTTTCTTCTGTAAATATCAGTCTCTGCTTAATAATGGAGAAGTTCGTCTTTTGGGTGCAGGAATATTCTGAGCTTTACTATAGTTGCGTTCCAAATTGCATTATTTTTATTTTTATTTGACCACATACTGCAGCTGCCCTTTACAATGTTATATATATATATATATATATATATATATATATATATATATATATATATATATATTAGTGCTGTCATATTAGCGCGTTATTAACGGCGTTAACGCAAACCAATTTTATTTTTCAAATTTTTTTTCTCGCGAGCACCACCCCGGATGTAGCTCAACCGGAAGCAAAACAATAGGCACGCCGTTTGGGCTTGGAAGCTAGGCTAACGTTACGGTTTGAAATGAATGAATGGTGAGCGCGATACGGCAAAATGAATGATAAGACGCTAATGAATTGAAAGTTTACTTTCAAAAAGTTGTCAGATGGTTCCCTTGACAAGACCAAAGTGGTATGTGCCATTTGTCATTGTGAACTGAGCTATCATCGTAGCCTATCCAGTCTGAAATACCACTTGATGGCCAAGCACACAGCTGATGCTAACTCTGCGCTCCCTCGTCATAGCAGACAAGAATGGATGACTTCGGACAGAAACACATGGACACCACAACGAAGAACAGACTTATTGCAGCCATAGCTAAATGGGTGGCTACTGCGTGTAGCCCTGTTAACGTTGTGGAGGACGAGGGTCTAGCTGATATAATACGCATCGCATCCAACGACAGGACCTACGAATTACCTTTGAGAGCCTGACTGCTATGTTCACAGCTCTCTCTCTAGCTCTCTCTCTCTCGCTCTCTCTCGCCCTTGTTTACCTGAAATGTGCACTTTATAATTTTATTTTGTAAACCCTTGTTTACCTGAAATGTGCACTTTATAATTTTATTTTCTACCGCCCTGTTTGGCAGTTGTTTTTCAATAAAATAAAACATTTGCACAAAACAAGCCAATCCACTTTTTCATGTTGATAAGAGCATTAAAATGAAGAAAAAAAAATTGCGATTAATCGCGAGTTAACTATGACATAAATGCGATTAATCGTGATTAAATATTTTAATCGTTTGACAGCACTAATATATATGTATGTATATATATATATACATATATATATATGTATATATATATATATATATATATATATATATATGTTAGAGAAAGTTTGAGGCAGCTGCTTAGTAATCCAAGGAGACCGCGTTCTCGTTAAACTGTATACAGTACAGAGCACCTTGAAGGAACAAAAGGGCTCCAACAATGAGGTGAATCAGCTTGGACGATGCACTAGGATGACGCCGGCTTCTCAATAGCATCACGGGGCCCGGCCTCGCTGCCTTGCTGTCTGCTCTCTGGCCGTCCCAGACAGGGGAAGTGTCTGAGTGCCGCTCACTCAGTGTCCTTGGGTCTGCCACACACTCATCGATACGTGGAAAGATACTCTCTGTAACGGCGAGGGATCAAATTGAACTGATTTAATCACGCCATTCAATACTCACCTCACCTTCTGTCAAATGACAATGTGATTGAGGACATTAAATAGCAATAAGAGAGTGGCACCGTGTGAAGATGAACTCCCAGGCAGCTGTTTTCAAATTGCCATCTTCATCTCTTAGGAGTTGTGGAGATGAAAAAAACAATGTCTCTTCCTCTGTTGTCGAAGGAGGAGAAGGAAGGACAATACTACCAGTGTGGGAAGGTACAAAGGCAAAAGAATAATGATCAGCGTTCGTGTGGTTTGGTTCCTTAAAAACATCTCGTCTTCACAGTTATAGCTTTGGGATTTGGTTGTTTTTCCAGACATGAAATGGACATTAAAAATGTCCTTCAGGAAACAATCTCTATAATTAGACTGTCATTGCAATTAATGACAATGTTTACCATCACAGTTTAGAATAAAATCATTTCAAGGTTGTGTAATTTCTGTTCGCTGGCGAAAGAAAAGTTTTTTAATGAGAACTACTATATCTGAAGAAATATTTTCCAACCTGTCCACTGTACCCACTTGGGCTTTGAGGATCTAAACTTATTCTGATCTCTCAACGACATTAATTCCCACTTCTTTCCTATTTTACAACAACTTCCTCTCGTGCAGGATGTTGTTTTCTGGGCGGCGGCTATTATAGGTTGTTTGCCGCCGACCCGAGAGGTTGTGTGGTCTCTCATACTCTTAGCTCTTATCCAAAGTGATTCCGACAGGCACATTAAAATGCAAATTCTTGCCTGTGCACCCCTTGCCATTTTTGTCACTTCCTTTCTCCTTGTGTGGCATGTTGAGGGGAAAGGAATTAGAGCGCTGGCCCTGGGGTTGAATATTCAAATGGCCACCTGATTTCCCAACAGAGCAGCACCAACCAGGTTCACATTTACATAGTTCCCTTTCCCCATTTACTGCCCATCAACGCGAACTTGACTCATCCACAACTCCCCACTAAGACCATTCACAGAACGTCCAACTGTGTGACTAATATTCAAACTATTCACTTCCATCGACCACATCGCGCTTCTTGAAAAAGATCCATTCACAAAACGACGGACAGCCAAAAGGGGAATGAAAAAGTCCTCAAACGGCAGCTCATTACCACGACTTTGTTTTTATGCCTGTTGGAGGAGGTCAATGCTTTCATGTTGCACTGGAGGGGATGATGGGATTTGACTGGCAAATTTAGATATAATTAGTATAGAATGCTGAATGAGCACAATATTATAATATAGGTAATCAAGCCCGTAATGAACTGGCGCTGGCGGTTGCCCTGCTCGCACTGGGAGAAAGATGCCGGTCAAATGGCTGAATTTCTCTCTCCTTGAAAGTATGACAACATGTACTTATTGTAGTCAGATGTATTTTTTATCTTCTTTTTGTTTGGTACAATAAGCATGAGTTGTGGAAGAATTGAAGCATTTATGGAAGAGTGCCAACAGTCTTATCATATGGTAAACACAGTTGTACAAAGAATACATAAATAAATAAACATATATATATATATATATATATATATATATATATATATATATATATATATATATATATAACACTTTTATAACTGCAAAGAAAGAGAGGAAACAAACAGAGCAAATAGCTGTAGTGGAAAATATAGTTATTATATTAAGAAAACACCAACAAAGACAAATGATTGGTCGGAATGTGCACTGATAAGCATTGTTCTTTTCCGAAGCCAAAGAAGCAACGCATGCACCTTTTTAGTTTCCAATTTTTAAATGACACCTCTCATAAACGAGTACCCCACAAAAGGCTTTACACAACCTGTGTACTAGTACATGTACATGTGTTTAATTGGGGACGTTTCCCTACCTTTTAAACACCATAGAACCATTGATGGTTCTTCTTTTTTTTGTATTGCAAAAAAAACAAATCACAAGAAAATATATTGATGTTGCACATCAAATTAAACATCAAAGCCTTTGCTACAAGAATAAGTACGCCATTTAACAAAAAACTCAAACAGAAAGAAAGATAATCATAAAAGTATAAAAAGTATTGTTGTTAAACTTTGTTTTTTATTGTGTTCTCGCCTGGATTTTCTCCGTACTAAAATACCTCTCAAACTTTGCAGAGATAATGTTCACATATTGTGTTATGATTTGGGAGAAGTTTAGACCTTATGAATGTATCATTTCAAAGAAATAATCATCCTGAAAGTGATTTTTTTTCTTGGCGAACCTGAAAACTTTTCATTTTTTGCTGTGTGGCATCTTTATTTACTCTTACCCAGTAACATATATATTTACACATCTGAACAAAATCTCACATTATGCTTGTTTATTATAACACCAAAAGTATTCAAATAGCCCTAGTGGTTGCAGAGATACACCCTTTTAGTTTGGGTATGACATTTTCGAGCAGAAGCCTAAAAATAGCTTGGTGCTGTTAAGTACCGACAGACATAAACTCCACCATTATTGTGAATGAAGACAAAGTCATCAGGATATTCGATCATTTAAGTGTAAGTCTTCCTCCACCGCTAGAGGTGTAGCTGTGTGAAAGCAGGCAGTGACATGCTCTGGGAATATGAAGATAAGAAATGTAGAAAAATAATGTCTCAGCGGCTAGCACATCATTGTGAATGACCGGCCTCCTCTCCTGCGTGCCCGGGCTGAATGGCTAATTACCTGGATACAGTGCGCGGGGTGCAGTCCACCGCCGCAGCCTCCTGTCGGCTGGAGCGCCTCCAAATGACAAACCACCGCGGGGCTGCGCTGCCCAGGTTGAGTCTGTGTTTTCCACTCTGTCGCCTCGCACCGCGCCTCAGCGTGGCAGCATCAACCTGGGGAGCAACTGTTGTCTTTACTAATTTACCCAAAATAGCTTGCCTGCCTCGGGCTCTTCCATGCTGCCAGTGCCGGTGGAGAGCATCTGTTTTGAACTGCAGGGGCAAGCGTAATCACACTCCAGGTGTTAGCCGGGCTCCCAGCTAATAATACTGCACGTCTGGCTGTTCCTGACATATCGCACTTCCTGAAGAAAAACTCCTATAACACACAGCAAATCAAGGAAAATAGCCAGAATGAACATAATATGTGTTAACTTCCTGCTGCCCTAGGAAAAAACTAAAATCCTAGCCTGTCACTTTGTACTATGGGTATTTATGGTCATTCATAAATAATGATGTGGTTAAGATATTGATTGACCAGAGGTCAAGAAATATGAAACATTTTAAGTTGGAGTACAGCTGGAAGGAGACTGTGCTGCGAGTACAAGTGTGTTCCTGCGTTTTTTGTTTGTGCGCCTGTGTGTGTGTTCAGCAGAGGCAGCTCAAAGGTTGAAGGGAGCATGTGGAAGTAAAAACTTCTGGAGCAACTGTTTGAGTTGATGTGTGACTGTCTGGCAAAGCGGAGGAAATCGATCGAAATCGAGCCTTCCTCAGTTTGTGCGCGGTGCTCTCTTGCCTATTGCTACACAGTCGGAGTGACTCAAATACAATAATTAGTTTCCACAGAGAGAAATGCTCCTTTCAGTTAACTGACAGCTCTCCTGATTCCCTTCCTTTTTTAAAGCCGGAGTATATAGCTGTCCAAGGATATTCTGACGGAAATCTTTACAGGTTCATCTCTAAAGCCTGCTACAGGCTCAGTGGTGGGTGTTTTCAGAGGATTTGGTCAAGTGTCATGGCTACGGTAAAGCTGCAGGATATTCTATTCTCCACTTTAATAACCTGTTACGAGCATTGGTATTTGACTAAGAAGACAGGTATTTTTGCGGAGGATATTGCAAAAGAAATGAAAGGTTTCGGTCAGCCGAGGGAAGAAAAAAAAAAAGGGTTTTAAATACGTCTCTTGAAGCTACTCTGATGTTATCAAAGTGCAGCTTTATTGTTCTGTAATAAAAAACTAATTGTACAATGTGAGGTAGCTCTCAGATGAAAACGTAACAGCACTGGAACAAAATTACCCCTCCATTATCTCTAAAGCGCACACGGATCATTTGAGTCCGGGATGGGCTGAGGGAAAACACCACGGTCTGGAGCCAGATAACTGTTTGGAAAGCCTTTCAGAGGGTTTAAGTGTAAACATGTGCGCACATGTCCAATGTGACTCTGATGGCCTGAGCCTTTGAGACCCCTCACCTCATCGGTTAATGCGCAGACACGTGCAGATGCAGTCCGGTTCCAGATGAGAGGCCCCTTCGCGGAGGGTTAGCGACGGCGGGGCGGCCATGGGAAGTGTGTGTGTGTGTGTGTGTGTGTGTGTGTGTGTGTGTGTGTGTGCTGCTGCTTAATGTGGCATCTGTCGCACAACAGTGTGTTCCAGCTGGAACAGAGGGCGCCGGGCCACCGGGGCCCTGGTGTAAAATACACTGTGGAGAAGGTCACTTTCCACAGCCCTACTGAACCAGACTGCTGCTTCCAGTGACGGTTATGAAGACATAAAACACACACTGGGAGGTAATGTACACTGTGCAATATGCTAAATGTATTGCAACTGGTCAGACTGCAGACCAGGCAAAGATGTGTTCAGACCGTTCATACAAAGTCAATAGGCTATGAAGCGCAGCTGTAATTAATGGCATGGCTGCATTCAGTTCAAGTGTGCAAGTATTGTGCATGCGGCCACGCTGGCCTGGCTTCAGTGGAAGTTAGCCACCGCTAACCGGATTACTTCCACCTGTGCTTTTCCTGCTATGACAAGCCATAGTGTCTGTTGTGAAAAAAAAAAAAGTTTGAAGACATGGGTGGACATTACCGCAGACGTTTTGACTGGTCGTGACAGCATCAGAGCATTCTGTGGAAGTGTTGGATTAAACCATTTTATCACTCCAGGCAGACTGGAGGCATCAGTTAGAATCACCAAGATGCCAGATTATCCCTGTTTGTGTAGGGATCGCTATGTATCCACCCGTCTTCACATCCAACGCATCAAATCCCGCCGCTCCGTCAGTGCCCTTCGGTGTCTGATATCAACCCACCGGGTAACACTTAGGAGACGCAACAGGCGTTCAACTATCTCCAAACTCATCCCATTATAACAGACCTACAGTGGAAGTTTATTCTGAAGAGAGAATGTATACGTTTGCTGTGCAGACAGAAGTTCATTTTGACACTAGAGGGGTAACTGGAGCGTGAAGGGCCACTGACCAAGCTAGTGAGAATACGTATGTGTCTTCGGCTCCCAGACCCAGGGCGCCATCCACGTGGTCCTTACAAAAATAGTTTTGTTAGCATTTCAGTCAAATGATTAGATGATCATCGTCACAAAGATCAGGCACCTAACAGCACAGAACCAAATCTCCACAGAGAATTAATTGCTGAAAAGTAATTTCCTTCATATCTCGAGAAATGCCCAGTGGCTTGCATCCTATCTCTTTTTCCATCAGTGATTTTATCACCATAGCACTTTTTTTTTTTGTGTGTGTGTGTTTCGTCAGAATTTGCATACCTCTTGATCTCTTATATTCAATACAACTTCCCTATTGGATTCATTTGCCAGTTATTACTTCCGTGCTTCTGACCTAAGTTGTGAACGAATTTGTGAGAAGCTTGAAATGTGACTGCTAATGGGATATCTAATCGTCCATTATTAATGCACCAGCCACTGAATGCAAAGCATTTGTCTCAGCTATCTCCCCACTCCGGTCATTGATTTCATTTGCCAAGTAGCCAAGCAGTGTGCTCCTATTTTTGGGTGTCTCTTGGTGTAATTGTAGGTTATATAATGTCACCCATGAAGCAGAGACGGCCAACGAGCGATGAACTGAAATGTCTTTGACACAATCGGAACTAGTAAACTTCTTTCAGGAACTGCTTTCTCGAAACAAAGGGCACCGAGTGGTCAGACTCACAATGTCCATGTGTCTGGACTCGGGGCAGATGAGACTCAACACTCAAACCATTAAGGCTGAGTCTGCCGTGTTTTATGACCCCCACATTCGTGTTTTCTTTTACAATCTTCACATTCCTGAGGACATAGTGAAGCATCCAATTGTTCATAAACTACTTCAAGAAACTTTTCCTTGATATGCTTGTCCAGGGACTTTAGTATGTCCTTGTATTTTATAACAAATATATACAAACATCTGAGTTTATAAAGGTTCAGCGTAGTTAGGCATAATAAACTCTCTATTGTGATGTAATCCACATCTCTCAGACCGACAGAAGGGGGAGGGATCAGGTTTTATTCGGGGATTCATATCAAACTATTTGGTATGATTTTGAAACTGAGATAGCGCAGGGTCCAAATGAGGAAGAAGCAGGCTAGAAGGCCCTCTGAAGTGCCTTCCTTCACCCGTTTCTAAAATGCTATGATGATTGATAACTTTGAATCGCCAGGTCCCTTGTGGCTCTGCCGGTTCCGCCTCTTCTCTAACGTTGGACTCCTGACTTGTAAAGCTTCTAATGTGCCATGCAGCTCCGACCTGCAAGACTGAGAGATTAAAGACTTTTTTTAAACTGGCAAAGGTGCCATAATGACCACTGCTGCTACGAAGTGGGGCGATGAGATGGTTCAGCATCCTGCTGCGAGAGATGAAGACGAGGAAGAACTGCTCCAGTCAAACCTCAACGAAGAGCTGAGCGAGAAATAGAAGAGTGAGATTCAACAAACTACAATCACCCAACAACTCCAGAATGCAGAAAGTTCCACACAGCTCAACCTCCCGTCTGCCTATCAGAGCCGTAAATGAGTTGGATGTTCCTTGGACAAATACATTTAAGTCGCATAAAGAAAATAATCTTAGATAGAAATATCTTAAGCCTAATGATCTAAATTACATTTAAAATAATATAAAGGTGCCTCACCATCTTCCCTGGTGCTTCTCAGACTCTCAGCTGCTGAACGGTGCATCAATCATTTGTAGTTTAGTTTAGTTCTGTAGTTAGTCTCATACATATTTCATTCATAAAGAACTTGATCGTTTGCTTTGTGTGTATATGACATAATAGGTTCCTGTACACCTGGAGAAGAACTCCGTAGCAACCCTGATATTAAGATTGAATTGGTTAATATTAAATGTTGAAGTTTTCCCTATTTTTCCAAAATTGGGTGGCATTCAAAATGTAATCTTCTATTACATTCTGTTAGTTAAACTAATGGCTGCTTATAAGCTAAGTGCCATCATTCTTTTGTACTAATATATGGGTTTGTAAGTCATAATTGAATTAGTTATAATTGTTACATATCTTTATATTAATTAATTATTTATTAAATCTGCTACCAGCAACGCTACGCCCATGCCACAGGTCCTGGCCTAGTTCTTTCTTAATATCCTTAAACCATTGGCATAAATTAATTAATGAAATTACAAAAGACCAGAGTAAGTTTAGTTATTCATCCATCCATCTTCTAATCTAAAACACTTATCCCATTTGGGTTGAGGCAAATTAATATGTATTAGAGGGTAAGAAAACATAATATATATTATATATAAAAAGGAATAATCACAAAAAAATGTATGGTTTATTTCAATTAAAGAGATAAACTTTCAAAGTGCTTTTTAGTTGAGTACATTTTACCGGTTAAAACAAAAGATCTTATCATTTCAGCAGATGTGATCAATGGACATATATTGTAACATATACTTACATATTAGTATAACAATGAGTCCATTCTTGGCCTGATATTTATTCATGATGTTTATTAAATGTGTTCCTAAACATTGTTTACTCTTCATTGCTGATATTAAACAAGAAAGTTAATCACCGGTCGATCACTTTTTCTTTTTTAGTAGAATCAAAGTTCCCACTTTTATCTCAAGGAATCAAACATGCTTTTAAATTGGACTGAACAGTAAAAAAAAGAAGAATGTGAAACAGTTCTCGTAATTGCTGGAAAGCTTTTAGCGTGTCATGTCTGATTTAATGGCCTATGATGGTTCCACTTATTTGCGGTATATCTTTATTTTTAGCCTCATAGTTACATAATGCCATTAAATTGCCTTACCATGAGGCTCCGACAATACCAAGTAACAAATGATGCTCCTGAAGAAGCAATAACCTTGGTTGCGCTTCTAACTATTCCCCAATGATGTCTTTCCTTCAACAGGTTGAGATCGCTGGGGAAATGGGAAACCGCAAGGAAGAACTCCTTCACCTTCCTCAAGATCCTTTTCTCAGAACACTTGAGAAGTATCCGGCAAAGAGAAGCCATCTTACCGCGAAATGATACGAAACAATCCACATTCGTCTGCTTTGAATTAGAAGATCATAAAAGAGCCATCAAAATCTGGGCCGAGCAAAATGTTTGTATTCTTTTTTAATTTTTTCAATAAACAGACGCATACATATTGATGATCACAGGCAAACAAATTTAAAAGAACTAACGAGCAATGTTTAGTCAGTTGTTTTCGCCGTGAGCCTCAGAAGCGGAATTAAATCAGAATTCACCTCAAGTGGAATTCATCTTAAATTCAAAGCTTGTTGGACAAACACACACAAACACTTCTGATAGGATTCTGTCTGATTTTACTTGGCAATTTCACCCGTAACAGCTGGCCCTTTCTATCAAAAGAACAAGTGATCTTGGAGAAAGGGAGTTTGTGCAACCACCATGTTGGTGCAATCTAAATTGCTTTTTGATTCACACAATATTTGTAAGACAGGGTTTGCTTTTGATGCATCCTGTGTTCTTTCAAAGGGGCCGAATGCTGTCGCCAGTCGAGAGCTTGTTGACTTATCACAGAAGACACCGACTGGATGCAGAATGGACCTGGATATGTTGAGCTTAATGAGCTTTATTTATGTTGTTTGCTTTTTAGTGTATTCGGGTTTGTGTCGAGATTTCACTTTGATGTATGTTGCTTGAGCTTCTGCTGTACAGTGAATTCAAAAAGTTATTAGGACAGGGGTATGCTTTTTCATTGTTTTGGCTCTGTACTTCACTGATCATTAGAATTATTAATTATTATATTAAAAACATTCCTGCCTACGGCATTACGACTTTATAATAAGTCACCGCTTGCCAGATCCTCTGACTGATTAATCACTGTACATGTTTATGTTTATCTACACTTCACATATTACATACATAACTTGCACTCTCCTATTGTTTGTTATTGTTTGTTTATTTACACCTCACACACTTAATATACACATACATACTTGCACTTTTGCACTTCTACTGTTTAAGTTCAATTTAATTCCTAAATTAATCCTCTGTTCTTTTTTCTTTCATCCCAGCTATTTTTTTTAATATTTTTTGTCTGTAAATTGCTGCTACTCAACACCAAATTGTCCCTTGGGGATTAATAAACTATATATTCATTCATTCATTCATTCATTATTAAGGACCAGTGTTTAGGATTTAAAAGGATATATGAGCAGAAATGTTTTCATCAATGTATAGTCCCCTGAAACTAAGAATTGTTGTGTTTTCTTTAACTAAGAATAAGCCCTACTGTCCTCTTCAACACCATATTTCACCGCCATTTTTCTACAGTATCCCAGAACGCACAAAGCTAACACGTGACGATGCAACAGTCAGAGCTCGTGATGTAGTTTTAGATATTTGCAGCTAGATGCCACTAAGTCCTACACACTGCCCCTTTAAAATGTGGGAGGTATTAACTATTTTGAAGTACAGTTTGTACATAAAGTTAAAGCTGCAAAGTGATTTGTAGCACACAGTGCACAGTGACTAAATGACATCACCGGTGTTCCTTGTTGCCAGTCACAATTTCTTAATGACTGACTTTCAGAAGAAGCTGCCATCAATGACAGCCTTGTACTTTGAAGAGCAAAGACGGAGACTTAAAACAAGAAAAGAGATGAGTATTTATTCCTTCTTCATTTCTTCCAGGAGTAAATGTCTACAGTGTATTGCACCAACCCATTACTCTTTGGGACTTCATGGCTCTTTTTTTTGTCTCTGTAGAAAGATTGAGTGAAAGCACTTCTTGTCCTCTAGAATTAGCCTTGGGTGCCCTTTTATATCGCCTGTTCTAATGGCAGTGAATTATGCTGACAAAGTGAGTGCTGTAAAGGCCACCAGCCAAAAGACTTGTTGAAGTTCTCATAAGAATTCAGAAAAACAGAGAGTACATTGAATTCTTCTTCCACTTCCCTAGGGCAAGGAGCATAGCGAGGTGGTAAAGTTGGTCTTGGCTGTGAAAATGCAGCGAAAGCAGCCCGGCTAATCCTTGCGGAGAGCCATCGTGACTCTAATGATACGCCGTGCGCATTTCATCTGTCTGGTCCTGCTGACCCTGACTCGCTCTGATCAGGCTTTAAGGAAGCTGAGGATTACATTAGCTTTGTTTGTTTGCTAGAAGGTGAGAATAGAAGGCACAGAGACCTTGTTCTTGAAAAGAAGCAGACAAGCTGTCTGCCAAACAGAGAAGCAGCTACTCTCAGCTCCCTATAGAACAGATTTCTCATCACCTGTCCGCTTTGTGTATCCGGCCTCGAGCAACGTCATGCTCTAAGGTCCACATTGTGTACATTATTCAAGAGACACAATGGTCTCCTCAAAGCTGTATTATAGTATAGTTTCAAGCTGAAACTGATTAGATGTTAGTGGTCAAAGGTGAAGGTGATTTCACCTGAAACGTTTTTTTTTTGCACTTAACTGATAAATAATGTAAAGCTGTGATAAAGGTTCATGATCTAATATTACAACCTTCTATATCTGGTACAACCCATGAATCTCATGAACTAATGTCTTCCTACATTAGCATCAGCCAGAGTTCTGCACCACTCCAGTTTCACAAAGCCATGCCTGCCCTGCACCGGCAAAGCTTAGTACCTGAACAAAATCCTTGACCTGCCCCACTGAACAAAGAGTTCAACATTGTGGTATGCTCATTTGTTTTCTTGCATAAAGTAAGACAAGAAGATTGATACCACTCTGAAATCATCTTCCTTAGATATATAGCTACAGCCGAGCTAGCTTAGCTTAGCATAAAGACTAGGAGCAGGTTGCCTAGCTCTGTCTGGAATAAATCAGCCGACCAGCACCTCTACTTTCTACTTCTACTAATATACTGTACTTTTTACTCCATTACATTGATTATACAGTTTTAGTGGATTTGCAGATTCAGAGTATTGACACAAAATGGAAATACTACTACTATACTAAATTATGATGTATTATAAAAGTTAAGCTAGACAGCAGCAATATATCAAATAATTTAAATGATCTTCACCTTTACCAGCTGCAACATCACACTGATGTACACATGAATGCATCACTAATTATAATGTAATATACATTATTCTGAAATGGGCATATTGAGTACCTTTACTGTAGTCCCGTTAATGCTTTATGACATTAACTTAAGTAATATTGTAAATAGTTGTACCCATTTTATTGCTTCTTTTATAGAATAAGATCTAACAACGTCTTCCACGACTGGCTGCCAATAACCAGTAGCTCTACTAGTTGCTTAAACAAGAGGCCCAAATGTTCTTTGGAACTGTAATGAAGCCCAACACAAAGCGACTGGCGTGTGCATCAGAGGCATGTTTGAAATGCAACAGAGCTCCCTATCCATCAGAGTTTTAAGATGTCTCCGTGGAGATGATTGACGACAGTAAAAGGCCGCTCTGGAGAGAGGCCCCGGGTGAACAGATGAGATCACAAATCTCATCTCTTTCTGTCTCTTTCTCTTTCTCTGTCACCGTCTCTCTCCCTCTCTGCGACATACACGAGCACAGGTGCAACACACACAAACAGTGCATATCTCAACATTTTTATCACTTTTTTTTTCTCCTTTCATCTTCATGGTGGCAGTAAAAGGCATGGAGAAAAAAAAAAGTTCAAGGTAAAAGGAAAAAAAAAGTCCCAGACAAGAGTCTGAGCAAGTCTTCAAGGTTCTTGGGAAGATATGAATTGTGACTCTGTATGATGAATACGTATGGACATCTTAAAATGGGCGCGCAGAGTGTACTTCCCAGATTCCAAAGTCTGTATTTTTATCCTGAGAGGTGGACCTAGTCAATACGTGCAGAGTGATTTGGTCTTTCTCATCTGTGGAAGCAGATGTTAATGTGGGCTTTCATGGGAGGGTGAACCAGGAATCAGTCCAATAATGGTTGGTTTAGTTGTTGTGTGAGGGGAGTACGCATTAAGAGACAGAGAGATTGCCACAGGCTGGATTCAAGGCCATTTTCACCATCAACTTCAAGGAATTTCACTGATTTAGCATTTCTAAAACCTTTCAGAATCTTGGCAACCAACCATGGCCAGAAGCTATGAAGAACCTTGATGCTACTGCAGGATCATGTCCCTCTGTCATGTCATTTCATTAGTGTAATGACCCATCGATTTAGAATTTATGCAACAAATTGTATTGCGGCTGGCCGTGCGCCAAGTCAATCACAGGCCGGGGCCGGCTGTGCATCTTGGCAAAAAGAAGGCGATTAAGATGGCTTGTGAGGATTTCTGTTTCTCCACCCTGACAACGAGGATGCAGCCCACTCGCAAGCACACCTGACCGGGTTTCCTCCTTTCTTAACCTCGTCTCCGCCAGGGGATGGGAGGAGGAGGTTTTGGCACATTTAGCCGTATAAAGCATGTGGTGCAGAGATGTGAATGGCTCAGAGCTGGAGCAACAGATGGAGGCTCGGCAACGTCGTTGAGGGCCGGATCGTGTTCACAGCAGCTTGAAATCACGCTCAAACTCGATGTGGATTTGCGACTGTTGAAGTAGATTTGGTTCGCCTTCAAGATCGTCTGGGCTCCCCCACAGAGGGTCACCCCTCTGGACAATACGATTCCCTCTGCCCCTCTCTTACATTCACAGCTTGGTTTCTGTTAACGATTTGACCTGCAGCCGTTTGACAGAATAAGGTTGTCTTACACAGTAATGTTAAACAATGTGTGAAACACCCAGTGGCAATCGGGGGGGTCCCGTCTAATGAAATTAGACACTTTTAAAATACATTTTAGGGAAAATTGCAAGTGATAAATAATCATATTATTTTAGAGACCCCCGTCATTTACAATTGTGGCTTTCATATCCAATTTACATGACCGTTACTAATTCCAGTAACACACTATTACTTAAATATTTTTTTGGGGGGGAGTCGACTTGTTTGCTGTCTTACTAGGGGATGGATAGTAAGGTATATACTGTATACAGTTTGTCAGTCCTACATTCAATAAACAGACTGGTGATGTTAGCGAGGCAGCAACAGATTGGCTCACTGTCTGTCGACGGATAAGCCTCTGTGGGCCAGGTGCTGTATTTATTTAGCCAGTGGACTTCCGCGCCAAGACTTCTTTGTACGTGCGTTGCTCATTGTTTACAGTCTGATCAGCAGTTTGAGATGTGACACTGGAGTTGAGAGACGACGTGGACCACGGGATTGTTTCAAAAGTAGCCATTTCATTAAAGTTAATTTGATCCCAATAAAGAGCTAAATCGTTATCCAATGATAGCCGGTTAGCTCTGAGGTCGCATTTCGGGTTTCAGCCTCTTCTGCTGTCCAAACGGACTGTTTACAAACACGATTCGATTCATCAATACTACTGGGACCAGAACGCTTCCAATACCAAACTCTTGTCTGGATAAGAATGCAGAATCTGTTTTCAATATTAGCGTGGGGGCTGATGATGTAAGAAGGTGGCTAGCGTCCCATTATATATGCTGTGTTCTCTTAGCTGGCTGGCTAACCATTGGTGTGTCTACACTTAGGAATCACCTAGGGTTTGTTCAGAGTTGTAAATATGTGGCTTCAATGTCGGACTTTTTGTCGTGCTGCATGAGGTCACCGCCAATAAGCTAGCTGGGGATGGTAATTGAAAACCTCCAAACCGAATGCTGGCGGCTTGTTTAACCATCATGTCTCAGTTTCTTCCTCTGTGATCTGTATGTGGAGGCTTTGGAGTTTTAGAAGGCGCCTTTGATCGACTTGAAGTAAGTAACAGAAAGCAATACAAGGAATAATGTAACAGAGTACTTCTGCCGTGAAGTAATTAGTAAAGTGATGTACTCTTTCAGTGCATATCCATCTGTTCCCTTCTTGTGATGAGCATTACTAATAGTGTGCGTTAGCGAAGATATTAACGGATATGTTCGATATCTATTGAAACTGAGCTAACATTTGACCTTTCCAGCAACATGTCTGTCAGTATGTGTCTGTTTCAGCGCTGCTGCAACATGGCTCCTCAAAGATCGCCGTTTGTCCCCATTCATCTCACACACTGCTCCCACTTTAACGTATTGGCATTTCTGAGGTGCTTGGCGGTAATTGTCAACCACATGGCGGCTCCTCGTTTGTTTCGCTGACATTTTGCCTTTGGTTGATTGTGTATTTAACAGGGGAAGGGAGGCAAAATTAATTGGCGAGAGGCCCTAATCTGTCTCCTTGAAATGTCACCCCTGTATTGTGATGCCTACACTGACACAGTGGCACACAAGAGGCAGCAACTGAAGGGAAAACGCAGTGAAAGCAAACAAGAAAAGAATCATATAACACAAAATGAAAAGAAAAAGAGGGAGATAAACACCAGATGCATTGTTCTCATAATGTGGGGTTTAACCTCAACATAACCATACAACAATTGAAAATTACCAAGCATTTACGTTATGGGCTCTTCAGTTGAATCTTTGGGCTCTGGAGATGAACGATATCTGTTGCAGGAGTTTTCGAAGCTTCACTGCTGCTTGAGAAACGGGTGATTTGTTGCTCTACTCTGGTTGGTCTGTCATAATCCATGTTGTGAGCAGTGTTGAAGTTTGCATGCGAGGCATAACTGAGAAAGTACAAGCTGCCCTACAAAGCCCAAAATGTAGGTAAGAACAGCATACGTTTTGAGTCAAAACAAGACGATTCTTTACTATTTTTCAACCTGGATCTCAGTCTGATAATTATGGGTATTCTGACTAATAGGGACTAATGTGGGTATTCTGACTTATAGTGCTAACTTTGCACCCGCCACCTTTATTGTAAAGATTCGGGAAATGCAATTAAACGTGGAAAAACAATGTATATCGGGGAGAGCCATGCGAGCCTTCCAGTGTCTCTGATACTGAACAAAAGTAGAAGCTGAAATTCCCCCCAGACATGATCAAACTACAGCATGTTTGGTTGAACCTGAACAATAGATTTTCAAATTCCAAAGGAGAAGTCAGATCCAGAGGGGTTCTTATTTCTTTCTTTCTTTTTTCGCCCTCGGGGTCAGGCAAAGATGCCTTTTCTCTGCATCTGAAATATTAGAGAACTTTCCTAATACCCTGCTCTTGCTCATTCTTCACCAAGAACACGGATGCCAACGCAGAATTGCATGTACGTCAAATATCTCAGCACAGATTTCTAATTCCCCCCCCACCTCAACCCAATGCCTCCACCGCTGCCGTCCACCCACGCATCTCTGTGGACGACATGAGAGCCACGTACTTGTGTAAAAGCCTCGACACCTTAAACCTACTTATAGCACTCGAACTGTGGGGTGCACAAATGTTAATTTGAATTGGGTCAGTCCTGATTGTTCATGCGTTTGTCTCCAAGTTTATAATTTCTCTATGATGTCAAAAGAGACACACAGAGGCAGCAATGTAATTACTTAATTGTGAATTCACAAAACAAAAGAAATATATTCCTTGTAAGCTTGCTTATTATGTGTGCGCACTGAGCACCTTTCTCCGGATGACCTCAGAGGAGGGTGTCGACAGCAGCAAGAATGTCATACAGTTACATCATACTCGTCTAAGGCGTTTTAATTAACCACAGGCCTCCATCATTAGTGGCGTTGAATTTAATACACTTTTGTCCCTGTTGTTGTTTCAAGCTTTACTTCAAGTTTTTCATTAGTTCAGATGTTTGAAGGTTTTTTTCCCCTACCGTCTGGTCATTCTACTCTTACTTTAAGAGAAGATGTTAGTTCTATTCCTCTGCACATCGTGAAGTTCCCTTTGTTTTATGCCTCTGCATCAGCGAGAGCCGTGGCCGATCGCATTGTGTTTTTGGGGGTTGTCCGTCCGTCCGGTCCATTCTAATGAAGGGCAACACCTTGAGGGAATTGGGAACGCACGTCCACGCCCACTCAAGGATGAACTGATTAAAATTGGGTGGTCAAATGTCACTGTGACCTCACAGGCCATAACTCAACAAGGCATATGCTAATTAGGACAATTCATCACAAATGTCGAACGGGATAAAATGATGACATTTTGGACAGACATAAACTGCGGCATGGCATATAACCACTACGCGGTAAATCCATTTTATTACTATCATAATATTACAGTTATTTCATGTCATTACTGAAAACTGCTCAACCATGATCATAAATACATTTCGATCAATCAGAATTGACCAATCAGACAGGCGTCCGAATAAACCTTTCACAAAGACACGCAGATCAAAGTCACATTCAATCGTTCATGCATTCATAATGATTGTCTCTTTAGTTTGTTTTATATACAGACAGTGCATTGTTTGTTAAATAAATAACTTGTGAACAGAGAAATGAAGAGAGTTTTAGCGGACTGATGAAACGGACTGAAAGTGAATATGTTCATCTCAGTCGAAAAGAAAAACCGCATGGCATAAATCTCATTAAGGGTGCCGGGGGACGCTGAGAATCAATGCAGCCTGGAAAAACTGGTCCGGATGTCCAAGGTTAGGTTCTGCAATTAAAATGAGGGAAAAAAATATTAATATAACTAATGAAAAATGTATATATTTTAAATTCCAGTATACATAAACCGATAGAAAGACACACATTAACCCGCATTCACCTTTTAGATGCCGGGGTTAAATATGCCTATTGGCATAGATTCAAACTCATCAAAGCAGGCAAATTATCAGTTTCCCGTTCGTCAGACATGAGAGCAGCTAATGATCCTGCCCACGCAGATATATAAACGCGTTAGCTTAGCAGTTTGATACTTACACACAAACATGCGAATGCACATGCCGCAGAAGGCGACGACTTGGGAGATCTGCAGCGCCCGGCCGCATTCTGCGCTCATCAGGCAGTCCCTCGTCTTCAAGCAGCACTTGGGACATTTGCACCCCGAGCTTTTGTCCTCCGTCTCCTCGTGTTTCCGGGGCTGACTCTGTATCGTGTCCCCGTGGTCTTCATCCCAGTCGTTGCCCTCACCTCTTCCCATGATGCTTGATGCTCTGTTTTGCGGTTGTTCTTTTTTGACAATCGGCAAGGGAAGTAAGAAAAAAAAAAAAGCTTGAGGATAGATAGATCCTCAAGAAAAGAAGAAAAAAAAGGCAAGAATGTATCACTGTATGTGTGCCACAGCTTCACTACAGCTGAACACACGTTATGTGTTGAACCATGTTACTCCCACGCTCTCGTGCTCCACAATACAAGCATTACAGTAACAACATCCAGAGTCCAAGATGTCATAATGCCTTGATTTTTGTTTCTTTTGTCTGAGACTTGGCAGCTCTGGCTATAAAGCAGTAAATGCTATGAGTCAACACTTTGTTTTTTTCCTCACCTTACTTTGATTCTCGGAATGTTTGCAACTACGCAAGTAGCATTCCTGCTAGAGGACATAGAGTAACACAACAACTACGTATGAAATCAATTATTTGAGACAGGCGACTGAATCCGTGTGATGAAGAAGTTCTTTCCTTATAAGGCCTTTCAAATAAGAACAGAACATATGACGCGCAGAACTTTTCACTTTCATTAAAGAGAAATCATTAACACTCAAGTCCCTTTATGAACACTTTATTGAGTGAAGTCACATTGATTTGACAGATTAACAATTCTTCCACACTGATGATCATTTCTCGTGCCAGGAGTTGAGGCCCCGCTGTTTTAACTGTCGGATACAATTGCTCCCCACAGACATTATCAGATATTAAGTGATAACCCTGATGGTGAAATAACATCTTATCTATGCCATCGGGTGGCTCCCCATTTATTACCACTGACAGTAAATTAGATTGCTGGCATCTGGAGGGTATACTGGCATTTTGAGTGCACCTTTTCCATCTCATTCTGCTTTCAAAACTCCATTGGTTTTCAATCATAAGTAATGAAATTCCATCAGCCTCGTCGACCATGAAAGCAACTCGGAAAAGGAAGTGAGAGACGGCCATTAAGAGCAGAGAAAACGAGTAGCGGTCTTACCCTTTTGCTTTCAGAGTCGCCCCTCTGTCGACTTGAATCTTCTCCTTTTGTAGAGTGGACTATTTTTAAGAGAAGAGTAGTGAACACACACCTTCAGCCTTGCAGACACTCACACGCTGTTCTGAACAAAAGGGTGTCAGCCTGGGGGTTGAGCCTCAGCCTGCATGAACAGAGCAGGTGTGTCTGCAGGTTTAACAGGTTTGACCGAGAGGGACAGAGAGGATTGTGTTTACAGCTAACCTCCCGTTTGGTCTTAAAGGTGCAATAAGTGGTGCATGTGGGGACGAGAGGTTTCAGTGTCACACAAACAAACAAACACACAGACAAATAAACAAACAGACACCTGGCACCAAATATGTTCTAATTCATGTTTATAAACACAGCAGTAAAACATATTTATATTTCAATTATGATCATTTGAGAAACAGTGTTTAGAATGTGTATGTGATTATTCTTCACATTTGAGTGGTCATACATATTATTTTATATATAGATAGATAGAGAGAGATATAGATAGATAGATAGATATATCCATAGATATATAGACAGATACATGGATGGATAGATCAATCCATATATATATATATATATATATATATATATATATATATATCCATTTATAGACAGACAGACAGATGGATAGATTGATAGATAGATAAATCCATATATATATATATATATATATATATATATATATAGATCCATATATAGTTACAAAGATAGATAGATAGATAAACTAATGTGAAGTGAAATTTCAACTTTTAATTTGCATAAATCCTTCGATGATGTCTTATAATGGCCCAAAACTAATACATTTCTCCTCAGCGGCGTGACAGAATATCTTCACAAGTGTGTTTCCTCAGTGTTGCAGAGGAAATGCAATCAAGCTGTAATAAATAATTACACAGGATAATGAATTGATTAGGCGGCACATTTCATTACATGATGAACAATGATGAATCCAGAAAAGCAATTTAGGGAAGCAATTAAAAGCACCAAAAATGTGGAATATATTCAAAGAATTGCATTACTGATCCATTCATCATCTATGAATGTAGCGACGTAAAATGTCCAATAATTCATTAGTCTTGTCTAAACGTAACATTTGAATTGGTAGATAGGATGAGAGGAAAACACATAGAAACGTGTGTGTTTGTGTGTCAAGGGTATCCCAGCAACAATTAGGAATATCGGGGAAGAATTTGTGTTATTGTGCACGATGTATTTACGTTATGAGCCGGCACGGATGAGTGGTGTTACTTCCGTCCAAGGACATACAACTGTTGCACTTAGAGTAAGAAAGCGCTATAATGGAATAATAGAACTAATCAATACTTTACTTCCTGCTTTCACAGTCACAGCAGTAAGTGGGAGCAGAAAAATGCAGCGGGAGAACATTTCAGCAATGTTAAAAACTACACGAGGTGAGATACATTCAATGTTTTCTGATCAAGACAGGACACTTAAATTCCATTAAATTATTTTCCGACATCAATTTGTATCTCTTTCAAGGTTGTTTTTCGCTGTTAAATTAATATAATTGCCACTTTTTTGTTGATAGTTATAATACCCACAGGAATCTGAGGTTATTGCAGGCACTAATTTACCAGTTATGAATGAGCCACTAATAAGCCAAATAAAAGACACGCTTCTCCTCCACTTTTAAAGTTACCGTAATTTGATTTAAATCACATCTAATACAGAAAAAATTATGATATTTATGACGTATTTGTCGTTCCAACCAGAAAGTGACCTAGTGATGCACTCAAAGATAAAAGGTGGTGAACTACGGCTTGACACATGCTTTTTTTGATCGACCTTATAGCAACCAGACTGTGACATGTTTCATATACACGTAGAGACGCATAGCTTAAAAGAAGAAGAAGAACGCTCGGGTCTACGCACCTTCATCACCCGTAACATCACGTTCAAACTGTGTATTAAGTGAAGCAAAATCCATTTCAGATTTTAATTACTTCATCGTGGTGTTAGTCAAGTACGGAGTAACAGCTCGCTCTGCTTCTGGGAAATGTTGACAGGGTGACAAGTTTTATTCACGCCTACATTGGAAGGGATATTTTGCTCAATAGGCAAAACAACAACATTTGACTGCCACCAGGCTGTTTAATGATGCTAACGAGATGAATCAAAACTGGTGTGTCAACTGTAGTCTGGGTAGCCCGTGTGTATCCACACCGCTTGGTGTATGATCAGAGTTGCGTGTGGCAGCAGGACACAGAGTGGCATTTGCATTTCTCCTCTTTTTCTCTGTTCAAATTGCTCTATTACCCAACCAGGCAATACCTTTCAATATCTGGCAGAAACATGACAAGCAGTCCATCTCATCAGAGCCCGAGCCCACGCAGCCACCACAAATCCCAGGATGCACTCTGTCGGCTGCCATTGTCCACAGGCGCACGCACGGTTTTGGAATCGCTCAAACGCTTCTTAAAGCAACTCTTTTTTTTAGGGCAATAGGAGTGCCCTGCAAGGAAATGTTGAGCTGTGGCTTTAAAGAAGTAGATGATGGAAGAATATGCTCCCTTTGACAGTGCATTATTCTGCCTGATGGTGCACCTGTCACCTGCATTTTTCTGTAAAAATGAACACTGGGCCGGATGACAGGAAACCCTGCCTTTTTTAAATCTGGTTTGCCGTCCTCCAAAATAAATCTCAACTTTACAAAAGTGAGACTGGTTTTCATCTGCACCTGTCTGTCAAAGTGTCAGAACTGAATGTCGGCTTCTGCTCTGCTGCTGCGCTTAGTGAGATCGGACAGTGCTCCGATCCACGGAGAGCCGGATATCTTTCTGCTCGACTGGTGGTTTTGCTTGTGTAAAGCCTTTGTAACTGATTTCAAGTGTCACAAAGTCATTCTCTGTCCAGTTTTTTTTTCCTCCTCCCATTCTGTCGCTCCCTTTAGCTGCTTTCTCGCTTCCCCACTGCATTGCCACTCTGCATCCATCCACCAGATGCACTCACACTTTCCCACCTGTCCCAGTCACCTGCTTCTGCTTTCCCTCATCAGCCCTGCAGCATATAACCGGCACATTTCCATTGTTCCATGTCCTGCCAGATTGGCAGTGCAGCGTAATGCCTTGCTTTCCAGCCATCTGAATCTGAGTGTTTTATGTGAAGTAGATATACTGCAGGTTCATTGTTTTTTATTTGAATTTGAATCATTATTCGCTGCAGAATTCTGAGGAGCAGATCCATTTTGACAGATTTTCACCCAGACTTTATGGCTCTAACAACCTTAAACTTGAGTTTCTAGAGGTCATTTCACAGTAAACAAAGTCATTTTGCAATGTTAACATCTCAAAAAACTGCTTACAGTGATAGAAAGTGAAGAAATGTTTTGAAGAAAAGACCTTACTCACTGCTGATTATGCACCACGAGACCTTTAAAGGTTATAATGATTGAACTACCGATCATTTGCACTGCAAATTATGAAATCTTTTTGTATTGTTTTCTTGTTACCAGATTTCAATGCACTTTTAGGAAGTCAATCTCCGTTTTAAAGATCCGAAGCACTCGCGCCGTAACACTGAACACGCTCTCAGTTGTTTGTTTGGGAGGAAATTATGAAGACATTATTATGTATTGTTTCCACGGGAGTTGATTCACTGTCAAATATAAAGTTTATCTCAGTCTGCCAGCCCACCTGGAGTTAATTACGTGAATGTAGGCCATACAGTCGGGCTCTGACCTCATCGCTTCCCATATGAAGCTCAACACTGAGCGCCCACTTTTGTAAGTGAAATTCTCATTCATTCCCTCCATTGATGCACTGTATAATAAAGTCCATAAAGAGTTTTAAGCTTGGAACTAAGCCAACCATTTACGAGATGAATATTGACCATAAAACATTTGATACTAAGCCAAAAAAAAAAGGCAAATTGAAAAAAAGGCAAAGGTACAAGACCGTGTAATACATACGTAAAACATATTTTAGGAGTGAAGGACCAACTGATCCCATAAACCATTGCGAATGACGTCTCAGCCGTCTCTTTTCCTCTTGAAACTCCTGAGAAAGCGTTTACAGTAATCCTTGCTTTGAATAAGGACATATTCAGAAAAAAAAACAAAGAAATCCTCAAATCAGAATACAAATGGGATTTTCACTTCCGGAAACTCAGTGTTGAGCTCACTGAGCTCTATTGGGAACAACAAGCTGAGCACAGCACGGAGTGGGGAGTGATGATAGTAACTTTCCTTTTTGGGGATTAGACCGCAGAGCTTTTCAATGGTCTGGCAACAAAAGTGGAGTGGAGCAACTACGCCTTAAGTATGAAGCCATAATGGAAAAGTTGTTTTTGTTTCTTTGTTTCATGAAATGAGTATATTGTGTGAGTGCAGTGGCAGACTCGCAGGTGTTGCTATATGTGTAAATTGATTCAACGGCAATTGGGTATAAACTGACATTTTTTAATTTTTTCACTCCAAAAGTTGTATTTTTGTTCAGTGCCATCTGTCCTCTCGCTGTGGTCTGCGAGACGACGCGCTCAAAACGTGACAGGTAATTTCACAATATTGATACCTCTAGACGATATGAGACTAATTGCACTCTGTTTCTTTAAATGGAGCTTAGCAATAAGTGGAAGAGAAAAAAAATGTTCTGTACACGTACAAGATAAAGCAATTAAGTGGGATTTGCTATAGCTGAGCACAGTCTCAAGTGTTCATTGACAGTTTATTGTCACGCTAGGAACGATTCAGCAGAGAGCCACCGCAACTCCTGCGCTACTTTAGAACCGCAACTCAATTTAAAATGGTTAATTTCTCAGGTTATTGCCTTTTCTGTGAGGAAATGCATTTTGTTTCATTCCGCTGCTGTTCCTCGTGTTTTTATTAAACTGAAAATTAAACAGAGGGAAAATTCACAGCTATTAACTCCTCATGTTGGGAATTCGGCCTTGAGAGGACGAGCCTCTTTCGCTTATGTTCATTTCATCTATCCATGAGTACCAGTCTCCGTCTGACAATACGCTCCCTTTTATTACGCCATTATTCTTACCACTGTTGGCTTGCTTCGCATCTCTCTGTTGTAACATTTATCTCCTCCATTGCTCACATCCGTACATAACGGCAAACCTAGACACATCTTGTATTCTGTACTTGCACTGTAATTACCATTTGCACACATACAGTACGTTATCTCACAGACGGATACATCGATGTATATGGAACAGATTGTGCTGCATCTAAACAGCGCAGACTGTTGAATGGCTGTCAAACATGCAGATGTGACCTTGATCATCCCCGTGGGGAAGAGGCAGTCATAAGTCCTCCAATTATGCCATGTGGACTCTACTGCAACCTGTAAATAAGAAGTGGATTCGGTCATTGTAATGTTCCCCTAGAGACACCGTATACAACTCTGATGCCCCTTCCTCTCTACCTAATTTCTGTCATATTCATTGAATGTGCTGTAACTCTGTTACGTTGTTCATTCTGTACACATGACATCTATTGCTTCTGTCCATCCGGGGAGAGGGATCATCCTATGTTGCTCTCCTGAAGGTTTCTTCCCTTTTTTTCCCTGTGAAAGTTTTTTGTCTATTTTTTGGGGGGGTTTTCCTGATCCGATGCGAAGTCCAGGGACAGGGATGCCGTATGTGTACAGATTGTAAATCCCTCCGAGGCAAATTTGTTATTTGTGAAACTGAACTGAATAGTGGTAGCGACCTGTCAATCAAAAGATGGGCCGCCCTAAAGCATACCGTAAAAGCCGCTACTACCTTCGGTGGGTGTCCCCGCTGTAGCTAGCTAGCGCTGCTGCTAGCTCCCCGCTGCTGCTGCTACTGCACGCGTCCCCTCTGCCCGAGTCGGGGGTCGAGCCGGGGCTAGTCCCGCTACCTTCGGTGGTTGTCGGGGAACTAGCGAGAGCTGGCGGAAGTTAGCGGAGAGCTAGCGGTAGTTAGCGGGGAACTAGCAGCAGCGCTAGCTGGCTACAGCGGGGAACCAGCGGGGACACCCACCGAACGTAGTAGCGGCTTGTAACCCGACTTTTACGGTACTCTTTATGCTTTATGGTCTATTTTCCTGCTAAATGAACATCATGCTGCGTTGAAGAAGACGTGCAACTAGCGATTAAGACCATAAACTCATGTTAACAATGTTTAAATCAACTGAGGAGTAGGGTCATTTTCTCACATTTTTGAGTTGCAAACAAGAGGAGCTGCTCCTGCTGGCCATCAGATAGAATTCAGGTTAAAGACACTTCTGCATTGGCTTCACTTTGCAGAACTGGAGGTTGCCATCTGGCTGCAGCACAGATGTGCAATACAACCAAGACATTTGTTGGGATGTGACAGGTAGCCATGACGTAGCATCACACAACAGATGACATATTAGATAAAGAAAAGCTGTGTTGCTGGTTGTAGCATGCTGACGGAGCCACAATAAGATATTAGAGAGATGTTAATTACATTATGGAGTGCTTATGAACAGAGCCACAATACAAGGATATATTTGGAAACAGGAAGCAGCTCTGCGGTCATATTCGTGTCCTTGTGCATCAGCTAATACAAGAAAGTAACAACCTGACTAAGAAGCACATGCTCAGCTGATATTCACAGCCTGAGGTTAGAAGTGAGTTTAACCACATATGAAACGCACCATTTAGCCTGTGTTTGCCATTCCTCCCTCCACTCAGCATGAAGATAATTGGATATAAAACATCAGTGAGAAGTCATAGCTCTCCTCCTTCTACCCCTGCATGGCCTCACAGCTCCAAATCACACAATAAAACACCACTAAACCTCATCAGTGGCGCTTTAAATGTGTTGGACAGAGGGAGACGGTTCAGTAGTACAGCTTATAATTCATGTGGCGGCAATTCTCATTGACCTCAACTCCTGCTGGATGACTAGTTTCTTTATGTTTCCTTCTACTGTGTTAAATCCCAGCTCTCACATTTTTATTCTATCACGAAATCTGTTTCATTGTACTTATACTGGATCAAATGAAACGGCTGATGGAAGTAAAACATACATCTGCAATAACGGAGCGCTCCACCTCCCGCCGGAGCATCGACTGCAGGTTGAATCCGGGTCCGTCCACGTCGGGCTGGAGTCTGAGCTGAAGGAGTCTTCTCATGAACCTGCATGAGTCTGATTTTGTTTCTCTCATCTCTGTAAGGCTGCGTAACTTTTGGCATCATTGATTTTTAAATGCACAACGTCTAGCATCCCAATTGGAAAAGTTACCAAAGTAAAGTTTTTTTCTTTGTGAATATTATGTTTCTCCATATTGTCGGCTTCTTGAAGTTATATTGCAGAAACTCACACACTGCGGCATCCGGCATGGCGTTGCAAATAAAAAAAGCTCTTCATGTGGGAAAAGTAAGGTAAAGAGAATCAAACAAAGACATTTTTTCTGACATTTTAAAAAGTAGAAAAAAAAACATATGCTGTATACTAAGACAATATTTGTGAATTAATTCAATTCAATTCAGTTTATTTTGTATAGCCCAGAATCACAAATTACAAATTTGCCTCGGATGGCTTTACAATCTGTACACATACGACATCCCTGTCCCAGGAACCTCACATCGGATCAGGAAAAACTCCCCAAAAAATTGAAAAAATAACTTTCACAGGGAAAAGAAGGGAAGAAACCTTAAATTAGAGGATATTGTATTCAGAATCCCTACTGTGAGTGTCCCTCTAGCCAACTCTTTACTGAGGCTCACTATCTACATTCAGAGGTTATTGATGGAACCAACATTCAGATTTTTCCCGTTTTAGGATGGGATGAAACATCGCTCTCCAGAGATGAAAGGCCTTACACCAGATTGACTTATTAGGTAATTGGACTACTGTATGCCGTCCTTACCGAAAAGAGAGAGGAAGTGTGTATGTGAGTGTGTAGCAGGTGTTAAAGCGTGAAATATAGCGTCGGTGAAGGGTGCAGCATAAACCTGGCCACTCTAACTTTTTCTTTTTTTAATTTGGATTGGCAAGTCAACTGGCAGGATGGCAATATTTTATCATCAAGTCGTTTTCTGAGTATCCCGCTCTGAAGCAGAGTGGCTCTCCATCATGTTTGTCAGAGGCGACTTTATAGAAGAACACTGAGACCGGATTGGCTGCCGGGCAAACGTTGATATGTGTGTGTGTGTGTGTATGGGGGCTGGTATTGGCGGAGCGATTATATTGAATGTGCAGGCATCTGAGTTTATTTGTCGCTAACAAGCCGAGACGTCAGATAACGCAATTCAATTCATTTCTTTAGCAAAGATTTTGTATCGAGCTGCCGTGTGTTTAAAAGAGTTTAAGTCCCCAGAAATGCCTCACCCAATAAACTAGGTATTCATTATTGGTTCAACAGTTGAGAATGAAATGGCCACAGCGAATAAGTGAGGCAATGTTTACCACGGGTCTTTGTCTCTGGAGGTCTATAGATCGTTGTCCTTCCTCTCAACAGCGTGACATTTTCCTTCATTGAAACAGAAGAATAAAAAAAACATTCACAACACTAGCCAACAATATTATATTGTAATTGCCACTTGCCTAGTGTGGATTCATTCAGTCAATACAAACGCTAGTTATGGAGTTTTCCAATCATCCAATGGGCCTCACAGTTCAATTGGGATGAGTTTGTCTCCTCAGAAGATCAGAACAAAACAGTATTTGTTATTGAAAATGAATGATTAACCACTCACATGTACTCGATATTATGGTTGAATGCCTGTCATAAACAAACACGTGGTGAGCCATTCATGAGTGGAATTATTTAACGTATAATGAATCACTCACTTAAACTTATATACATACGGTATATAGCACAGAAAGCATTCACATCCTGTTGTAAATTTGTATTTAACGCATTTAAATGAATTTCTTCGGCAAATGGTTTGTGTAGAGCTGCTCTGTGTTGGTTGGGGTCAACGCCTCAGAAATGGCTAACACTTATTCAATGTTGGCTCAACAGCTGACAAAGAAATAGCGACAGCAAAGAAGTGAAGCATGTTAGTTTGTCTCCGGTTCACGTCCTTGCTCTTTCCCATGTTGAGACACTGGAATAAAAACACATTCACAACACTTTCCACGGGCATTCAACAATATTATATTGTATTCACACTTCTTTCTGCTGAATCATTCAGGCAATTCTAACTCTGAACTGTTATTTTGGAGCGAATGATTGTCATGAACAAGGTGAGTGATTAAAAAAAGCCACGTTGGCCAAAGTGCAGAACCTGTTGAAGTGATGAAAAACCTCCTATCTGCACTTTTTCTCTTTTTTTTCTTTTTCTTCTTTTTTTTTGTATTTTGTATTATGTATTGGGTATTCTCAACAAATAGCATTCTGCAAGAAAACCAATTGTTTTTTGTATTCTAAAAAAAGTGAATTTTTCAGATCGGAGGTTTTGCTCTTCGGCCACTAAATGTTCCTGTTGAGGCATCCATGTTTAACACACAATTGCCCACTCACACGCGTCCAAATAACCAAGGGCTTACCATACAACAAAGTTTTAACTGCGTTAACAAAAACATGTGCAGTGCAGTGGAATCGGTTGAGTTTTTGTGTCGCTCCTGAATTTGCCCAAGGAACCCTGACTGAAATATAGTGCTTATGAATCCTCAAGGTAATGGAAAAGATGCTCTGATGACAGGCAGCAGAGACCCAGGGTCATGTTGTTCCCTGCACACATAAATCCTGGCCTCCTCTTGCCCCCTGCCCGCCCGTCTCGTACATCTGTAGCAGGAGCCGTCTTTTGGCTATCTTGACTGATTGAGAGGCATGATTTATACCAACGGGCCAGGACTATAACAGGAAATTCAATTAAATGGAGGAACATAAATAGAAGATAAATGAACGAGTGCCCTCACCTCTCTGCGTGGCTCTTTCCCACTGGCCTTTGTTCACATGAAAATACATTAGTTCTGTTTCTGTGAAAAGATTGTTTTTATGCAAACGATGACTCACAGTATGTAGATTATATTAGCAGATTCTGAAAATTGGTGGGTAAGTGAGGTAATATTGAATATGTGCATGCATATTCATACTCGTGCAGCAGAGCTGTCACAACAACAAGGCAGATAGAGGTCTAATGGACGCCCGTTAGAAGAGAAACAGCTGTGGACCCGTAGTTGTCAGGACACATTCTTTCCCGTACGTGGCGAGGTTCGTTAGTTCACAGTGTGGCGAGGAGGACAAGGGGATCTCTCTCGCTCTCCCTGCATATAGGTCGCTAAAGTGACTTTTGAGATTTGATACTTAAACCTTGAAAGATCATTCTCCCTCTCCCAATTTAGACCTGACCTTTACGAGCAGCCAGCCCGACGACACCTTCACACACGCAAACAGGATCAGCTCCAGAAGGACGCAATCAGTCTCTGTGCGCTCGCCACTCAGGCAAAACAGCTGGCCGTGGCCCAGCACGGGCGCTCTTACAGTATTGACACTGCTGGTTGTTTTATCGCTTAATTTGCGGGGCCGCTGAAGTATTTATAGACCTCCCCATCCGAATGCACCACATGTAAATTAAGCTTCATCATAAATAATCCATTGGCGAAAAATATGCAGCGCTATAATTGGAAGCATGTTCAAAATACTTGTTTCCTGCCTTCATAAGGTGCCAGAGAGTTTGTTTTCTGTCCTGCAGCGTCGTGGTTGTTTTGCTTCCAGCGAGGATCATTAATATACGGCTCCCCGTTTTCAGATGCCCTTGCTCGACAAGGAGTTCTAAATCTGTACAAGTGGTTAGGAGGACACTCATCTTAGCTTTGCGGGGCCAAGCCTGTCTTCTCACTTAAGTAGGAACTAATTTATGCCCGGTGATAAAAGAAAATGCATAAAATAAAGGCGAGGCGTAACCCGGGGCAAGAAATGGCAATAAGAGGTGTGAGCCCTCAATGGCAATAAGTCAGAGTGATTTATAACTCAGTGACAGGGAGGGAAATGTTTCACCAGCATGTCAGTCAAATGCATCCCCGTTCATCATGGATCACACCTCTATTATTCACATTTATTAGTTTCTTTTTTCACCCTTTTTCCCTCTCACACTCACAGGCTTGCTGTGTTAGTGTATGTGCACTACATGTCAGCTACAGTCAGGGCCACAAGTATCTGGATTGTGACACCATTTTTCTTATTTTCCTCTTTACACGTATTTGAAATGACGCAGTCAATGTGTGGGAGAAGTGTCAACTTTTAGCTTTAATTCAATGGATGTAACAAAACCATCGCATTAACTGTGTAGGAGTCACGGCCATTTTGACACAGTCCCCCACATTTGTAGAGGCTCAAAAGTAATTGGAAATTTGTCTTACAAATGGTTTGATGGCCAGGGGTGGCGTGTTCCCTCATTATTTCATGACAAATTAAACAGATAAAAAGGTCTGTAGATGACTCAAAATGTTGAATGTGCATTTGGTAGCTGGTCCAGGGAACTGTCAGCATGAGGACCAAAGAGGTGTCAATGCAAGTGAAGGAGGCCATTAAAAGGCTGACAGACTACACAAACCTACCAGGCAGACAGCAGAAACATTAGGTTTGACCAAATCAGTTTGGTACGTTGCTAAAAAATAAGGAATGCACTGGCAAGCTCACCAACACCAAAAGCCGGAAAACCATGGAAGACATGTAAAGTAGATGTTGCAGAATTATTTCCTTGGTGATGAAGGGGTCATTGTCAAAGTCTACAATCAAGAGATGCCTTCATGAATATGAATACAGAAGGTTTACAACAAAGTGCAAACCACTGGAACACTGAAGAACAGGAAGGCCAGATTAGACTTTGCCAGAAAGCATCTGAATGAGGCTGATCAGTTTTAGATGAAGGTTCTTTGGAAGATGAAACCAAGATTAACTTGTAGCAGAATGATGGGAAGAGAAAAGCGTGAAGAAGGAAAGGAACATCTCCTGATCTGAAGCCACATCACCTGGTTAACATGGTGGAGGCAGTGTATGGTATGGGCTTGTATGGCTGCCAATGGAGCTGGGTCACTGGTGTTCATTTATGATGTCACAACTGATAGAAGTAGCAGGATGAGGTTTGAGGTGTTTAGGGCTGTGCTGTCTACTCAGATTCAGCCAAATGCTGCAAAACTGATTGGACGGTGCTTCTCAGTACAGATGGATAATGACCTGCCAAAGCATCTCAAGGGAGGAAACTTAGCGTTTGGGGATGACTTTGGGCATAATACTTCAGACAAAGGATTTTACTCCAGGGTTTTAAAAATGATCATTATATTCAATATTATGTTAGTTTGTCCAATCATTTCTGAAACTCTGAAAATGTGGGGGACTGTGTAAAATGGCAGTAATTCCTAAACAGTTCAAGCCATAGTATTTATTGAAATAAAGCTGAAAGTCTACACTTCAACCACATATTGACTGCTTTACTTAACATCCATTGCAGTTGTCTAAATAGGCGAAATTCGGAAGATTATGTCATAGTCCAAATACTTATACAGTGTGTCTGTGTGTGCACAAAGACACATTGGTATTGGCAGAGGATGTGTCACTGTTATGTACTTTCTGAAGTAATTAGTCATTAGAAATCTGTTCTTTATTTATGAATATATCATTCTCCCATCTATATAATGGAGTATGGTACAACACATGGCTCATTTGAATGAGTGAAAGTGCTTTTAATGCTCTGCATACATTTGTTTTTATCAGGTTGTGGGATGCACACCTCTTTTGGCTGAAAATGACCCAAAAAAACAAATAATATATTCACAATCACATTCGATACATTTCACTCTGCTTGATAGCGATGAACCCAACATGTCACTTAAAGCTCTGCCATCTCCATGACATGTGAGCAGTTAGGGAATTCAGGATAAAAATGGATAATTTAGAGCAGGGGTAGCCAACACGGTGCCCACGGGCACCTGGTCGCCCGCAGAGACCACGCTAGTCGCCCGCGAAGCATGTGCTAAAAATAGAACACGCTTATGAGCTTTCACAAGAAAAATAATAAAAAATAAAATAATTCACTGGCGTGCGCACAGCGGTCGGAGCTACTTATGTGTCATGGTTCTAACTTGTATCATGGTTCTAACTTTAGTCGCGGTTAAAACTTTATAACAACAATTAATAACCCACAACTAACACATTTTAACAGGGTAAAACACCAAGACACAACAGTTTGTGACTTATTAACAATTTGTAACACTAATAATTGTACATTTATAAAATTACACCACCGAGCATGCTGGGTACAGCTCGCCCACTATCACACCAAGAAGAAACTCCGTCGCAGGAAGAGACAGACCCTTCCTGTTTTTTTTCACCTACATTCCCCTGGGTCTTAAGTCCCTCCAGGTTTAGCTTCCTAACACCCTCTATGTACCAACGTAAAAACAGCTGTTCAGTTGGCCTGCGGTCCTTTTCAGCATCAATGAATGAATGCGTTTACTGAAGAAAAAAAATACGCCAGAATCTTACAAAATACTGTGATATTAATTTTTGGCCATACCGCCCAGCCCTAACTCCGACCATTTCTGAAGGGGGTTAGATAGAGTTAGATAGAGTTAGATAGTTAGATAGGGGTTAAATAGATAGTGATCTGTGCAACTTTGTTGTTCAGGAAGTTTGTATCAAACAAGTAGCCCTTCGTATTATTTTGTACCCTTGAAGTAGCTCTCGGCTTCAAAAAGGTTGGTGACCCCTGATTTAGAGTAATGCTTTCAACAATTTGAGGGAAATGTACTGGTATAATGTGTTAATATCATCGCATTATTCAAAGTATTATTCACCACGTCATCACCACAAAATCACCTCATTTTTAGATTAAAATGCCCGAGGGTCGCATTTGCTCAATCCCAGCTGGCAGCCTCTTCGATTCTCTCACACACACACACACACACACACACACACACACACACACACACACAGACATGCTTGCACAAAGAGAGGCGGCAGACTCACAGATGTACCGGTATGTGGATGCCCGTGTACACGGCCAGACATGCCTGATGCAAAGGTGAGGAAATGAAGGCGGTCGCCATGTGGGGTGCCGATAAGAGTGCTTTGCTCCCTCTGCTCTGTACCCACAGCATCTGCTCTGCCCTCATTAATCAAGGCAGAGGTGGGCAGGGGGCTGCCACTTGAGATACAGCTTGATCATCACATGGAGTTCTGCGGACCGCATCCTGGCATCCAGCTCAACTGTTTCTGTCGTGTGTGTCTTACCCGTCTCCGCTCAAGGCTACACCGCTTGTTAGTTTTCCTCATACGCTGTGTCGCATGGCCAGCTCGACATGGGCCCAATGCCATCTGTCGGTGGACGTCGCCCTGTGACCTAGTGGAAAACATGAAGGCCGTTACCCCCCCCGCCCATATGTGGCGTTTTAACTCAAGCTTGACAAAGCAGCCACCTCCTGGTGCAGTATCCCAAGAGGGTCTCTGACTTTCTAAAAAATAAAACACAAATGATGCTTAAGACACTGCCGCGCCAGACTGATGTATTCCCCCAGCAGCCTGGTGGGACCAGCAGTCTGTCTGTCCTGCATTTTGCTCTTCCTCATTGCAGAGGAGATTGAAATTTCCTTTGAGACAATCTCTGCCATCTCATCCTTTTCAAATGGAGCCTCGCCACGGTGTGCTCTTGGTTGGCCGGAGGCTACGGAGGCTCATCACAGACTTGCTTGTGTAGACATATGTCACCAAAGACACAAGGACAGGCGTTTGGAGGCTCAAGGACACCATTAGGGGGTTCTCTCCGCCAAAGCTAAAAAATTGAGGGAGAAAATAGTAAAATAAGGCTGTACTGTCCCCCCTGGAGGTTTTCAGCTACAACTAGCAGCTCGATAGCTCACCCTGTTGGTCATTTGGTCCACAGAAACTCCCTCAACCTTTGGTGGCCACAGTTTTTGCTATCGGAGGATGACATTTAGCATAGATGTCACCCTGTAGGTGTGTGTTCATGCTAACTGTTATGAAGGGGGGGTGGCGGTGAGATTGGCCGATAGCAAAAAGGCGCAAAACGTCTACAAGGAATTCTCTTCCCATGGCCAAACTCATGACCTGTTTTACGTAGACTCTTGTGGGAGGCCTCATTGGTCTCAGCAGAAGGGTCCTCTGTCAGTGGTGTGGGATAGTCCTGATCCGTATACTTAAACCACGCCGTCTTTAATTCATTTTCATGATCTGCTTCTCGTTGACGCTTGTGGGAGGAGTTTAGTGAATACAGCAGAGCGTGGATGAATGGGCGTACAGGGTCACAGCTATTGCGGAGTCTGTTTTTACCTTCAAGGGTCAAATAGACTTAAATTCATTTTCAAGTTTTGTGATAATTTACAGTGATGTACAGCTTTAAAAACGTAATGGTAATCATCACATGCAATACATTCTAATAAGAGCCAATTTGAGTTTGGGATTAGCAAATTATAGGGACATTCATGGACATTTTTGACGGTTGCAACTTGCTAACCAGGAAGTTGTAAGGACCTTTCCCTTAGTGCCCATTCTGCTGGGTTGTGACAAACTAACACATTGGACTATTGGACTACTGATCCCCAACTCACCTTGTAAAGATGAGCATGTAATATATTAGTTCTTGTAGAGTTGAATTGTTGGATAGACAGAAGTATAAATAGGTTTACCACTTCCATTTGACTTTTTTCTTTTTTTTTTGTGATATGAGGCTTACTAATATTAGCAAGCGATATTACAGTTGCTCATGATCAACTCACCCACCTGTTTCAATAATGGCATTATAACTGAGAATCATAGCTGCCAAACAAGCTCTCCATGCAGCCGCTGCTTCTTTCTGAGTTACTGGTGGGTTTGATGAGCACAAAAACATCATCTACAGTCTGACAGCATCACTCCCTCAAATAAGCCCCCTGACGAAAGAAATGCGGATGCGTACCCCCACGTAAATACATTTATTTGTTCGTGAACCTTCCAGTGACTTACCTGTAGAAATCGGTGTGACCAAACAAATGAAAGCTCCACAGACATGCGTTTCCCAGCACTGTGATAACTAATAGCCTTGTCACAGTCTATAATGTGTCATGTGCAACAGCCGCGGTGAGTATGCGTTGCCATTTGGGTCGTTCAGAGGGACACATGACGCCTCACTAAGACCCTCAATCACCGAGCACCTGAGAGGCCTGTCACAGGCATGACAGAATACTGCCAAGAGCCATTTATACACAATCATGACAGCTAATGACAAAATGCCCATCACAGTGGAGCTACAACCTGTTTAGTGTCGAGGGATAAGAGGCTCCGGACGGATATGGAAGATCGGCTCATCAGCAACAATGGAACTGGCCTGATGGCGAACGACTGCTGCGCTTAAAGCCTCAGAGTCTGTGTCTCGTAATGATGTGCGTCTCAAAAGCCGAACAACATCCCGATGACGAAAATGCATCTCCCTGTGTGCCGTCCCGCTGAGCACACACACACACACACACACACACTCTCAAGTCATTTCCACGCCGCTCGGCTTCAGTCCAGTCCATCGAGCGCCTCGGAGACGGTTCTGCAGGGTTTATACTCTGACCTTCATAATCAGGGTTAATTTCCTCACGGCCACCTTCCACCATTTGAACAGTCAATTCATGTTTCCTCAAAGGTAGCGGCTAGTTCGTAATGACATGGGTACGGTACTTCATTAATTCCGTGTTCAACTTTTGTAAGGCCAGAAAGGATTTGTTTACTTCTACAGTATGCACAAAGTTTGTGTTTTCCCTCAAGGGCCCAAACAATCCGGCCCTACATATTGATTAGCAGATGCCTTTTGGGGCTTAGAGCAATTGTTAAGAATTGAGCACTGGCTTTTTAATGGAAATCAGGGACGAAAGCATGTATAATCTATACACATGCTTTGAATGATTTATTACCAATTATTTTGGTATGGAACCAATTTGTTTCATTAAATGCATTTGTTTATTTATTGAGCTGTTGGGACGAGGTTAAAAATTAATAAGCAAATAATTGCCAACAAAAGCCAGGTTTCATGCAAGCTGTTCTGTGAAATATTGCTTTGTAAAGTGATCCTGAGCGCACACACCCACACCCACACACTGACACACACACCTAATAGCAGAATCCCCCATGCAGTCTTTATTAAAAAAGTCCTTACATGGCTAATGGAGGATATCATAGATACTCCATAACTGATGCTCAAACGATGCACTGTGGTATTCAACATACGACGAACACAGAATGAGAAATGGCGATATAATTTAGCCCTGAATTTTCTTTCTTCTTATTTTTTATTTAAAAAAAAAAAGCTTTTCTAAACCCCTGCGCTACACGATAGTGTGTGTATTCATTGTAATAATATTTGTTTTCATAAATATGAATAGGCCTATTAGCTATCAATACTGTAGGCACTCTTACTGTGTTACTTATTATATGTATTGTATCTTATTTTTTTAAGTATGTTATGCTTATTACATATTTGTTAGTACTATTCTCTGTACTTTTCATACCATTTCAATGCGTGTGGCATTAAGGGGCCACAGCTGCACTTCATTTGTAAATGCCTGCATTGTTTAAAGGAGACATATCAAGAAAAACTACCTTTGCAAATGAGCGCTCTGTTTTTATCCAAGCCAATCCGAGTAGAGTGGACTTTTTTCATGATGTCTTAAAGAGACAGGAGCCACAACAGGATGAATACACGTATATTCAGATGAACTGTATGGGGAAAATATTGTGTTTTTTTAGCATTAAAGCATGTTAACAAAAAAGTATGAACCAGGAAGCATGATGTGTCCCGTTTAATGACATTAAAGCTGAACCTTGAACCTATTATGTCCACTAAGGAAACTAAGCATTCCAGTGATACGATGCAGCAGTAAGATTTTGCTGTGATCTGCATTGTTTATGTATTTATGTATTATGTATAGGGGACAAGCTGTCATTGGCATCGGTGTAGTGTCAATTTTCACAAGCATTCAATTTATTGTCTATGTTTGCTGATCAGCTTTATTGCCTATAAAACAGATCTAATACAGCATTATAATTATCATTAATTTCACACTTTCTTCAACATTTCTCGATTTAAGAATCTTTGCAAAATATTGAGTCGTAAATAACAAAACCTTTGTCAAATCCTTGTTATGTTTGATGGCAGTGGTTTCTCAAAGTTTTATTGACATCTACCAGCACTTGTCTTGTATCATTTCCTGAACGTATAAATTGGTAAAGTTCATGAATTCCTGATGCAAAACACACTATACTATGAAGATGAGTGTATATTACACTACTGTATTAATGCAGTATGTTGTACAGAACTGGTACACAGCTCAAGTTCCCTCCATGCTTTTCTTCAGTAACACAAAGAGCCAAGTAATCCATTTCAAGAGAGGAAAGGCCAGGTAAAACCTGGGGGGGGGGGCTCCAAACAATTTCCTTGGGAATCTCAGTGACCTTTAAGTCTTCTGAAAGAGCCACCTCTTTTTAAAGAGAGTGAAGGTGAGAGGCTTTTAGAAAGGACATTTTAATGATAGTTTGGTCTTTAATGAGGTTGTATAGGTGATACTTTTTATGTCGAAAGGCCAATGTCTTACCATCAAGGTCTTATTAATTCCATCTCTATTTTAGATAGTACCCTACTGACCTGAAAAGCAGAAAACACGATGATTATACGATGTTTGAACATTATTGTAAATATACTCCTTACGTGTTCCAGAACTGCATGAAAACAGCAGTCACTGCTGCAATCTTTATAATTATGATTTAAATCTCCTTCAATGGGACTCGGATATGTTATCTACATACATGGCGAGAGATGGCACAGCTGTAAAAAGGCCAGGCTTACCAGGGTTGCTTTGTTTTCATGCAGCTGGGATGTGTGTGTGTGTGTGTGTGTGTGTGTGTTTACTCTTTTTTTCCTGGTGAACTGAAATGGAAATGCAAAACATGTATTGGATGTTGTGAAGGCTTATCCAGGAAATATTTAAAATCACTTACAGCCGGAGGAAGCTCTGATGGGATTTCACGAGGGTGAATTGTGTCGATAAAAGACGTCTCTGTGCTCTGAAATGTCACGTGGCGCCGGAAAATATCAATTCATGTCTTTATTTCTCAAGTTAATTGCGGAAATAAGCAATTCTGTTGATTCTTCTAAGTAGCCGCCTGTGCCCTGATATTTCCCCTTGTTTCTTCTTTGACCACTGGACAGAATCGTTTGGGCTCTGTGACTTTCACAGAAGCTGGCACAGAATTAGATTGAAGTCATGCTCAGCTGGTCCCGTCTCTTACCGAATGTCATTGTTGTCATCGGCGGCTCAGAGGAATCTCCAGTCAGAGGACCGGAATGCCAAATCATTTCAGATGCCCTCAGGCTATTCCTTTTTTCTGACTTTCCTCAGTGATACTTGATGTGATGTCACAAGTCATAATACAACAGAAACACCTCATGATATGACATCATGAGGTTAATGGGATCACTGTGTTTTTCCACATGCTACTGGTATGGCTATATGGCAAAGTCAATGGTTCAGTCTGGACGGAATATCTCCACAACAATTGAATAGATTGCCATGACATTTTGCATAAATATGAATGGTCGAGAGTAGATGAATCCTAATGATTTTGGTGATACCCTGACCTCTCTTCTCATTCCACCTTGATGCTGACATTTTAGATTGTTAGTGTAATTAAATTAAATGTACAGATATCCACGGTGCCCGCAGTCTGAATCGTATGATAATCCAAAATGTTCACACTCCCAACTCGTCAAATGCCGGCGCTCTGTCAGTGGCTCTGTACTTCAAACTATGACGCTCTCGGTACCCACATGTCAGGGAAGTGCCGTGTCTTTTTCAAAATAAACTTCCCTGTTCACAGGAGACTTACAGTTTCTGCTCGTTACATTCATAGAGTCTCTTTTTTTTAAACATAAACTTTAACTATGTTTACTTAGTTGTTAGGTTTACATATGCAACAAAACGACCGAGCCACAACATTATGTATTTAGTATTATTTTATTATTAATAATAATAATAATCTGTATTTATATAGCACATTTGCTGTACATTTAAAAAAAACGAAATAAAGTCTAATTAAAACATTTCAACAGATGAATAAAAACAAATGTTTTGACGACTGAAATGAATAAAAGATCATTTGAAAGACAGATGTGGGACTCTGTGGAACGTACATTCAGTGCTGTTAAAAAAAGGCTTGACAAAATAAATCAGTTTGTAAATGATGCTTGAAAATGTCAACAGATGTTGCCGCTCCATAGTTTGGGAGCAAAAGTGAAAAAAACTGCATCTTAATTTTTATTTTAGTGGGGTTTTGAGGAACTAGAAACCCAGCAGTGGAGGATCTGAGGGTTCGTGGAGGAACATAGAGCAACAGGGAGTCTGTGATGTAGGACGGTCCTAAGCCGTTTCCAGCTTTGTACACAAGTTAAAGGGATTTAAAAATAATTCCGGTGGCTATAGGCAGCCAGTGCAGCGTAGCTAAGACTGGAGTGATGTGTTCTCTCTTTTTTGTTCTTGTTAGCGGTCTAGCAGCAGAGTTTTGGATAAATTGCAGCCTCTCAATAGATTTTTTTAAGAAGACCAGTAAAAAGCTCATTGCTGTAGTCTAGTCTAATTGAGATGAAGGTGTGCATACATTTTTCGGCATCTTGCTGGCTCAGTAAAGGCCGTACTTTCCCAATGTTTCTAAGATGGAAGAATGACACTTTGGTTACTTTATTAATATGGGTGTGGTTGAATTAGATGAGCTAGATCAGCGGGCCCCAACCTTTTTTGAGCCACGGACCGGTTTTGTGTCAGACAATATTTCCACGGACCAGCCTTCACGGTGTGGGCGAAAAATATGCCGTAATAAATATGACGTAATGATACGACCGGCATAAAGACAATTATAAAGTGCATAAAGATACAACTCACCATTACGCTGAATTAGTGGGAGCCCTGAGCTTGTTTCTCTGCTACGAGCCGGTCCCGTCTCGGGGTGACGGGAGAAAAAGACCGACGTGTGTTTATGTCCAGTCTACTGACTCTACTCCGTAACTTAAACCTTTATGTGCACTCTGTAACTTCATTAAAACCCGCTTCACAAAGACAGGATGTTGAAATGGAGGCAGGGTTTCAGAGCTTTTTTGGCGATCTCAGTATACTCTGCCTTGATTTTAATCCAGAACACCGAGTTTCATTTTTGGGGTAACGTAACCTCTTGACATGTGTCAAGAGGTTACGTTTGAGGCTACGCACAGACAGATGTATCCGGTATTTTTTTTTAAACTACCTGTACCGGGCCGCAGAGAAATTCTTGGGAGAAATTCTTTCTCTGCGGCCCGGTACCAAGGGACCCACGGACCGGTACCGGGCCGCGGCCCGGGGGTTGGGGACCGCTGAGCTAGATGACTCAATTTATCCAGTAAAGCATCCCTCTTGAATTTGGAGTCAACTAATATAATTTATGTCGTATCTTCATTCAATTTGAAAAAAGTTGTTATTCATCCATGTGTTTATTTCTGATAGGCAAGCAGTAAAGGAGTTTAAGGCATCTTCATTATTTGACTCAACAGATATGTACAACTGGTAGCATCAGCGTAGCTATGGAAGCTAACATGTTGTTCCCTGAAGATATCACCGAGAGGAAGCAAGCCAGCTGCCTTATCCAACATAGAATTGTCTTCCTGCGGATGTACAGTATGTTTGGAGCCAGTTTAGTGCACAGGCCGTGAGGCCAACACAGTTCTCAAGCTGGTTTAGGAGAATTTCATGGTCTACCGTGTCAAATACTGCACTTAGGTCAAGACTGAGACTTTACCTGCATCAGTACTGAGTCTCAGATCACTGAATATCTTTGTGCAGTCTCTGTGCGATGGTTAATTTTTCTAGGATGTTGTTTTCATTAAAACAAGTTATTTATCCGGTAGAAAACCACTTTCTGAGCCTCTTGCTTGAAAAGAACAGATTCGATATGGGCCTATAATTACTTAAGGTTGCACTTTCTAAATTAGACTTCTTCAGTCGCGGTTTAACACCAGCAGTTTTGAACGCCTCGGGGCAGACTCCAGTTTCAAGGGGATGTGTTTATAATTTTCTGGACTCGGTTTGAGACGCTGTTGAAAACTTTCTGAACGAACGAGGAAGGGACGGGGTCAAGACAACAGCAGGATGGTTTGCTTAAATTAACAATTTTACAGAGTTCTGGGATGGATGATGGAGACTTCTTGCGTGTGGTGTTATTGTAGGTTACAATGTGTTCTTTGGAGCTGTTTTCCTCCATTTTCTTTCTGCTGCTCTGCATAGTCTCTTGAGCTCATGGATAGTGTTGTCTATCCGAGGAGATGCTTTAATGCATGCCTTTGTTTTAGTCTTCAGTGGGGCAACTTTGTTTAGTGTGTTAGTCAGGTGGTTACGGACAGCAGTAACCATTTCATCTAATGAGCAGCTCGTACCCAATGCATTGGAGACATTCATTAACTCTGAGAATGTATTATAATCGTCGTTTCTGGTCCAAACACTCATTTTATTATGTAAAATAAAAATGTTTATGCTTGGAAAAAGATAGTGACTTGGACACAAACAGTGGTCTCCCCTCCGATCGCCCCTCTCTCGCTCTTTATACCACGTCAGTTGCTCTGACCGTATAATAATGACGTGGATTTGTTTTCATTGGAAAGCTCGGTGCGTCTCCTACATCCACTAAAGGGTGCCTGTTCGAGAAGCCGAGGGCCACTAACCAAGCGTTGTTATTTGATGAGTTGGGAGTGGGAATGGGTTTAATAGAAACACGGGGCTTTTCATCCTGTGTAGGGATAACAGCAGTAGTTTTGTTGCGTTTTTTTATTCAATTGTATAGTAATATTAGGCCAAACCACAATGTTTTTCACCAAACCTTACCAAGTAAGGCAAGTTTATTTGTATAGCACATTTCAACAACAAGGCGATTCAAAGTGCTTCCCATAAAACCATTAAAAGCATCAACACATAATGCAGAGAAAACAGGATTTAAAACAGTTAAGAAAACAGTCAAAAAGCTAAATACAAAATATTTCTTTTTTATAAAAGTTGCAGTGCAGTTTAAGAAATAAAATGCAGTAGTGAGATGCAGTACCTTTTGTTGTCTCAACCTAATGAATTAGTTTTGTCTTGTTGTTTTTTTGTTTAAGTTTACAATGTCAGCATTGTCTGGACAGATCTTTAATTGTGTTTCCCCACAGTGCATTCATTTGTTTACTTTGTGATTCTGAGCAATAGTGAGCTGAACACATGCTGTGGAAATTAAGTTGCATCTTTGATTTCACCTCCTGTCTATACTGGATTGGAGACTATTCACCATGTTGAATTTATTCCAATAATTGTTCCATTCACACAGAAGGTTTGCAGCAGAGATGGCTTTTCTTGATGAAAAGGACCAGACTGCTGAGCCTTTATTCAACTCCCATAATAATGTCTTTATTCTCAAAATCTCCAGGGGCTTCTCCAATGCCACAGTCATTGCCGCCGTAACCTAGACGTGTAGCTCCATTCTTAATGAGGTGCACGTGAGCCGTGGACTAGCTTACAACGTAGCAATGGCGGCTACATTTGTAGGGTTTCAAGCTAACCACTGAATCCCGTAACCCCTTAACTACTGGGCCAACAAACAAACCATAAACTGAAGTACTCAATATACAACAATCAGCTGGTGCTAATTTGTAAAAGATAAATAAAAAGGGAAGGTTCTGGCTGTTAAATGCAAACTGTGCAGCACACCTGCCTTGACTCCATTAGCATTTACTAGAATTGAGTAAGCAGCATGACTCGTGACAGATGCAGTTCAGCAGTGTGATGGATAGAGCAGTTGACACATTTGCCACAAAAGCTATACTTCAATTGTCGTCCCTTGGTTGTGGAGCCAGGTGTGGCATGATAATTCATGTGCTATTTAAATTGTTTCGAAGGCAGAGGGGTGAATTGATTGAAGCATGTTGGCCATGAGTTGAACAGGAAAGCTCGGCTGCTCCTCACATCTGCTTTCTGCCGCAATTATTCAAATGGCTCCACCAGTTCACTGCTTTTACCGAACGCGGTCGGATCAACAGGCTGTTTATGTCATTCTGGATTCATTATAGGCGCATTACCCAAACCACTATCTTCAAGCATATATTAGATCTTTGTTAAAAAAGTACGGTTTATTTCAGCTGCTTTTATGGGTTTTTTTATGACGATGGATAGAGCGTGAGTTATCGCTCGAACCATTAAAGTAATAAAAGGGTGATCGGGTAATTTAGGATCATCTTTATGTCTTTTCCACCATCTGTGTGACAGAAATGAGCTGTGTGTGTGTGTGTGTGTGTGTGTGTGTGTGTGTGTGTGAGATCGGCAGAGGAATAGGCCACAAGTAAGGATAGGAAAGGGAGCCAGGTAACACCCGACCTTAGCCTGACAACATGACAAAATGCAAACAAAAATTCACTCACAAAATCCACTGTTTGCATCTCGCCGCCCATTCCTCCATTCCCTTCTTCTCCTCCAATTCCTCCTTTTTTTCATTTTATCAAAGAAATTGAGAGCTGCTTCTCAGAGCAAGAAAAAAGAAGTCGGTCTCACTCCAGTGGCCAAAGTAATAGAGAAATGACTGGAGCAACAGGCAACGGTTATTTACAGCTTTTATTTATTTATTTGTTTAGACGTTATCTGTTGCCGGTGCTGAGGAAGGGGAGAAAAGCAATATTCATTTTTTAATGGGGCTGCCCTCCACAGATAATGTCCTGGTGTTATTTCCTTTCTCCTGAATTTCTCTTGCAACAAAGTGTGCTGGGAATGCAAAGTGCTGCTCTTGTTCTTCCAACCAGGCGAAAATGAAACTATTCTTTATTAGAAACCAAACTATTATACACCAGGAACTCATCTTCCAGTTCAACAGATTTTAATTATGTGGATAACCGTTTGTTGGTTATATTCAGCTGTACCTTAACTATCTAATTTTTCTTTGCTTTGCAATATCTTTTGATAGGAGTAGGCCAGTATGTAGAGTTATACAGTCTTTAAAAGTTTCTCCCTGACCAATTAGCACAGAATATCTTGTAAATACCATGTTAAATTGGCATATTGTGAGAAAAAACACAATGAACACAGCACCCTTTAACTAAAATAAAATAAAAAATGATTAATGTCCGTCCCGTCTCCAGCCAACTGTGTCTGAAATAATTTAGGGTGTAAACTTCGAGACACAGTTTTTACACAATGTGCGGTGGGACTACTCATTAAGGGAAACTGCTGTAGCACTTTAAAATTAATGACTTATTGTACACTAAATAGTGTGCCCCTAGAAATGAGAGGATTTCCTTTTTAATGAGCTGCTCTGGCACTCCTCCTCCGAGTCCCTCGTGGAGACATGTTGTCAAAGCTAGATGGGCTGACATACTGCCAGGTTGATTCAGTAGGCAGGCTGTACCCGGCTAACACAGCCACTCATCTAACTCCCTTTAGCCCTGGCTCAGCCTTTCACTGATTCTCCCGGGTTCCACTTGTTTATTCACAGTTTTGGCATGTCTGTGTTTTATTCATGTTCTGTTTTGATCTTCCGATTCACTGTCCTCTCCCGCCCCATCTCTTACGATCCATTCGTGTGTGCCGGAAAGCGAAAATGGTGGAGGTTTAGATCGGGAAAGTTTCGAAGCAGTAATAATACTAGTGCAATAATACATCTGCAAGTTGCAAAATTAATAGGAACAATAAAGTGTTTGAAAAGGGAAAGTAGTGAAGACAAGAGAAGCCAGGCTAATGCTAAAACTAAACGACAATAGAAACAGCTTTTCTACATTTATCTATGAGTTTCCACGTACCCGATGGTTTAACTTTTTATAAACAAACCTATGTTTTAGGCCTCCGCTCGAAAATTGCATACCCATACCGTACTACAAAGAGTATATCTCATCAACCACAAGGGCTATTTGACTAATGTTGGCGTTATAATAAAGGAAACACTTGTGAGATTTGCTCAGATGTCTAAATATCAGTATAGTGTATATGTTACTGGTTAAGAGTTGGCACACAGCGAAAATGAAAACAGTTTCAGGTTGGCCTAAAAAAAAGAAACACTTTCAGGATGATTATCTCTTTGGAATAATGCAGCTGCAGTTCCTCTACCAAATCATAGCACAATGTCTGAACATTATCTCTGCAAAGGTTGACTTTGATAAAAGTGAAGGAGAACAAAATTAGAGTTTTTAGTAAAGACATACGCCTGTATGTTAACAGTTGACCTACCAAATTAGAAAATTCCATTTATTATCACTGCAGTGTATCACCCAAGTCTAAAGCCCTGAAATCTGGAATATTCCATCTTGGAAGATTTATCCTCATAGATTTTGTATAAAATCTAAATTTACTTCTTCATCCTCTCTGGCCATTTCCACTATGTGTTGTGCCTCTTGAGTTTCAGCACTGAGATGGTATGATATCGATCCACGGCCCAGAAAGTATGAATCAATTGAAACTAGTGAGTTGCCCATTGTTGAGTGATCGAGGAAAAATATGAAAGTAAAAAAGTCTAACTATTATAAATGTATAATCATTTTCTTTTTCTATGTAACCATTTGAACATATATATAATGTTTGGTTTTTATTTCAATTATAGTTTGTGATTAGACCACATAAAATGCATAGGACGCTATAAGTTGCTATGTTATATACTCTTTTTGAATGAGATGTGTTAAATGTTCTCTCTGTTCTCTTTGTTAAAGAGCATGCATTGGCTGTATTACCAAATAAGGTAGTAAAACCTCCTCTGTCCAACTCTGGTGACATCATGACTTATGTACTCTGGTGTTTAAAAGAGGGGGTAGGAATGTATGTTTTTTGGGGTGCCTGGCAATTCTGTGCAGGAGGAGAGAAGAGGTGTTTTTTCACCAGATCTCAGGCTTAAAAGGGATTGCACCAGATTCTGAGAAAACTGGACTTAATATGCATCTTTACTAGTTAAGGAGAAAAATCTGATTCGACCTGTCCCAGCCCTTAAGGGTTGGGACAGGTCTCCAGCTTTAGAGTCTGGAAGAAACTTCTACTATCAGGAGGGGGGTGCCTGGCAATTCTGTGCAGGAGGAGAGAAGAGAGAAGAGGTGTTTATTCACCAGCTCTGAACTTAACCCTTTCTCTTAGTTACTTGTGATTTTTAAACTGTTTGATTGAATTGAATTTTTTGTATGTAAGATAATCTTTGAATAAAACTCGGCCTTACAATTAGTAAGGGACTGAAACCAAACCAAGGATTCTGGTTCTTTAAAACAATTTAAACCCTCTTTCCCTGTCCATCCACCGAGAGATACAGAAGTGACGACTGAATCTACCAAAGAAACTTAAGGTAAGTATCTTTGGGTAAAGACTTTTGCAGTGTTTGTCATAATGATGAGATGGTGTCAAAATAGGTAGAGAGAAGGTATAGACGATATACGTACTCGCTTGATAAGGGTTGAGAGGAGTTACAGCCCACCGCAGGGGACCTAAGAGCGCAAGCTGTAAAACACCCTTGACAAAACCTATAACTTATTTTGAAAATAACACAAAAACCTAACGATTTAGCACGGGGTGAGATAAAAGACCGAAGGCGTTATACCAATATCGGATGAGGATTGTTATTTCCTCCGGGATCACTAGGATAATTAGCCGACGGAGTGCCACCGAGTTAGGTGCAAGGGCTTGCCTTTCCTAACCAATTCCCCCCCCCCTTCCCCTCCTCTTGCCCTGGCAAGACCACTGTTCACGTTACATGGAGCCCAAAACGTGTGACTCGAGTAACATTACGAACCTCGAGTTAAACTAAAGGACCACAAAACACGACCTAGAAAAGTCTCATTAAATGGTAAGGAGTAGAAGCTTACTAAACCGATCCATCTATAAATGAGTACCGGACACGGGGTGACACCTGACCGGTTTTAGGATTAATGGTAGGAGTAAGGGGAACTATGACGCGCTAACTGTTCTATACTGTAGGCAATATTATACGAATCCGTAGAATTCAACATAAAACAAGGAGAAGGAAGCGGAGGTCGGCCTGTTATCTGAGGAACCATTGCCGCGAGGGTTAAACATTAGCAGAGACTATAAAGAACGACCCAGACATTTTTATGTGGAGATAAAACAAAACACAACAAAAAGAAAAGAAATTAAAAAAGAAAAATGATAACCGCACAACCCCGAGGAGATTCGGAATCACCCAGTGAATGGTATTCAGAAAATGAGTCAGAGGGACCAGACACTACACCCTTCAATCTGGCTAAAATAAAACAAGCACTGGTTAGTGTATTACAACCAAACCAAAATACCCCCAGGCCACTGTTTAGGCTGGCTGAGTTAAGTGAAAATCATTTACTTTTACGAGGGGATGTACAAAATCTGACACTAGGAGCACCAAAAGTAGTGTTCCTCAATCCGGCCAACCGAGCCCATTACCAGTAAATAACCTGGAAAACTTTCAGGGAGAGACATTATGTGTCCTCTCACATTCCTTTGCACAACCACGCAGCCCCTTGCACACTCTAAAGGGAGAATTAAGAGTTAAAGAAGCACCTAAATACTGCCGCTGTATACAGACAAAGAACAGGCGGAAATGTATAAGCAATATGTCCTTAACCATATTAGAGTTGGTGAGAATGAAAAGAGAGACCAATCTGATATGTTATTTAACCACTAATGGAAAAGGGGGAGATTAGACACCCCACAACAAAGTCATGATTCCCCCGACCCGAGGTAGTATGCAGAGGACCCTGGTCTGGTATTTACAACCTCAGCCCCGCACTCTAGCTCCAGCCATGGACAGCATGAGAGACTTAAAGAGGAATAAAAAGAGGGGGGCTTACCAGTCCGACACATAAGAAAATAGAGGAACCGCACAAACAGCGGAAATATTAGTGATCATGCAAGCTTTAGCTTGGATGAACAAAATAAAATAAAAGAGTGCACGATAATTACAGATAGTTACTATTGTAGCAATAGCTTTAATGAAGATTTGGAGATATGGGAACTAAGAGGTTTTGAAAACTACAAAGGAAATTCTTTAGCACACTCAGATTATTGGACAATAATCGCTGAGTTTAGGAAAAAGAAAACAATTGTTATGAGGCACATACATAGCCATACTAAAGACAAAACAGACGATGCACTCTTCAACGAAGAGGTAGACAGGATGCACAAAATCGAGATGATTATCCCCATTCGGTTGGCACAAACATGGAAGTAACTGTGCAAAGCGCGTTGTATAAAGCAATCTGCATTTTCCCTAAAGAATGGGAACAAAATAAACAGATTGTTATACTTAAAAGCGAAGCACAAAAAGTTTTGTTGAATCTCCACCAATCTTTGGGACACATCGGTTTAGAGAGAATGAGACTGTTCCTCAAAGACTGTAAAATAACCTTTCATAAATTAAAACAGAATTTTAATATTATGAAAAGACAATGCGAAGATTGCGCGTTAAAAGGCAGCTGCCACGCGTAAAATGTGATATGAGACACATTCAAACTCATAAAACTGGAGAACACTTTTCGGCTGACGTAATGGGACCTTTCATCCCACCAACCCTGGGTAACAAACATTTTGTAGTTATCACGGATATTGGGGGTGGAGATACAAAAGTGTATCCTGTTCGTACCGCAAGAACCATTTGCAAAAGATTGGATTAGAGCAAATACCAAGAAAGATTGGGACGTTCCAGTTCAGCTACTAAACCTGAACGAACATTTATCTTTGCCTAAACTAGTTGCTTATATCCCTGATAGATATAACCATGAACCCCCCCTGCTTAAGACAGGGGACCAGACAGAAGGAATAAACAACCAGCATAACCAATACAAATAACTTGCAAAGGCACAGACAAAGTGATTCTCAAAAGGGGTAATATTGATGATCTAAAACAAATCGGTTCAGTTCACCTGCTTCAACAGGAGAAAATAATGGCTGAGGGTTCAGATTATTCAGTTTACCATCCACTCATCAGACGCACTGCAAAGTCTTGTCTCACGGAGGACAGGGGGGGATTAAAATATGGAAGATGTCAGACCCTGACAATCCCACTCAATATCTCACCTGGAGTGAGTATATACCAGGACAATGTATAATTTGTGAAACTACAAAGGCATCACTTTTATGGCAGGGAGTCAGATCCGGAAGGAATAGTTTGCCTAAGAAAACCCCCGCTCACGGAGCCAGAGAGGGCCTGGGGGATTGCCGTGTCACCATGTGTGATGTCTGCTTTGCAGAAGTAGGCATTATGGCTAATCTAGTCAGAAAGGATCATACCTACCCTCCAGGAAAATGCTGCAGGGGAGGTTACATAGGACTCACCACATGTGACAGACAGATGTATACCTGTCTCAAGACAGATGTCCTGACCAGGACAACTTCCATCCTTACCATGATGGAATTAACTGAGATAATTCGCCATCATTGCACAAGGAAGGATGGAAAGGCAGATTAATCAAAACCTTAATAAAGCTATTGTTGCTTGTAAGTATAGTAGTCATTGCCTCGGTCTCTTGGGCCTCTTTGGGTCAAAGGACTATGTGGAAATATACCACCCAAACTACCGTGTATAGACAAACACAGATTATAACATGGGAGAAGGTCAACGTTGATATACCGACTACTGGATGCTTACAAACCTTAAACACATCTGCTGCATGCCATACAAATAGGACGTTATGGAGGAGGAACTTCCTTTGAATGTTTCTACATCTGCTAGACATTTCTAAGTTAAATGTCACTAAACCAAACTGCACAAGTTCAAGCTGTATCACGTTACACCATATATGGGTTACAAGCTTGAATATGATATGCGTCAAACTTACTTATTTTCTTTCACAATCTGTGTGCATGCAACGAGTGGAAACTGTATGCATCCTTATTTGGAAGAGCCACAATGTATTTAACGAGCGGGAAACTTGGCAGTTCGGATCAATACATTTGATGAAGCGTAATTCAGAGCACGCTTGACAAGAAGCATACTGTATTTATTTCCATACCTCGGGCTATGTTAAATTGAATCTGACTGATTCATCTGCAAACATCTAAGCATGCTATTCAATTTGAGGTGTTTGGCAAGTTGCAAGTCGCTCCAGTCTACGGGGTACAGCTTCCATAGTTCCTACCTTCAGACAGAAAGATGAAACAAACCGATGAAAGACACGGAGAAACAGATGAAAGAGAGCGAACAATTACATGCCACCCATTAATCTACTGAAACTCAGAAAATGGGGGGGGAACGATTTTAAGACCACACTGGCTGTTCAGGCTCACCACGGCGGCTCATAGAGAAGGTTAATGATTTGTTTGAAAGCCAGCTCACTGCTCCTGGGCTGGAAGCATGAATAGAAAACAGCCAGACAAACAAGCCCCGCCAGGTGTGCACGCTGCTAGGCAGAGAGATTGGAACGGAGCCGCTGGAGCTAGCCGGCATGGCATTCGGATAGGTGTGAGAGGTGCCCTTCTCTGCCTCTAATGCATCTGGGGGTGGTTGATTGATTTTTTTTTGCGCAGAAGCGGGTGTCTTAATGTCCTAATGCATTGCTCTGTCACAGAGGGCTGCCTTGGCAAGCTGCCCTTTCCACAGACTGATCTGCCGCTCGATTGGATGAGACCGGGGTAAATAAATAAAGAGGGAGGCCGGGAGAGGAGGAGGAGAGGGATGGGCGTACACATGCGATTACCGGATGAACATAAACTCGTGAACACACACACGCATTATTATCCCATAAAACACGCTTCCAAACAGTTGTCACACAAACACACACACACAGGAAGATTACTCTGAAACTATCTTTGTTGTTTCTTTACTGGGTATTGATTTGACAAGTGATGCCCGGTTCATTTCAGGCCACAGGCTCCTGTTGTTGTTCTGTTCCTGGAGTAGGAGAACACCAAAATCGATATATTGTTTGACAGCATTTTCATGTGCTTTTACTTTGGTGAACAAAAAAAGGGCCACGGTGGCTTATAAATTTCATGTGATGGGAACTCTTTCTCTGAAGGATGACGTTTGTATGCATGCTGTAGCAATTCACATTCATTGGCAAAATTAGGAGCACGTATTGTGTAAAAAAAAAAGGGTAGCGGCTCGGGGGGCCATGTTGATGTAAGCTACTTGCCTTCAACACAATTGGAACGTTCACGTCCCATCTCATGTAGTCAGTGTTGACATTTCATTTCCCGAACTTGTCTTGTAACTCACTCGCTAAAAATCTTCCACATTCAAAAGCTTCTCCACAAGGGGGAGCTGTTCGGTCGGACTAAATGTGACAACGTGCACCCCCTATAGGGAAATTAAAGAAAAGCATGACTATGCGAAATAAATTTCACACTGACTCAAATTAAAAGTGTGAGATAGTGAGATATTTGATAGATCTGGTGTGACGTGACAAATGGTCAACCTTTAGGTTGCCAATGGTAAAAAAAAAAACAGATGGCAAAGCCGAACTCGAGGCTTTAAAGCTCGAGTCCACGGAGACTACGTTGACTTCTTATATGCAGTCTATGGGCAGGACATTGTTTCCTGTGAAAACATGCGGCTGGAATTTAGCTTCCAGCAGATATGGCAGCAGATATCTAAGAAATCTCTGGTGAAGTGAACAAAATTTCATACATGTTCGGTAAGTAGTGTGAGCTGACCTTTAAAGATCTTTTGGGTGCTTTGAGTCAATGACCCTGTCTGCCCTTGGCTTAAGTACCCTTTCTAACCATAACCACGATCTTTCTCTAACCTTAACTGAGTACTTTTAATTGCCTCATCTTTTATTCAGCATTTCTAGCTGCTCTGAACAAATATTGTAAGACTAAACAACTGGAAAGTGTCTGCAGGGAACATCTTAAAATGCATTCAGCGTGAATGTGCTGTCTGATATGATGAAGACAACCACAAGCCATGTGGCGTTATGTTTTAATGGAATACATTTTGCAAAGTACTCACATATGGACGTAATCAAATTATGTGTAGGAGATGAGGTTGTATATTTTGAGGAGGATGAAACTACAAAGTCGCAGCCATTCCTCTCATTTTTCAGCTTTTGCTTTCAATCACCACTCAACAAGTCTTACTGTTTATTTGCTTTCATTACCAGCTTTTTCTCACATGGCTTCTAGTGAGAAATTACAGCATAAGATAAAACTGACAGTCATATCCTAGCCATCTCCGAGACTTTAAACATTGTTCATTGTTGCCCCCTTTGGTATTGATTGATGTCGGCTGTGTTGGACAAAAACATCAGTTTTCATAAACATGTCATAACTGTAAACTGGGTTTTACTGGAGATAGTTTTACTTTTACCAGAAGTATATTTTTTCTGCTCATATTGAAGGCAATAACAAAGAAATGATATGCATCATGTGGCGATGATATATAACACGTCCGTAGACTGTAGAATCTGGCATCCTAACGCTGGCAGCCAAGTCCTGCAACTGCCAATTTCTGTCTCGAGAGAAATAACTCTTCAAGAAGAAAAATGTGTAATTTGCGGCTTCAATGGAGTGTTAAAATGTAATGACCCGAGGCGGAGCAGTGTGAAAAAAAAGACTTGGGAATTAGCCTGCATCAAAAGAGTCTTTGTGAGCTCCTTCACCCTACCCACCTAACTAACACACAATAAATATAAACAATAAATGTTTGAAATTACGTGCGCAGAGATGCTGGGTTCTACATACACACAGTAGAGATGGGCAGTTCAAGCACAAATACTATTCGATAATCACAGGAAACTATTTGATCATCGTTCAAAATGGCGATTAGTCAGACAAAATCATGTAGGTTCACCAGAAAGTCCTTCAGCTCAGTCTCAGGTCCGGCTTCCCTGCACTCAGAGCTCTGGTGGGACCCGGCGGCCTTGGTTCTTTCTCGGAGCTTTCCTTCGCTGCTTCCCGAGGAGACCTGCAACTGCGGCCCAGGCCATATTGCTGGGCCGTCTGGATGGAACGGAGGCACAAGAAAAACGTAGACCAGTCAGACCCTGATGCACTAAAATTAAAGGTTTTCTAAAGAGAACATGGTGCTCGGAAGAAAACACTACCGCTTTTGTCCACAGAGACTGCCAAAATCAACACAAGAATAAAGTTCCTCGTTGTAACTTTAAGATAAGAAAATATAGCCTCATTGTTTCATTTAATTCCGTTACTATAACCTGAATCCAAAGCAAATTACACACTGCATTCAAATTAGCATGTCAACAAGTCTAGAAAGAATAGCAAATACAACCTTCCTTAAAGTGTAGAGCAGGGGTGTCAAACTCATTTTAGTTAAGGGGCCACATTCTGCCCATTTGGATCTCAAGTGGGCCAGACCAGTAAAATCATAGCATAATAACGCATACATAATGACAATATTTCTCTATGTTTAAATCATTGGTGAAGCTTTTTGGATGATAAACCCTATTTGAAGGTCTTTCTACAATAAACTAGAAACATAAAGACCAAAAATTCAGCCATCAGCCCACTGTTTACCTGCCTGGGCTCTCCTCTGCAGATTCCCTCGCAGTTGGGCAATATTTTTAGTAATGTCAGTGGTCCAATCAATTGTGATTGTGGCTCAATGGTTAGCATGCCCGTCTTACAATCGGAGGATCAGTGGGTTGAGCCCCGGTTCAGCTAGTTTTTTTTCAGATTTATTTTTCCTGCAATTTTAACAATTATCCCGCGGGCCGGACTGGACCCCCTGGTGTAGAGATACAGGATTTCTCAACAACTCATGAAAACACATACAAACTCTCCAAAACCAAAAGGGCCAAAACCACCTCCAACATGTGGCGGCACCGACAACATACTCGTGAAACGTGACAGTGGCTCGGTTTGTTGACCAGATGCCTCCACTCCGACTTGCCCCTGTACCCTTTCACTGTAAACTCTGTTGTGCTCATGGAAACTATAGTCAGGAGATTGCATTCTACCGCAAACAACACGCTTACTTGACTGCTCCCAGTGGTACTGGAGGAAAACCAATATAACATTTGAGTGCAAATGGCAAACTCTCAGTGCAGGAAAAGTAAACTGCAGGGCTCTGACTTCTCTCTGCTGCGATGCTGAAGAGAGACCTGAACTCTCAACCCACTCTCATTGCACCCTCCATGGCCTGCCTCTCTCTCTCTCTCTCTCTCTCTCTCTCTCTCTCTCTCTCTCTCTCTCTCTCTCTCTCTCTCTCTCTCTCTCTCTCTCTCTCTCTCTCTTTCTCTGATTCATTCCCCCCCCTCTCTCAGCGCAGGCTGCAGCAACTGTGGGGTAAACACAGTGGGCCAGGTAAAAAGGGTTTTCTTGTTTGTTTTTCTCCCCAAAGCTCCAGAGAGGAAGCTGGTGTGCCTCTACTCGCTCGCTGCCGCGGCTCGCTTTGGAGAAAGTTCCTCTTCAGGTGCATGACAGTAGCCTCACAGCAAAGTGCTGGTACTTAGTGCTGCAATGGATAGCAAGAACATGCTGGAAAAAAACAAAACACTTCTCTCACACAGGCTCCGCCCTCTATTGGATTCTATGGTAATACTCTCCTTTTTGGGATGGCGGCTTTGTGGGTGCATCTCCTAAGCCTTAGCAGGCGCGAAGAGACCCTCCCGCTGTGGTCCGGGCTCTACACAAATGGGACATTGTCCACGACCTTGTTCGGTGAGGTGAGTTTCAAGGACATATGTACGCCGGTGGCATGGTAGACGCTTTGTCCATTCAAGCGGTTCTATCGCTTGGGTTAGGGTCACGTTGGGTCATGTCAGGCTACTTTTTAGGGTTTTGGCCATACAGGACTGATGAAAATGACACGGCGTGTGTTGGTTGTGTTGCACCTGACCCCCTCCCCCTCCTTCTCTGGACATGATGCACTTACAGGTGTCTACTGCTTGTCTTTTTGACCCCTGCAAGGTCAGGCCTGTGGCAGCCTAATGTCATAAAGAGGTAGGTGGGCAGGTAGTCGTGTCAGGGCATTCGTCGGGCAGTAGGACTCTAGCTAGGTGGATGGCGGAGCCTGAGTGGGTAAAGAAATGGTACAATATTGTAACCCTTAGTTATATAACCATAGGAAGAGCCCTCTACCAAGGGGGCTCTGTCACTCCTACACTGCTCGCTGAAGGATGGCTGGCAGCCGTGTGTGCTGCCTTATTATGCACATTTTCAGTGAGCGAATGTGTGCCCATGATTGGAGAAGAGTATATTACCATAAGTCCAGTATAGGCTCCGTCTGTGCTTATAGAACCAGCGTTACAATACCTCACAAAATGTGCAAGCAGAGAAAGGCTACTGACCCTTGCCTTAGCCTGTCTTTTCTCTTGCAGTAGCTGCCTGAGAGAATCCTGCCCAGTGTATCAATGGTTATGCAGCATCCCCATGATCTGTAAGCCTGACATTAATACCTTTTACACAGGGCTCAAAGTGCACTCCATAGCCCTCTCATCCTCATTGTGCTGGGCTCGAGCAGGTACCTTTCAGGATGAAAATGTGAGCCAGTTCAAATTATTGGCCTTCTGTAAAGTAAACTGAATTCTCTGGCATGCTCACATTTAGCCAATCTGCTTTCTGTCAGGTGGATCTGGATTTTCTCGCAGGAGACTCCACACTAAACTGCAATGTGTTCTATTTACACACTCATTTAATTTCATCTCGTTTATTTATGGTAAATGATGTTCAATGATGTTATATTCCTTGTCTATGCACAGTACTCAATGTGTCTGCACTATGTCAGGCATGTTTTATGAACAAGGTAGAGCTACTGGTAAATGTAGAGGATCACTTTGCTTTAATCCTTTTCCTTGTAATCCATTTATGTTGAACCCTGACAGTAGTTTCACAGGCTTCTAATTACAGGTCCCGTTTTAATTTAGAGGTAATTATCATGTCGACTTCTAATCCTTTTCATATGATATTTTTTTTTCAAATGCCGGGCTCAAACTGCAGCTCGCTCTCGGCGTGACCGCCGTGACCAGAGAGCTCACCGCCACAGCTCTGTCTGCGCTCTGCGCTTCCACTCCTCATCCCACTGCGTGTGCGAGTGTAGACGTACCCGTCTCTTCGACACTGCCTGGCTGCAAGCCTGGGTCAAATGCAGCCTCAGGAGGCTTCCCCTCAGCCCTTGAAGAACCTCAATGTGGACCCTGAGACACGCATAACACCAAATGTAAATGGGATCCTGTTAAATCATATCTAGATATTACATTCATATTAATGCCAGGTGTAAAGGGGGTCTAAGTGGATGTGTATGCCACAGCGCACAAAAGGCCAAGCAATTTTAAGAACTGTTTTCTGTTTAGTAACTTTGACACAAAAACATGGGAAAATAGTGAAGGTAGACTTTAAGGCCAATTCCCTAAACTGGAGCTAATTGACCGAACCCGAACCATGGTAAAATGCCCAAAACCGAAAGTACACAAAAGTCTGTGCACATACTGTTTGCTATATACTTATACGTGCATGTACACCAGCATTTGACCAAGGCTTGTCCTCCACTTTTGCTTGGCCTCAGTGCTGGGCCCTACAGCCCTGACCCATGTTGATTTTTGTTGATATTCAGTCACGAAGCAGTGGATTTATCTAGGACTGCGGGAAGCAATCATCAGTCCCCCGGCTGTCATAGCAACACCATTGTTGCGAGTGCCATGCCCCTCTTTCAACCTCGCTCACGCAGTGGTCGCCTGGTTGAAGTGGCAATGGCCGAAAAATGGAGGTCAAGACCACACTGGGTCATTATCCGGAAAGGCACATTAGATTATTATCTCTGCAGCTGCTCTTTATGGGTCACTTAAGACTGCTGTTAAAGCTGTCTGTCGGGGAGGAATAAGTCAGCTCCTCCACCTGCAGTTAGGGTTCATCTAGAATATGGACACCCGCGCACTTGTAAATGTCATCACACTGACTGCATGCAAAACGACAAACACAAAACTTTGTGACTCTTCCATGAGAACTCAGCAAGTCATTCTGATTAATAATATACACTTTTGGGTGTTCGGCTCCGACTTTTGCCCGTGTCTATTTCAATTTCACATAATGGCAGGAGGCAACTCAGAGTCGAGGCAAGGTCAGATAAGAGGAGTCAGAGGAAACTATGGGGGAGCGTGTAATCACTGGCAAGGCACTGTATCAGTTTCTACAACTTCATCGGCCCAGCCACTAATTAAGACTAATTAGAGGGCACTGGGGGAAACAGGCAGGCCCAAAAAACGTAATTAATGTGAGGACCCATGATGTCTGGGCATAACAACTTCCTCAGCACCTGCTTAGCATGAGACAGCACATTAACCTATCGTTGCTTGCAGGTCTCCAGACAGTCCACAGACATCCAGCAGAATCCTTAACCAGCTGATGCAACCTTTGATTAGCGGTGCAATCTGAGCCAGTTGATAAATGGCCTTGCGCCGTCCACAGCAATAACCACAGTCATTATGAGCATAGACAAACCCCTCTAGCCTGCAGGCGTGTATTTCATGGATTATCAAAGCAACCTTTTTTGAAATGTTGCCGTTGAAGTGTATCAAGAAAACATTTCCTTGCTGATGTTGATCTCTTTTCTCGTCTGTTTTCCTGTCATCGCTCACCAGCATGACGAGTAATGCGTTGAATGAGTCTCAGATCACTTCGCTATTTATTGTGCGTAGACGTTTCGAGGTTGGTGAGACAAAGAGAGACCGTGACAAACTTAACGTGATGTCAAATGGACAAACCAGCACTGAAATGAGAAACTCTCCACAGACTGTCGAACCAAAGCAACGGGCATGTGACCCATGGAGATAAAGTCTTCGGTGAGCTAATTTCTGTTCATAATCGTGCCATGCTTCTTATTTAGTTTCGACAAAATGTGATTTGAATTCATACATTTTAAAATATACCTATTTTTTTTAGACAAACAAACTACAGAGAATCAGAACCAGCTTTATTAGCCATGTGTGTTGTGTACACATACATGGAACTTGACTCCGGTTACACATTGCTCTCGTCATACATATTATAAATAAACAAGAGAAATATAAAAAAAAATGCATTAAAGACAACAGAGTAGAACACAGAAACTAAGCATCAACATTTAACTAGTATGTACACTCTCCGACATTATCCACATCCACATAACTTGTCAAACTAATTTAGAAAACCAAACTGTACGAATTCCTTCGATATGAATTGTTTTCAAGCGGGACCTCTTGATTAAGTCCACCATGTTTCTACAGTAGCCCAGAACGGACAAACCAAACACTGGCTCTAGATCGTGCCATTCGCATCGGCCACCGTAGTTGTAATCCACGCTTGGCACAAGGGAGAAGTTTCTTGTATGCAAAGTGCAACCTCGCCACTAGATGCCGGCAAATCCTCCAAACACTGCCCCTTTAAGATCACACTTCCGTCGCTAAAGCGCCACAACAGTAAAACCGCTCAACCTTTTATCAGTCATAAAACTCCCTGTCACCTTGTTTGATGGGATGTGGGGTCCTGCCGGTGTGCAGTGACGGAAAAAAAGCAAACCTCTTGGTGAGTTGAGTGATACAGAGGGTGCCAAGGTCAAGGAGAGGAGTAGGAATTGACTGCATTGATGTTCCTCCCACTGTGTTATCTGGGCCTGACAGACTGCCGAGTCACAGGGAGGCCGCCCTCCTTTTAGCTCATTTAGGAAGATATTACACCATGCCATGTCGAGAAGGCACCTGCTGAGCCAACCTTCCTCCGACACCAAGAGGACAAGAAAATAAACGCTTACATTTGCCCAGAGAGAGCATAATACTCCAATACAGTGTCAGCGACTATATACACAAAAATGACTAAACACATTTTTGTTTGCATACATTGAATACCAGAGGGTGCAATAAATGTCGACATTAGCATTGTAAACTGTGAGAGGTCTCACCTGCTGATTGAGAAACTGATAGTTTGGAGGGATTGTTTGGTTTGACATACTTGGAAATATGTTTATTCACACAGTATGCATAGCATGGAAACAGGTGGACGCAGCTAGCCTGGTTCTGTCAGCCTATTGGCACGCTTGAAGCGCACTAGCTAACATCTTACATATTGTTCTAAATAACACATTTGTTTCCCCTGCTTCCATTTTGGAGATTCATATTTAGTTAATACCATCCATTACCGTGGTAAATTGTGTAAAAATGCACTTGTCCTTCATCAGAAATCAAAATCAATCTTACTCCAGTCACACATTAGCCCTTTATCTTCACGAGGTAATTCTGGTCTTGACATCATTTCGCTTCTTCTTTGCTACCTGCTTGTTAAAAAAAAAAGAAGAGAAAGTTTTGTTGGTTCATTTCGATTCTGTCAGATCCATTTTGCACTAAAACCTTCACCAAAAAAGAGAGTATGTTTTAAGACTAAGAAATGTGAAAGTTCAAAACCAAGTTTTTGTACTTTTTACAACAAAAAAGGAATAGATAAGACATTTTGTGCAGTCACAGTTTGTATTGAGCTTAAGCAGCCTTTATCGTACCAGAGTGTGAGCTGAATGCGTTATATCCATGATGAATGTCTGTTGCAGAACAAATAAAACCCAAAACCTGATGGAATATGCCGTGTTGTAGTTTAACGTCAGTTTCTACCACTAAATATTCCTCGGGCAGCTTGTGACAGTTTCAGTGTTTAAAAACCCGCTTTGGTGAAACGATTGGAGTGTGCAAATAGCGAGGAGTGTAGCTGTCAGACCTGGGGCTGATGATGGGACGTGATGACCTGGTACGGGGAGGCGGGGTTTGAAATGGTGGGCTCGCATGGTTTGACGCCGGGGATCACGTCTGGAGCGAGGAAACAGGAGCGGCGAGGTGGAGAGGTCAGCGTTCGATAGCATTAGATGCGATGTGGCACACTGCGGTTTTGTGTTGAACACGGCAGAGGGCAGCGGGGACCTCGCGGGAGAACAGACGTTAGCCCCTGATTGACAAGGCTGCAAGCTTTAACAAACATAGGCTGCTATGAAACCAGGGCAAAACAGGGACGGCGGAGAACCAGAGGTCAAATGTGCTCAGTGGAATGCTAAGGATGGACAGGCTTCTCGTCTCTGACTTAATTAGGACCCTCAGGATCCTGGTTATTATAGCAATGAGATGAGCCTGATGATGATGATCATGATATTAACGCCTCAGTTGCCCAAGTCTCCCCTCCCCCTTCTACGTCAACTTGTTGCCCACATCTAAGCCCTGATATCCGCTCAAATCAATTCATGCTCATTTTTGCAAATTGCTGCGATGTCCTGGCGGCCCATTTTGTTCCATTCCTCTCACAGCGCGCGTGTGGCAGCAGGTGATAGGTTTAAATGGGATTTGCATCTGAAACCAGCAGGAATGGGAGCGTGATTCGTGCGGGGAAGACGACATGAAGATTGTAATGGAAGAGAGGGGAGAATAATGGAAGACTGCCTTTGACCTTGAGAGCAGAGCTGAGAGGAGAAAGACGGCAGGCAAGATTGAAAGAGAGATTTAAAACGATAAAGGTGAGGAGATTAAGGAGGCCACACAATAACGCTGTCTTGTAAACAATAGCTTTCGGGAGACGCCGCAATAATAGGAACGCACAATATACACATACAATGAGCCTACATCAGACATTTAATGTAGGTCAAGGCCTGTACTAAGTGTTTGAATAGGACGTTTCAAAATTGTGTGAGGAATACTTGTTTGAATGATATGCCACAATATCTCTGTAATTATGTTCCACCATTCGTCACATTAAGCCTGACAATTTAATTGGGAACTGAGATTTAAACCAGCCATTACTAAATGGTAAATCAAGCAAACAGACCATTGAAAATCTCAAAAATAAGATTAAATTATGTTTTTCCTTTCCAGCATAGACACAAACCGACTTGCTGAGAGGAAACAGTGCTAAATTATGTATGGCTTAAAATTTTCAATAGGATTGTTGAATATTTGAGTGTAATTTCATCGCTATTTTTATCTCATTTCTACGCAGAGGAAGTGTTCGGGTCGTATTGCCTCATTGTGTCTGTTATTATGGGACATGTCATGATTACACTGCAGGAACAAATATTAGTGCACGATTTGCACAAGGGCGAGTTGTGACGGCTTTAGGTTTGGCACACATTAACAAAATGCAAGGAGCAGACAGAAATATGATCCAGGAAGTCCAATTTTAGTGATAAAAAAAGGAATTTGAGTGTAAAAAATTATTGAATGATAAAAAAAATAGCACAGTAGTTAATAAACTAAAGCAATCATCTTGTCTTGGACATCAGGACAATCGCAGATATACAGTGTTGATGTTACAAAGTAATCTACTACTGTGACTGTATTTATTTGGAAATGCTGGATAACGTCACCTTGCATTGAGCCGGCTGCAACTTTTTTGCCCGAATGTCTTCTAAGTTGTTGAGATTTTTTCACTCCAAACAGGTGTCGAACGTCACGGTTGCGTTGGTGGAAAAGTCAGTGAGATTGTCAATGTTATAAGGCTTCATCCTCTGGGGACCACGCATGTCTGTTCAAAGGTTTCGGACAATCCATCCAACAGTTGGCAGGATATTTCAATCTGGACCGAGATGTTGCACTATCCTACAGACCAACATTGCCATCCCAAGAGCCACTCATCAGAGAAGGGCAGCAATCTGACAAAAGAAGACCCCTTTTTGGGTCCACTGCTTCCAACTCATAGACATTGTGAAAAGTGTGCCTTCTTAGGTTTAGGCAACAAACCTACTTGCTTAGGTTTAGGAAAATATCATGGTTGGGGCTAAAGTAAACCCTTTCTGGCAAACTTCACCCCTGTTTCAACTTAACAAAGACAACCTGTGACGAGGGTAACAAGTAGACATATATCTTAATTTCAAGAGGGCCTCAAGCCAAAATGTTTGAGAGCCCCTGCGTGTAAAAGGTCAACTCCAATGTGCTTATCAAGAACGAACCCGAAACCTCAAACTGAAGCTTTTCCCTGCTTTTTTGACGTATCCCTCCTCTCGCCCTCCAGCCTCATTCTTCTCCGTGACAGCACCGAGACAACGGTGCCTGTGTGTTGGTCAGGATCAGCGGTCAGCTCCTTAATGGGGTCTGTCAAATGGTCCCATTACAGAAGGCAAAATTCTACACCGTGTCAACAGTCTGGTTTTCATCCGCGGTCTTCTCAGCCTTCTCACAGACAGGACTAATCAAGACCCAATAAAAAGTGTCTCGGGTTGTTTGACTGGGCTGTTTATCTGCTTTTGAAATGTGAAGAAACCCAGAGAAGTCCGTTCCAGTCGTCCATTTCATTATTTTTCCTCTTTAAAAAAAAAAGTTAAAAGGCTCTTGTGATGGCAGCAAAGCTGGCAACAAATAATACCAGGTGCTCAACGGTCACAATGAGGGGAAAAAAGGAAAGATTTTGTATTTTATTTTTGTCACAGGCCAAATAGTGTGAGCCACTCCAACAGTGTTTGTTTTCCCCCTGTATTCTCACTGTCGGCGTGGGATGATTGATCATACCTTCTTCCAAGGTCTAGCTTGACTCCCTTCAGCTAAATACTGTATCATATTTCTACCCATTGTCTGCCTGTTGCTGGCAGGTGGAATCACTATATCTCCTGGTGACTCCTCATGACACCTTCATCACTAAAAACCTCCTCTGTCCTTGGACATTGATTGTACCACAAGCTTAATCTAAACACTATATAGTCCCTGCCAGAAAACCTTTCAGCCTATTAACGTTTTAGCCCTTTTTTCCTCCTCTTGGCTTTCTCGATCCTTCCATCGCTGACATTGTTTCTCCCTTACGTTGCTCGGCCCTGCGGTTGGATACAGAAGATTGCTTAAAGCGCAGATGATTATCATAACGGAGGAAGCGCCACAGGGAACTGTGGAGCCACGTTAAATACTCGTGTTCAACAAAAAAAACTAAAATCACAGCAGCTATAAGCCTTTAAAAGACCCCCAAGTCAGTCATTGAAGACAGAGAAGCAAACAGAGTAAGTGATGGTGGATGAGGCTTTTCCTGAGGGAACGTGTCAGTAAATCAGTCACTTAAAAAACAAATAACATCAAACAAGTGCCAATAGCCTTGTCAGCAAAAGTGGCCATCATGAAGTAATTTTATACACTGTACCTTTATATCTTTCACCTCCTCAATAAATAAGATACGGGGTCGACATTAAATTCGAGAGGAATGCACCTGAGTAATAAAAACGGCTGAGTTATGAATCAAAATAGATTCATACAAGGAGGGTGGGAAGAGAAATGTGCAAGCTGGAGGTGCAGACAGATTTAAAATTCACTGTCGCTGTGTAATGATAAAGCACAGCTACACAGGGGCAAAGTACTCTCTTCTATACCCATACGCTCAGATCAAGTATTTTTCAGACCTTGTTCTGTGGGTGTTGTGACTTATTCTTATTCCCCGTGATTTGCTCTTGCTCAACAACAGCCCTGGCCCCCTTATTTTTTTTTTACAATGGTAAAATTATGCTGAGCCCAGCAGGAACGTAATGAAGGCGCTGCAAAACCAATAAGGAACTCAGAATGAGGGGCGCTTACAAAATATCTATTTTGGTTTCAAAGGCCGCGGGGCTGTGTGTGTGAGGAGTGTCTGAAAAGACGACATTTGAAGGACGGAACAGTGCAGAACAAGAGGAGGCGAGAAGTGCGACTGACTGGATGAAAAGGAAGGAGAGTGAGATATTTTAGGCTTTTTTTTCTTTCTAGGACAAATCAGTCGCTGAGTTCCTTCCCCCGCTGAGGCTTGTGCTGCCCAAAAGCTGAGTAAATAACACAAACTAATCCCTCAAACCGAGGCTATAGTGAAACGGGTGATTTGTAAACGGTGCCCTTTACAAATCGGTTTCAACCTGCTTTTATTTATTTATTTTTTAGCTCAATATCGAACTTTTTCCACGGCCCCTCCCTCCTCTTTTGCCTCCCCTTTGCACATAAATCTGAAATATGCCAGCGCCTTGGATGCATGACCTGGATTGATGTCACTGCACCAGCAAACATGTAAGTATGGCTTCCTAGCTCCTGTTCCAGTTCATTAAAGTGGTCTCCCTCTCTTTCTCTGACTCCTTCTCTCTTTCTCTCTTTCCCTCGGTGGAGCAGAGGTCTAGAGAGACATACAGGGAGGGAGATTAGTGTCTGCTTGGTTCATTTCAATGCCTCCAAAGAATCAGAGACTAATCCCGGGCCCCAGCCGCCTGGTGGATGCTTCTGCTCCGTCAGCATTCAAAGGCTGTGTCAGCGGGGCGCGAGTGTGCCACGGAGAAGCCAAAGAAACAGCCAAATAAGAGGCTTTGTCCTCACACATAGCGCTAATTTTTCCTCCATCCAGGTGTCCGCGCTGCCTTCTTTTTCTGGGGTTTAAGCCAGCTGAGTTCGGTATTAACAGAGTCAATGTATTTCACAGCCCCAGGAACGGGGCTGTGAAATACATTCAGAGGATGAACATGGTCGGAGCCTTTTTCCTCAATTCTTTGACTTTTGAATATTTCAATAAAAAATGAAAAATGCATTCGGTGCCCTTTGCTGAAGGTCAGGATGCATTTCACAAAAACACCAAACCAATTTGTAAGTACAGAAAAAGGAGCATATATTGTTGCTGTCTGTCAGTTTCTTTATTTCAGCACTGTTTGCTAACATTACTTTTATAAGTAACTTGTTACATTACAACATTACCTCTATTAAGGGGAGGCACTTGGACTATTTTGCATTCATAACGTGGAAATAAACCATCTAAACTGCACATGCAGGTGTTTATTTAACTACTTTGTCGATACATTTCTCCTTAATTAGGTCATGCCTCATTTGCATATTACATTTCTTATTGTAAGTAATCAAACTGGGTTAAAGTGTCATGGTGATATCTATTAGTTACATGTTGTACCCTATTCACCTGTAGTGTCTTAAAACCCTCAAAACTTAAATTAGTTTTTCTGAATCCGAGCCAGAAAAACTCAATTTCAGTAGCACTTATATACACCAAAGTTTGCAGTTTCCTTCCCATCTATATTCTGGCGGTTTTTACAGAGGCGCTTGTTCATATATCATTCATAGCCTGATTTATAGAACAGAATTTGTATTCCTAAAATCATGGCAAAAATAGATTTTCTGATGGTTGTTGACAGCACTTTCTGACTCGGAGTGATGAAAAGAGATATCCAAAAGCCCCTCCATAAAAAAACTTTGTCTCCAATATGTCAACAAAATGACACAAGCATATTGGATCTGGCTTTATCCAATATTAAGATTTCTGTTCTGGAAATGCATGCAAATTATCGAATTTTCAATAAGATACGCCTCATTTGCTCAGCAACGGGAGACAAAGTTATTTACCCAAAGCCACTTCCACCTCTAAGGTACAGCCTGTTGTCCTTCCAGGCTGCTGGACCGAGGAAGGCAGGAGGGGCTTTCAGGATAATGATAATTCGTTTTCACAAGCCTAGGTTTTGTCCCTTCGTACTAAACAAGGGAATGACAAACTAACGAGCAGAAGCATTGCCCCTCTGCTGTGTAACCAGAACACTGTTTCAATTATAATTACTTTCAACCAAAGACATTGTTTTCCATTTAAAAGACTTGCCAGCATGTTCTATGGATTATACAGACTGCCCTTTAATCCATAGAACATGCTGGCAAGTCTTTGAAATAAAACAATATATATGTGGTTGAAAGTAGTTATAATTAAAACATTGTAATTGGTTACTTTTTACCTATTACTCCTTAAAAAAAAAAAATTTGCACTGTACGTATAACTTGGTATCGAAAGTAGTTAGTTACATTACTAGTTATCATACAATATTACCCCAGCAATGCAGTGTTACTTGAATTAATAACAAAATAATTCAATTAATAATAGCATAATTACTGTTTTTGAAATTGTAATCCCGTACACTACTATGTACTGAAGGAAGTTATACTATTACTGTAACTTATTTCTGCCCAACACTGGTGACAGATAACTTAAAACCTGGCAGATAAAACCCAAACTATCTGCATAAATAGTAAACAATGTGTTTGTTTGTAAAATGGGTAAATTAACACTCATTGTTTTCTATTTTTACAGACTTTTTATTTGCTGTAAAATCCATGGAGGCTGTGGCCACAAAAGCAATACTTGACAGTACTTGTTAGGAAGATAAATTCACTGTGGGTTTTAGTCTCTTCAGGGGAATCACTAATAGTACTAAAAATATGAAGTAATGCCAGCGTTAGCCTTAAAGGTCATGGATTTGAGATGGCCTGATAACGCGTACGGGGCGATCTTGTTATTTCTTGGTTTGACCCGTCTTATTTGTCAGCGCTGCACACTGGGTGCTCACGTGCCACCGAGTGCATGCCGGTTGTTCTGCAATCTCTGTTCGCTCGTTGGCCTGGTTGGGTTAAGTAGTTGATTGTGTGGAGAGATTGGGAGGGAGGACTCGTGTTCCCCAGACACGGCGCTTGTCCGGCTCATTTCTTTCTTTCTTTTTTCCTCCTTTTAAGCCAGAGTTTAATTCTTACAAAAGAACTGTGCCTCTCCGAGCGCTACAACACGGACCATTTATACTTCCACACAAAGACACACACACATACACACACATATTTTGTAGCACAGTTTTTCCTTCCCTAGAACATGAGTAGCAGTCAGTGCCTTCGAGGCTGATGAACAGGCCATTATTCACTGGCTGCCCTGTGACTGGACTGGGACCTTGTTTAATGGGGAAACTGTTGGCAATTACCAACCATCTATGTGCTTGTTGCACTTTTGTGCTGGCCTGAAAGTCGATAAAGTTCAAACATGCTGATTGAATTTTTATCTAACTCTGAAATGGAATGCGACTGCTTTTAAAAGAGGAAGTGTTGGTTTTAACCGCTAACTTGACAAAAGACACACAAAAAAACATGAAAACAAAATGTCAAAAAGCATTAAAAAAGTCCTCCATTTGACTCGTCCGCTAAACACCAGCGATGTAATCTAATATATGATCTCGCAGGAATTTTGTTCACAAAAAGGCATTACAATTAGTCATGCTGAAAGGCACTTGTCTGCCCAACTGCTCCTCGTTCTGCAATCAGCCTCAGTGTGAAAATAGAGAGCAGCTTTCAGCCACTCGCTGCCAGATTTTCTATGTTCCCTTTGTGCATTAGCAGTCCGCCAATTCCTGCCTGCTACCTGCATGCTATCTATTACCTGTGTGTTTGGGCCACCTGTCGGCCCTTTCATCGTCTCCTATACCTGCTGTTGCTCCTTTGGTTCTGTTTGCTTATGCAATGTATGTGGAAATATCCTGAAACAGTGGATTGACTAAACCATTATAGTTTTTCCCATAACAATATACTCAAATTCAAAAATAAATCATTCACCCCTAACCCTGTGTAGCCCACCAAGCGGGCAGGTGGATTTCAGAGGTTAATTAAGGTGGTTAAAGCTGCATTCATTGATTTTGGCCACTTGGCGGCAGTGGAGCAAGATGCAAATACAACATCTGACATATTATCAGAAGTTATTGGAGAGCTGTCAGCAATCAGACACGGATCAAAGTAAGCGTTCATTTGGATTCCGATTTCTGGCCACCAATATTTTCTATTCTTTAGTGGTAGTTACCTGCTAGATGTTACACCTAAAGCTTTTATCCCCGAAAACAAAATGTCTGCAAACGCTATTCATAAGAGCGTAGGTAATGGGCCAAAAGAAAGAAAAAAACATAAATAATAAGCTGAAAGAGGCATAAAAATGGCAGAGGGAAGATCATTTTCTGCAGGTTTGTCACTACAAGCGACGCCAATTGAATTGCATTATGGGAAGTGTTGGAACCCAGGTTTTTGGAGCTTGACATATGCCCTTTGCTGCTTGATTCTGACCATTCTTTCAAATATGTCTCCTTCTGATCTACCAAACCGTATGGAACTGAAAAAGTAAATATACAAACTAGAGTACCCCCTAAATATGAAAACATATTAAGGCGGCTTTAAGTTAGTCTTTTACCATTTGAAGGCGAGTATGTGTTTGGCGTCATAAACAACTTCTAAAGTTTAAAAACTCAAGCAACTTCTTGGCTTTGGTAGGAAACCAATACCACCAACAAAACAAGCAAGCGCATCATCGCCACCTCTGCAAAAGAAAAGGATCGGGTGTAACTTTGCCAGAACTATCCCACTGTGTTGTTTTGACTGCAGTGCATGAGGATGCTCAGGCAGAACCCATTATTCTGAATGTATGCCTCAAACTTTGGAGCACCTGGAGAGTGTGTGTGGGCAATTTAAAATACTAGGTATTATTTCATGAACATGAACCAAATACACTATTATATATAAGCATTTCACAAAAGGAGCACAACGTTATTATTTTAATGATGGGGCTTTTAGTTTGGTAAATTGGAGCTTGTATAGGAAGACAAACAGGTCTGACTCTTGATTAGCCTCCAGGAGAGAAATGTTGAGTTACACCACCCAGGTGTGATGACAGAAAGGCACATTGTTGGAATTGTTTTGGATTGTGTTACAATTTGACAACTTTACCATCCACCCTGTGGTCTGTAAAATAAAACCTGACCTGCCTTCATCAAGTTAAGAGTCAGATGGCCACAGCCGGAGGAGGCCTACCAGCTGGAATGGCTGCCATCTCCGCTCAGCCTCATGTGAAGGACTTGCATTTTGTGTCTAATCTAGCAGCCACGGGTGAGTTTGCCGCAGTTTCTGGGAAACAGAAAGCACTCACAAAGAGAACAACCAGAAACATCTTCACATTAAACTTAAAAACACAAAAGGCTTTCAGCTGGCAGGCTTTTTAGTTGGAGCGTCGGCCATGTTTCCAAAAACATTACAACAAGCGTGCTCAGCCACCCTAAAGCCATTGTCTAAATCCTGGTACAGACAGAGGCAAAGGGCAGAGAACAGTTCCACAAGGTTTCCACATAACTGACTTGAATACGCTTTATTCAATATCACTTTAATTAGCAGCACAATAGGCTTTATAGGCCACCGCGGAACTTCTTTATGCCTGACCAGATCTTAATTTCGGTACATTTTACTGAGCTGTGGCTGATTGTGTTCTAAACCAATTAAGATGTCATACACCTTCGCAGGCAAGGTCACAGTGTCTGGAAACTGCATCGACAATACCAGATTTCTAAATCAATTTGCAGCTTTCGGCAGCTAAATTGCAAAAATGGAAATAGTCCATTCGCAGTAAGGGGTTTAATAAGGCCAGCAAAAAGTGCAGCCAGTAATTTAATTGTTGTTTCATTCAAATGAAGCACTTGCTGTCCTCTGGAGTTGGCTGATTATCAAAGGGTCCTTTCACTCCTCTAGCTTTAGAGCCCATTGTGTGTCGGGCTAATGGGCTTCAGCCAGACAGTTATTGTATATTGGTAATGTATATATCGCAAGAAGAAACAGCTGCCTAACACACACTCACAGTCCATATCCTTAGTGAAATGAAATGGGCCATTTTATAAATGTTTAGCTTGGTTTTTACAAGCAAATGAGATTCCCTCATCTAATTTCTTGCATAAAAATACTGGAGATAATCTGAGTCAGTCTTTAAAATAAGGAACTCGGGGAGCAGAACTGATAATGAGCAACTGTGTTTCTGTCCTCTGACTTTCTTGGGAGTCCTTTTTCTCTCTGGTATTGTTTCCCACTCTCTGTGTCCCTCCCTCCTGACTCTCCAGCCCCTCTTCCATTCTCCTCACTGCAGCCCTCTGATCATGTTTAATTCCCCACCTGCTCTCCGTAGATTAACGTCTCCTTGTGTAATCCCATTAAGTGCCCTGTGTTTCTGCCCGGTGCTCATTACTCCTCCAGCACACCACGGTGGAGCCTGGAATTGACTCAGGCCTGACATCAAGCCCCGCATGAGGCCATCCTCGGTCCCTTTCCCCAGCCTTTAACATTCTGCGGCCCCAGCTGCCCTCACAACTTCACTTGGCTTTGTCCTTAAGACATGGAAAGTTTTGAGTCACGTCTAAGGAAAAGTCTAGAGCAGCTTCCCTCCATTGTTACTTGCTGATATTTTAAATACACTAGCGGCGTGGTCTGTCGGTCTGTTGTCTACCACTTTGGCCCAGACTGAAATATCTCTTTTATAACAACTATTAGATGCATTGCTGTGTAATTCAGTACAGATATACACGGTGCCCAGAAGATGATCTTAATGACTTTCGTGATCACCTGACTTTCCCTCTAGCGCCACCATCAGGTCAAAATCTGTAACTTTCAATCAAATGGCTTCAAAACTAATGACATTTCCGTTAGCCTCAGATTTACTTAGTATTCGGTTCTATTTATAAAAAGTTAGCATGCTTACAATGCTAAACTAAGATGGTAAACATGACAAGCATTATACCGGCTAAATGTTAGCACGTTAGCATAGTTTTTGTGAGCAGGTTAGCACGCTAAGGTTAGCATCTAGCTCAAAATACAGCCTCACAGAGCTGCAAGTGTGGCTGTAGACTCGCATGTCATGTTGGAAGATGAATTTCTAACCTCCACTGAAATTGGAAATAGAAGAGTGGTTCGCACTGGCTGTGGTTTTTCTGTGTGGAGCCCGCATGTCAGCCGCGTGATTTACTGCCGACATGCCCAGCGTGCACCCTGCCTCTCGCCCAGTGTCAGCTGGGACAGGCCCCGGCCCCCCTGTGGCCCTCAAGGAGAAGCAGGTAGAGCTAACGGATGGATGTTTCAACTCTCGTCTTGAGCATGTGTTTTGTCACACCGTAACAAGCTCACTATCTCCAACAGATTTTCCGTTTGATTTTTTTTAAATGTCAATACATACTGTCGTACAGGGAGAGGAAATTGCCCGCACTCAATCATTCGGTCTTGCTTATTGAATCAATGGACAATCAACAAAATTTGCTTCTGGGGGGCGATGAAGAGGGTGATAAATTGCTGTCATAAACTAATTAGAGTATTTGCTGCTGCTGGTGACCACACTGCCGGGGGAAGGGTAGCATTCAAACAGTTCTTTCAAGAGAAAGATTGGGATGTGGGTTTGGAAGCCACCTCCATGACTTCAATAAACTCCCCATTGTGTAATAAGCATTTATCAGCTTGTTTTCTCAACCGCTCTCTCTAATGGCTGGCTGTCAACTGTCATTATCTCTCCCATATATCTGTCTTTCTGTCTGTGGTGTTTTCACCTCAGTCGGAGTCCGAATTTATTGTGGACACATCGAGACGCGTGACACAAATTTATCTCTCAGATGTGTAATTAAAATGCTATAATTTTTCCACTTGTGTGGGTCATGAAGCAACATTCTTGTTGGCTCAATATTATCTTTATTTACATCTCTGCACAGTTAACGCAAACCTTTTAATTTAATATTCTCTGTGTACTGGTTGCTGTTGTGGCTTCTTGTCTGATCATAACAGATATGATAAAAGCACTCTGGAATAAAGTTACCGTGGTATCAACGTGATAACACAGAAATAGAAAGTGAAACGACCACAACCTCTCAACAGATTATGTGATGGGGACATAATGTCTTAAAATGACGTGCCGGCACCATGGAAACAATGCCGATGGAAAGGAAATTATCGTGGTGGACACACAAACTTAGAAATATGTGTTAATCAAAGTCTGCATAGGGAGGAGGTTGCGTTAGGGGATAACACAGCAAATTGTGTTACATTTTGTCCACCGCCACTTTAATTTAACATTATGTTTAGGCAACAAAACTATTGGTTGTAGTTTGAGAAGAAAAAAAAAATTGGGTAAAAGAACCATGTTAGTTAAAAGTATCTCCTTTACGCATAAAATAAGTCAAAATTGACTTTTGGTTTTACGCGGGGCACCAACACTGTTCTACAATACATTACATTTAGCTGACGCTTTTATCCAACTGAGTTGTACCCCGTGAAGTCGGAAGTTTATTTTGAAAAAAATGTATGCATGTAACAAGCTGGTTTGACACGTGTTCCTGGACTTTCGTAGGAAAATGGAAGAAAAATCTAAGGTAACTTTTTCCTTAAGGTACGTTGGGTCCTGTCACATATTTCTTTGTAAGATTGGGCTGTGTGGAATGCAGTCTGTGTTGGGGACCTCCAGACTGAGCATCTTGTCTGCCTCGCAGTCAAGCGGGCACACAGGATTGAAGCATTCCGGAAAAAATGTGTCTCCCCTGCACTTAACTGTGATTTATGTGCAGCAGGAGACCCGTGAGAAGTTCTTAAAACCTCACAAAATGTCTCCTTCTGTGATTGCATCAAGGTTGGCAGACAGTAGAATAGTACTCTGGTGTCAGTCGATCACCTGAAACCCTTTTAATGACATCAGTATTTTACGTATGCATCTCGGGTGACGAGGCTCTGTCGGCTCTGCCCGCCATCCAACGGAGCGCTTTGACTGTTTTTTAATGGGAAGATGCCGGAAACGCATCCCTGCTGGACCAGCAGCACAGTAACTAACTCCCGCTGTCTTTAAAGTCTGGCCAAGCAGGAGCACTCGTTTACCCAAGCATCATTAATCTTACTTTTCCTCGGCCTGTCCTCCTTCCACCTCCTCTTCTCCCAGGGTGGTCTCCCTCGGGCACTCGTTTGCCTCCCCGGCTCATTTTGCTTCTGTAAAACACACATGCATACAGTTGCGCGCGCACACACACACACACACACACACACACACACACACACACACACACACATACTCATGCCCTCTATATCTCTCACGTTCTCCCTCACTCTCCCTCTTTCTTTCTCTCTCTCTCTCTCAGCTCAGGAGTTGAGTAGGCAGTACAAGAGCGGCAAATGTCCTGAGCTACTGTAGATCAGACAGGGCCAGGCCAGAGGAGAGTTCACAGACGCAGACTGTGATTAGATGAAAGCAGCGAGGGAGCACGGATACTGGCTCAGCACCTCAGCTTTGGTCCAACATGCACATTAGAATCCTATTTCCCTCTAAATACATTTATACAGTATATGGCCAATTAAAAAAAGTTATTTCTGTCCGGATACATTTTTCTTTTCTTTTCCAAAGCAGGAAGTTTGACACTGTTATGCTGCACAGAAGTCATAGGGAGGAACTTTGGGTTCATGGTTGGGTGCATCTACCATCAAAAACTATCTTTGCATTTGTGTGTTATCACCTGAAACCAGTGGCAGGCCGTGCGTTTTCTACCTAGGCCTTGCTGTCTGATATCGTATACATAAATACGCGCATGACGGGATGCTGTTCGGCGCACACCGTTCCTCACATGTACATATAGGGAGCGGGTCATCTTCACGTAGTCCGCCATGTTGCAGCGCCATGTTTGACGACCTTTCGCGTTTCGACGTTACCTGAAGGCCACCATGGTTCCCTCTCGCTTGTGAAACTGCGATAACATGAGCCGCAGCGTTTAAAACAGAGGTACCGCCAGCTGCATTCTGACTTCCACTGCCTAAAGTAGTGTTCTTATGTAGGGTGACCAGACGTCCTCTTTTTCCCTGCGTCCGGCAGGGATTCCAAAAACGTCCGGGATTTTGCCTCGTTGGATATTTGTGTTTCTCTGGGTCTTTCACAAACTAGTTATTACGCCCTTACAAGTTTTGGAAATGGTATCTCCCTTACGTTCCACCTTCTTGCGCGAGCTCTGACTGTAGAGAGAACTGTCATTGGTCGACCGATCTCAGTGTTGCCAGATGCACGATAATTATCCTCCAAATACGACCATTTTGAGCCTTTGGTACGATACTTCGCCATTTCCAATCTGGCAACACTGAGCACCTTGCCACCTCCACTAGTTGCATTGTTTACAACAGCCATGCCGAAACGTAAATGTAAGTTCACGTATATTCATATGCCCCCCCCCGTGCGACGAAGTGTCCTCTTTTTCACAAACTCAAATCTGGTCACCCTATCTTATGGCCAGCGTGGCCACAGAGCGAGGCAGACAGCGTTACTGCAGTTTTGCACTCTGTAGCTCACGTTACCAGAGTTTTGGAATTGAAAGAGTGATGGAAGGGTTACTCCACCCGATCCTGGCCTTCCTGTGAGTCGTTAGTAACTCATGTTAACGTCCACCACGCTCTTGACCTAACCCTAACTAAGTGGTTTTGTTGCCTAAATCTAACTTCCTGTGAAGGTGGAAGTTTATTTCGAAAAGACGCTATGCAGGAAACAAGCGTTTATGGACATCACTTGCAATGTGTATTCCGCAACCACACTGGTAGTTTGCCTCCAAATCCTACCCACTGGGCCTTTATTGTGCAGTTACAGAGACAAACAGTACATCGAGTTGCACCTTCTGCTGCTTGAGACGGTCTGCTTTTGTTTTAAAATAAGTCAAAATAAGTTCACAGCATCTGCAAATGCACTCGCTCTCCCTCTGCGCCAACCGAAGCAGATGAAGGGAAAACGACTCGCACGCTCAAATCAAAATGTCAAGAACTGCATAAATGGCTGTTTAAATAAACTGGAGTGATACGTTTTATTAGAGCTGATGTTTGGAGTTTTAGCTTCTTTGTTACACACAACCATGGGACGTGTCCTTGTGCTCACAGAGCAATAGTTGAAGCTTTTATTGGATTAAGTGTAGCTAATATAGACATTTGCTTGATGGAAAGTACATTGTGTTCATCCTTTTTATGTCATGAACATAATCGGATGAAATTAAATGTTTATATAGTGATACATTTAGCAAATGTGCACTGTTAGATCAGGTGTTGCATTTGCTGCTGCACTGTTTAGAAGAGCATGTAGGCTGGAGGAGGAAATAAAGGGGTGTGGGTTTGCATACGCTCTCATATACATGACAAAAGTTTGTGGGCCAAAAAAAAAAAACGTCATGAGAAAGCTGCAGTGACCTGAGAGAAGGGTTTGCCTATGTTATGGGTTTTTATTCAGGCATAAATGAGAAAAGTAAGGACGGAACAAACCGAGCACTCGGGTCTGTGGGGTAACTTCAAAGTTACTGCTGTTTGGGGTGCATTTCTTTGACAACCCTGGCATGGAGAAACGGTGGGTAAAATCAAGGAAGACAATGAAATCGCTTTGATGTGAATAAGTGAAGCTCGATGCGAAGGATGAGGAGTCGACTTTGCATATTATTGAGCCTCGAGAGTCAGGGTTTGAGGAGCTCTTCATCAGTGCGCTATTGTGAGAACAAGTGCTGATTGCTGCCTGGCATTAACGGTTGTTGTGGTTAAAGTTACTGTAGTCCCTCTTCAAGATCGCGACATCGTTGTATCGACAAGAAAAGACGATCCACTTTGCTGCTTTGTGACGCTGCTGTGTTGGCTTGTCCTTCTTTTCTCATCAGTAGTCAAGATGTTTTCTTCACCGGTTCCAGCTGCATTTTATAAGGCTGGACAGCTTTAATTTATGTATTTATTTGTTAGTCTTAGCCAAGGCAGCTGCAAAGCTCCAACACATTGACGTGACTGTAACGCTGAATGAGGGAGTATGTTTGGTGAGAAAGCACCATTGAGTCCAACTGTGAAAACGGGGAGATCTTTTGTTGAATAAATGTTTTTAGTCAAATGAATGTTGGAGAGTGCTTAACGACCCTTTCTTTAATACCCGGTTGAGATTTTCTTTTTTAAACACAGCTACCTTCAACCTTCGAGAAACACTGGCCGAAGAGAAAATCTGGAGATTATGATTTTCTGAAAAGAATTTGCACATTACTGCAGAATATAATATAATAATAATATAATATTTGATCATGTCTGTGATCTAAGATTTTCAGGAGTGATGTTTGGCTCGTGATATTAATGTGATAACAATATCTACCTTTTTACTTAATCCAATTGAATTGAATACCTTAAACTATACATTTAATTTAGCTGGAAAGCAGTGGTGTATAGTAACGAAGTAGAAATACTTCGTTACTGTACTTAAGTAGTTTTTGGGGATATCTGTACTCTACTTTACTATTTATATTTCTGTTTACTTTTACTTTTACTTCACTACATTTTGCAAAGAAAAATGATACTTTTACTCCGATACATTTCTCCTGAAACCTTCGTTACTCGCTACAAAATCAAATCTATCTTTAGAAAAAGAAGAAAAAAAACATCGGGGACTGTGGTGGAACACAGACTCCACCAAGCAGGTTTTGCGAATCACAATGTTTTGCATTTTCCCTCTACATCCTCTAGTCCAGCGCTCCCAAACCTTTATGCGTCACGGACCGGTTACGTGAAGACAATATTTTCACAGACCGGGTCCGACCTCGGAGAGACGGGAGACAACGACACCCAACGTGTGTTCGTTATGTCCAGTCTACTCCTAACTAAACCTTTAGTCCAGTCTACTGCTTAACTTATAACGCGCTGCACAAAGACAGGATGTTGGAATGGAAGCAGGTTTTCATGCTTTTTTGGCGATCTCAGGATACTTTGCCTTGGTTTCCAGATCACCGACAGAGTTGTAACAGACTTACGTTTCATTTTTAGAGTAACGTAACATCTTGACATGTGTCAAGAGATTCCGTCTGAGGTTACCACAGACGGATGTATGCGGTCATTTTTCACAATAAAACATCTTTCCGGCCTTGATTTTTTTTTTATTTAATTGAAATGTTTCATTCATTCTTTCTGTGGCCCGGTACCAAGAGACCCACAGACCGGTACCAAGAGACCCACGGCGGGCGGAATGAGCATACTTATAAGTTATAACCACACTGTTACAAGTCCTTCATAGTGTCATATTGCTTTTTGGAGAATTATGATGATAAGTTCATAGTAGATGCAAAAGTATACTTAGGTACAATATATTATGTTGAACATAATATATATGGATGGATCCCAGCCAACCCAGTTATTTTCAACACAACTCCTTGTCCTTGGTCACGGTGGCCACAGCACTTAAAAGAATAAACTTCATAATTCTCAAAATTCTGACCCTTTGCTTTTTTATTAAAAGCATGTACTTGTACTTTTACTTTCAATACTTAAGTACATTTTATATCAGAAAAATACTTTTGATACTTAAGTACAGAAAATATCAGATACTTTAAGACTTTTACTCAAGTAGTATTTTAATAGGTGACTTTTACTTTTACTGGAGTAATTTTCCAGTAAGGTATCTTTACTTTTACTCAAGTACGGCTTTTGGGTACTTTATACACCACTGCTGGAAAGTCAATAGCTGCATATTTTAAATGTTTCTCATCGCTGCAAAATAATAAATTCCTCCTCCTGAAAAGGAGAGTTTAATATGAAGAATCAGAGACGAGAAAGAAATACAGGAAGGGATTATGAGTATGTCAGTGGGACTGCAAAATAAACCGCTCTGAGAGTTCGGTGTCAAATAGAGTCGCATTCATGAGCTGCGTTGTCAGAAAATCCGGCTAAGAAGCAACACAAAAAGCAAGTATCAAAAAGTGAAAAAAACCTGTCTGCCTTTGACAGCTTCTTTTGTTTAAAATATGCTGTTCGTCAGACAAATGTTGTTATACTGTTATTAGGCCTTCTTCATTGTAATGTTAAATGAGTGTAGAACAATGACTTATATTAAAAGCATTATTATTCCACAGGAGTGATGCAATAGAATACAAACACACTGTCAAAGAAACAAAATGACAGATTCAAACAGGAAAGTAGGGAAATGTGTTCACTTCACTCTGAATCATGACTACTGTCCTTGTACTGTACTTGAATACAGATTTAAAGTACTTTTACTTTACTTTAATATGTACAGTTAACATTACTTTATACACTCTTTCAGAAGGGCTGAGGTTCTATCCAGAACCATTTCCTTCTGAACAACCCTTGAAGAATATGTTTTTCAAAGGTTATTTGCTCAACAAAGGGTTCCATCAAGAACTTTTTTCATTCAAAGAACCCTTTTCGGAAGTAAGAGTTCTTCAAGATTGTTGAAAGCATGTGAGTAAAAAGATCCTCCCATGATTGCTGTGTTGCTCTGCACCACATCAGCCCACACGGCTGCCAGACGTTCCCGGGCTAACCTGGTCAACTAAAGCCACTGCAGGGTGGGGTAAGATCTATTGGATATGAAAGGTTGCGTTCTAGATGAAACCCATAAAAGAGTTTCGGCTAGCACCCTCAGAACGTGGAAAGGTTCTGGATTGAACCTCCAGAGAGGGTTCTCAGTGAAACCGTTACACCAAAGAAGGGTTCTCTGTAGAACCTCTCGAGGTTCTGGGTGGAAAGTTTCACAGATGGTTCTAGGTGGTAGAGCCCTCTGGAAGGGTTCCAGATCTCCTATGGGAACAAGCTGAAGATCTGTCTATGGTTCTAGTTAGCACCTTTATTTATAAAAGTGTACATTTACTATTATACTACTGAAAACTTTTCAGATGTCTGAGTTGTATTCAGTTCCACTCCTATAAACGTTTCAGACAGTTTTATTACAATTTTTGTTTGAGGCCCAAAGAGGTAAAATTATCCAAGAGACAAAGATTAGAGAAAAGTCCAAAAGATGAAATCTAATTTGCGTAGCAGAACATTTATTTCTTTCCTACCACATTAATCATCTCACGACTCAGAATGTATCCTGTCACCCTAAAGAGGGGGTCCACCCCTTGGTAGGGAACCATTGGACTAAAGATGACCTGCAGTAAACTACTCACATACGATGTGATAATAATATCCAATAATATCCAACTATATTATATGCCAGTGTTTATCCCTGCACCTTGCTCTCCCTGGCGTACACATATGTGAAGGCAAAGGAAGGATAGGGACAACAGAGAGTGTTTTTATTATTGTACAGGATCCTGCCCCCATACTTACCAGGTGGCGGCAGTGATTTGGCTTTATTTGGATCATAACTCCCATGTTAATTATTTCGACGACTTCTAGCCTTGAGTCATGCTACCAATAATACATGCACATTTCAGGGACATTTCAAAGGCTAATTGAAGCATGCATCTATGCAGTGTTTGCTTAGCACAGAGATGCAAAATGGGTTTTAATGGTCTCCTCGGGGCAGAAAAGTCAGTTGGAGCTCCACAATCACTGTAATTATTAAAGAAAGTGAAGGTCACCAGGAAGGAAGGTAAACCTCTGACTTTTTCTTCTTGATTTGTTTTACGGTACTGAAATTGCTGCTGAGCATGATCAGAAAAACGTAGTGCTGAAGATAGTAGAATTGTCCCGATACCTATTCCATCGGTATGCTTACAATAGAGGCTATCCGCGAGAATCGGGTAGCCGCGAGAGTTCATGCACCAATCCAATATCACGTTATCACATAATTTATCAGCCTGCTTACGCTACACAGTAACCACACGTGTCCCTCGCTACGCAATCTGTACATCCTGCCCAATCGGTGCTGCACACCGATCTTGTGTGAAAACTAAAACCGTGTGGAAATTGTCAGGAGAGGTAGAAGCAGCACAGTCCTTCTTGGCGAAATGAACGGCTAACGTTAACGGAAGTTGCATTGAGTTACATTATGATGAGCACAGGCTCGGCAAAGTTAAATTTGAAAGTGATCATGATTTTTTTTCAAATGTAATCTTGTAGAATTTAATTTTGGTGAGAAAGAAATGTTTTCACAGCAATACAAAAATGGGCATTAACTTAAAGAGGGAATTTTGAGCGGTTTAACTTTTAACACACTGGTGTCAGATCAGCACTCGATATCGGCCGATACGCAAGTTCGGGGATCGGAATCGGTATCTGGAAGGAAACAATGGTATCTGAACATCTCTAGAAGATAGCACAAAACGCTATGCATTTAATTATTGTATCTCATATATATATATATATATATATATATATATATATATAAACAAATATTTGCAAACTGTGAGTCACTGACTGACACTGGCTGAGGCACTCTGCTCAGATTGTGCAACTTTCCAGTAATTGCTCAAGCTAAAATACCATTTAAATCGACTACGTTAGGCCTGAAGGATTATCGATGGCAGTAGTGCAGAAAAGCATCGCGCTAGGTCTACATCTGCGGATCCATGTAATTGGTTACCTGTAGATATACACTTATGTTTGCCTTTTTATAGTCATTTTAATTGGTTTAAATCATCGCCATGGTCAGTTTCTGAATGCATACTAAATGGAGAAACAACAAGACATTTCACAGTGCCATGCATTAGATTACAGTTGTAATTTCAATAGCTTTATTTTACATTTGCAAAGTAACAGTATTGAGCAACATGCCCTATTTCATTAAATGGTCTATTTTTTCTTCTTCTCAAGTGCGTTGATTGATATGTTGTTCACATCAACAACTGCTTCTCTGATAATGTGGTGCAGTTGAGGGGGGGTGTTCATTAAAAATCCATTGTTTGAGAGAACAACTTCAAAAAGCCTGGCAAGACTGCCGGCCCCTCTCCCAATGAGTGCAATTAATGTTCCCAATGGCTCCTAATAATAACATGGTGGAGTGCAGCAAAGGAGAGAGAGAAATTCAGAGAGAATCAGATGTTCGGCATGGGACCAGAGGGAGAGGGAGGGTGCTCCTTATCTGGCTCTTTATGGATTCCGCCCTAATTGACTGCCTTATTATGAGTGATTCACAGCAGCCTTTTGGGAAACATCCTCCTGTGGTGCTTTATAAAGACCAGAGCTTGATTGCCCAAGAGGACAAGAACCACAGATGACGTAGGTCCCAAACTACTGCATTGTCTGCCACTTGCTTTCAAAGCCTGTACGCCTGTGCAGCTGATCAACTAATAAGGACGGAACTACAGTTCCTTGTTTACTATGAGATGCCTAGGATGGTTGTGATTAGATGCAGTTTAGCACAAAACAACTGGTTATGTCTTTGTTTTCTGTTAGTCAGGATTAAAGGGATAGTTTGGATATTTTTGAAACAAGGATTACATTGGATACTACACGGACTATACAGAATATAAGAAGTGGACACAGTCATCGTGACGTCACCCATTGGTTTGTGGACTGCCGTCGCCATCTTTGATTATGGCCATCATGTTGTTGTTTTTTGGCAAACAATGGTGGAAATCTTCGCTCTTGGTTCATTGTTTCTCTCTTTAAATTGTGTTTTTATCTTCCTTGTGTCGTGGAAAACTTGGAGACAGTAGAAATCTGTGGAGAGGTTTGCTTTAGAGAGTATGCTTTATGATCCATTTTACTCTCAACTAGACCATCATTTACTATCTAATACTATTGACATGCTGTATTGAAGAATACTTTTACTGAAGTAATAAATAAAGTGAGAATTGGGGTAATTTTCTCATAGACTTCCAGACAATCAGACTTCTTTTTGCAACCGGAGGAGTCGCTCACAGGAACTATTCAAATGGTATTGCTGTTGTAGATCTGGCACTGGTAATTATACACAGCAATTATCTTTGTCTTTGGAACATTTTGTTCTACTGTCGAAAGCTTTATTTTCACAAGGACATATACTTCTGTGGTTCGGTAGTTACCGTACAATCAGAATACGAAAGGCAAATTCACAAAATATGGATGCAAGTATGCATCACTTTCAGTATACCTGCTTCGTCTCAAAGGCCAATTCACAAAAGATTGCAAGTTGCCCTTTTCTTTTGCATTTTGATTAATAATCAACGTGGCAAAGCATTGAAGTTGCCTTTGCACCACAAATACAGGAGCAATGGCAGGCAGTAAAACTTTTATTTTCATTTTAGAGCTACAGGTTCTGACTAACAAGGTTCAGAGGAATTCCTCAAAACTTCAGTCAATGAATGTAAACGTGAAAAAAACGCATATATGGGATTCAATATTCCAGCCTGTCAGTGCTGTTGGGGTTTCAAACGTACACCTTCAGACTATAAAAGATGATGGCGTGATTTGAAGCGGAGGACAAAAGAAAAAAATACCATTCGTAGCTTTCATGATCTGGGTGTGACAGCCATTAAAAATGTGCTTCAGTCACCATCAAGTCTCAGAAAGTGCTCATAATTTCACTGTAACTGCGTTTGGCTATTAGCACTGGTCTTTGTGAATTTGCAATGAGGCTCATTTGCATTGAAAGGGGCCAATTTTGTGCCAAATGTGCGCATGCTACCTAATTTATATATGATTTAAGTAGTTTAAATAGCTGATGTGTGATCTCTACCCAAGAAACTTGAATAAATACAGTTCTTTGAAGGACATCTTTTAACAGTAATATAGATATTAGAACATCATTTAAACTTCCAATTAAAACTATTGTTTTTATCAATCTTTTTTTGACGATTTCCTTTCTTGGGACATGGTGAAAAAAATGTGTCTGGACCCATGTATACCAACAAAAACGACCAGTACATGCAGATATGGTTCAGCAACAATCAGCAATTCTCTTTTTTTCTGTTGATATGATCTGTGACTCAAAAGCGTGATTCGATCCCAAGTGTGAGTGTTTCCAACTGTTGCAAAAAGCATCGGAGCACCAATACCTCACTTACTTGGCAGTGCAGTTTGAGAGTTAGACAGTTTCTTTCCGTCTTATTTGAGCAGGTTTAATGGCCACAAAAGCAGCGCAATCCTTTTGTGAGTTTGTCCTTGAGGGCCTTCACACAAATCATGATGAACCATCTCCAGCAGGTGCAGCATTTCTTTTCTTTTAGTTCCAGGTGTCTAGTTCATACTTAAACGAATATACATCAAATAAATCAATGAAGTACTTAGCGCGCTGTAATGCTCACATTTCATCTTTCAACTGTGACGTTTTAATTTCAAACCATGATATACCCAAAGACAGCAAACTTATAGGGAAGAGATACCTCTTTCCAATAAGGAATATGTTATGAAGTTGGTATCATAACCCTAATTGTATATAAGGTGTTGAGTTTGTTTGGTTAAGCTTGACTTTAGTCTTTTCATTATGTTGTATGTATTTATAATCTTAATTTTGGATCTGATTTAATTGATTAATATATATATATATATATATATATATATATATATATATATATATATATATATATATTATCTAGAATGTCTTCTTTCAAGTATTTAATTATTGTTTGATGTGCTTACTAGTCAGTACACTCATAACATTACATAACACATAAATGCATTCTACTGTTTCTAAAAGGGTCAAACTGTTGTAAAGAGCTCATCTATAAAGTCATGATGAATAAAGTAATTCCAATAAAGAGTAAACAATATACCAGCTAAATGTCAATCCAATACGTTTTTCTTACTAATGGGCAATTAAGGATTTATGATAAATAACCTAAAAGTCAACCGTCTGGGCCTTATTAGAAAGTGGTGACAAGGGAAAGAGACGTAAAGAGGTCTTAGATAGTTAGAAGGGCGGTGGAGGACAGGTCTGGAGGGACAGGATCAGGATGAGGATTCGTGTATATGTGTGGCTTTGTGTGGTAGCGGGATTGGTTTGCAGAGCCGGGAATGCAACTTAATTGGCTGAATTAACAAGGTGCTTTACGAGGTTCACTGCAGACGGGAGGGACAATTCTTAAAGTAAATAACAGCCACGGCTCAACCGCGGGGATATAGCAAGTGATGAGCACAAATGACTGGAATAATTGGTAGATAGTGACACATCCGCTTAGGCAATAGTGTTAGTACTCCCTGACAGCCGGGAATTACAAGGATGGATAACATGAAACGGAAGCGAGCAATTCAGACAGTTGCAAGAGTCCACCCGCCCCTTTCCCAAAAAACCCTCGCATATGTGTCTTCTGTGAAACATTTCTTTTGAATTCTGCTCAAAAGAATGAATTGACTTTGTCATGTTCCTCACTGTCATTCATTATTAAACCGTCTTGTTTGCTCTTCGCCTCGGGGGCAAGGCTTTTCTTGCCTTTAATAACCTTTGTGCTGCTGCTCACTGTTGTTGTGTTTGGTTCTATGGTGGAATGATGGTGGGGATGAATAAATAAAGAGCAGCACTGGCTGCACCTCTCTGGCCCGTTCCTCCAGCTGTGGTTGCTCTCCCCTCCTACAGGAAGTGTAATCCTAAATGACTGTCAGGTAAAGGTATGGAAACCACAGACTTCAGAACATATGACTGCACAACACATAACCTTTAGGGCGGGGACCGGGTTAAGGAATAAAGAGATGAAGCTAAGAAGGATGGATGGAAAGCTGGTGGGAGATGATGAAAAATGAAAGGCAGAGTAGATGAATTCCTCGCCTTCCCACCTGCCTTTCTTTCTCTCATTACTCTTGTTTTCACTCTCTCGGGAAAGGAAAGCGTTGGCCTCAATGTGAGCTCCCTTGGATAAAACATCCATTACTAGATCCAACTAGGGGTCATTTGCTCGTCACCGGCAATACTATGCTAGTTTTGTGAACTGTTGGCTGATGTTGGATTAGCTGCGTTTTAGCCTGGCTTATGTAATATTAGTTTTGTGTGCCTTTTAGTTTATCTTGGTTTCCTGGTTTGAGTCGGGTAATGTTGGAACATGCTAGGCAAGCCAGGATTGGGAATAAAATTATGAATGAACTCTTCGTTGGCAGAGTACCCTCTTGCTGTGAGGTGACGGCTAGCCACTCCACCACCGTGTGTATTCAAATGTAATGTTGTATACTTTTGTTTTTGGCTGTAAAGTTAAGCAATATCATCAAGTATTAGCAATAAATTCATCCCAAACATTTTTTAAAGACCTTATTTTACAACAGCTGTTGCCAAAGACTGGGTCGGGACCCTCGGGTGGTTCGCAGGAGACTTTATTATGGTTGCCAAAAAACATTTGCTGAATTTCTTCAGTCATTTATTTAACATTCAAATCTGCGGTCCACCTTTGAGACACATGAGAGATCCTGAATGTCTTTATTGTTTTGATCATTAGAGCCCATTTATAACATTGAATCTGCTGGAGTTCATTCTGTTTAGTTCATTGACTGATGAGAGGACATAAAAGGAGAGTGTGTTAACTCTCCCTGAATGCATTTACTTTATCTCATTCATGAAGTACTTTTTCAATAGCACAGATGTGATTTATAAAAAGGTATATTTCTTTGAAATGGCTGTATTACATATTCAAGATAATATAAGATGATGCTGAATAGGCAGTAAAAATGTCCAGGAATGCTCACTTACACACACATTTGCTCTTCTCACAGTTTATAGATAAGGCCTATTGCGTTGAATTGGGTCATTTTTTTTAAAAAGTGTCTCAACAGGAATAAAGTTTGGCGCCAACGGACCCAACAGAACTCCATCAGCACTTTCACAATCGCCTCATCACAGAGAGACTCCCCTCACTTCATCCCCAACACAAAACACCGGCCTCATGTCCTGCCCCTTATCTGGTTAAGAGACTGCTCTGCAGCACTCGGCCCTCCTGCTGCTGATGTTGATGTTCATGGAAGACTGGGTGCACAGGCCGAGCCGGCAGGAAGGTCCCCGAGGTGCAAAGGCCTGCGCTGGCGGCATTGATGTTCACTGAAGCCAGGAGGTTAAACACAAGTCATCTGAAACTACTGCATTGGTTTGTTCTGAATGCAGCTCTATGTTTATTTTTCAGCTTCATTTCATGTCTTGAACCACAAAATAAAAATGGAAGGAATAGTTGTCAAATAAACAAATCTTCAGAGGATGTTTAGAGTGAAAGAAAGAAACAGTGGAGCAACTCTTTTATAGTTGGAGGACGGATGAAAGAGAAGACGCTGAAAAGACTTAATCGCAAAACTACAGTTCCAACGACCTTCTCATGGTCACAAGACAGAACTTTTTTTTTTTTCACTTTTCGATTTTACTTTAGTTAGTTTTCAGAGTGCGTTCGCTCATTTCAGTTTTCATACATGTTTGTTTTTTATATATTAAGCTTTGTTTTGTCCATGTCAGTGCCAATTATAATGTCTGAGAAATATGCAAAATACAAAATGCATGGTTGGAAGATCTGTGTAGGATCAGCCATAATGTTTAAATCTTTTGATTTGGGAATCCACTTTTTCACTGCCACAATCTTGTTGACAACATTAAACCTGAGATGAATAGCTTGGTTAAACGCCATTTGATCTACGATCTTGAATCATGCTTTTGGTGTTTAATTACTAGACGGCACGTGTAAGACAACAAGGATTAAGTGGAGCAGCTCATTTTCTGTGGTTCAATGTCACAAGAGTTAATGGAAATTCATGCTCTCTCCTTTTTTGGGGCATATCATTATATTATAACTCAAACTTTAAATGAATTGCCATTCATTTAAAGTGTATTTTCATTTGTTTTTAACCAGGCAATATCAATTACATGTAGTTTTAGCTTGTCTTCAGGGGTATCGTTTTTAATTTAGTTTCAGTTTACGACAATATCTTTCATTGCTTATTTTGCTTTTCGTTTCAGCTTCATTTTTCCGATGATAACCCTGGTACGGAAGAGGAGAGGCGCTGCACATTCAGAACATGTTAATGCAGAGAGGTGGAGGGGTCAGCGCAGACAGCTGCCACACAAGAGAAAGACGCACGGCACGGAGAGCAGGCAGCTGCCAAACATTATGTTCTCGTGGTCTGAATATTAAATGGTGAGAAAAATACGATTCTGGTGACAATGCGAAAAAGATATGATTAACACAGCTTCCATCGTGGTTATGTGTTGGCTCCAAGAAAGACTTGATGGTTGCTCCATGTCCTAAAATAGCTATTATCAGTATGATCCGACTGCTCCTCCTCAGTAAACTTGCTTTGACCCCGGGGACTCTGTGTCTCCGAAAACAACAGTAAGCAAGTACATATTTGTATTCTGGGCAGTCGACATAGCATAAGCGTCTGTACGAGTGTCTTTGCTTGCATTTCAAAAATGTTTTCCAAGGTGCTGTGTGTTTGCATGAAGGGTGAATCCTGCTGGAGAACGAGCTCTGCACTGTAAACATCAGGTTTGCTACTTGCATGAAAAACAAGAGAGACACTAGATTTACACGAAGGACACGTATTGCACAGCAAAATTCACACACACACACACACACACACAATAGGTACTCACCCATAAACAGCACACATAGGTATGTTAAGTAAGCGATGCCCTGCTTGTAGGCGGTCTAATTAATGACCTATTGTATAAGACACACCACTGCGTTTCATGTCTTCACTGAGGGATAAAAAATGGAAATGAAGGCGATCATTATGCGTAATGCATCATTATTGAAAGCATTTTGTTGCACTTATGCAAAAAAAAAAAAAATGTATATAAACAAAGCTGAGATGTGCCAGAGGGCAAAAGAGAAGAGAATATGGGGCAGTCGGATATTATTCAATCCCCCACACCTTGCTATTCAACCTCACACTATTCATTCTATGTATGCTCCCATGTGTTACTCCATAATTCTGGCACACCAGGAATTCCTGGTATTCTTTGACAGGCTGAAGGTGTTTTTCTTAGAACCAACACAAACTGGAAACCTGTGACTGGTTATTTTAAGAAAAAGGTATCAACATGAAGACAATGTGTGATTACAAAGCACTACATGATTTCCTTCCATTAATGCTCAGCAGTTGTTACACTGGCATGTCTTACTCACATCACACTAGAGAAACTGGCACAGCGGGGTGAGCGCTGCATGCATCCATTAAAGCTTCCTAATTTGACTGAAATTGTCCATAATGCAAAGTAATTACACAACGTACAGTAATGTGAAGGATGTGCATCAAAAATGGAAAACCATAATCTTGAAACTGCAACCGTTCTCATATTTCTCATTAAGCACAGCAAGCAATGTTTTGTTGGCGCTGCCATGCCAACCCGGCATTGCAATTATGCAGATGATGCTCGTGGCTTTAAACTGGCAGCCGTAGTTATTTATAACAATAAGCAATAGGAGTATAAGAATATCTTTTAGGATTCTGACAACGTATGTTCCGTTTGTTTTTAACTCAATGTACAAAAGCAAAAAAACATACAGACGTTTCCTTAAACGCCACAAAATGGTGATCTCGCGTTTGAAAAACCTCTCGATGCGTATTGCTCCATCATTGATGGTATTTCATATGTTGTGTTTTTGTAATGTTGAGCCAGTGAACGAGTGCTCAGCGCCGCAAGATGGTGATTCAAAACGTGATAGCAATGCTTCTGGTTTGGCCCCATAAAACATAATATATAGTGGAAGTGAGTGGAAAGCCGGTGGGGGATAGTGTCCTTGATGCAAGATACAAGGACTTCAGTAAAGGAGGGAGACACAGAAAAACATAGAGCACACACACACATTCTTAACAAGGGATGCTGCACTTTACTTGCTAAAAAGGATACGATGTGTGCATTGCTCCATGCAAGAACTTCTGTGCACAAATCAAAAGTTGTCTTTACACTCTAAGTCTTGAGAGATAGATGCGTTTTACGAAAACACACTCAAGTCCTGCAAACTGTCTAAAAGCTGAAACTAGCCCCCACACCTCAATCCACCACAAATATTGCCAGGATATGCTGAAATGCTGACGATCAATATTCTGTTTTCATTTCAACGAGGAGAGGAATTATTATATTTTGTAAATGGCATCAAATATACATATATAAAAAAATGAGAGAATACAATATTTGATGTGGATTTTATTTCAAAATCACACTTTCCAGGGAGAGGAGTTTAACAACTTTGCAGGAAAACACTAATTCTTGATCAGTGCAACTTCTGTTCGGCGAGTAACAGCTTGCGTGTAATAAGTACACTGGCGTGGACGTCGCACCACACTGCTGTCGAGAATGTGAGTTTTATCACGGGGAGAACCGGCAGAGGCAATGGTCTGAGATCAAGCCTCAGATCAAGTGCGAGGTTGTGGATTCAACACTGTGTGTGTGTGTGTGTGTGTGTGGGAGACAGTGAATTAGATTGAGGGAATGTATTTATTCCTGAGGGGGAGAAGGAGAGGTGAGCCAATGTCATAGACCCTTCTGTAGCCCGGCTGTCACTGACTCCAGTGGCAGTGATTAATGAGATGGGGTGTGCAAACATGCTTCAAAGAGAAATATGTGTTTGTACAACAACAGTGTCTGTGTGAAAGGAGATCAATTTAGGATAAGATCTCGGTTTGGGTTCGAGTCAGTATGTTTGTTACGTACTTAAAGGTGCAGTGCGTAGGATTTGGCGTGTGAGGGGTGGAGGATGTCGTGGTGAGGTTGTCCCCATCTCTGCCCCCATACTGCAGGAACATTGGGGCGATATTGTTGAGAAAAACAATACTTTTTCTGTGATAAAACCCTGAAGTAAATATAGTTTTCCATCAAAACATGCCTCCAAACAAATGCTAAAGTTACACGGAGTCTGGTTTTAATTTAATTTAATTTGCAGCTGATATGTTTGGAGATCAGTGTTTTCTCTAGACTTATGCTGCGTTCAGACTTTTTCGCAACGCTTTATTTGCAACGCTTTATTCGCGTGAGTTTATTCACGTGAGTTTACTCGCTTGACTATATGTGGTTAATTTGCGTTATTCGCGCCGGAAAGGGGGCTTGGCTTATCGCCGTAAAAACAGTTACCATTTCCGCCATCCACCATTGAAATAACCACTAGTTCTGCTTTGTACTTGTTGTGGAAATGCCACAAACGTCGGAATATCAAACGCCCCCGTGTCTGGCTTCATTATATTATCCGTAGCCGCACACAGCTCCGACTCCTCCAGGAAGTGCGTCTGAATGACGGCCGCTTCCAGCGCTCCTTCAGGCGGACCAGTAGCCAGTTTGATTCAGCAACGACAGGACGGCGGTGATGAAGGGCGGAGCTTCTCAACGCTGATTGGCTTTCGCAACTCAGCGTCACGCACATTTTTCGCCAGAGTTGGAACATTTCAACTCGCGCCGTTCGCTTTATTTGCGTAATTTTTAAGCAATAAGGTACGCGAGGCAGTACTGTGTCGTGCAATAATGTACTGTTCAAGGGAGTTGTTGGGCCCGACGCACAGCCCTTGAACTGATCTGCGATTTACTGACCAGGCCGGTTGAAAGCAGGGTGGAGGATGACACTCAGCCACCGATGTAAAGAAGTGCTCTCGCTGCTTCTGTCCGTCTTTTCTCCGTCATTTTTCTCCTCCATGATGCCTCGCGTCGGGAAATTACCAACGTAATTATCTCTCACTGGAAATTATCACGATTTTGTGATCAAACCCTTTTCATTCCTCATCTTTAGGTTAGGGAGGAAGTGACGTGTGTGTTGTCGTTCGTTATGCTAGTGTGGGGGATGCTACGTGAGCTTGTTAGCTGTTCCGTTTGAGCTACTGTTAGCGAAGAGCCCCGTTGCAATACTGTGAACACTCAAGCAATAAACCTGCAAGTTAAGGAAACCAACGTCTGCGAGTCGTTACTGCGGACGTGACAATATCAAAGTTTACACGAAACATGTTTGGTAACTGTCAAGCTTGAAATGACAACTAACGGTCGCGCAATTTAAATCTACCTGTTATTTTAAGTGCGCACTGATATGGAACGCTCTAAATGTAAACAGGCTGTACAGTACTTTATGGCTGAATAAAATACACCCCTTGACTCACTCTCAACCAATCAGAATGCTTGATTTGATCTACCCGTATTATAAATTACATTACATTACATTTAGCTGACGCTTTTATCCAAAGCGACTTACATTTTTGGTCTATACACCATAGACACAGCAACGGAGAAGCAGTTAGGGGTTAAGTGTCTTGCTCAAGGACACATCGACGTGGACTAGGCGAGCTGGGGCTCGAACCACCGATGCTCTGATTGAAAGCCGGGCATGCTAGCCACAGTCGCCCTCATTCACGCCGCCCGCCGGAAATTCTCGTTGTTCTCAACCATGCATTGACTTTGCATGCGATAGACTTCTCCACACAGAGAGGCGGTTGGTCAAAATAAAATGTGATGGCTGATCCAAAGCATTGACTGAAGCTATTATTGCCATTGAACATTATAACGACTGCAATGTCCTTTATTAGAGTTTTGCCATACACCACCTGATCACCACATGCCACTCGTGAAGCGCTGCGTGCCTCGAGCCCACGAAGCAGCGATTAGCTAAATGTGCTGCATCGTTTTGGCCGTTCGCTTATAGAAACAATAACTGGAACGCTACAGGACGACACTTGGTTTTATTGCGAGGTATTGATTTCATTTTGGAGACCTCATCTGGGCGGCGGCTGTATGCAGGTACAGACCAGTTTGACAGCTGCCACATCAACACTTGTCCTTCGTCACTCTGCCGCTGCGCGTGACGTATTTAGCATTCAAGAGACCTTCCTCAGCTGGTGAAGGACTTAATTCCTTGGTGACTAGAAATCACATATGCTGGGACAAGAATAGATCTAAAACATGGAGTGGAGATTTGTGACCCAGCGCTCATGATGAAATGCAACTCAGGATTTAAAAAAAAAATCTAATAACTATTTTTAATGAATTTGTTTTGTATTAATTATGTTTTCTTTTACCGATCCTCGTGTGCGTCGAGGTGGTTATTGTACAGACATTTGTTTTCGTACAATATTCAAATCAGTTGGGGGGGAGAGAGAGAGAGAGAGAGAGAGAGAGAGAAAGAGAGAGACCCATTTAGCTTCCAAATGGTCTGATTTACATGAACACTTTTCTGGGCTAGGCTGCCAAATTACCTGTCGGGGGTAGTTTATTGCTACTTAAACAATCATTTTCACAAGCCTCCTGCATTTTCCTGCTATTAATGTAGCATCACTCATGCCTCACACTCTTCTTCTTCTTTTTTTCATCATCTTGGTTCTTTCTTGCCCGACCAGCATCAAAGAGCAAACGTGAGGCACAACGGAAAGGGAAAGAGAATCAGTTGCACAAACACAAATGAAAGTTTACGTTTGCTGCAGATGCTTTCATACAGTCACATCATCTTTGGTCACAGAATCCTCTACGCACTGCCACTGGCTTGAGGAAACTACAGGAGAAAGCAGAGGCGTGGACCCAAGACTTGGACCACTTGGACAAGCGAGGCTCGAGTCAAAAATGTGAAGACTTTAGACATGAAAGAAAATGCAATCCTACTTGAACTGAAGCGTATACTGGAAACACACTTGACACCTTCCTCCAAACGCAGAGATTAAAAAGTATGTTATTTAAAAAGTGAGGCATGAATCAATTAATTTCCCTTCTGACTTAATTTACGTTAACGCTAATCATTCCGAGCAAGTCGACACCTGATTCCGATCTGACGGCATCAGCAGTACAGAATGGTACCAAAGATCGTTAGACGGAGACGGAAATAGCTTTACAATTGGTGAAAAACACATAATGACTTGTTTAGGACATGAAAGTCAAAGTTAGGGACTTTTCCCGTGTCAGTCTCGACTTGGGACTTGACTCGAGACTCGAGGTTTACTTGTGACCAGCAGAACAATGACTTGTTCCCACTTCTGGTTGAAGGCACTTTATTTTCAACGTGAGCAAATACAATCTGCTTTGCTCGTGATGCAACAGGAAATACATATTGTATTTTTTTCATTGCATCTTAATCTCCACGAAGGACCAGTTAATATTAGCTAATTAAAAATATGTTTACTTCAGAAGATTTTGTATTTATTTGACAGGCTTAAGTGTGAAGACGTGGATATATATGTATACATATATATATGTACATACATATTTATATGTAAATATGTATTGTGGCTTTTTCATGACACACAGTTTCAATAATTCATCACACGTCACCAGCATCATCATACTTCAGAAGGACAATCCTAGAAATTATTATATTTATAATCCTCAAATACAGACTTCACCAACGTATCAATAAAATGTAAAATGAAAAGAACACAAACTCAGGAATGTATGCTATGTATTACGTATTTTCTTCCACGTTCAGTTCTAGTTGATGAATATAAACTACTATAGGTGGGATCTATACTAGCTAAATTGAAACCCTCTTCCTTCTGGTTCTCGATATCCGACCCTACTGCCCAACAATCTCTTGGCCAAGGCTCCATCTGTGAAGGCCTGTCGGTTCAGCGGCCGCTTTCTGTTCCTCCTCTCCTCCATTCATGTCCATCCCTCTGCCTCTCTTTCACTTTTGCACTATCCTCCCGTTTCTCACTCTCTCCATCTCACCCGTCTTCCCCCTCATCTTCTGCTCCAATCCTCCCACTCTCTATCCATCTCCATTGTTACCTTTATCTCCCTCACACTCTGTCTGTTCTATTTTTCACTCAAAGAGTACATTCAAGATGCAGATAAATGTGATGGTCCACTGGGCTCGGAGCCCTCTGCAGTGTAGATTTGGCAGACGCTTCTCACACTGTATAAATCTACCATGCCGTTTTCTCTTTTTGCCTTTTTTTTTCCCCCCTCATGCAATTGGAGGATGTGAATTCACAAAGGAAACGGTCAGTATCCACTAGGGCTCTGAAAGTTTGAGCGACAGCTGTGGACCCATAAGTTCCACTTTGATGAGAGGCAAGAGACTCAAACCCTCCAAGCCCTAGTGTCAAATATATCTATAGAGACAGGTCCATTTAACCCTAGGACACTAACGTTACAAACAGTAACACCATCACTAACGTCAAGTATATTTCACCCGATATAATGTACTTGATAAAATATACTTCTCATCAAAATATATCAAAATACAACAATACAAGGCAAATTAAAGTACTCTTCTTTTATTTGACCCTATAGAACTTCTCATAAAACGAAAAACAGGTATCAAGGGGGGACCCTAAAAAAAAGCTCAAAATCGGGTGAAAAATTAGGGAATCGTCAAAAAAAAAAATGGAGTTATGAACTTGTTCTTTGCTCCACATGTTCCTGGGACATGTGAGCCTTGTCCGGTGAAGGAAAAGTCTTCTTGCAATGGTAATGTCCACCCAAAAAGTCTGAAATCTTGTTGGACTCCATTGTTTTTCAAATTGTGCGGGCACAAAAAAAAAGCCCTCAAGAATAATGTCAGCCAAGTTGCAATTTCCTCTTCCTCTGCCTCGTTTTTTGATTCATTTGATCATTTGATTCCTAAAGACTTGGCAACCAGCACCAGCAGCCTGTCACCTTTATGGACTTTTCATGGAGCGAGTAGGAGTAGTTCACATTGATCTTTAGCAGCCGATCGCTAGTGGGTGTGCACTGATAGCTGGCACCACAGTTTGTCTTTGTCTGTGACCGCCATGGAAAAAGAGGTGGGAGGCGCATTGGATCCACTCCATGTCCCCTTATTGACCTTTAGTCTGTCGATGGAAATGCTCCTCGATGCTTAATGCACTTTGGCGGGGTTTAAATGTACCTTTTATAATGTCAGCCCCTCGGATGAGCCGCAGCTTTTACAGGCGTCTTACATTATCGAGTCTGGAAGGACATGTCATGAGGACCTTTTTAGTCTCTTTGTTGCCTTCCCCGAACCGTCCACCGCATGCCCTCAGACAATAGAAATGGAATAGGCAAAAAATGGACATCCAACTGTTTGCTGTGGTTATTTGACATGCACACAACTAAATTATCGTTGTTATGGTGACATCAGTAAAGTGTGTCGCTTCGCAGCTAAACCGACAGCGAAGGTAGGCAGAGATGAATCGAAGTCTATTAAGGCCATTTTCATACTTTTCTCATGAAAAAGGACAGACAGCTTGGTGGGACTACGCATCACACAATAGCTGTTGAGTCACTTGTTGCAATGGCAACTAGAACTGGAACTGTAAAAATGGCACACCGCTCTGACCATCCTGCTACACTGATTTGAATGGGATGGTCCGTTTTCTAATTCTCTAATTCTATGTCGGAGTCTCTTGCTCATCCTGCTCGCCTGACATCCTCTCCCGCCTACACATTTGTCATTTCCCTCCTCAGCTCTGTCTGCCATCCTCCGCCCACCTACTCGCCTGCATCTCACTCATAAGCGGTTGGTGACTTCATTCGTTAATTTTCAACAGGGAGGATACCGACCAAAGACAGAGGCCGTGATCAGCAGCATCATCGGTGGAGGCTACTAAGCTCATTCAGATCAAGGATCAATGAGTCCAGAGACCAGAGTAACAAAGTCAGTTAAACAACCCTCAGCTCTCTCTCTCTCTGATGGGAGATGATGGGGAGGGAGATGGCAGGTATGGGAAGTTAACAAGGAGGAGGATGCATTTTGTTCGTTCAAAAGAAAGAAGCCTAGTGTGTAAAACGTTACACCAGCGAGAAATTACAAGCATTCAAGTCACTAGATTCTGAGAACTAGCGTTTCGATGTGTAAAGCTTGCTAACTTTCTGCTAACTTTCTTGCTAACTTTCTGTTCCAAGAGTCAGAACTAAACATGGAGAAGCAGCGTTCAGCTTTTCTGCGCCACACATCTGGAACAAGGTTCCTGAAAGACCCTCAGCTCCTTGAAATCCAGATTGAAGACTTTTCTGTTTGCTGTTGCCTTTAATTGAACCAGATTCAATTGCTGCATCTCACAACTGCATTTTATTTCTTAAACTGCACTGCAACTTTTATTCAATTTTTATTTAGCTTTTTGACTGTTTTAATGTTTTCTTAACTGTTTTTAAATCCTGTTTTCTCTGCATTATGTTTTGATGCTCTTAATGGTTTTATGCAAAGCACTTTGAATCGCCTTGTTGTTGAAATGTTCTATACAAATAAACTTGCCTTGCCTAACTCATCAGGATCGCTGGGACAAAACGCCGCCTCTATTACCAACATGCGTGCATATTTTTGATGATGTCGGCAATAAATGGGTCTATAAAAGCAACAAATCAAATGATCAATAGCAGAGATAAAACGTTGCTTGTAATCTAAATGAAAATAATGGTAATTGATCAATTCAGCTTCTGAATGCGCAGGCGTTTTATAAAGAAATCACACAACCAGTGAAAATTGACAAACAACACCCCCCCAAAAAAAAAAAAAAATATATATATATAAAAAATATATATACACATATGTAATTCTCTGTTATATTGTCTCTTGACTTCTTTTCCTGTCTCATATCAACCTTATCTCACTAAAACTCCATATTCTCCCTGTAAATACTGACATTCTCATCACAAATACTGCTTGTAGAAATACCAGCTTATGTGCGGCATTTGGCGTGAACCAGATTTTTTAGCGTACGTATTGTTTCTGCATCGGCAGAACTTGACTCTTAACACCTTCCCAGCTAATGCTGTGACCGGCTGTGGTCTCTCGTCCTCGGTGCTCACAGACGTGCAGCTGCTGCAGGTGATGTCATACACACCTCCAGTTTCTCAGGGTGCACCAGCAGAGCTCCTAAGATGTTCATTGGTTTCTTCTATTGTGTTCTGCATTTTCCTGCAGCCTGATCACATCCTGGGTTGATTAATAATTCAAGTCTAAACCAAGCCTATAAAATCACCCTCCTAATTTCTACATACATTTGTTTGTATTGGATAATGCTGACACTGAGCAGATGGCAAATTAAGCAATTTTGGAAAACAGAACTAAAAGCATATGTAAGAAAAATCATTAAATTTCAGCCATATGCTGCAGTCACCCTGTAAGTCAACCCCCCCCCTCCTACTCCTGCCTCACTTTTCATTATACTCACCCAATCATAGTTATCACCTCGGCGGATTTATTCCTGTCTCCATGCCCGGTAAATACAACAACAAAAGCACAAGTGGCTTTGTTCCAGTAAATGAAATGTCTCACTGATAGGAGGGAGAGAATCAATTGCTGTTAGTTTTACTGTGTGGAGGCAACGTGGAGACGCTGCGACTGTGGCCATGGAAGAGCTGTCGGGGAATGCTTGTGATCAATAGCATCCAGAGTCTGACAAGCACTCCGTCAGCGGCAGACCGAAGATGGAAGGGCAGCACATGTGTATGTTTGTGGCTCTGTGAACAAGACATCTCCTGCTCTGCCTCCCTAAAGCACTGCGGAATGAGGCCACCATAACAGCCAAATTCTTTTTTTTCCTTTCTTCCTCATTTTTTATTTATTTCTGTACAGAGTGCTGTGACTAACACAGCCAGTCTGGCTTTAGTGCAACTTGATCCCACTTTGGTGAAGATCTTTCATTTTGCTCATGACCTTGGGGGCCTTGACGCTCGATCCAGCCACTGTAAACTCTGTGTGAGTGTGTGAGTGTGTGTGTTTGTGTGTATTTGTATCAGCATGTCAGCGTGTGGTAGATGTGAGCCACGTGTCTTTATTTCTGAGAAGTGTGTGCAATGTGCCGGTGACGCTGATGGAGACGTGACTAGAACCTCAGTGGGCCACTTTAGACTCTCATTATGCAGGATTTGCTTGGACCCTCACACCCAATTGCCTATCACCCTTTCAGGCATACACACAAAAACACAACACACACACACACACACACACGTGGCCCACTGCATGTGCAGCACACTGGCAAAACGCAAAAGCACGCTCTTAAGGATAAATGTGCATATGCAAATGCTGGTGCACACATACACACGCAACCATGTACCCATCTTCACTCGCCGATTTATTTGCCTGACTATTTTAACAAACATTCCTCCTCTCCGCTTGCCCTTACCCCCAATTTCTCAAACGCTCTGCCCTGCGGCTCTTCAGCGGCGCCTCGTCTCTCTTCTCTGCGCTGTCTACGCGATGCATGCTTTAGCAGAATTAATAGAAGTCTCCCAGGCTCATTGCAGTGAAACGGGTGCCATGTGCTGTGCTGTCTGCCCGCCTGTAATTCATGTATAATGCATCCCGTCTTCCCCTCCAATCGTATGCAGCGGAGGTGAAGAGACACTTACTGAGCGGATGCCGAGTATGACCGCCTGGCAAAGGAACAGGGGTCAGCCAGTGGCGGTGAGACGCACACTGTACTGTGGATAGAAGAATAAGACACCCGGTGGACAGGCGGGCAGGGAGAACAAACAATACTGCAAATAAGGCTTTGCAACAAGAACATACTCAGTGAAATGGCGAATGTAGGTACATTGACTCAATTATTTCTATTTTTGTACATGTACAATATTTTACTCAAGTACTTTCATTAGAAGCCACTTTCAACTTCTATTCAATGTCATTTCAAAGGGAAATTTGAGACTTTCTACTCTACAATTATGTGCCAACTGTTATGTTGAGGATTAGAAGTTTTATAAATTATGATGGATGAAAACCTACTGTGCACTACCTGCACCAAACGACAGAGAAGCCAAATTGTCGCCTAGCTGGTGGACATTGTGGTTGTAGTCAGTGTGTTTGGTTTAATTCTGAAGATAAGATAAGATAATCCTGTATTAGTCCCGCAGCGGGGACATTTACAGGATTTACAGCAGCAGAGGGTAAAGTGCAAACAAGAGATAGAGTTTGACATAATGTTTGGAAATGACTTTGATATTTTAATGGATGGAGGGAAAAACTGAAAAAACACACCAGCAAGTCTGCTGGAGAATTAGAGAAGAAGACAGATCAAAAATAAATAAAGATGCGTAAGTAATGATCTGTAAAGGTAACCCGAAATGTTATAAGCAGAATAATATGTTATTGCCATGTGAGTTGTCTTCCTTTATTCATTTGTTGAACATAAAGTGTCTCTGTGGGAGCTTATTAGCATAAGCGCTTGTACGAAATGCTACTGCAACTTTTTCACAATCGGTGAATTTGTTGTCTAAACAAGAGCAAAAATCACTGCAGCGCTGGGCTACTGTTCACTCCCCCACACGGAGCCCACACCAGCGCGCTGTTTGACCCTTGCAAATGGTCTCTTTAAAGCACACTGCAAGACAAACCGAGTGAACCCAGCGAATGCACATTTGCACCATAATATTCAATCAACTTGTTAGTGTGAGTAAATGCAAAGCATGTTTCCACTCACTCCAATCAGCTTCATTTGAATTCAGTTTGAGTTCATTTGAAAACAGAGTGGATCAATTATGAGGGCAAGAGATTACCAATGGGGATTTGAATGCATTATTTAGAATAATGTTGATGTCAAGTCAGGGACTTGTTCGTATCAAGGCAAGGCAAGTTTATTTGTAGAGCACAGTTCAACAACAAGGCGATTCAAAGGGCTTCACATAAAACCATTAAAAGCATCAAAACATAATGCAGAGAAAACAGGAAGCAGGTACCTTTGTGAGAGCAGATGCTGTTTTCACAAAGGATAGTACAAACTTTTCCTTCACCTTTTCAACAACACATTAGAGGCTGCGATTTCTAAATTCCTTTGACGCTAAACTTTGCATTGCCAATGTTCATCAATGTTCTCTCTCACAGAATGATGTGTATCTATACGTCCATTACGGATCATTTACTCTGCAGACGAGGGTATCGTGTTTCCTCAATTGACCTTGCCTCATCATAATCATGCATTATTACTACAGCATTCAGTACATTAGATCATTACTGACTATTTTCCTACTCATACCAATGTTTTAGAATTTTTAATGCATTCTCCCTTCCTTCAAGGCAGCCTCTGGTTTCCATTGATTTCAGGCCGTATCTATGGCAGTTAACAGCATACTTACCATTATTGCGGTAGTGCAGTTGAAAGAGACTGCTTTAAAGTTGTTGAGGGTTGACAAGAGTGACAAGCGTTACAAAAAGAAATGTAAAAGCCAAGTTAATTACAGCAGCATTGACGTATTTAACATTTATGTTCTGGCACTTGCAGCACTTGGTTAAGGTCAGGGAAACTTCATGGTCTTGGTGTAACACAGAAAACGTCTGCAGTGACTTGAAGCATTAGACACAAGTTGCTTTTCATCTTTTGCCCAAACCCCAAATATTTTCCTTTCCTTAACCAACAAGCTTTTGTTGGCTAAAACCCAACCACAGGGCCCTGTTTCTCGTACCTGGCTTACTGAGTTAGCGGGCTAATTGTCAGGATAAGATGACGTAGGTCAGGCTTATTCAGTTTCTCGAAGCAAGCTTAGATAAATCACCATAGCAACACAGCCAAAAATGTAAACCTGCTCCCTGGCAGGCTTACTGAAATTCACTGGATAAGCTGGCCACTCCCACCGGACAAAAAACGCAGCTCTCTTCCTCATTGATGAAGGAGCGATATTAGTTATATTAGTTTTATTGGGAGAGAGTTCTTTGAGATCGCCAAGATCCGTTCTCACATCATCATGACTTCCTGTACGCAGCGCTATAGATTCTGCCTTCAAGGAATCATTTATTTACGAGAGCTTCTCGAGCCGCGGACACTGAATATACACTTCTCGAGCCGCGGACAGAGACTCTCACCCGCTGCATGCCGCGCTGTTCTTAAGTTTATTTAGCGCTTAAGAAACTTATGGATGTGTTGAAAGCTCTCATAATTATATGACAGTGTTATTAGTACACCATACATATCATTATTGTAGAACATGATTAAGGTGGACTCATGATAAGAATACAGAGAATCACACACAATTTCTTTTCACTGCTTCAATTGATTGAATTTCTGATTATGAATAATACATATATACTGATCCGCCAATACACATATTCAAACTCCTAGTTATATAGAAATATACACATACATGTATATACATATAGTACATGATTCATACGCGCATACAGTACATATATCCTCATAAGTATATATTTATTCGTAAATATAATCTGATTGATCTGGGTGATGAAGCACTTAAAATTTGCGGATACATTTTCCCAACACTGACATTTAACTTGTCTGATATATTTGCGGCGCTTATGTCTCGCAGCGGGGGCGGAGTTAAGCTGCGTTCACGGCAACAATGTTACAAAAACGTTGGAATATTCACAACGCGTTTGCTGTGAATGATTAAGGTATTGACTTCCTCATATGTCTTCATGATCATCTCCTGCTTCTCATCGGAGAAATAAAAAGAGGTTCCTCTGAGTTTATTTGGCATTGTACTGTTAGAAGATCGTGGTGTCAGTGCTCGATTATTATCCCTTCTGAAGAGGAGCGGGCACGCGCATTTATCCAGAGGATTGACGTCTGGCTAGAATTAACGAGACCGTTTCAGCGCGGATCAGCCGTGAAGAAACCCAGATAGCCTGATGTCAATCATCTCGCTAATTTAAGCTGGAGATTAGGACATTTGCCTGACTTTGTTTAGCCAGGTACGAAAAATAGGGCCCAGATGGGACTCAACCCTTATCTCTGGTGTCAAAGTCTTCCTTCATCTACTTGGTCCTATATTACTTGCTGGAGACCTTGGTCAAGGTGGGCAGGACTTCACAAGATATTTTGACTCAGTCTACTTCTCATTCATAACCATTCCACTTTTGAGGGTTTGACAGCATATTGGTTTCAATGCTTGTGTCATTTAGGTGATTTCTGCTGGATATGTTTGGCCAGTTTTATGGTTTTCATTTCTAGCTTTGAATTTGTGCTTCCACATGACATGAGTAGTCTTTACCTTTGACCTAGTTTAAAAATGGAGGTTTGTCTAATCATTTGTGCAGTGGGCCTGGTTTTTGTGCAATACAGTCCGAACTGCAGCCTTGAGAAGAGGGCAAAGGTTTTTCCCTTTAACACAAATAAAAGGAAATGATGTTTGAAATCTTGACGTAGCTTTGATTGCCTAGAGAGAAATCCATGTGCCCTCTTTGACTTCCACAGCATCTCAAATACTGTAGGAGTCCATTTGGTGGATATCGTGTTCTTAGCATTGTTTCTAAATCTAATTGATGGACATTGTAATATATGTGCTGTAGTGTAATGTCTAATATGATGGCAGCAGAGAATTTTAATGGGAAATGTGACAATGAAAATGAACCTAGCAATGATCGGGGACAAATTACTCTCACAGAATGCAATTTATTCCACCAGGTTCAGCAATAGCTCTCACTCCATGAGCTAATCAGAATAAATAATACGAGACCAAACCAACAAGCCGCTCAAGAGGTATGACAAACTATTACCCATCAACTGCAGTGTGCTCCTTTTAAATGTAGCTTAGCTTTGTGGCCTCAAGATGAATTACAAACTGTCTTAATCTGCCTGAGATATAAGCGCCCAAAGAAAGTGCTTCATCTATGCCATTTGGATGCCATGGATATTTCTACTCCATATATAATTGGCTCTGGAGTTCCACATTATGACCCCACAAAACTGCTGTTGAATGAAATGATGTGATACGAAGACAGAGGGTTTTTCTATGGAGAGGTTTGTTTGAAATGTTGTACAGCCATTCATGGGCCCCAGAGGATGAATCCTTCCTCGAGCACATTTTTTTGCCTTTAGTAAAACCAGTGCAGTGCCTGTACGGTCAGAATGCGTGCTAGCTTGAAGCCTTGCCATCACTCGTTGTCTCCAGGGAAGTGAAGAAGAGTTTGGTTGTGACCTTAGTATACCCAGTATCCAAAAGTGAACTGCAGTCAATGCGTCAAAGTCAGACAACAATGTGCCCCAACATAGCGCAATTGCTTGTTTTTATTCCACCTTTATTAGTATTGAGCGTGATACAAATTGCTATACAAACTTTGTCTCTGCACCCTCCAAGTGTGAAGTAGATTGGATGAACGGTTCGCAAGATATGCGTTACGGGTTGCTTTTTTTTCTCTTCTGTTCCATGATTCAGTAAAGTGGCCATGAACCAAAGAGGAGATGGCATACGAGTTTGTGGGTTCAAGTTTGTGTATTCTGTAATGTTTTTTTTTAATTATTATTCTCAGTTTATACAGTGTTCAGTGTTGCTCACATAGACCTCTGACCTGTGTCAGGGTCTATGTTTTCTATACCTTTATTTATTTTCGCCTCACACCAAATATGCATTGCCGGAAGGCACATTATGTATTTGGTGTTGGGCTATTGATTATTTTGGATTCCTGTAAATTGCAGCAGATTATTGGGCACACGGTGGTAAATTGTAAAAAAAAAAAAATGTATGCAGTTTTGTAACGTGAATTGTTTTTAGTCTTTTTTAAGTATACCTTAATGTTGCCGGACAGGAGTTTACAGAGGAGTTTAAACTCTTGTTGTTTTCTTCACCCTGTTGATGTATTTTCCATATAGGCCTAATAATGTAAATGTTTTTAAATAACAATGAATAACTCCCACGTGATAAAAATACAAACAGCTTTGTATGTATGTGTTCACTGCAGCAGAATGCAGTGTGTGCATCACCAGGGTCACAGGAACATATGTATTCTTCATCAAAACATCTCTTAACACATCTCAGCGCACAACAACAACAACAACAACAACAACAAATGAAAGACAATTAGTGAAAGAGAAATATGTTTTGCCTTCTAATAGCTGAAGACGTTCACTGGTGATGAATTTAATGGGATTCCTTGAGAAAGTTTAAGCTAACCTTCAAGACAATTGTTGTGGATATGCTGGTTAATCATTGGAAATATAGAGGAAAATATTAACTTTATAGAAAGGCAATGCAAGTATGAGTAATAAATCCCTTTATACTTCATATTTAAATACACTTGTCACTTTCACATTACACCTTCATTAAAGTACTGCTATCGGTTTGTCTTTGCACTTTATTTTTTATATTATATTCTTCTATATTCTATTGTAAATGTAATAGGTTTCTATTTATTGCAGTGTGTTGATTGTTGTTGATTGTCTAATTATATGCACCACCTGCCATGACAAATTCCTTGTATGTGAAACATACTTGGCAATAAACGGTTATGATTCTGATTCAGATTCTGATACGAGATCCTTTTTTCTTTGTTCCGGTGACGAAAGGAAAATTCGTGAGGAAATTATTTTGGGGGGCTAATGCAGCCAACTTTTATGATTTAATTAATATAAACAAATGAAAATAAGTCAACAATCTTCTCAGTTTTCTCTGAGACAGTTCAAAAGCAGAAAATAGAAATAAAAAGTGGATTAGAGGGGGAAACAAAACTGAGGTTGAACAAACGCCACGATTATCAAAAACAAAATCAGTTGGTATTCACACAGGATGCCGTCGTCCACCCACTCACACAAACCTGGGGACCCTGCAAACCGTTGCACACCTACCCATTCTACACAAATAAACACACGTGTACCGCTGTGGTCACGCATCACACCACATTTTAGACGAGAAATTATTAAAGAAGAAAACACAAACGATTTGTGATTAATTGTTGTTTGAGAAGAGAAGCGAAATAATAAAATCATCATGTCGATCACGTGCAGCCAAACGGCCCTTAGATGTTAACGCTTGTCTATTCTTTGTTATGGTACGGGTGCTTTGAGCAGCCAACAATTATGAAGGAAGACCTATTTCATAAATAATTGTAAAAAATAAATATTATATTGCACATTTAATTTAGAACTTAAACAAAAACCATCTTTTTTTTTTTCTTTCTCAAAGTCCACAAGCTCTTGCATTGTGCAACATATTTACCTTCATAGGTAAATATGTTGCCATTTGCTGGCCCAGCTCCCTCCACCACCACAACCTCCTCCTGCCGTGTGCCAAGCTTTTGGTATCGCTGATTTTACTCAGACTTAATGTTCATGTGTGTGTTTGTTCAGGGCAGATTCGTTCCCACGGCAAAATCGTTGCCGCTTGCTGCTTGGATAATGAGAGGCTCCACAAAAAGCAGAGCCTTTTCCTCCCAACCCAACTGGATAACCACATCCGACACAGAAGTGTCCCTGTGTGGATTTATTTTTGTTTCTTTTGAAATCTGACGGGAATATTTGTTGTTGTTTTTTTCTTCTTTTTTGAGCTTGAAAATAATGACAAAACTCACATGCCCCTGTTGTATAATATTGGATTAGAGTGTACAGGTGTACCTTATGAACATCTAAGACGCACATATAGCCAATCCAATATGCGGTGTTGGATTGCATTTTAGTACCTAATGTATTGCCAGTCGAAGCCTCCAATATCTGAATGTGTGTGGTTTTTGGCAACAGCGTCAAGATGTGAATCAAAAAGTGACACTTATTTTAACCAAAACTATGATCTTTTACAAAAGCATATCATTTTATAATCTTGATATACACCAGGCTGGTCTCATTCAGCAGTCGTAGCTATACCTAAGAAAAAGAATGCACCGTAATTCATAAATATCCCACCATATAATGTTGTATGTTCTCCCCTTAAATCATGAACAAGGAAGTATAAAAGCACACAAGGCGGGATTGGAGGTGGATGGGTCCAACAACCAGCGATCTTTCAGTCAGGAGACATTTGTTCGTTCCCCATGTTAAGAAAGATGTCAACGTGGATTTATTTGTCACGTAACAAAAGTATTTTTTGTTGCCTAAACCTAACTTTTCCAAAAAGTTTCAAAACTCTCTGTTTTGTACATCTTCATTTCAAATCGAGGAAATGCAAAGAAATTAGAATAACCGCAACAGGTGTTATCTCATGCATCTGCAGCCGTGCGGTCTTTCTCAATAAATAAACGAATAACAAACACCTGGGGAAAGAGAACGTGAGAGAGAGGGAATATCAAATAATTCTGGTGCACAAGACTTATCTTTACATGGTCCTTTCAGCAGCAGCAGATGTCTGCATCTTCACATGCCTCTCCTAATTCCTTAAAGCACATATGTCTCTGTCACTCTTATTCTCATTTTCTTACTTGCCGACATTCATGATGTCTGTTGGAATGCACCCTCAGACTATAACAAATGCCTGTTTCAAGTGGAAATATAGACATTTCATGTACACTTGTCTCCAGAAGGTCCGCTTTTCTGTCAATATGAGAAGAAGAAAAAAAACTGCCCAGCACTCCAGTCTTAATTGAAAAGCTCTTTGCCTTAAATGAGTTCTGCAAATTTCATGAATTATTGAATGAATGAAGAGATGGAGGTAAAGTGGACCTAAATGTCGGATCTTTGATACTGGCTAAAAAGAAACATAACCTACTTTGCAGCTGCTCGGATCCGACTGCTTTCCTTTTCTCACTGTCAAGAAGTGACAAAATACATTTAATTAGCTAGATGTTTTGTGCCCAACCACTCTCTGTATTTCATTAAGCTGCGAGCCAAATGCCTGAGACAGATGGACAACAATTCCAGCTGAAACCATTCCAAGCTTCCTGTCTCTTTGATCAAAATAAATTTCAGTGTGGTGATAATGCTTATAAACGGTATTGATTCCATGAAAGCATCAAACGTCCATATTTCATCTAATTGTTTCTGTAACTTTTTTAATTCAGTTTTCTCTCTGAAAAGGGCCAGGTGGGTCAGTTGGGTTCCAATAACTCTCCACTGGCTGAGCTGGCTTTTTTACGCTAGTAGCATGTTGTCTACAGAGCTACAAAATGAGGAGTTTCCATTGTCCACTGACTCGGTCTCATTCATTTTCTGCATATCAGTGTTAGTTAGTGTCATGGTCCAAGGGTTTTTTGTTTCCTGTTTTACTTTGAAAGTCCTCTCTTCTGCTTCGCCTTTATGAGTTTCACCTGTTGCTCGTCAGCCCTGCTGTCACCTCTTCCTCGTTATCTGCCTCTTTTACTTGGGTATTTACCGAAATAGAATAGGACGAGTACAAAAGAAAATGTTTATCTTATGGTGACTGACAACACACATCAGCAGGGTCATAAAATGTTTTTGCAGCTCACGGTGAAGAGAACGGACACATGGTATTAAGATCCCCCATGCTTTTTTCTTGAGGAGACCAGCCAGCCCTGCATTGCATTCAAATGCTAAATTGGCCCAAATTCCCAAGCCAATGAGCAATCCTGACCGTAACTTCTTGAGGTCAATGCCAAAGCCAGCTAACAAGGGCGGGTCTTGCCAAGAAATGCAGTCACGGCAAGGCAACGGATGGAGCTCCGTGGAGACGGATGGCTGGATCGTTAGCTAGGTAGCGTGTTCTAGCTAGCTAGCGAGCTAGGTGTTAATTCCACCATGCTTTAAAGGTAGTGGCCGCTATTGCCCATTAGCTTGTATTTAGAGCCCTTCGCCATACCAACCTTTAGTATTAGATTATCCAAGAGACACCAGAGTTTCTATGTTGAGAAACATTGAGCCTACCATTAAAAGAAAGGTGGGGGGAAAAACACCTCCTCCAGCCTCACAACGCTACAGTACATATCCTTTGCAGAATTCACAGACTTAAATGTTGACGCCCAGAAAGTGAGAGGGAGAACTTGCATTTCATTAAAATGTTTAATCAAGAAAAAAATAAGTGGGCTCCATGTGTGTGTGTGTGTGTGTGTGAGAGAGAGAGAGCAATGATTTGAGAACGAAAGTTGGAGCTGAGTGCTGGAAGAGAGAAGTGGAGCCGATGTGTTGTCAGATGGACCCATAACCTGGTTAAGGCAGATCAGAGAGGGAGAGTTGGGGAGAGAGAGGCAGCGAGGGGGAGAGAGAGGCGGGTATGTCATGCACAGCACGAAGCCTTTTCTTCTCCTGTTGTCAATTAAAGCAGGCGGCTCTGCACCTGCATGTGGATGCCAGGCTGGCGCTTCTAGCCAGCATTCACCTCGGCTCCGAGCTCGCTGTCCGTCCGGCTCTTAATGAGGGGCTTTGTGTGGATAAAGGGGGCTGGCGCGTATACTCAGGCGCCCATACATGGCAATTAGGGTGAACCAATCCTGGGGAGATCAAGGACTCATGCCTCTCTCTCTCTCTTAGTCCTTCTTCTTTATACTTTGCTTAAGTAAGACTGATGGACGGACGCGTAGATATGGGATTGAAGATTTCCAAATACGTGGGTTTGGAAATGACTAACTGTAATCCTCACAGACTGAATCATAGCTGATGCTTTCCTCACCGGGAAAGCAAAAACATATTATAACATGGAATTTACATATTTCATCAAAAGGACAAATCTTGGAGCAGCGTTTAAAAAAAAAAAAAAAAAAGTAAGGTTTTTTGAGAGGCACAATTTGTCCTTGGAGTTATGGGAATCCGCACATTTGCATCGGGATACATTTTACAGCTTGCACTTGTCTGCACAACAGTGAAACACCATTCAATTCTTAACGCTTAAACAGACGTTGGTCGGTGAAATGAATTGCCGGTAACGGCAGTTGAGTCACTTCCAAGCTGTAAACCCCAAAATTATTGATTATCTGCTTTCAAGATTTAGGAGAGAAGTCTCGGGCGCAGACGAGGACAGATATTTAGCGAGCTGTCTTAGATTACAGCAGTGAAATACTAATTCAGGTTTAAGTGTGGCTTTTTGCTTCAAACCAATAATGTCATTATCTTTCATGTGGGACTTAATTTAGCTCCAAAGCAGTGGGTATTACCGGCATTGAGTGAATACTGGAAACACAGGTAGCAGAGACAGATGTGGGAAATGTCTCAGGGCAATAAACAAGTCAAAGGTGACATTCGGAGGTGAAGAGGATGACACGTGAAATCACACTGAGGTTTGTCTTTTTTAGCCCTCCCACAGTCGTGAGATTGGCTTTATGTCACTTCTTCTTCTTCTTGTTCTTCTTATCTGTACTGATCAACACCAGAGATTCGTTCTGCAGCAAGACAAATAAAGATTGATGAGATGTTGGTGTGTATTAGAAAGTAAGAAGAACAGAGAGAACGGCTAGGCGGAACTCTGTCACTGAAAAAAAATACAAATAAAAACGCTGACCTGGAGAGACAATGCAGGAAAGGAGAGTATGAGCTTAAAGATAAATTTGACTTGAATTTTAAAAGAAGTGATTTCTCTTAAACCACAGAAAATCTCTCCCGATCTGATGGGTGGTCTCTTCTATCTCTGGGTGTTCTTTCTGCAAATAGTGAAGCAAAGAGGGGTTTTCTAAAGTCATTCCTGAGATGTAGACGAGTCAAACTAGAGGTCTTGTCACTCCCAGGTCTTACGCGAGTGGCTTGCCAACTGCTGCTGAAAGCACACACCTCTTTAAGGATCGTCCCGGCATGACGGAAATTGTATCCTCGTCTTTTTGCATCTTGCATGCATGAAAGCAATCGCGTTTAGTTCTATCTAGGAGGCTATTTTTGACACGCAAACAAGTGAACAATATTTTTTTTCAATCAGTTTTGCCAAAAAGACTCCCAACACGTCTAATTCTGTCAGCGAAGGTGATCCATCACTCGGATTGAGAAGATAATGAACATGTTTTGCCAAGTTCCATTAGATCACCGCGGTGTATGATGGCGCACTGTGCTTATCAAGCTTTTAACCAAGCGTGTAATTGCGTGATGGCTGCCAAGCAACAATGCCACTGTGTTCTGTGTTTGCGCTTTAATTTACGTCTCCCATGTATGTTTTCAGTCAAGAAATGCTCCACTGCTCTTATTGCACATCCATACTCAATTTTGAACTATATATAGAAGCAAAACATGCTTTCAGATTTGCTTGTGGAAATGTCATACACTGTGGGGTTAGTTCGTACATATTCAACTTGTATATTATTAACGTACTCAATAGCAACAAAGTGGACAAAGGGTGGAGGTTGGGGTGGTGCAAAACCCAATGGACTTTCACGTAGGAGCCCATTGTTCCTGTCCTGTGTAAAACCAGAAGTCAACGTTCATTTATTTGTCACGTAACTGTCGTAGACATGTTGGACCCAAACTACAATCTTTTCTTCTGTCCCCAGACAGAAGTTTATTTTGAAAAGACTGCTTGTAAGAAGCTGAAATTGACTCGTGATGATGGACATTCCACAAAAAAAAAGGTGGAATAACTTTTCTTACAAACCACGGTAACGAGGATACGTCGCATAAACACATGCTTACAGATGCTACAAAAATAAAACAATGTCTTAATAACTTGTAACTAAAACTCATGCGGACTCAAAAGCTGATTGACACAAACTTTCTGCTGCTGTATTGAAAATATTATAATTGATGTGTCATGTTTGAAATGATGCCTCATCTGTCTGCCCATGAGAATCAGCCCACGTCCAGCTTTTTTGTGCAGAGCGTTGGGTTTTTTATATCTTTGAACAAGTCGATAGTTTCTGTATTATGCCTCCTTTCAAAGACATAAATTCCGTTCCAGCTCCATTTGTCATTTTAAATGGGAAAGAAGCCATTTGCAGAGTAGTCGGGCCAGTTTGAGGATAGAGAGGGACAGAGGAAAATACAGCTGCTTTTTGTTGGACTGAAATGGAGATGGAAAACCGATGATCAGGTAGCTTTTTCAATAAATCAAATAGAGGAAAAGGAGAAGGTTCTATTTTTTTGGTTACGTTCTGGTCTCCAAACAATATTCCAAGATGAGACCTGAATTCTGTCACAGTGCATGTATTTCATCCAACGGGTTCAACAAGTGCAAGGCGGGTTCTGGCCCGGCTCACCGTGTTGATATTGGCCAAAGAGGACCTACATATACGTGAAAGGTCCCCACGTCCGTGACATTCAAAAAGTCAATGCCTGTGTCACGGCAATTCATGGCTGCCACCAGGAGAGTGACATCTGCACCTCTGCATCATGAGCCTGTTCTCCACTCAGTGTGGGTGGATGTGGATTTGGTTGTGGCAAATCAGAGCACTCACTGCCTCCCGTATAGCTCTCGCTACATCGCCACAGCAATCTACCCCTTGTGGATTCACACATGGTGCACATGCTGCACGGCTAAATAAAGCTGCTTTCCTCCTCAATCCGTCCGCAACGCAATTTGCCTGTCATTGTGTAAGGTGTTGTTGATGAGGAGGAGGGAGGATGCAGTGTGTGGGATTACTGAACAACATGCCACGTTTTGTATCATATGCATATAGAAAAGGTAAAATATCAGGATCTTTACATGGATTAAGATCAATGAGCCCGTCACTTGCTGAGAAGATAACATTAGGATTGGCACGATTGGCAGTAATAACTTGACAAGTTCAAGAAAGTTCCACTCACTAAATATCTCATAATTTGTTTTCCCTAATTTGCACTCAATTCCTCTTCAGGCTTCCTTAAAGGATTCTTCCAGCGTTGGTGAAAATTAGACTCACTACCCCGACAAGACAATAACAACAGCAGTACATTTCCCTAGGAAATGTACTGCTGTTGTTATTTTGCATCTTTCGAGAGAACAAATAGTTTCTTGTCCTGTGTTTTGTTACATAATGACCCAAACTATAGCTTGTTGGTTTAATTTAATTTCCACCGCCAGCCAATGTATAGCATTTTAATTAGTGATAAAGCTGGCTTACTAAAGTTACAACAACTATAAAAGAGTGGATGGCTTATAGAAAATAATTTCTTACCACCACTAGCCAAGTTCTTTTCAACTTATTTGCTAGATGTGGTGACCTTAAGAGCCATTTTAGATAATACTCCGAATGCAGGTTAATTAAAAAATATTTAATTTAATTACAAGGCAAGACAAACTGTGCTCATAATCATCACAAATCTAGTATGAGAGCAAAGGGCAAGAACAGGTAGTACTAAAATAGGATTCCAAAACGAAATTGCATGCCGTGTGTACACAAAAAGCAGACCATTAAGGCAAGGCTGCCACACACTACCAGACAGCTTTATGGCAAAAGGAGGCAACAAGCAAATTTGCCGGGCATAGAACGCTGAATCTATCATCTGTCCTTGCTCTTCTACTTCCTGAATGACCGCCATTATCTCCTCTGATGTGTACAGGGTGGAAGAAGAAAGAAAAAAAAAAATCACTCCACAAGCCCATGGACGGATTTGAAAAGGTAAAAACTGCTTATCTGCGTGTACGAACATGTCCATGTGGACATGATGAATAGATAAAAAGTGGAGCATTTAATGTCGCACTAATGAGTGTTTAACCTCTCCTGCGAACAGATTTGTTTTCCCAAGTTGCGTGTCCCGCTGATTTTAGGAGAACTTGCTGCTTTCACCAATTTAAATGATTTTCTCAGGTATGAATACAATTTAAGATAGGTCCAGACCTTTCGTATAGGAGTCATGTGCAATACGTCTGCACATTTTTACCTCAAAATTGCTCCCGAAGACTGTGGACTGGGTTTCTAAATGACTGTGAATGAGTTTAATCCTGATGGGCAGGTGATACCTTGCATGGCAGCCTCTTCCATCAGCGTATGAATGTGTGTGAACGGGCAAATGATGGCGTGTGGTGTAATGAGCTCTGACTGGTCGGAGGACTAGAAAGGCGCTATACAAATGCAAGTATATTTGTCATCTTATATGTCATTACTTTGAGGCAATTTTTGAGTTTGGAAAACCTACACTTCATAATTATGTTGACACTCTTCAATTAATTACAGGCTAATATAATTCTAAATGTACCCTTCATTTAATTGGCTATTGACGCTATTGTATATCACTACAATAACACTTCAATATGAAACTCTTAAACTGTGAAAAAAAAGTCAATTATTTGGCCCCCTTACATTGCTGCCATCGATCACCTAGCTGTGGCAAGACATTTTTCATACGGAACCATTTCCTCTTTATTTCAGTGACAGTACGACCCTCAGGTGACATTAACGACACTCGTTATTCCCCCCCTCCCATTTTTGTTGGATTTTGCAGGTCCATTTTAATTCCGATGCCAAAGGTGTTAAAAATTATAGACTCTCCTTGATGGATCTCCAAAAGTAGGACTTAGGGGGCAAGAAGTGTAGCCTTATATGGCATCATTTGGGCGTTAATTATGCTAATTTACAATTCTCATGAAGGCGCACTCATTTACAGGCGGCATTCATCATGTTCACGCCGGTCATTAATCTGACGTGGCACACTCGTACGAGAAAAGGTCCAAATGAGAATTCGAAAATGATCTCACAGTGTTGTTCGAGAGAGAAGTAGGAAAACAGCCGCTTAGCACCCACCACCGCCTTCAAGAGTCTCTGTGGACGGGTGGGTAGGTGAGGGTCGAGACTCCAGCATGAATGCAACGCGCAGCATTGCAGCAGCGAGTTGGGCGGTGAATGACTTGTCTGGCTTCAGGCACCGACCTGTACTCCTATCAGTGGGTGGAGGAACATCAATGCTCCATCTGATAAAGGTGCCCGGGGTTTAACGTTTGCACCAATTACAGCTGTGCATCGACTGATTTTTGATCCCAGGTGCCTCAAAGAGATGAACCCAATACCCTCATTTCCATGTGATTCCTCTGTGTACACATGCACATGCATATACTACTCATATGTATGTAATCTATTAAAGGTGGAACTCCAATGGCTTGCAAATGAGGGTTAAGGAAGCACCATGAGTCAGACGGCATCAGCGTTTGGCATCGTTTCAACACAGAGCCGGTTTGAGGCAGAATATTGGGCTCAGAGTGACACTTCGGATCAGTCAAATGGGCTCGTAGCCCAGAATTCAATCAGGACTAAAAGAATGATGCTCTATTTCACTGGTGACGAGGCTTTATATTCATTTCGCCCTAGCCAGTGATAAGAGTGAAGATGGATTCACAAGCTATATGGCGGCTGCACCTCAGCCACGGCTGTGTTTGTCTGCACACGCTTGTGTGATGACGAAACTTTACGAAAGCGTCTGGATTTCGGCATCCAGACTGAGAATCGTCGATTTAAGATGTACACGGGAGTTTACATTCTCCCTGTGCTATTTTTAGCACTCACTGTGTCAGCTTTTCTCCATTAGTCATTAAAGCACCGCCGGAGTCTGGCTAGCATCTCTAAATCACTGGAATGCATCGTTGAAAAAAATAAAACATGATCCATATTTGGAGAAATCCTGCAATGAAGAAGAAGAAAGGGAAAAAAACATTCTTGGGACAACGACGAACGGGACGAATCTTCGCGGCTCAGTCAGTACCGCTTAGAGGTCAAATATTTGTCGACCAGTCCCTCTGGCCTGATGTTGCTTAAAGCTTTGCTGATTTATTTTGCAGCCTCTCGAATGTGTGAGAAAGGGAGCAAAGTGCATTTGTGAGTCCGAGGGTGACGCAGTCAAGTGCAGTCGCTGCTCAGGTGCTGCACGGTCGTATCCATGCACTCGGCTTCTTGAAAGCATTTGATTGTATAAGTGTACCTGTATGTAGAGCCGGCCAAGTGGAGGAGTTGGTGCAAAGTGGTGAAATGGATTTCTCGGCGAATCAGAAACAACAAGCAGACAGATGTGTTATTAGTGCATTTCCCCCGTTTCTCTTGTTTTTATCTCAAACCACATTACTCCCTAAAACTGTTTTATCTTTCCTTTTTTCTTTTCTAACTCCTACGCCTACCCTCTTTACCTTTCTCTCTGCGCTATAGGCCTTCCTTTGCCAAGGTTGGCGCATTCCCACTTAACATATTTCTTTTCAATTTTGACCATCTGTCTCTCTTACACAAACAGTTCTGCTCCTCTTTCCTCTCTCTGCTTTTTGACTGATCTCGCTCTCTCTCTGATGAATACAGTTGGATTTTTCTTTTACTTATCTCCGTCTGCCAGAGTGCCTGTGATTAAAGATCCTTACACAAATAACGACAGTTTTTTAATTGGTTCTTTTTCTCTTTTTTTTTTGCTAATTCAATGCAACTTAGAGGTTGTGAATATTAAAGTGAAGTACCATGGCTTCACCAAAGAAAATATTCCTTAAGGGTGCTCAGTTGAGTTGTTGAGCATATAAGCTCCAGGATGTCATTATTCTATGACCCTTCTTTATCGCAGGGATATGAACCTGTACCATAAAACTCTCTATTTAATAACTAATTAAATTAACGTTTGGTTTTTGGACTCCCGTTTTGAAGCCTCTAGTTCGGCATTTTTGCAGTCATCATCTTGGATTTTGGCACGTCTCCATCTTGGTGATTTGGACGTCACCATCTTGGCTTTGTGCAACCAGAAGTGACTCAACAAGGTGGAGCTAAGTACAACCAAACACTGAAAAAGTGATCAAAAATGACTAACTTTAATGAACTGAAAACACATCATGAAAGGATTAAAGTTGTAAAGTTGTTGATAGCGACGCAGAAAACTGCAAAAACAGACAACGGCGTAATGGCAACTTGTCAATCATAAGATAGCCCCACCTGCTTTATGTTCTATTTTACCCTATATGGACCATAATGTACTAAATGCACATCATGCTGTAGTGAAGACTTGCAACTAGAGATTGAGACCATAAACGCATGCTTACAGAAAGAATCAATAAGTCATTTTCTCATAGACTTCTATACATTCAGAATTATTTTTATAACCAGAGGCGTCGCCCCCTGATGGCCATTAGAAAGTCAAAGTCAAAGTCAGTTTTATTTGTCACTTCTTCCATATTGTGCAAACATACAGAAGACCTGAAATTATGTTTCTCTACTGTCTGAAAATAAAGTGAATAGTGCAACATTAAATGTTAAAACAACATATAAACTAGACAACATATAACATATAACCAACATATAAACATATAAACTAGACAACATAGCATAAACAACATATACACATAGTGCATAAAGTGAATAGTGCACCAGTTAAGAAAAAGTAAAAATAGACAACATATTCTATTTGGTTTTCTAGCTCTTGAGTTGTATAGCTTGTGGTGGGCCAAACTTGCATGCAATTATTGAATCTCGCACATGAATCAACGCTCGCCTGACAGAGGATTTAAAACCGTGGGTCCAAATTAAAAAGAATAACATGCCACATGCAATTTGCCGCAGTACTATGTCAGCTGGCGTGCACGAGAGGTGCCCGCACCAGACGGCACAGAACGCATACGGTGCAATGCCGCAGGGGTATAAATCAGGCACAACCCCGCTCATACTAATGCTCTCATAAGCGCCAAAGGAGTAAACTGTACTTGTGAATGCTGCATAAATATCCTTCTAAGCGAGGCTGTGTTCAGCTCAGTGGGCTTGTGTGTACTGGGGTCATTGAGATGGTCAGCGAAGCCCCGGGGGAGACCATGGTTCTTTCTCTATCAGACGGAGACTATGACAGATCTTTATTGTAATTGGCCTTGGAGGTAATAAGCAACGCTCATCGCCCTCCCACCAAGCTCCCGTTCCCATTATCTCCTGCTTGTTCCGATTCATTAAACCTCCAGTGAGATTGGTCAGAGTGGTGGAAGAGAGGATGGAGCATTCATTTTGGTTAAGAAGATCCCTATTCCTTTGACGCCTGGCCTTAAATGGGCACTAATTGACAGAGAGATGTTAATGGTGTGAGAAATGCCTGATAAATAGTAGCGAGCCTCTCATTAAATGACACGACTCGTGTGTTCTTCTCCTCGCTCTTTCAGGCCGATCATGACCACACTGTCCGGTGGGAAGCGGCGACAGGAGATTAATGCATCCACTGTTACCCTCAAGTTGTCATTGGGGTCAGTTTTGCACCAAAGCATCAGAGTGATAGAGGTGTGTGTGTGTGTGTGTGTAGAAAGTAATCTTGACAGATCTCTCTGAAGCACTCAAGAGTCTTCCCTCTGGTCTGCCTTCATTCGCCCTTCAATATGCGCAGCCGACAGACCGTGTCTCTGATATTATTTCAATTTTGCAACTATGTGTCTATGCCTGTATTTGCGATGTTACCTTATCTCCAGTACGATCCTCACAGCCGAACCGAGGTGAGGATCCGAGCTGTTGATCAGGGCTGTGGTTTGAGCGTATCTCCGATCATTTCAAACATTAATGCCCTTTGTTGTTCAAAGATGCCTCGCCTGTCTTCCTGTCTGTTGCGCTCCTCCAGGCCTCAGTAGATGCACAGGGGGAGTTTTACCTCCGAGTGCCTTTTTGACTTTTACTTTGTTGAAATAAATTAAACGAGAGCTGAATTTCATAGTTAGAGCGGCACTTCACGGTGGAAGTTACGGTCAGTAAGGAGAGTGAAAATCCGGCTGTTTGGGAACAGCCTGGTTTAAAAAAACATTACGTTCTCATATAACAAAATTGCATGGTCTATTATGTCTCCAGCGAAATGTATTTCCTCCTAAATTGTGTGATCATAATCATAGTAAATGGACATCTGCGTAGGAAGGAGGGTCAGGTTGATTGGATGGAGAGGGCAAACAAACACAAGACTTTCACCCAGGAGGCCACTCTCGTGTAAAATAAAAATTCTGTTCACTTATTTTATTTACATACATAACATTAACAGCGTAACAAATATACTTATTTTAAGCCAAACCATGATGTCTTCAAAAACCAATGCATTTTGTTTTGTGGAAAAAAGGTTTTTGTTGGAAATTGTTTTGCTTCAATGTTGTTTTTAGAAGAAAAAAATCTAAATTATGCCATTTTATGAATCTGCATTTCTACCAATCCAGGCAGTTGTTGATTTCAAGTATTGTCTTGTATAACAATATATTAACAGGCTTTTGAAAAGTGCATGTCTTCAGTGACTGATTTTCATTGCATACAGAAATAAATGGAAACCGATGGCTGGGGAAAACACATTCAAATCATCCAAACCTGTATCGCATTTATTTGAAATGTAATCTGCGTAATAAACGTTGCACCACTAAGGATAACAATGTAGGTTTAGGCAACACAGCTACTTGGTTAGGTTTAGGAAAGAAAGATCATGAATGGCAAATTTGTTACGGAACGAAACTTATGTTGCCTAAATTAGTCAGTTTTGATTTGTAGTTTCGCCAAAGACACGAACATCGGCCTCCATGTTTAACCCATGCACTCATCCATCCACTACAACCGCCCCCCAATAATATTTGTATTAAACCGTATTTCTGTTTAATCTAGTAATTTGTGGGTCGCTCATAATTATCGCATCTCCATTGGTATCGTTTTCGTGATACCGGCTCGTAAACACATTACATGCCACCATCACGAAATGTGCCGCTAGGTCATTTAACGTAATATCGTGATTTTTCTCCAAATGACTTCCATGTTTCTTTGCCCTCCTTTCTGCCTCCTCCGCTGTGCCAAAAGTGGCCTCCGATGGTCTGGTTTAAAAGGTGTTAGATACGGATGCCCAGGGCAAAATGTCAGAATAACTGGAAATAATTGCAGTCTTCTGCAGATACCTCTGAATCATCATCACCAGTTGTGTGGTTAATTCTAGCACCATGATATAAAAAGAGCTCCTCTCACTGAAGTGAGTACACAGCTTGAGGCCATACAAACAAACGGCATTACCACTTGTGTGCAAAAAGCTGTGGCTCAAAATACTGTGTCCAGGGATTTTCTAGATCACCCTCTTGCCGAGTTCAGTCACAGTGCTTTGAAAAAAAAATAAAAAAATCCTAATCAGGTGCCTGAGCATCCCCCGGGGGGAGAGGCCGAGGAAGCACTCCGTCTTGCTTTTCCTGATGTTAACTCTCTTATTATTAACTTTTCTGCAAGGTATGACATTTTCGGAAGAAAGTCAACACGAGCTTGAGAATTGTGCCGCGAAAACAACCAGTAGCTATTACCACGGTGCATTATTTCCTTTCTGCCCTGTGGTGGCTTCGATGGGACAACAACACAAACACATTACAAACATTAAGCACTCCTGCTTTCTTCTGGCAAGGCACTGTCATTTTTTAAGACAGGAACATTTGCTCTGTCGCGCGCGCTCTCTCTCATTCTCTCCCTCAGCCTCGACTTCACTGATACTGTCATTTCGGAAAACAGCATTTTCTCAGTAACTCTCCATCACACCCGCTCTCCATCTCTCCGCTCTTCCTCCTTCTGTCCTCCACTTGTTCATTTCTCACCCTCTCCTCCTCCCTGTCCTCCCTCCTCTCCAACGCAGGCAGAGCACAGACAAGATAACACGCAGCAGTTTCAGTCCTGGCTGGGTAAAGACTCAGCACACAGCCATCCGTGTCTCTTTCTAGTCGTGTCATGCACCTCAGACAACGTGGGGGGAATTACACGATTCCACCCGCCTCAACTGAGGAAGAGAGGAGCAATGCAACCACACAGAGTCACCTGCTGAAAGCAACAAAACGCAGCCAAAATATAAATCCCTTTAATGATGCAACGGGGGATAAGAAAAACAGGAGAAGGTTAATAAATTTCAGACACATTGTAAATCCCCACAGACACATTACAATGGTGTCTCCTCAGCAGCACTCCACTCCCAGCCTTGGCAACACAAGCAGAGCACGTGGTCCCCTAAATCATTTTAACAAAAGGTCTATATTCATTCCACCTTTTCTGTGGTGTGGAACGCAATAAAATCCTCTCGTGGAAGGAAAAAAAAAAAAAAAACTTGTGCTTTGGCTGTGTTGTGCCGGGGATACTGTGCTTTTGCACCCGGCCGCATGGTGGCAACCTGCGCTGCGCTGCACGCGCGTCACATCCCAACGTTTCCTCATAAAGAACCCGGGACTCGTCCTCCTCCGACGCACACCGGCAGCCGGGCTCTCCTCCACGGCAGGCTCCGACCATGACAGAGTGACTGCGTGCAAGTTTCTGTGCACACCCCCCCACCACACACACACACACCACACCCACCCAGCACCACCCTGCTGCTGCTGCCCCCATTCTCCGCTCTCAGAGCTGCTGAACTTCTTCCCAGGGCTCCTGTCAGGAGCTGGATTGCCCGACCTTGACAGCGCGCTCTGGGGCAGGATTCGAGTTCAAGTCTGGTCCGCTAGTTCTGGAGAGACCGAACTGTGTGACGCGAGGGTTGCGGACAACGGCGAGGGTGGAAGTTTGAAGTTAGAAGAGGCAGGGAAAAGAAGAAGAAGAAGAAGAAGAAGAAGAAGGACAAGAAGAAGAAGAAGAAGAAGTCGGCATCTCAAGGACGCGAGAAGTGTCGGTGAAAAAGTACGAGGCGCAGGTTGCCTTCTTACAGGTGCAGCGAGATGTGGACTGTATTTGGACTTAACCTGGATTCATCAGCCTGAGTTGCATCCGATACTTGAGCGAAGCAAACTCGGACTGCTGTCTGTGGAACTAGAACACTCAAACAAATATAGACTCCGTTTGAGTGCATTTCTCCGGTGCAGCAGCAGCAGCAGCAGCAGCAGCAGCAGCAGCAGCAAGCGGCTCGGGGGTTGGTTTTTCCTCGCGCTCCCAAATCGGCGCGCGCTGCCCCCGGCTCGAGGTGACGGCGGGGCTCCCGGACAGAGAGAGCCGACGAGCAGGCGGACGACAGCGGACGCACGCCGGGACTCGGGACGCAGTAGTAGTAGTAGTAGTAGTAGCACGCCCACCCCCACCACCTACTCACCCACCCAGCTCACCGGGCACTTGTTGTCCAGTCCTGCCCGGGTTTGGGACGATGTTCGGGGACTCCTGGAGCGGATCGATGTGGCGCGCCACATGGATTCTATTTTTTTCCTTACTCATCCACTCCACACAAGCGCAAGGTAAGAGGGGCACCACACTCCCCTGCAGCTCTCCTCCTACGCGCGGCGTTGGATGTGGCATCCGCTCCGTGATGTGTTCATTACGCTTTGCCTTTTTGCACGTAGCCTGTAATTTCCTCATTAGGCTTCACATCGCTGTGACACGGCTCCATGTTAATTGCCGGCTGGAGACGCATATCGGCGGCTAGTAAACGTCGATTTGGGAGACTTTTATTCACAAATCCGAACTTCACCAAAGACAAAAAACTGAATTTAAAGTCCAAATCATGCTTGAGGTGTGTGTACGTGTAGTTGTGTGTGTGTGTGTGTGTGTGTGGCAGATAGCATGCCATCAATGATGCTCTTTTTTTTTTGTGTGTGTGTGCACGCATTGAACGTGTCATTAGAAGCGCAGCTGTTTGATTACTACTGATTAATTAATCAAGCCGCTCCCTCGGAAATGAAGAAAAAAAAAAGTTTGCGCGGCAAACAAGCAGCCGTAAATAAACAGAGAAGGGCCTACATATTAATATACAGCGGTTAGCGCGAGCGCGTGCACGTTGAAATGTCGCAATGGTGGAAATTAATTGGTTCTTTGAGAGTTATGCAGCCTGTTTCCCCCTGAGCACGAGGGGAGCAACAGCCCCAGCAGTTTGCAGGGACTGGAATATGTGGCTGAGTTTCTCTTTTTTTTTCTCTCTCTCTCCCTCCTCCTTTTGCTTTTAGTTGGAGTACGATTCAAATTCTCACCGCAATAATCCCTCAAGATTGCTGTACTATTCCTGTGGAGACTCGGAGTGGGTCTCTGGAGCCCAGCAGACAGTCTACTTGTAAACTCAGGCTCATTACCTTTTATTTTTACCCAACCCTCATGTCCCTGGAGATACTTAAAGAAAAAAAAAAAAGGTGTTCCCGTTAATGACAGTTTGTTTCTGGAAGAGAAAAGTTTCACTTTTAGATGTAGAGCAGTGAGGTCTGCAGTGACCACCATGGGTCCTTGAGGGGGCTCCAGGGGGGTCCTCAGCAAAGCACCCAAGTATCCTAATTGCTTCCTCGCTCAATATGTAGGTTTCTCTCTCCTCCCACGTAATCCTCAAACCTTTATCACAGGACGTGCAACGTTGACTCTTGCATGGCGACACAAGGTTAAAAATAAGCACTCTTGCTCTTTGCTTTCCTCCACTGGGATTATTGGGATATTGCTGCCACTGCAAGGAGGGGAGTATTACCTCTCCAGATAGACTCTAAGCCCTGGGTTGACGCTCACTCGATAATACAACGTAGAGAAGATGAAAAAAAACAAACAAGGCAGATATCCATCATTCATGAGGGCATATCCTAGTGCCTGACATTTGCAGGAGATTGATACCTTGTGTGTCCTAGGGATAAAGAGTCCTGACATTGTGGCTTCCTCCTCGCTCACTGTATCTCTTCTCTGTATCTGATTCTGGAGGCCTGCTCCCAGTGCTCTCTTCATGCTTATTCAAGGCAAGCAAGTTAAATCAGAACACATTATTTACAGTAGCGTCCCAGGGAGAAGGCCTTGACAGCCGGCCCTCTCTCTCTCTCTCTCTCTCTCTCTCTCGGCTCGGTCCATCCAGCAGCAGCATCCCTCAGATTTCCCGTCGCTCGTGGACGCAGGATTTATTGGACTCTAATTGCATCCCGAACAAACACTCGGACCGTTCCGAGTGCGGCTCGTTGAAAAGTGACCCCGGTGTGGGCCGCTCTCCATCCGCGCGATGATTAAAGAACATGATGAGGCGAGTAGCATGCCTCTGGACGGACATGTCCGCCACCGCTTGCCACATTTTAATGACCAGTCCACTGAAACGGCTTTTTAACGACGGGCGAGCGGCCTTCATCGGACCAAAGTGCTATGAAGTCTGGCTTTAAGGCTTGCTCAGCAGAGAGAGAGAGGGAGAGAGATGTTGTGTTTTGTGTTTTTCCTTTCATCATCATTGTGAGCAGCAAGGAAAAAGAGACCCAGTTTTACTGTTAATATTCTTCGGTGTCTGACTGATGGCTAATTTACACTTGGGTCTGTCAGTCGGTGTGGTGTACTTATCTGAAATGGGGAAGCGTTCTGCATTTCAAACAAAGGCCCCGTGACACTCACACACCCTATTTTTGGTAACTGACACATGCGGTAAACACACTCGTCTTCATATCGTGGAAGGAAAAAAAAAAACAGGCCGTCCTCGCAGCTCGCCCTGGATGTTTTGTTTAAAGTGACAGTTATAGGAGCTGTCTGGTCCGTCCCACTCTTCACTTCCATTCATTTACCGAGGTCATGGCGAGACAATGCTGTGCTCGCCTGCTGGTTTTGTCATTTCTAACACGTCTATTTCGGAGCGGCGGGGTGGGGGGGGGGGGGGGGGGCACTCTATTGGAATGTCATGTTTGGCATACATACTTCTGCATCACTCAACGTCTGCAGATTAGCCTGACTGGGCTACGGCTCGACTTTAGGAGCTTTAGAGGGAGTTGAGGACTTCATTCTGTCAGAGGCGTGGCACTCAGATTAGCATCCATGAGGATGGTTTTGACAGTGTGTGGGTTTGGGGGGTGGGGGGGGTGGGGGGGTGGTGTCGGTCGGGCCGGGACACTGCTGGCATAGGAATCGTCTATTTCATGCTGTCGTCTGGCGCGTTGAGAATGACGGCCTTTTTTTTAGCTTACTGTATTGGACTTGGACCTTGACACGGTAATAGAAGTCAAGGATGTCATCTCCATTTTAAATCTGTTAGAAGATTGGATGGAAATTGTACGGCTGGAATGAAATGCAAGCAGTTTGGGAGCACCTCCCCGACTGCTTCAGAGGGAAGTCAAATTGGATGCATTCTTATCACAGGCGACCAAAGTAGGGCGCATAATCATAGGCGTGCGGCGGGAATTTCCAGCGAGCGCGACGATGGCTTTCAGATGAAAAAGGTGGAAGCTGCCGTCGCATGTGGTAGTATAAGACTGTTGTGCCTCCGGTACTTTCATCTTTTCCCCCCCCCCCTCTTCGACGTGAGACATCGGCAAGACATTGTGTCGACATGTGTGGGTTGTGTCTGTGTGTACTTGAGACCTTGAGTCGCCAATCTCCAACCCCATGGTGGTAGAACACAGACGGCGGATGCCTGCAGCACTGCCTTTTAGATTGTTGATCAAAGCCCGCTTTGTATTAGGCACCAGGTACACATTCTTTTAAGGGTGATTTGAAACTGATGTGGTGGATGTGACCAAAGCTATAGGAAAATAACCAGATTGCGATTATAACGTGAGGGATGCACGGAGACGGTAGGGTTGAGGGAAATGTCTCCAGACTACAAGTGCCGTGATTTGTCACTCATCGTAATTGACAGACTAGGGATCGCTGTTTCCTCGTAGCAGCTGTGCACTATGAAATGATTTGCAAAAAGAGAAACAACATGGCTGTCCTAGATCCCTGCAGCCAGCACTTCGGCAAAAGGTCACAACATATCGTTTTTTAGTATTCAGGGCTGCCGAGAAAACTCATGGTCAAAGTCTGGTGATGGATTTCTCAGAGGGATGTCTGGAGTTTCACTGCGCTCCGTTCAATAAAACAAAACTTCCCACCCAAGGTCCCTGGTAGTGGCAAGTCCAAGAGCGAGACGTAACTGAAAGACCTTTTTGTTTTTCCTCTCCAGAGAGCACTTCCAGAGCTCCTGCAAGTGGGGCTGTTTTCATCGACCCCGGCCCCCCTTTTCCAATACTAGTCCAATCGAAAGGGGGTGTTTCTAAGTGGGACTCTGTCAGCGTGCTCGCATTTCTACACATGAGCTCTGTGAAATACAATGAGAGCGTGAGCTAATGGCTTACCAATGAAAGTAGGAAACAGAAACACAAAAGATACACACATTGTCCGAAAGAACGCTCGAGTCAGCGCTCATTAAAAGAATGAAGGTATAAGATCCTCATTTTTATTTAGACTTAGACACACGTGTACATGAACTTACAGACTCCTTATATATGCTCCTTAACCAAAGTGCTGCTATATATTTTCTATGAAGTACGGCTGAAGCCAAACCTCCGGATGATTTGAATGAATCTAAAAGACCCCAATAGTGAACTTCTCACCTATTGATGCCCGTAAACACAACTCGGCACTTTCCACACTCCCTCTCCTGGATGTACAGGCCTGCCTCCCACAGTGCTGTAGTATGAATATATTACTCATAATCATCAATACACTGTTCTTGTTATTACCAAAGATAGGTTCTATTATTATTCTGACAGCGGTGTTGAAAGCCCCCCCAAAAAAATAAAAATAATTTAAAGTGTGCACCATTGTGCATAAAAGACTCCTTTGTTCGTGATTAATATGAATATATGTGACAAGAGGGTTTCATCACTGCATCTTCCGAGCTTCATCCACTTCTGTCGGGGCCCGCTGTGTCCTCTCTTTCGCTGTGTGAAGACGCCCGTGTTCGTACAGACGTGTAAAAGCGCGAGGAGGGAAGGGTGGGAAGGTTTCGACATCTGTCGAGCATCTTTGTCTCAAGCTTTTTTCAAGGTTTATTCTAGGCTGTGACATCCTGCCAAACTCGATAGGATTTTTCTGCACTCAGTATGCCGCGTGACATTATCCAAGACATCTAATTATATTGGATAATCCCCCCCCCCCCCCCCCCCCCCCCCACATTTAAGGTACCAAAGAGGCACCTTGTTGAAATGCCTGTTGAAATTCGGCGAATGTAAACCGGCAAACGCACAAACTTCCCTTTTAACTCCGAAATGACTTGCGAGTGCAGAAGCTCTGGCTGTGTCGCCAGCGCATGAGAGTAAGGTCGCGTTCAGACTGACTCTAGTACACAGGCGTCTCCTTTATTCCAACGAGGCAAATCTGGGTCATCCAGCCAAAAGGTTTAACCTGGCTCAACCTTTGCTGCAACTCAATGTGATAACTTTCTGGAGTTGTCAAAAATAATTTGAGTTTTATAAACCGTTCTTCTAAAATGCCTGCCAATTGATACTCTTGTAGCGACCAGAATGAAAATAGCTTGCCTCCATACGATGAACAACATCATATATTAGTACAGACAAGCATAGAAGGCTTAAAAACATTCCCCGTGAATCACCCCGAAACATGCCTATACCAAAGGATCTACATGCTTTTTGGTCGGACTTTATATTTTGTGGCTCTGAAGCTCAAAGATCCCTGAAATACTTTTAATGCAGCAGGGGAAAAAAATAAGGTCAGCCTAATTTGGGCGGGATGACATAAAAAAAAAACGATGCCACCAGGAGCGTCTCGCTCCTCAGAGGGTGCCTCTGGGTGACAATGGCGCGCCATAATCAATGCCATTTCACAGCTACCTGTTCAGTGACCGCGTTTGCCTCCATGTTCCCTCATTGGCATGCCAGCCACTTTTCTATTTTCTCTCTCATCTCATTTAATACATTCTGAGAACTCTAATCCTCAAATTTCTGCCAGTCCTGCTCTTTTGAAACCATAGTTATGCAACCCCTCCCAAAAAATGACTATTGGATTGGGGAAAAAAAAAAAAAAAACAATTTAGGATTGTACTCTTTCAAGTGCCGTGCTGCCCAGACACGTTGACCAGAACAAGAACTGTTGGGCTGAGACGAAAACGTAGCTGCCTTATTCACAAATAGTCTCTATTTAAGCCCGTGCCATCTTGCCGGCTGTCTGGCACAAAGGAGGCTGGTCAGTATTTGCCAGAGCCGTTCTATTTGTCTTCGCATGGCTAATAATTTGGGTTCTGTTCGCATTACTGGGCGGATTGAGAAAAGAGGCCTCCCAGGCCAGCTGGGAATTCTCACCATTGATTCAGATGGATAGGGGTCAGTGTTTAATGACCTGTTGGATAGAAAAGAATGTGGCCAATAAAAACAAAAAGGTACCACTTGTCTACCTTTTGGCTTTAGTAATGACGGGCTGATTATCATTGTGAAGCCATACATCCTAATTGGGGCTCTGACTGAAATGGATTATTCTGTTGATTCTCTTTTTTCCCGTAGTCTTAAAGCGGTCCTTTGATCATTATGCGATGCACTAGGGCAAGCCGGATTACACGCTGAGGAATCATTGCTCTCTCTGTAGCTTGTTTTTGCGAGTGCATATTTCCATGTACAGTAGGTCTTACATGTATAGAGGTGGTTTGAAGAATTTATTTGCGAAGCCTAAGCTTGTGCACCTTCATGTACAGGCGGTAGTATTCTGCCTTTGATGAACAGTAAAGAGGAACCCTGATAGCTTACATGTGTGTCGTACCAGGCTTTTCAGCACTGCATCATCGTTCTTTTGATGCTGCTGCTGCTTTCACTCTCCTATGTTCAAGTTGCAACAATAAAGCTTCGGCCTGGACAAGGTTTTGCGCTGCAAATGGATTGAAGGATTTACGCTAGGGCATTCCATCTTGTTTTAATACCGCTGCGGTGGAAGCGTATCCTGTGTTTTCATATCTGCTGAGCCAAGCCAACCCACGGTTCTGCACTCCCAAATTAGCACCTGGAGACCTTCTGCACTTTTACACCACACACCGGGCTCAGCTGCCAAAATGACCCCTAATAAAAATTATAAGCCAGAGGCAGGGATGTGATTATTGACTTCAACTTTTCTCTCACTCTTTAAGAGGGCTATTATGCATGCAGGGACAGACAGGGGGGGGGGAGCCAGAGTCGAGGCTTGTTTACCAGCATCATCCCTCATACGGAGAGATGGAAATGAGCGTGGACCTTTGGAGTGACACTAGCGAGGCCCCCGGACCAGACTCACTCATGTGGATCTGTGTGTGTGTGTGTGTGTGTGTGTTTATAGTAGAAATGGAGTCAGATTGGCTCGGGGTTTAGGAAACCACCTCTGAACCCTGTAATTGCTGTTCCCTGGGGAAGGTGTTTTGTGTGTGTGTGTCTGCAAGTGGACTATTAATTTGTATGCATATATAAGTGTGCGTCTGCTTGCGGGTGTGAGTCTGTGTACAAGTGGCCAGACCAAGCTAGAGGACATCGATAGGATGTTTGAAAAACTATTGTTATTGATGGAACTGGGCTCCGATAGTGGCCGATGACTGTCAAGTCAATATTTACTTGAGATGCATTTTAATGAAAGTTAATATCTGTGTGCATGAGATCAACTCCTGATATTGGCAGATTTATCGGCCATTGGTTTTGTCTCGCTCCAAACCATCGTCCTTATATCGTCCTTTAAAACTCCACTGCTGGTTGAACTATTGTCCAAACCAACAGGCCAGTGAGCCTTCATTTAGCCATCATCACACCCCTGACTTGCTGCCACGCACCGGGCTCCCCTGGGGCGATAACAACCTCCCTGGAGTGCCGAATGAACAAGAAGTTCATGGAGTTCCTTGAGGGGGCATTTAATTAAATGCCCAGAGCCATATATTTTGTGGATAAAAATGGATTTTGCCGAAATTGCTCCTCTTTTCTGCATAGTTTGATACCGCTGGCATGATTCTCTCTTGAAGGAGCCGGATGACAAGCAAATCAATGTAATGGCTTAGATAGGGATGGTAGAGGGCCTGATCGATTCTGACAATCACGCCATCTTTAACAGACGTCTCATCAAAGGCCCATTCCCTTTTTTTTGCCATCCCATTACCCATCTATCCAGCACTTGGATCCACTGCCTATTTACCCATCCCATGCAGGAATAATGTGGCCTTCACCCCCAGTTGGATTAATCAGCCATAACCATATGCTACCGTGTGCAATTACGCTGCAGTTTTGACCAAGGGAAACAGCTGTTGCCATTTGAAAGGGCGGAATAAGATTGTAATTGCCTTAACTTTGATTTGTGAGGTGCTTTGATTTGATGAGAGAACACATTTTTATGCTTTACATAATAATAACTCGGAATGAAGAGAACTATTAGAACATGAGACTTTTTCTGCTTCCAGCTATAAGATGCATTTGGAGGATAAGCTCACTGTTATGAGGTATTACTCACACATTATAGGAAGCGAATGAGCCTGTTTATTCATTTGGGTTTGAATGGGATTTCTATTTTCGGAGGCTATGTCTTAGATTCAGTCGTCTAATGACATTTGAATATATTTATGCGAGGCGGCGCCATAACATTTTGATACAGGAGGCTTTTCTCTCTAATCCCCCAGGTAAGGCATTTGCATCAAATGTGATGACCGCTGAAATCCGTCACGCTGCCGCCTCCTATACCTCTTTTCTGCCAGCCCCCTTGTTTACACATGCTTTTTTTTTGTTTCAATTTGCTGCATTTGATGACAAAACCTACCCACTGTCCTAAATTACAGGGCCTGTGATGCATTCGTGTTCATGCCCAGGCATCCTGAATATAAAACTTGCTTTTCATTATTTCGTCCAAGACAAAATTGTTAATGTTGACGTAGCTGTACGCTAACCGCACTACCGAGCTCAGATGAGGTGCACTGATTATTATGACATAATAATAATAACCCGTGACAGACGATGTGCAATGACCCCCCAAGGAATTCACTGCGTGTGAGTCCATTGCCTCGGGAGACCCTTCACTTGGGTCCCCCGTTGCACACATGGCCATCAAATGCATCTTGTCTTTTGACTACGATAAAAATCAAATGGCTCACAATAGGTTCAAGACGCATCTCGTAACCGCTCCACGATTCTGTGCTGTCTTGAGATCTGAATCAAATTGTCTGGAACAGGCACCTTTTTGTACGAAAAGAAAGCGATGCCTGCACTCGAGTTTAGACGCACCGTTCGTTGGACCCTGTGTTAAGACACTGACAAATGTATTCTCTTCAAATCCCAAAAGATAAAAGATCAACAGCGGATGGATTGAAGATTGAAGAAAAAAATAAAGGGCAGGCGGATTATAGTTGAAGTGGAAGCATGCGGTGCATTAAATGAAATGCAGTGTGACAGTTACGTTGGAAGTGGAGTGCTCGCCATAATGGAAGCGACTGGGCTTCAGCGTCCGATATGTTGAATACTGTGAGGAGAATTCTTGGTGGATCGCTCAATTTTCCAGCCTCATTTTCACACCTGTCAGTAGAGTAGACAAGCACACGAGGCACGGTTTGAATTTTTCATATGACTGGCAATTACTGGCTTTTCTTTTCTGGTGCTTTTAAAGAAGGACGTGCTAAATGATACATCGCTTGCTCTGTATTTGGTAGATATATTCCGTGTTTTTTTTTTGTAATTAGCCAAAGAATGAACTTTGCACTGATTGAGAGCTACAAACGAGAGATGTCTTTTTAGTGCATCAACTGTGTGAGGCCAATGCGTCCTCCTCTCAACGATACAATAAATGACTGCTCCCTGGTGTTGCTTTGAAAACCTCACTCATTGAGATTTCTGTAACATTCTCTTAGTTTCCCTTTTTTTTTTGTCCTCGTTTGAGGGGCCATTCTCAAGAGATTCAAGGCATGATTCCCTCGTTGGAACGCGTCTCACATCTCCGAAAAGAGAACGCGCTCTGCTGGTGTTTGCACATTGATCATGGACGGCTATGATATTGCTTTTGATGAGTTCTTTTTACCGTGTAAACACCAAACACTGTTCAAATTATCTTTTTTTTTCTTCTTCTTCTTCTTTTTGAGAGCAGATGCACTTCACAATTGTCTTCCTGTGAGCGGAGAGCGACGCGCGGAGAGAAAAGAAAGGAGGTGATGGCAGCATCACCAATTACCTGGAGGCTCAATCAAAAGCTTCATTTGAAACTTTTACAAGAGTCTGACATCTTTTGTCACTCGCGCCTCCTCCATCACCGCATCCAGCTCCCCTATTGGTACCTGCCTAGAACACCTCGGATCAGATATCACCTGTTAATTGAGACCTTATCTAAACCTCCTGGAGGTGTAAGAACATTGCCCATTTTTGGCGAGAGTACCTTCGCAGCACTCCTTTACACTTGAGCAATGGAGATTTGTTCTATTAACATCTTGATTATCATTTGCTTGGATGCACTTCACACATGACCGAGCCACTTAACACTCTCCACCGTCTACTTAATGGGAGCGACCCAATGATAATGGAAGATGACAGAGTGAGGGATGGATGTTTGGACGCGCGGCTTTGACCCGCAGCATTACTCTCCCCTGACCCCTAACTCGAGTACCTTAAGCCCCCCGCGCACGTTTCGCGGTAACGCGCGCGCACACCCTCGCATTTTTTGTCCCCTGATGTGTATGAGTCGCACAAAGATAGTCGCATTCTCAGAGCTGAGCAGGGCGGTGCAAGAAGTGCTTCATCCATCTTGATTTGTCAATAGTTACAATTTTAATTACACCTGAGTGCTGTCAGCCTGCCGAGCCAGGCGGGGAGTATTGATTCGCTCCGGCTAATTGATTAATTGCTGTGTTCAAGGGGGCACATCTCCCTGCAACCCCCATCTCTGAAGCTGCCATGCCCTTCATTCTCTCTTTCTGTATATTGTTTTTACTGAGTTTCACCTGCAGGCAGAGTCGTGGTTTAGAGAATAGGGCGAGCGAGGGCTTGTAAAGAAGACCTGCCACATTTAACTCAAGTAAAGAAGTGGCATATTAGAGAGAAGGGGGCCTTTTTTTTTAATACCGTAAAGCAATAGGTAACGGTTGGATAAAAGGCAAGGGATGCAGTACATCACTGCTGCCATTATTTGACAGTTAAAGGGGCTGAAAGATTTGGAGGCACAGCTGCCAGAGACCTTTTACTCAAAACTGTAGCTTAAATTTGTGTGGCTGTTTTTCAAACGGCTTAACTGTCTGTTGGAATGGGCTTCTGCCTCTTTCTTTTTTTTTTTTTTGCCATTTCAGGCGACGATATACACCTGTGACCAAAGACGTGCAGACAGCCCAGTGGATTGGCTAGCGCCGCAACCGTCTCTAAATCTCCCTTCCCTCCTGGCAGAAGTCTTAAAACCTCTCATAAAATGACAGAACTGTGGAGCTGCTGTGTATCACAGCCAACCAGACTGCTTACCACCTCAGCTCACATCTACATGAAACGAGCCCACTTAAAAAGCTAATTTTACCATTGTCTGTCATTGAATCCTTCCGAAAATTGGTAGGTTTTTGTAATAATCTCCATCTCCAAACCATAATTGTGGTGGTTTACTGTTGTTTGACTCCATAAATGAATAGAATTCAGTTTTTGTAAACTATGTTTTTATAGCATTTTAAATGCTATATATTGTTGTGTTTGACAACCTTTGTGAAATATGTTCTGCTATTGGTTGAAATGAGCTTAAATGAAACAGTTGGTTATGAAAGTAAATTCTCTCCAGTGACTTCAATGCCTGACTCGTATGGTAAATTCCAGCTTGGGCTTTTTTAAATATTTATACTCGGTGTGTGGGCTATGTTTAAATGAACGAGTTAATGAGTGTTTTGACAGTGTTTGTTTCTTGTGGTCGGTGACGGTGGCGGTGTAGCAGAGGCATGATGACTGATGGAAAGTAGGTGAGCGGGAACGAACAGCCGGTCTCCCAAGCATGCGTCACCCTGAGTTTATATTCTATGATACATCACAAAGACTACAGGCACAGTCACAACATCTTTATGACAATCTAAAGCTGAATTTACTCATTAAAAGATTGGAGTCCTGAATAAAACGTAGTGGTTTACCATGCTTAGTTGACTATTAGTTTCCACTTTGGATGCTTTTTCAAGCGGATTCTGTATTCTGAGATTTTGTATTTTTCTCCCTGCCAGAAATCCCAGCATGCATAGCTGAAAGAGAATCTCTAAGAGGAGTGTGTTGAAACTCTGAAATAAGTGTGTTCATTCTCTGCATCACACGATTCAGAATTGTTTAGGTTTTGTAACGTTGCACGTACAAAAGCTTATACTACAGACATTCAAATTTTAGATGTAAACCGTCAAATCCTGTTTTTGACCTTTTTGAAACAATAGCATTTTGGGGACAAAGGAGCACTTGTGATTGTTGACGTTTAAGACAGCTGGAGAGAGAGTGTGACGGCAGTGGGGAGGGATTGACTTGCGGTTGCCCTGGCACATAACTGCACTATACAGAACAGTTCTGAGAAGGGAAAATAATAACGTCTGATAAGACAGGAAAGGGTGAGTACGCTCAGGCCGGGTTAGCTCTGTGGTAAGTAGAATAGAGTCGAGAATAGAGAGATGCCTTTTAAGTGTTACTGCAACACTGAAGAAAAGGCTTCCTACGGTGGCCAATTACTTCCCCTTTCAATCCTCCTCGAAGCTGCAGACGACACAACCTACGCACAGGTTCGCGATCCCTCTCTCCTTCATGGTTCTTACTCATCACACTCATGTTCACAAACACACACACACACACACACACACAGCTGCGTGAAAAATTACTTTTTACACCGTGGGGCTTATTCTTGAAAACACTATTTGAATATACAAACAAATAGACACACACAACGGCAGAGTGCTGCATGCATGCTTAAGACCTCCCTCACGCATGTGGACACACACACACACACACACACACACACACACACACACACACACACACACACACACACACACCCCTCCCTCCATGGAATGAGCACAGACAAGCAGCACTGTTTCATTCCCCATCTGTTTCTTTCTTCTCCAGTGGGATCCAGGAAATGATTGTACGAGGGTGTAGCGGTCTTTACAGACCACGATTAAAATTGTAAAAAAAAAAAGGCACATTTACAGGGGCAGAGGAAACCGAGAAGCACAGAAAAAGCTGTTCCTTTGAGTTGTCGGCAAAACAGTGAGTGTGTAACTCGAGCTGCCTGGTGTGAAACTTTTTTCCATTTGATTTTTTTTGTTAGCTTTAAATGAACACTGACATTTTGGGAAATATCACTTTACCCGCAGACAGATGAGAAGATTGATATCTAGCACAGACGGTTGGGTTCGTTACATAAATGTCCTACATAGAAAAGGTGCTGTCTTCTGCAATATCTGTTTATGTTTTATATATTTAATAGAATTGAATAATTTAGAGCTCCTTCATACAAAAGAAGTCAAACTGTGAGGTAAAATATGTCAGGGAAATGCAATAAGTATGAGATTTTACAAAGAGTCTAAATTAATCCTAATGTAGTTTATAGGCCAATATACGTAAATGTATGACACAGAAATTAAAAAATGTTCCTCGCATGAATGAAAAGTTGAAATCATCCGTAGCAAAATACAGATTCATTATCGATTAAGTACACTTTTGAATTTAAATAGGCACCAAAAGATATACAAACAATAATATGTTGAACAATATGTGAAAGTATTTCGGCTCACGTAAAACAGAAGGAATTCTTCACTCCAAATACTGTCTGTGTCATTTATTATTTTGTCTCTTGCCGCCTGCACTCACTGCAGAGTGGTTGTTCTTCAGTGTCCGACAATGATTGGACAAGACGCAGCAGCAAGTTGACCGCTCACTTGCTGCTCGCATTGATAAAACTCTATTAACTTGTCAAGGCATGAGTCGCAGCGTGGCACGGCTTCACTGCAAGAGTCTCTCATCTGGTGTTTTGTTGGGAAATATCTCTAATACCTGAGCTAATTGTTCCTTTAAACCTTGCCATATTATCTTTGTTTATCTGTGTTAGTGGACGTAGCTGGATGGTCAGAGCGGCGGCCATTTTAATGTGCGCTGTTGCTATTGCGACGCTTCACTTAACCGCGTAAACTAAACAGACTTACGGCATGTCACTGACTCACTGAGACTAAAACGAGTAGTGGGCACAGAAATCCAAAAGTAAATGAGTTCAATATTACAACTTAATGCTTCATCCACATCATACATCATGGTTCAGCTAATTTTCTGTGTGTAGCCTTTAAGTATCATGGATTTAGCAAGCTAGCTAGCTAGCTAGCTAACTATTTGACAGCTGGCTAGTTAGCTAGTTCTTGAATTCCGCCATGCTAAATTGGTTAGAAAAATGAGCCCAACAATGGGCTGGTGGGTCTTATGGTTACTCTTCGTTCTCAAGAAGGTTCAAGCTAACGTTACCTAGCTAATTAGCCGGCCTTCCGTTTCTAAAAGCGATTTAGACTTGCAGAGTGACGCTAAGTTTTGCCCCTGCTTGCCGTCTTCTACCATAAACATGACCGTGACCTGCCGTGGTGAAATCAGTGATCTCTCATCTTACTCTAGTTCAGACCGCAAAGAAAATTGTGTGTGTTCCTTTCATATTATTTTGCTGGAGGACCACGCGCTGTACTGAAGAAGCTGTCGGTATTTCTTTCGCACAAATATTTCTTATCTGCTCTATTTCAAACATTGCTGGCGGTAGGCTAACCATTGGTCCTGCAGCTAAAGGAAATTCTTAAAAAAAAATTGTAGAATACTACACGGAAACTTCACAAGGGAATATTTTCTGCTGGGGAAATGATTCAGTTTCCTCATTGTGCATTCAGTGGGCCGTGTACGGATTTAGATGCAGTGTCCTGGTCAGATAGTCACTCACAACTGTCATTCCCTGGCCTCTGCAGCTGCTGCCTTGCCCCTCAGGTGAAAACACACATATGCTTTGATCCTTTGACCCACCAAGCCTTGTCCTATCCCCCAAAATAGACCTGTGCCCACGATCCGTCATGACCGTAGAAATCAGACGTGCTTGCTTGGCCGGAAGACACCGTCATGTCAAAGGATGTGGCGCTTCACAGCGATGATGTTCCAGATGACAAACACAAACACGCTGTTTGATGTTGTACTAACAGAGCCCTTACGAGACTCCTCCGTTTCGCACCGTTTCTCCCCTCGACTGACTGACATGTTTTCCCTCTGTTATCACGGAGGATGCTTTGAAATATGACAGCCATGATCAGAAACCATCTCTCTCAGCCTGCTACGGGAGGAGGCACAGGGTTAATGCTGGCAGCTAGCGGCTGGACTGACAGGCCAGACGGACATGCTGCATTTGTCTCCGAGAGACAATCTGTCGGACTGGGGCGCCGTCTCCGGCTAAATCCGGCCCTGTTGTTCAGCCAGGGCTTGAGGGGCAGCTGTGGGATCGGTGGGCTGTCAACTGTCCATTGCCTCCTCCAAAAAGGTACAGCCAGGCGAGAAGAACCAGTTAGATTTTTTTTGGGGTTTTGCCTCAAGGCATCAGCTCTCTTTCATCCCTCTTTCTCTTGTTTTTTTAATGGAGGTTGGCAGTTCTTTCTTTCTCACTCGTTCTCTCCGTCTTCCTTGTTCTCCTTCTGCTCTGCTCCGCTTGTTTCTTTGCAAGGAGCTTTGAGGGATGAGGAGGGAAAGAGGGAAGATCAAAGGGAGCCCGCACACTCTGCCCTCCAATATCATTAGGCTATCTCTGATAGCATTATTATAGCTTCTCTCATGTGTGTGTGTGTGTGATTCTTTTTTTTTTCGTGTTTTTTTTCTTCCATCCTTGCTTGAGTGACTGTGTGTCCTTGTGCGTGTCTCTCTTCTGTGCATGTGTGTGTGTGTGTGTGTGTGTGCGCGCACACGTACGCCCGTATATGTATCCAGTACGTGCTTTCTCTGGCACGGGGCCCGCCGCCGCCGTCGGGCCGCCCTACCATCAGCCCCTCCATATTGAGCAAGACGTCCGCGCTTCCCTCCAGCGCCGTGCACGAGGGAGCTGCCCTCTGTTTGATGTCACTTCTGTTTTGCTCTGATCTTCCTCCACCAAAGCCTCACAGTACGCAGTAGCTGTGATAATGGAATACCACTGTGACGGAGTAACATCTGGAGCGTGCAGGAGCAAAGGTCTCAAAACACATGCTGGATCAAAACTCACCTTTGCTGCATTTCCTGCACCGCTTGAAGGATAAGGCTGGCGCTATTTTGTCTTTTTAGTTGTCATCACCAATTCTCATTATTACTGATCCAAACCAACAGTGAATGGACCATATGCAGTCACTCCATTGTTCACCAGAAACCGTTAAAAGGGGCATACTGTTGTGTGACATATCTCTCAATGCCATAAAAAGAAGAAATGTGTTTGATTCCTCTCATCTCATCAAAGTGCATACTTATTCAGAGTTTGAAAATTCAGTCTCAGTTGTTTGAGAGTACAACTGAGTGAGAGTACAAACAATGGAATCACACCAGCCGCAACCTTCTGCTTCATGGATCGTGCTTATCTGGATCATGGACCATGCCTACTACTCATTATATGAATAATTTCTGTCATATTCATTGAATGTGCTGTAACTCCGCTACGCTATTCATTCTGGCCACATGACATCTTTTGCTTCTGTCCATCCGGGGAGAGGGATCCTCCTCTGTTGCTCTCCCTCAGGTTTCTTCCCCTTTTTTTCCTATCTTTATTCGGGGGAGTTTATGTGAGGTCCCGGGACAGGGATGTTATGTGTACAGATTGTAAAGCCCTCCGAGGCAAACTTGTATTTGTGATGTTGGGCTATATAAAATAAACTGAATTGAATTGAACTCTAAACCAGACCAGGAGTAAAGTGGTTGGGGGCATTGGCCCATACCTACCTCTGGCACCCTTGCTCGGACGACACCGATCTTCAAACTCAGCCTTCATCTCGATCTCAACTGCACACGATGTAAAGTTTCGTGACTGCATCTCACAGACACTGAAAACAAGTGCTCGAAAAGCGCCTTTGTGGTAGTTCCCACTAAAGACCTGGTACCAACATGAGTCTTCGGTGATCCGATCACAAGTGGACGACTCTTAGTGAGTCAGCTGACGTGCGTGCTGAATGACCACTTGTGATCGGACCTCACTTCCCTGCTCTGTGATTAATAATTACAGGGAAAAAAAGATTACAGGAATGTCAGTAATATCCTACTTTTTTTTTATTAATTCGGGTACATTTTAAACACGTAAAAATGTTACACACTGCTAAAAAAAAGAATGTGGCCTCGTCTGTGGTCCGTGGGATCTGATCCACTTGTGATCAGATCATTAAAGACGCTGCTCGTTAATGCCGGTTCCGAACTGGGCCGAGCTTTCTTCAAGACCACATTTTTCCGCGATGACACACAAAGAGACTTGAGTCGAGGGTAAAAAAACGATACCGGCGTGGCTGTCGCGGCTGGAAAAATACATCACCCACGGCAACAATTTCTGCACAGCAATAGAGCTCTGAGGCATAAGCTAGATCGGGCTTTGTCTACACGGACACTATTGGCTAGTAGGATCAATTCTTCGTTGGTCCTGGTCTCTTCAGGTAATTTGTAGAAAATAATAAAAACATAAAACAATGCCAGTGTTATCCTTTGACAGCGAATCGATTCGGAAGGCTTATAGCTCACAGGAACCATCTGTTTGCACGCCTCTATGTTGTGTATGCATGGCGTGTTCTTTTTGAACGGCAAACCTCACAGATGTCTGATGTCTTCCCTTTCTGTTTTTTTCAATAGAACATTGCTATGTATGGTTGACGCATGTTGAGTTCTGTCCCTTTTGCATATTGTGTCATGGCAACCCATATGAAATATTTCACATTTTCCTGGCCACTATATATTCCCACCCTCTCCTTTTTGTCACGATCAGATGAATGCATTGGATGTGGCCCACCGGCTGGAGATTTCATTTTGATACGACTGCAGATGAAACTGCGGGCCTGCATTTGCTGGCGATTTGTCCAAGTGAACATCACACGTTGGATGTGAAACGAGGGTAACGCTCGCAGAGCTTGTCGCGCACCCACTGCCCCGCTGATATCGCCTTTTGCGGATGCTGATCTCGTCCAAGCAACCTGCTGAGTCCTCACTTCCGCCCACACACACACACCTACAGGTTGCTGTGTGCTGGTGAAGGAGGAGAGTGAGTTGGGAGATGAAGTAGAAGCCATATGAGGCAGTGGGGGCCGGGAGTTCACCACCTGTTTGAATTGCTACACAAGGTCCATTTTGCCCTGAAACTGAAAGTCCCTGCTGTGTGTTTCCTAGCCTTTCAATCCACCATCGTCTGTTCTATTGATCCCTGGGCCTGCAGTGGGGCCTCGGCTGGGAGGCGGCTCGCGTTTATTGTGCGCAATCTTTTCCCTGCGAAATGCGTGCGCTCGCGTGTCTGTAATGTAACAGTTGCTGCAGCCCTGCAAAAGCACCCCATAGCTGGACTGTGTGGTGCGGGGGCGAGCAGGCAATGCGAGATGAAGGGGTTGAAAGATTGAGAGAGACAGGAGGAAAAGGGAGGTGGGGGGGGGGGGGGGGGGGCAGGGAGACGGAGCCCGCACAGTTACTGAATCCATAAAGGATGAAAAGGGCCTTGGCAGGAGTCTTAAGGGGCTAATAAAATAAAGTTCTCTCAGATTAGTTAGCTAATAGAGCTGTAACATAGCGTTGCGTCTTAATGCTGAGGGGAACACGGCCCCCTGTGTGCTGGCTGTGATGTGGGGGGAGTGATGAGGCAGGGTGTGGGGGGGGGTTAGGCTCTAACAGAGCACCTGCTGTGAAGGAGCCCTCTGGGTCTGGGTGTTCAGTCAGGGGTGAGCATGGAGACGAGACTGGGAGAGGGAGCCTACCTGGCACGAAATCACTCCCCCAACCGCTTTAGGACTTACTATGTGATCAATGCACAGGCTATCGTAGCTACATGTGTTTCAGGAAGCTCACGGGGGTTCATGCCGTCTGTAAAGCATCAAATATGGGATTTCTGCTCTGCACTGTATAAAGACTATTACGTGGTACATCAAACGCCACGTCTACACCAAGGATTCTGACTGAATTGTAAATAAAGTGTGAACATTTCCGCTGCTTCAAATCTCCTGGAGCAGCTCTTAAAATGTAAAGAGTGAATCATCCACAACTTTGATCATATCAGTACATGTTTGTTTTTGCTATTCTTTTGGTATTAAAATGAACTTGTTAGCATGCGATAACAAGAAGCCAACGCGAGCGGTGAAGTTATCAGCGGCATCGCAAAAAGAACAGTTCGGCAGAGAATGGAAGAGGTTCTCTAAAGGAAGACGTCCGTATCCGAGCCAACAGCAAAGCAAACGCACAATGTGGGGTGACCTCCAGACAGAACAACCAGGAGCAGCTTTATCCTCGCCAAAACTAAAGTGAACATCGACTCTGTGATGATAAATGAAGAAAAAAAAAACCCACTCCTGACTTTCTCTCGAATCGCTCGTCTTCATTTTGTACCCACGTCTGTGTTCCTGGAAGCTGTGTGTGGCGTTCCGGGCGCAGAGAGGTTAACCAAAGGACACGACGTCCGCGGCCTCTCTTTCGACGTCAGGAGCGGGGGTGACTACGGCTCACCGTTTATCTTCCTCCCCCTCGGTGCTCGGATAGACATTGTGATGAGGGCGGACCGTATACAGAGCGGAAATCGGAGAGTTGCGGTGTAATGTATCCTAATGCCAGGCCAAGTCAAGATGCACAATACGTACGTGGATCCTTGAGATAGGGGACTTGACACCTGTTTCGCCGATAGATAGCGGAAGATTGCAGCTCTTTGTGGGTCTTTAGACACTAAGTGCAACTGTAGGAGGGAAATGGAAATGTCTGTTGTGCGTTTATGTGAACTGAACTTGGTCACTTTATCATTCACCTGGTGCAATATTATTACGTATATTACGTGTATTTACGTGCAATACGTTTAAGTACTTTTCTATTCAGTCTGTATATTAATATTTCTCTACTGTTTTACTGCTCATTTATATTTATTTATATTACTTGTTACTTGTTTCTATTGTATTATTTTTTTTATTCACTTGTGCGCAAGGCTGCTGTAATCCTGTAATTTCCCCACTGAGGGACTAATAAAGGATTATCTTATTTTATCTTATCTTTGTGCATCTGCGGGTGAACATCTCTTTTGCATGGAAATGCACATAATGTGTGGGCCGTATGTATGTACTGTATGTGTTCGCACAAACTACTGTACATCTTTGTACTTCTGTGGCGATGAGGATATGTACAGGGACGTCAAGGGAACCGGTACTTCGGTGCCAAGTCGATGCCAAAATTCAGAAAATGTGGCGGTACTCATTTTTTGTACAGGGGGTCTCGAGACTTTAGGCATCTAAAATGCAAAAAGGACGCGGTAAACTCGATCTAATCGACAGCAAGAGAGCTAGTTAGGGCTGAGGCTTTATTACGATGTGTTCAAGCTGAAAAGATCAATTATATTTAAAAAATCAATTGTTTGAAGGAAATGTTTTCACAGCAATTCACATCATAGCATTCACACTTACAAAGGAGGGAATTATGACAGTTTGTATCTGACATCTAGATTTGTGTTGTTACGCTAAAGTGGTCACATTTACAGTATGTGTGATCTGGCACCCTGAGATCTGTCACTCTCATTAAACCGCAATGTAGGGCTTATTTTAGGCAATTGGAAATAACCATTCTTGAGTCATATCTGGCCAAAATCCACCAAAGTTATTCAAGCTTCAAATGAAAGGTGACATTGTGCTCCACATTTTTTGGCATGAATATAAAGCTTATTTATTCTCTGTGCCTCACTCTCATTTTTAGTCAGAAACGACATTTCAGTTTTTATTTTGTGTGAGAGAGAGAGAGAGAGAGGATGTCCTATCTGGAGTGAAGGTGCTGGCTTTAACTGTAGTGTCTTAACTGGAGAGCAAATTAATCGATCAAATGGATAATGTAATTACATCTAAGTATATTACAGGGGCTATAGGTCTAAGCCGGGTTGCTGCAGAAGCCATTACTTGGGCTGATGGCATGGCGATTCAACATCATCCAAACGGAAAAATATTAGGGCTTTATTGCCAAAATTAACAAAGAAATAGGATATATCTATCCTTAGCTTCACTGCAACTCTAAACTGTCTCGGGCCACCCAAAGCACGGCGCTATAAAATAACTTTTAAAAACCTGGTCCGAGCATAATCGCCAACCCCTGTTAGAGGGACGCGCACCTGAGAGGCACTCAAACGATTGGGAACTCTTAGCTGAAACAGTAGCAGTTGTTTTATGTGCTGCATACACACACACACACACACAGACACACACACATATCTGAGCAGAGTGGAACCGCAGCAATTTCAGCTCCTCAAATCATTCTGTAATCACCCGGCTCCATGCCGCTCCAGGTTTTCCATTTTCCACTTACCGATCGCTCTCTGCTCGAAGCGAGCGGAAAGCCGCTCTGGTTCAGTCCATAGCAAATGAGATCTATAGGTGATATAATATGACATAAATGTGTCCTTTATTTGAATTATATACGGCATTAAGCGGGATTTTTTTTCGAAAGCGGCGCGAAGGTTTTCACGAAGTCGATGGAAGGACGCGAGAGCGTGTAGATTGGGCCCCGGGCGACGAAGACGCGTCGGGGGCCCCGGATTGAAAACGTTTCCGCTCGAGTAAAGGAATTTACTGCTACATCCACTTCGGAAACATGCGGGGCCTCGAGGGAAAATATGCGAAGCAGTTTCGAGTATTGCCACCTGTGCGTGTGACAACGAGGGCGACGAAGAAGTCATTGAGTTCCTTTGGTGTGATACGGACACCATCCCCGCCAAATGTAATGAACTCTTTGAAAATCTACTGCAGTACCTGTAATACATGCTATGTAAGATAATTACAAATAAAGGATGAAGTTGGATAAAGTCACTAAATTCATTGCAGAGCGACATAGAAATGAGTTGCTACAGCAATAGTTTTGAAGTATTGCTTAGGGTTTGTAGTACATACAGTGGGGAGAGGACAGGAAATGAGGGATCAATTCATAACTCCCCAAATAATATAAATTTGGGGATGGAGCGTCTGCATTCACTGTACCACAGCCGACGAAATGACAAATACAATCCCCCCCTCCTTCCCGCAAACTCCTGAAATCTGTGTCAATGACATATTTTCTGCATAATGAATTCACAGAACAAGACATTTTTTTTGTTGTCTCCCTATATTTAGCTAATTCTTTATCTGAGAGAAAGGGAGAGCGAGAGAGAGATAGTCTTTCTCTAGCGGATTAGTTAACGCCTGATTTGGAGCTCTTAAGCTGTTTTGTGCTTTTTTTCAAAAATGACTTTAATTGAGAGCATTTGTGTTCAGTTGTCGTTGGCCTTAATTTACCCCCCCCCCCCCCCCCCCCCACCGTCTGTTTTATTCTGGGCACCACTTGTTTGCTCCCAGTGCCTCTCTGGATTTCCTTCTTTGCCATGTCGTGTGCTGCGGCATGACCAGAAACAGAGGGAGTTAAAGCGGGGTGCCATTAATTTTGACTAAAGCCATAGGCCGGTGCTGTAGCTGATGCTGTAATGATTAATGAGGACCGGGCTCCAGCCTCAGTGGTGGTATCTCTGTTGAATTAGGCTCTGATTACGCCTGACTGGGTCACACATGACTAATGGCTCTTGGGCCTAATTCATCCTTCCTTGAGCCAGGCCATGTGGAATAACTACTGGTTGTTACTATCTGTGTGTGATCCGACGTCTATGAGCTGGCAGGCATTATGTACTTACTCACAGGATGTGTGTTTCCGTGAATTTTTCACAGCAAATATTTTACTGTCCCATAGGGGGAGCATAATTTCTCCATAATTAAAAGTCCACCATTAAAATGTGGGATTACGGTGGCGCCTACGTAACTACAATATATTTCTTCTTCCCTAAGGGCTGTGTTTTATTTTTTTCTCCATTAGGACTTCATGAAATAGCTTTTTGTTTGCTCATTATTATAGCTGGATTGTAATCTGAGTAGGAGGGTTGAGACGAGAGCTGTTGCGTAGGAGATCATTGCCCTCTGCCCTCAAAGACAGCCGTAGGAAATTGATGTATGAAGGGAAATATAATTTACAGGCCGGTGAATCTGCAGTGGGACTATGTCTCGCCGCCCGTGGAGTCATGATGGGACCTTCGCTGGCAGGCTGATTCATTGACTGATTATCTGACACGCCAACTGCTGTTTGACTGACAGACTACCTGACTGAACGAGTGGAAGGTGGCCAGTGGAGGCCGGTTTTTACGTCCAATGCGCCCAGCAACTATGGTACAGTAAGGTTCAGAAAAAATTGAGGTCAAGGCCAATGTCAATTACAGGACATGATTTTTTCGACCCTGGCACTGGATGTTGGCATTGGATGCAAATTGTGACGTGCAGAATCGTCCATCATGGCCGTCATTCCTAGTATGCCGGGCTGTGATTGCAGGCTTGCCAAGGTGGAGGCAGTATCCAATCAGTGATAAATGATGTACCCTTAGTGTGTGTGTTTGGTAGCAAAAAAATTAAATAATGTCAATGTGTTTATGAACTATCAGAGCTGGAGAGTCTGCCATGAGTTTGCTTTGCGCCAATTTGAATTACCATGCAGTAATTCAAATTGGCGCAAAGCAAACTCGAATATTATCTCTTATCCTTTGACTCTGGGTCATGGCAGACTCTCCAGCTCTGATAGTTCATAAACACATTGACATTATTTTTGCTCCAAAAAAAGATGACTAAAATGAGAGTCCAGTTAGACTTTAATGACCGGATTGCCAGGATTCTCGGACCGTCTGCCAGGCCGTCATGTCATTTTATTGTTCCGGCTCTCGAGCACATCAACAACGCATTTGTTTGAAGTTCATTGCATGCATTATAAAAACCACAAGCGCTCTTTTAGACCATCTCGGCGACCGCGGCAATCTCTCCCTCACAACAGCAGCTAATTTAACCGATATACCGAAGTCATGTCTGTCGGGTTACAGTATGTTAAGCTACGGTTCCTGCTTCCTGCTTCTTGCAAACATTGCTGTTTCATTACCCGGTACACGCCCACTCCCACTCGCCGGCCTGTTGACTTGTCGTTTTGGCTTCGCTAGTCACCATTCTGCTCCATTTCCCGAGCTGCAATCACACTGTCAGTATCTGAGATGGTGTTAAGCTGTGGCTCATTGCACCATGCTGGGCGCGAGCCATGTGGAAGCAGCGGGGCAATGCTCCCCGGGCCGGAGAGGGGAGGGGGCAAGAGCAGGGTTGAAGGAGGCGCTATGGAGAGCAGCAGTGGTGGTGGAAGGGATCCCTTTGCAGCTCCCAACCCTGTACTTTCCCCTTCCAGCTGAGCTTGTTGTTTTGCTGCTCGGCAGTGGGAGCGTGATTCTCTCTGCCGGGTGAATTTGTCACCCCGTAAAAAACAAGACAGCACCGGTACACACCGAGTGGTAGAGGAAAGATGCATTCAGATACAGGAGAAGAATGAATAAAAGGTTTGTGCAACAAAAAGGGAGCAGCAGAGACGGAGATGGAGGCAAAAACACAGATGTAGAATGAGTCAGACAGGAGGAGGGAAAGTGAAAAGGAACGTGCGGACGCCGGCTTACCAGGCGTAGAGGAAGAAATGCAAAGACGGGGAACATTCATATGCTTGTTTGTTTTTTTTGGGGATGAAGGGGTGGCTCTTTTGTTTGCTTGTTTGCTGCTCATTAGAGGACCCTGCAGACTCGTCTAACAGGGCGCGCTCAGCTGACCCGTGAACCGCCTGTGTGACAGCGGACGCCAAAATATGCTGCTGTCCCGCTGTGATGAAATCGCCGTAACGATGATATGCTACCGTGCAAACATACCAAAATCCAAAGATATTTTCCCCCTTTCATCTCTTGTCCTCCTTGCGCTGCTGTATGTTTTCAACTTTTATTTCCCCCATCTCCTTCTCTCTCTGTGTGCTTGGGTCAGTAATGAGCTGGTTTTGTTTCTTTTTCCTGCCACAGGCATATTTTTCTTCCCATCTCCATCAACCTCCCGTCCACCCCCCCTTTTTTTCTTTTCTTTCTCATCTGCTATCTTGTTTTCTTCTCTCAATGCCTCTTCTCCCCCAAGGACTTTTCAGGTTGCTTTTTCCTCTGTTATTCTCTTATCGTCTGCATTCACGTTTTTTTTTTTTTTTTTAAGAACTTTAATTATATTCCCATGGCACTTGAGAATCCAACACGCAGCACTACTGTGGGCTTCCTACAGCAAGACGCTCGTGTTTGGCCCATGTGGTCCTCATCTGTCTTAAATGTGTGAAAAATGGATGAGCGCTTGCATCGTTGCCCTCCGGCTAGACGCAGACAGCATCACCCACGGCTCTGTGGTGAAATGTTTAAATGAAAGGCATTCCCTCGCGCCTGGTGTATAACAAGGAAGCGTCCATGTAAGCACGCTGTGGTAGAGCGCCGGCCTTTAAAGGCCATGAAGGCATTTAGCGCTCTGCCAGTCCGAATAAACCAATCATGCTAGCGCTACATACAGTGTTCAGAAAATAAATGCACTGAATGCACACATGGTTGGGATCTGTCGAGCTGGGCAAGTTGTGCTTGACACTTGAAACGGCTCCACCCAAACTGAAAGAAAAAATGGTTTCACTGCCAAGTGTTACCTTGTACAACAGCTGGAAGGTCGCAAGGTCACATATCACATGAAAATCCATCTTGCCATGCTTCAAGTGTTGTATCTGCCTGCGACCGGACCAATCGGCGTCTTGTATGACGCTTCTGGCGGCTACAGGATTGGCGTGTTTATTCAGGTTAGTGTAGATGCTGCAATAGCATCAGTTATATCCGAATTTGGGGGTATGTCTATGACAAAATATGTGTTTTGCTCCGGTAAGAGCTTGATTGGAAGATGGGTCGTCCAATAACCTGCCAAGTATCATTTTGAGAGTGCCTGCCTTTTTCCAAACCGTTTCCAAAGAAGACCTCTCAGATGGCTCTGTGTAACAAACCATCTGTTGGGTCAGGTTGGCCCAGGTGTTTTCCTGATTCCAAAAATGAGACCGGACTCTATTTCCTTTACCCTCTTGTCTTATTGAAAAAAATACATATTTTGTGGTTGAGCTTATCTGGCACATTCTCAGAAGAAAAACAGGATTTTCTGTGCATAGTAAATCCAGAGCAAAGCTCTGTCTGTTGTCCTTTGGCCTTAAGACTGCCATATTTTACCGTAACCTCCTTTCCGCAGTGAGCGTAAAGACGGCAGCTTTAAAAGAAGTAGAACAGAAACGGAGAACACGCAGGGCAAAATAAGAGCAAATGACATGAGGGAGATGTAGTTGGAGAGCTATAGTTGCAAAGGAGAATTGCCATCAATCACGTCTTGCCCTTAAGACAATTTGAGTGAAGTGTCGAGTAGTTGCCGATTCACAAAGACGCCGCCGGTTAGACCCCCCCCACCGCTAATTGAAACAAGAGATGGGTAAAACCTACAGGAGGGACACAGAGCTGCTGTTATAATTCACGGCTCTTCACGCCAATCAAACCTAAGCTCTCCTCTCGCTGTCATGCCCTGAAGACGATTCTCTCAAATCCTTTTTTGTTTCCCAGCCCGATCTCCACGGCGGTGCTTTAAAGTGACCCTGAGAAGCGCTCGCTGAAAAGAGGAGTTCGCACAATCTGCGAAGTGCGTGATAAAAAAAAAAAAATGGTTCCACGGTCTCTCGGATTTAGGTGAAATGATTTGCATGAAGGAAGTGCTCGCAGTGAAAGAATTAGGGACGGTACTGTGTCAGATTGATAGAGGGGTCAGGTGAGCTCGCTGCACTTGTTCAGCATGCAGTGCAGAGAAACAAAGCCCTCGCTGATTAACATTGTTATTCATTCATGAAGAGCGGCCCAGCGAGGCGGAGCCATTTGTCTTAGATACATTTAACAAATGCAAAACCAGTGGGCGAAAAAAAAGAGAAAAGAAACACAAATCTCCTTCCGAGAAACAATTGAATAATTACGGCTCATCGGTTCAAAACCAGATCGACGGGGTTCTAAACGCTTTCTGGACCTTTTTTGTTTGAATACAGCCGTTATTATGGCGGCGGCAGATTTTTGGCATTTTAATTCGTCGGAGGTACAAATGCCAGGCAAGGACCAGTTAACGCACACAATGTAAATGTCAATTGACTGATGACATCCATGAGTAGAGCAATCAATAAGACGGAGCAGGCCTTCCTCCGGAGGAACAGAGAGAGGGCGATGGATTTATTAAGCTGTGCTATCACAGCGTTATGTCATCATCGATACATTACAATATTTACAACATATCTAAAGATTGTTCTTAATGTGTTTGTAACAATTTTACCATGATATAAATATATAGTCTGTGCGGTTCATATATATCTCCGAGGCACACCATTTTATTCAAATTCAGAATATTCATTGATAGCGCTAATTGCTCTGCATGTTGGAACAGTCCAACAATGGTGCTATTTTAGTCATCACATCTTCAGTCTTTTTTTCTTTTCTTATGTCAGCGTTTCAAATCCAAACAGACTATTCCAAACAAATCCGTAGACGTCCTGTTTTGTCTTCTCCCCTGCAGAGTCAAATAAACACATGATAATAGATGGTCGCCAAGGCCCGGACCCAAGAGGTCTGTTTGTGGCTGGGGAATGTACACACCGAGTCCTCAGGACGGGGAGGGGAGTCTGTTTTGTTTGGACGACGCCAGTGACGTACGTCATTTTTTTACTGCCCTCAAGGTTCATTTCACTGGAGAACACGGCCTTCCTTGTTTGAAACCTTTAAAGCTCCACCACACAATTGCAATACAACTACAGACGTAAAACCAGGATGAAATCTGAAGCTTCCACGTCAAGTTCTTTGTATTTTCAGTACTTTGCATCTTAAGTTTAGTTAATTGGACAACATTTTAAATATGTTTAACCTCTCGTGTCCTCTAGAAGCCGAAGCAAAGATGCTGAATCTTTCCAGCCCAAAATGCCACAGTAACCTGAGGCTTGTTTTCGGAGTTGGATATTACCCGACTGGGTCAATGAGATGCGCTGCCATGTATGGCATGTTTGCAGGGCTTGGCACCTGTCCTGTCTGGGTGTGTTTTGTGATGCTGCTGCCTCAGCCAGCGCTCCTTAATGAGAGCAGAGGAACCAGATGGAATTGCCTGTGGGACTGTGGGAAGACTCGGGAGCGGCTAGAACCACGACTGTGGGAGGAAGCTGGTGCCATGTGGTGGCGTGCCCACTCTGCCCTCTGGTCATCTCCGCTAGTCCTGCTTGGTGGTCATCCAGGCGCGCACTGGCCTGCCAATTAAAGACGGGCCCACAGTCAACCCTGAAGGTTCCTCCGAGCCCACAAGCCTCTCCCTTCCTTCCTTTTTCTTTCCTTTTCATCCTTCATCTTTTCTCTCGCTCTCCTCTGTCTCCATAATAGTCTCCAGCCAACACCCTGTCACGCATTCGGCTTTGTTCTCGCTTTCTAACTCATTGCGCAGAATTCATCTGGCGGTTTTCCCGTTTTCTTCCTCCTCGGCCAGATAGGGGTGGCAGGTGCCAGAGTCACGATCCGTTCAGCCGTGCGATATGTGACATTGAAGAAATCCTCTTTGGGCATTGCATTAAAGGCGGAATTCAGATGCAGATGTGGATTAAAACTGAAGTTGACTGCTCGGCGTTATGACCCTACATAATATGGGAGAACAGAACTGCACTTTCAAGAGTAGGTTATCCACAGAAGACTCAGAGTTCTTCACCCTGGGGTTTAAGCAGTCAATGCCGGGGATCAGAGGTCGGAGGTCGCTGGTCTGGTCGGCTTTGTGTAAGATGAGAAAATGGAGAGAGAAATCAGGACAGTACAGTAGTTGGGCTGTCAGCAGAGCAGTGGAAACAGCTGACTGAGGGAGAATAGGTGGGATCACTGGGATTAGGGAGGCTCGTTAGGAAACTCTAGAAGCGCCGACCTCACCTCACCATCTACCACCACGTGGCTCCATTTATAATACCTTAGAACCACGGCTGTCGTCATCTTCCTGTCACACTAAATGACGAAGACCGTCATTTGAGTAACCGCTGCCGAACATTAAACTAAAAGGTGCAACTCCTTCCACTCTATCGCCTCTCTCTGAAAGCGAAAGCCGGGTTGTGTTCTACTTCTCGCCATGTCGACTGGGACATCCGATGGCAGGGAAACTGTCTGACTTCCATATGGAGCGGACAGATGTGAGGCACACATCAAGCGCTCCCATGTTTGATTTCGGGGGGGCGTTTCTTCTCGTGGGTCCTTCAGGAGGCTCGCAGCTCGGAGGGTGATGGGAACGTCCACACTCCTGATTTCGGTCGTGCCTTATCGTCCTGAGGCCCCTCTGCCTCGGGCAATTTATTTGTGTTTTCTTCCTTAATGGAGTTGTTGACCAGGGAACGCAGCTTTTATGCGTGTGTTCTGCGTTCCAGGTATTGAAAAGTCCCAATGAACGAAATGGAGTGTTTTGTGAGAGGATGCTAAATTTTGCAGCCAATCAATGCGGCTCCAAATAAAACTGTCCACGGCGTTTCAGCTCCACTGCAGAGTCAATTATATTGATGCAGTCCTCTCTGTCTCCCTTTTATTCAATTAGGATTTACAGTATTAGTCTAGAACTGTGGGGAAACTCAAGACTTTTACAGCTTTTGCAAACGTATGAAAACACACACACACACACACACACACACACACACACACACACACACACACACACACACACACACACACACACACACACACACACACACACACGTATGTCGTCTGTGAGTAAGACTACAAGCTGCCAAGCTTTTTTTGATTCAAAGCTAGGATTGAAATAAAGATCAACATCATGTACTTCCTAAAAATTTAAATTGTGTTTTCTATGTAAAATAGCATGACAGATGTCAATATCAAGGTAAAAACATGAGGTAATGGATAACTATATTTTGAATTGTTGGCGGTTTACACAGTTGACATTATTTTTCGGGACGGTGGTGAATTTGCTGTGAATTTGGAACCGGCAGATCAGACTTTGAAATCAGAATTCAGAATCAAGACAATTGCCACCACACTGCACACAATGTGGCAGCAATCACAGAAGGTCTTTTATATGTTTCGTTACACTAACTTCTTTATTAACTGACCTTAGTTTGCACCTGCAGGAAAAGGTTGCTTCACAGAATGAATTGGTTTACAAGACTTGGACCAATTTTCCCCATTACATCATATAGTGTTAAATGTGTTGCCATAAAGTGTGCCAAAGTGACTTAAATCTGTGTTTGGCGACCATTGCTGAGATATGACCATAGAATAAGGGCATATTTGTTGCAGTTTTACTCCTGCTCAGGGACCAACACATGCATTACAACAAGCGCTCATATTAGCTTTATTGTTGATGGACAGCTGCTGCAGAAATTAGCCGGATTGATTCAGCTTGACAAAGTGAAGGTCCGCAGTCAGGCTTACAGTACACAGTGTCATCAGCTTTCATCTCCAATAACATGCAAGAATGCCTTCCTGCTATAACTATTCTGCAGTGTTGAGGATCTCACCCTTCCACATAGTGACTGCTATGCTTTGCAGGCCGCTTAATAGTATAATGCATTCTTTATCACCAGTCTTGCCCCAACCTTGGGGCTGAGGAATGCATTATATATTGCCTATTATTACTTCTCAAACAACCCTTAAACAGCCTTTTTAAGAAGTGAGGAGGAACCGGCCAAAATGTCATCACTCTCATCATCTAAAAGTGGTACAAGTACAAGAGAACATCCCTCTACACTCTTTTAACTGGAGACCTTTTGATGTCATTTACACTGATAAATGTATCTCCGCGGTATTGCCTTGAATTAAACAATATTTCATCATGTGTGAAACAGTGGCAGTGGGATGGATGGTTGTCAACAATGAACTTGAGTGTCAAATGTTTTATTCAGAAAGGCAGTCTAAAGCTGACAGGACAGACACACTCCATTTTGAATAGTTCAAACATCTATTTGTAAAAGGCTTGTTCATTCAAACACCGGATTTATTTTTAATTTTTTTTTGGGGGGGGGGATTGCTAAATTCTGGGAAACACATCTGTCAAACATGCTTCACTTTGTGTCCATCGTAGCACCCAAAGTAGATTCGTAAATGTCTCCAAATGGTTTGGCACTTGATTGGAAATCACGATCTCAAACAGTAATGCTGCATTTATTTTATGTTGGCAATTATTTGTATTGCCTCCAACAAAGCTTCACTTGGGCACAGCATGTCGTTTTGAAAGTCGGAGTAGAAAGCGCTTGCTCTCTGGAGACGGTCTGAAGATGAGGCCTTTGATGCGATCTGCTCCCATTGTGCTTTGCACTCCAGAAGGCGAGGCGAAGGCGAAGCCGCTTCTTCAACCGGAGCACATATTTCTTTATGGATGGACGGCGCGACATCATAGAGCAGCGCTCTTACCCAATCAGAAGCCTTTCCTGTCATCTTAACGCGGCATCATCTTTCCCTCCTGCAGCAATATTCCTGTGGTTAGAACCCTTTTTGGTTTACGCCGTCACGAGACATCGACACGATCTCGTCCCGCGATTGGAGGTGACGAAAACCTTTTTCCGCGCTAATCCAAGGTGTCGGGAGGATTAATTGAAATTGATAGTTAACACGTTCACAGCAACATTTTGAAGGCGACGGCAACAGTGAATCAGTAAAAAAAAAAAAAAACGACTGCGCTGCTCGGTGACGGGGAAACGCTCCAGTGAACATGACACGAGATTGAAAGCAACACCTGTACTCTGTCACACTTCAGCTCGGTTTCAAAGGCACATTTCAAAAAAAAAAAAATGCCTGCACGTGTCTGTGCAAACATATTCAATTTGCACGATATATGCACATACATGTGTGTATGCGTGGTGGCGACATGAATCACGCGGCGAAGCGGAGCTGGAGCGCCGTGCGCGGCAGTGTGACTGGATGTTTGCTGCAGCTTAAGATGCATTGAATGTATGGGAAATCCATATAGTGGAGCTGTTAGACCTCTGTGGTGGGTCATGCCCCCAAAGATTACACCGGGCTCCTGCAGTGTTGTCCCAATGGCAGACAGGATTTGTACACACAGACTGAGATGCATTAAAGAAGGGGGGCTAGGGGGGAGTTTCAAGTGGACTGTACAAGCGGCAGGGGAGGTGTTGAGGCTTAGGAAGGGGCTTCGAGGTCAATGGAGTTTAATTAAAATACAAACAAGATTATTGCGCCGAAGATTGCCCGGAAAAGGCAGAATGCTAGCGTTAGTAGGAGGACAGAGGGGTGAATGGAGCATTGAGCTCGGGGGACATATAAAGTATTAATAAGAGAAAATGTAGATTCCAGAATTATCAACCCAGAATTCCTAATCTCATTAGTGAAGACTGGGCCACTGGGACAGCTTTTATACGTGTGGCTGTGCCGAATGATATCAAAAAAGGGGAGAGATGATTTGACGGGCCTTTTTAAGGTTTCGATTTCAGCAGTTACGTTTATTATATTTTATACATTTTATATTTGCAAGACGTGCAGATATTTTGTAAAAGCAACTTCAAGAGCGGGTAGCGATAATGTTCACAAAAGGCGACGCGGTTTAATGCGCCGCTGTGCTTGATTGAAAAGCTCTTATGTTTAAAGCGTTACTTGTTGCAGGAGCACAGCCACGAACGCGCCTCAGGGCCGGGACGCGTTCGTCAGTTGAGATTTTCGAAAGTGGCTCGTAAGCTCGAGTCGTAAAGTTTGTGTCGACTCATGAGGGGCCCATAATCCTTCAACTGCAGCTCATAAATGACAGTCACCCAAAGTTCCTGTCACGTACAGTCGCATAATATCCTCCCCTCTTCCATCCAAAGTTGCCTTTTTCGTCCCCTCGATATCAGATGTTAATTCTCATGTTTTTAGTTTCAAAGACATACAGTACACGGATGTGAATGCATCTGGATCCCCCTTTAGTCGTGATTTAGTGTCCTAATGTATGATACTACTGATAACAAAATATATTTGCATTCTTCCAAAGATATCCCGGGGAGGTCGAGACACCGGTCCGTGGCAGCAGTTGATCTCTTTGACCCCCTCTTGCAGCCTTGCAGTCTTGGCGCGAGGTGGAAGTGTGTGAAGGGAGATATTTCCGGCCCTTGAGTGCCAAACCATGCAGCATACCGAAGCGATACATTTCAATTAGCGACCCGCCGCCTTCAGAGGGGGCGCGGGCGATGCCACGGCTTCACACGCCAGCGAGCGCCGCGATGAGCGATTAGGCGCCGGACCGGAACGAGGACTAGTGGACCTTGCGACGTGGAAACGGCGTTAGCGCATCTCGCTGCGCCGGCCCTCCGACCGAGGTGTGACACGTGCATGCGTCGGATTGTATGTGTGAGTGTGTGGGCGGTGCTTTGTGTGTGTGTGTGTGTGTGTGTGTGTGTGGGGGGGGGGGGGGGGGGGGGGGGGGGGGGGGGGGGGAAGTGAAAAAGAATTTAAAAAAAAACACAAAAAAACAGTGCTAGTGATTGAGGTAGAGTGAGACCAAGTGTACCTTACTCAATCACATGCTAAGTGGCTCTATTGATCACGGTCCTTCATCAAGATGCTTTTATTGAATTGGAGAGGGGAAAGGGAAAGTGATTTCTCTCTGGATTCTTGCACATGCTCTAGTTTAAATAACGTTTATTTATTTTGTACCTTTCCAAGGAGAAAGAAACTCAAGGTATACAAGCAGTCGACGTCAAGGGTTTCTCTCTGACGTGGACATTTTCTCGATCCTTGACACGCGTCGCGACCTTTCTGCATCGGCGCAGTGACGGGACATAATTGGGAGTTTTGGTTTCATTTCTGCTCAGTCTTTAGGCGCGCTTGTTTTTCTCACCTCTCCTCTGATTCAGTTTCAACAATGTTGGGCTGATGCAGTGACTTAAACCAAGTAAAGGCCTTTTAAATACGTGATGTGAGGACATGAAAAATACTAGCCTGCAAACATCCTACGTCTGGGTTTTTGTTTTGAAAGTGAATTAGGAAAGAGTGGATCTGTATAGAATGGAAGGAATAATAAAGTTTGCCCACAGAGCCTCCGTGGTGTTTCATAAATATTTGCGCAAGTCGACCGGTTTCGCACAGCGCGATTGGTCGTTGCCTTTATTATCTTCGGTCCGAAAAAAGAAAGAACATTTAACGTACAAATAAATCTCATGGGGGAAAAAAAGGCCTAAAGAGTTGAAGAGCAGTGTGTTCATGCGGTGTGAAATGGCATCAGCATTCAGGAAGTGCCCCTCTCTCAAAGCTGCACACCAGAAATGCACTGCAAAATAATTTACTTTTGTATTTTGGCTCACACAGATACTGGTTTTTGAAAAGATGCAGTTTTTTTTTTTATCGTATAAAACTGTTGTAGTCAGATTTTAAAGCACTTTCAGAATAAAAAAGGGAGTTCAGATGTATTTAACTGCTTGTATTCACTGATGGAAGAAAGTATCCATGTGCAGGAGCACAATGCGACACATTGAGACGCATCGAGCGTTGAATACACGTGAATAGTAATTGAATCGTGAGGCCAGTGGAGATTCACACCTCTCGTGAGAAACCAGCGTCTAAGCATCCAGTCATTGATGTCCTCGATCATAGTCTCGTCCTTTTCGCAATCAAACAACACTCAAAGTAACACATTTCCCCCTGATTATAGCTGTGCCATTCCAACTGTGCCACATCTTTTCATTACAAAAAAAAAAACACGGCTCTGGAGAGTCAAAATGGGCGTGAGGCTCCAACACTATTATGATGATTCGTGGCGCAGAGACTTTCTAGGGCACCGACCGGATTTTTGTCATCCCGAAGAAAAGAGCCAGCAGTTAGTGAGCAGATTGGATCATTTGTTTCTCGTCGCATGCTTAACCGAATGAGCCTCTAGGTTTGGTGCTGACATCAGATAGTCCCTCCATGTGGACTGACTGCGCTACTTTGCTATTCTGGAACGGCGTTACAGCCCATTACTCAAATTGGAGGCAAGGACAAAGACCCGCTGCCACTGGTCCAGATGTCAAAGGCTTTTACGAAAATCCCTAATGTGATTCAACCTGATCCAGCCAACAAAGACCTCTTGTATTCCACACCAACACAATCAGAGTCTCTGTGATTGCAGCTGCCGAGCCCCTCATTATTGACAGATAAACAGCGGAGGGGAAACAGCTGACTGCGGCACGTTTGTAACAACAACAAAAAAAATCCTTGTGATAAGCATCAGAAAGCCTCGCTTTATAACCTGCGGAGGCGCCGACACGGTTCAATCAAGTGTCGACGCTTTCTCCGCCTGCGCTTTGTCGCTTGCGCGGGGATCCTAATCACCGGTGTAATGTCTCTCGGAGTCTCTCGGACAAGAGAGTGCTCTTATTCTGCCGTGTTAACTTTAAGCCTTTCCTTTAGCGCGCCGACATAATGGTGACTCACTGGAAGTCAGTTAAGCTCTGTTCTCTGGTGCGACCTCCAGGCCACACACATATTTCTTTTCCTCTCCCCTGGAGTTGCCAAACCACCACTGGGCCGTGACTTTATTTTTTACGGGCTACAGGTGGGCCTGCTGGCACGGCCTCTCGCAGAGCGCTTACCGCTTATCCTCTGCGCAGCATGGGAGTCTTTCCCATGTTTTCGACATTTTCGACCTGCCCGTATGTCCTTCGGGCCACATCACCCCGGTGGAGAACGACTTGCCAACCGCAGGGACGGAGACGAGCGCAAACAACAGGGACGACGAGGCTCAGCAGAAAGACCAGCTGCGGGGCTAAATGAGGGCCATTCATCACGGGGAACCGATTTAGGGAACCCAATGCATATCTGCTGACGCTACCGGTCTGCCGATTAGCTCGATAAAACCCAATAACGCTAAGCCATCTTTACTGAAACCTCTTTTATAGCAGTGCTGTGATCCTGAAGGATTAACACGAGGAGAATGTATGTTTGCAAATGGGTATTAAAATCTCCTTTTTTATAAAATATAAATGATGAGGAAAAAAGTCAGCGAGGAGGAGGAGAAGAAAAAAAAAAGTATAGCAGCAATACCGCCTCCTTCATTCCTGTTTTTTTTTCGTTCATTTTGCATTGTTGCATTGTTCTGAACTATAATCATCCTGGCTCTGAGGAAGTGGCTTTTTATAAGCTGTTTTAAGGTTTCGGTTGGTTCTGAGGCTGCGGCCCCGAAGGCCTTGCAAAAGGCGCAACCCTGCTATTTCATCTCCATATATAGTCAGGCAGCTCGACCACAAAGTCAGGGCAGACTGCCTGTCTGGCGCTGGACTGGGTGTGGCCCCACCCTGCGAGCGTTCAGTGGGCAGAAAGGAGGATGGAGAGTGCACTTTCTCTTGTGTAAACTCTCACCGTTGCTTATTTTACATAGTCCCTCCGAGCACGGGGCCTCGACATGGAAATGAACGAGCGTTTTTAAAACCCTCCGCACGTCTCATAACCGAGATGTTGTAGTATTAGAATTCACCCTGTTGAATATCAAACGGCGTTGCATCAACCCCCCCCCCCCCACACACACATACCCCCGCTGCTTGCGTTTTTTACGACCAGTCGATATAGCCTCGCTCTGCCCGTCGGCTCAGTCGCCTCCGCCGCATGTCATTGGCCCTGTTTTGGTGACCGCCCGGTGAGAGGTATTTAAAAAGTTTATTTTTTTATTTTTTTTAAGCACAACAGCATATCAAAGACAAGCAGAGCTCCCCTTCGCTGGAAGTCGATCGGGAGTGACAGCTGCATTCGCGAGGCGCTGTCGAAAGGGAGCGGGGGAGAGCGCGTCCCTGGAGGCGCCGGGCTCTTTTTGGGGGGGCAGACGAGATGTTTCAACACATTTACTGTATGAACACGCACGCCCGCAAACCGTCCTTTCATCCCCATACTAATGACTCGCTCACACTGAATCTCCCCCCTCAAAAAGAAAAGTCCCAAAATACATATACATACTCACAGGCAAACGTGGGAGAAAGATGGCGGGCACGCATGAAAGTGACAGAAAAAAAAAACATCATACATCAGGCAAGATAAGTCAGGGAGATTGATGATGCAAAAAAAAAAGGGAATTAAGTAGGCTTTCTCCCAGCATGCTCATCCTAGAAAATGGTTGACGTGTGAACTTCAGGTTCCATCTTTTTCTCCCCCCCTCCCCACCCCTCTCGGGGGGGCCCCTTGCCAGTGACGGCTGGATGAAGACAGGCACACGCACACGGCATCCCGACAGCAGAGACAACTTTCATAAACTACTAAGAATTAGTGTCGACGTTCTCTATGCCACCGCTGATAACAGTCCCTTATAACTTGACTTGTTAACGCCACCCTGTTCCAAAAAGGGGATTAAAGAGTGTGCCGACTTGAGGCGCTTTTTGAAGGGAGGAATACGAATTGGCAGAGAGCGGTTGGGTTGTGTGTGTGTGTGTGTGTGTGTGTGTGTGTGTGAACGAAGGATGGAGATAGAGACTATGTCTGCAGGAGAGTAGTATTGGCTGAAATTGGCTATTTTCCCCTCACACTCTTGACATCTAGAGGTGCGCGTGAGAGGCATTATGAATTCATAGGCTCCGGGGAACCAAATGAGCTCCCGTCACCTGGAATTTACACGAGACAGAAATCACTTATTCTCAATGTATTATTTTTTCCCGTCGCACTTCCACGATAGGTTACCAATTTTTCTCTCTGCCTCCTCCGTCTCTTCACCACCAATCCTCCCCCCCCCCCCCCCAATATAATCTTCTCCACTGGGGCACAATTTCCGCGGCAACTTGGTCACACATTTGATTCAGTATTCTATAGCCTCAATTTCTTCCAAATCCAGTTTTCCTGCGCTGTCCTTTTCCTAAGTAGGTCGCCTATCTAACAGCACCACAAGCAAGCTGTAACCCTCCCCGTTTACATTCCAGGGACTGTACTGTAATAGAGGGCACTCAGGCGGGGGGACGTGTCCACAGAGTGGGTGAAGCAGACACATGTGAAGCCGTTTGAGGAGCAGCTCCAGCCTCTGGGGAGCGCTCGCTGGCCCACTTCACCAGAGTCAACATCAGGCCTCATGTGGCATCAAGTGCCAGCGGGGGGGGGGGGGGGGGGGGGGGGGTATTGGGACCGGGGGGGTGGGATGGCGCCGTCAGAGACGTGTCCGTAACCCAACGGTGTGTATTTTCAGGGCCATCTCGGAGCCCCCAGGGCAGCCTGTTCTTGTCATCCACGGCCTATTCCTGTCACAACAGCTGGGGCATTATTGCGGCGCCATTGGATCCCATAATCGCAGTCACAAAGGCCGTCTCGTTTGACTTTATAGTCTTCGTGAGAGAAGAACATTCCAAACGCGTAGCCTTCATCTGACGCACGTCTGCCATTCCATTGTACCCACAGCCCCGTATTCCACTCCCGCCCAATCGCCCATTCCTCCGTTCCGCTCTTCCCCTTGTGCCCTCCCCTCCCACCCCCCCGCATTCCCTCGCACTACAGTCACCTGATACCCTTGATGGAGGTTTTCCCTAAAGGCCCCCGAGGCCAAGCGGTTCTTCCACCCCCCCCACCCCCCGAGGACCCGAGGCCTCGCTAGCGCCACATGGCCCGAGAGAGCGTGGATCATGCCCCCTCCATCAGTGTTCTGGAGGGTCGCACTCCCTGACAGATGTTTCCCGTCAGTGCATTTGTGTTTTCTCTTCAAACACAACTAATCCCTCCAGCCGCTCCTCCTCCTCCTCCTCCTCCTCCTCCTCCTTTTTTCCAAGATTTACTCAGGTGCTCCTCCAGTCTATTCATTTGCTGTGCGGAATGCGGTCGAAGCCCCGCCCCCTTAACGCGGCGGCTGTATTTCGTGGAGGAAGCGGTGAGGTTTTTGGATTCCAGCTTGGGTTGCTGTTTTACGGGGCTCCCGGGGTTAAGCGAGGTTTGAAGAGACATCCTTTTGAAATGCAAATCTGCGCGTCACCGCTGCCCGGGCAGCGAGCTCTCGCAAAGCAGTGATCATGAAGTCCTCACTATCTCGGGCGGGGAACATAAATCAGCCGCGACTGATTTTCCGCTGACTGTCATAATCGGTTTGTTAAACCCACAAATTGCATCGCCGATAGACGGTTAAAGTCCACTGGTTCTCGGCGATCGGAAAGCGAAATCCCAATCCCAATGATTTTTCCTTTTTCAAAGGCTTGATTAGATGTCGGGCCACTCACACCCGTTTGACTTCAATAAAATATAAAACTGTCAATTGCAGTGGCTGAAGCAGTTGTGCAAACACATGTCTTGCTGATAAAGTATGAATTCCCCAATGTACACTGTATGATTAATCAAAACACTAGAAAGCAGCCACTAATTACTCCTGAGTGCTTATGAAACATTAAGTCCATAAATAAGCATATTTATTTATACCCCATTGGATTAGATTATTCAGTGTTTATAACCTATTGTTAATGTGTTTGTTTTGCCTCGGCTGTATTTGCAATAATTATATTTCTCATCAACATTTCAATAGGGCTCTCTGTACTTTTCTTAGGTTACAGGCCTTTCATAATTGATGTGCTTAAGCCTGGATGATGAATCTATTAATATCCCCATCTAGATTACTCTCGTGTCGAGCAAGCCACATTTATTTATCACCCCGACGCCTTTCTAATGAGGGAAGTTAAATTAAAACATTGTATCAGACACAAATATGGACAACACAGTTTTAATGTGAGCTGTCATCTCTCGGCTTTAACCGAACGAAAAGCAAGACACAAAAAGGAATACACAGAGAGAGAGAGAGAGATATTGTTTAATCATTTAAAGACAAAGTAAGGGATGAAATGAAATATCTGGGACAAATGAAAAATCTATCAAGAAAGCTGTCACGGGGTCCGTTTGAGCGTCTCCGCCGACATTTCAAGGCGCCGTTATCCACTTCAAAGAGGAGCCTCTGATCCACTGAGAGGGGTTGGGAACGCATTTTGATCCATTTGGCTAATTTCTAGTTGAAGTAAAAACGTGTAGCGTTTTCCGGCTCCAAACCGCCCTGCAGCAGCGGGATGTGTGAGAACGAGGTTTGCTGCTTTCGCACACACACACACACACACACACACACACACACACACACACACACACACACACACACACACACACAACATCACGCATGAGAAATTACAAACGACTACTGAACAAATTGGCATAATTGTCGCGCCTATCACGAGCGGCCGACGCTAATTGTTTGCGTCGCGGGGAAACGTGTGACAGTCCTTTTTTTGAAAATAATTTCTCGTTTCGCAAAGCGACTTTGCATTTTGTGTGTCGCCCCCCCCCCCGCCCCCCCTCTTCGTCTCTTATCGATTCCCGTCCCACGGCCAGTGCATACTCAATGCACTGTATATGTGTCATGCGGTCGGCTCCCAGTAGCTTGACCCCCCCGACCTTTTTATTAGTGATTTGCTAAAGCGGCGTGCAACTGCACAGGAATGTTGCTGCTCTGGCCCCCCCCCCCCGACCCAATCAATTACCCGCCCAGCTCTGCTGACCTGAGTGACTCGGTAACCTCCACCCAAGAGTCCCACACAGTTCATGGTTTCACTGAGAAATTACACGCAGACCGGATTTGTGTTTTCATGCATGTGTTAAGTAAGTTCCAACTGTGTCCGTGTGAGGAATCTGTTTACACGGTCACGTTGTGGGCAAGAAGTTGTTATTTAGACAGAAGGATTCGACAAAAGTCTGTCTAACACTTTTATAAGTATTAACTGTTCCCCATGTGAGAGAGGTGGGAGGCGGTGGCACAGAGTATTAACCCTGGAGGTTAATGCGGTTCGATCCCCGGGTCCTCCTGCCCACATGTCCAAGTGTCCTTGACTTGCTCCTAAAAGCTTCGGATGGGTCCAATACAGAGGTCAAACTTCATGTATCTCCATGTGGCCGTTGTATTAATGTTAATACGTTTTTAGAAATTGCACTTTTACATCAGTATGCGCTCGGCTTATTCCACCAAAGGGCACTCTAAACTAAACAAACATTTCCCTTTTTGTTCTCATTTCTGTCTGTCTTTCCATTAAACACTTCACTGACTAAATAAATAATAGACACAGACTGTAACGTTGGTCACTTGGTTGTCAGGGTCACTGTGAAAGAGAATGCAGGCTTGGTTGACAAGTGTGCAATTAGACACAATATAGGGATGAGTCAGCCAGGGAAACATCAGCAGAACTCTGGCGTGCTCATCGGCTTGGACAACTTTGAACATGGGCGCTTCAGTTTACTGCTTAACATGGCACCGGCCCTATGAATATTATTCGGAGCACAATGTGGCGAATGCATTTTTCTTGCCAATAGCAGGTTGGAGAAATGAGGACATCAGAGTCATATTGGGCTAGCTAAACTTTTGTGGTCATTATTACATGTTGTTACGGGTGTAAACAGGAAGATCGCTGTTGAGGATGGCACACAAATGCATGTTTTTGTTGGCACGATAACTGGCCGAGTTCCGGGGGATATTTTTGGCATCCGTGGTCAATCTGGTTGGCAAAACATAAAAGACCAGAGGCGAGAAAAAGAACAAGGAACGCTTCAATCGAGTGCAGACCTCTGCGTCGAGGCCTAATAATCTCCCCTGGTGCTTCTGCTGTTACTTTCACGCTCAACATTGCGCTAGTTATGTAAGGCAGGTTTGGTCTGGCGGTGGTCGCGTGGGATGGAGCGGCCAAAATCAATAGGTTTCTTCTTGGGTGCATTGAATGTGCGGCGAACATTTTATGCAAATGTGGCCATTAGTTATCCCCTAATGGGATATAAAAGAAGCCGGCGACTGAGCAATTGGTGAGAAGGAGATGGGGGAGTCGTAGGGAAAAACGAGATGAAAGAGATGGACAATCAATACGAGAAGGAGACATTCAAAGGGAAACATAGCCAACATGATTCTAAGAGAAGCAAAAGATAGGAGTCAAGGGTGTTGAGAAAAAAATAAAAGCAGTAAAAGAAGTGCCGGAGGCGGTGTGTTGGGAACAGGAGCAACAGATGTGCTTTAAATTAGCCTGGCCTCGGGAATGCAGTCCACGAAAGAGGCCAGATACGGTGACCCTCGGCCTTGCAACCTGATACCCCACCCTCCCCGTGGCTCAAGCATCTCTTTTGTGGTCTCCTCCTCTCTCTCTCTCTCTCTCTCTCCGACCACCCTGCTTCAGACCACTCCTCGATCCTTACCTGCCGGAAATGCTCGGTAAAAGGGCCCTCAGCTCCGTGGACCCTCAGCTCCGTGGCCCCTCGCTCGCCCCTCCAAACCGGACGACCATGACATTCAAATTGTACGGCATGCATACATCATTCGCTCCGTGCTCGTAGAATTACAATGTGACACCTTTTGACCTCCAGAACAGATCAGGAGGGGGGGTATTTCAATTTTCACCCTCTGTCTCACCTTGCCTTCTTTTCGGCGTGTGCCGATCACATTCTCGTCCACGCTTCTCTCGTTCGGCGTTACCGCGCCCCCCGCATTCCTCTCTGCCCTTTTTTCGTCTTCGCCGTCTTCCTACAGACCGCATTCTTCCTCGGTTCCACTCGTGCAGCTGTGCTCTGTCCTTGCATGTTGCACCTGTTCTCCGGGGGTCCCTTGTGCTCAACTGTCATGATCTCATCTCCCTCGCGGCGCTGACGGTCGAAGCCGCTGTCGGTCGAAGCCGCTGTCGGTCCGCACGTCTGGATTCCGTCTGCGTGTGCGGTTGGGGAAAGGACGTCCTCACCTTTTTTGAAGCTAATGTTCGCTATTCAGTGTGACGCAATTAAAGTCTCAGTTAATCTGCTCTCGTGTTGTTCTTGATTGAAAAGATCAAGAGTCGTCTCTGTTGAAATCTACACGCAGCTCGTGACACCTCCGCCCCGCCTGGCGGGGATGTGTGTCGACGCACACCATTAGCATAATGGTCATTTACATAGGGGAGAAGTGTTCCAGGTAATTCAATCTATATGTAAAACACTATTACGAGTGAGGCAGGGGGCCGGTGACGGCTCAGCTAACCCACGCGGCCCGGGGGCGGCTGCGTTGCCGTAGTTATAGCCTGCGATTAGACCGAGTTCACATCGTTGTTTAGAAACCAAAAGTGAAATCTATAATGGCCGACGACGCACCGGTCACGTGGTTACCTTTTTTAAGACGTAACGCTTGACCCGCCACACACAACTGCCTGTTAGTTTCATATTGAATTCATGCGGATATCTGTAATGAATTCAGTAAAAGCTGGGATTACAGCATTACTTCCTGACCCATGCAATATGCTATATATAGGCATACTGACTGCTGCCCTACTAATATCCCCCCATTGCCCCCAACTAACACACACACACATGAAGATGTTTTTAAGAGAACTGGATACAGCGTTGGAGGCGGGGCTTCATTCATTCCTATGAAAGTTGCTCAGTGTCGCATGAAGCAGAGGTAGGACCGAGTCTTTGTTTTATAAAAGTCACAAGTCATTCTCAAGTCTTTGCCATCAAGTCCAGATTCAAGTCCCGAGTCCTACACTTTGAGTCCTAAACAAGTCATAATGTGCTCTTCACCAAATGCAATGCATAGTTTCTCCTGCCACTTGATTAGCTGCTGTCGGATTGGTTCAAACTCAACGGGTCTGGGGAATCCAGTGTTGTCTCGCCGGGAATTAATTGTGTTCGTTGATTCAGAAAATTATAAATGTATCAGTGGCAGACTTTGTCAATAACATCTTTGGTAAGGTATTACATATTTTTCATATGAAGTCTTCCACATCCATGGGGCCAATAGAGCAAGTGCACTCGCACTCGTTTTCTTTAACCCCGCCTCCCAGACCTCAGCCCCGCCTCCTTGTCGGGCTTATTTTGGGCCCCATGGCATCACGTGATGGACCCGGACGTTGTAATTCCAATGTCGGCGCTCTTCCTGGGGAGATGTTCACTCGACATACTAACGCCATCTCTCTGGCCCCTTTTCTTTCTTTTTTTGCCAATCACATTATCATCCTGTAACACGGCACTGCCTGCTGATCCGTCATGCATGCAAGCCGTCACAGAAATGCCATCATCATAATAAGCCTCTATTCATCCACGAATGACAGCCGACTCAATTTAAATTGACTGACTCATTCTGATTTGCCAAGTTCACGAGCTTCCACTAAACAGAAGCAACTCTGCCTCTTTTTTTTTTTACGGAGCATTTATATTTACTCCCTTTTATTCCATTTACAGTCCATTGTTTTATTTCCAACTCTTTTTCTTTTCTTTCTTTATTTGCCGCCGCCTTTCTTTCTCTTCCACTTCCTCTTCATGAATAATTCATCGAGTCATACATAATTTAGGGGAAGCAGCCAGAGATTTACACAGCTCTTTGTGTCTCTGTGTTTTGTTTGGTGACATATTCAATAATTGTTTAATATATCAAATTGACTGGGAGTTTGGGAGCCCGGGTCCTGCGTGCAGCAGCGCCTCATGTGTTCTGATTATGGCGGAGGTGAGCGCCAAATACTTTCCCACAGTAGGAGACTCCACATGACCGTCAGGGGAACTTCCTAGGAGCCTTCAACACCCATAATTCTTCATTTTCTTATTGGCCGTAATGCTTCCTGGAATACTTTGCAGCACACTAATGAAGCACAGAGTCAGTTGACTGTCAGTCATTGTGTTGGGGGGATTCTGCCCTGACCTCATACTGTGTCTGCTTCAGATTAGCTCTGCTGTGGTGTGTGTCTGCCATGTGTCTGAGATTATCCTGTTTTGGTTTAGTCCCTTACATTAATAGCACAGAATGGAGAATTGGAAACTTAGAAAGATTGCGAACATTAATATTTCCCCATTTCACAGAGGGCCTAGCATGACATTTCGCTGCTCTGTCCCTATTCAGTAAAATATGGGCTTTTATTCACTTTTATTCAACCCGATGGAATTGCTCGAAACTGTGATTTTTTGCTTCCACTTCCATTGGGCATTGCAAAAGGTTTATTCGCTCCAGTAGATCCGCGTTGCATGTTATTGTTTCTTATGTCTGGCTTTTCACAATGTGTATTAGTTTTGGAGCTATATCTTTGTTTATTTGTCCGAATAATGATCAGTTGAGATAATCCAGCATGTGGTTTTTGGCCCTATCCCCGACAACATCAACACACAAACACACTTAAAAAAGCAATGCAATACAATGTGATCCTCTGGCAGCTTAACCTGACATCCAAACATCCTTTGTTGTCCACCCATGTGGTGTCTTTATGACTAAAGGGAACGTCTTTGCCAAGTCCAATTTAATGAACAGCTTCTTTCAACCGGTTCCCTTCCCTCATTAACTTGTCGATTCTACCCATGTGCTGTTTTTTCTTTTCTTCCAGGGGAGCCTAAGTCTTGTATTTGTGCACGGTGCTAATTCTATTTCGATTATTCACCGGGGAATTGCACAGTTAATCCCTCCTCTTCATACTGATATTGACACTGTGGATTGTCTTTTAATTAAATCAGAAAATGAATTCAGATGAGGGCTGGGCCAATATCTCTGCTTTTAAACTAGCCTAGGCTTGGGGGGGGGGGATGACATCATACAGGGTTTTCCACAGGATCTTTTGAGACTGTGGTGGGTAAATAATAACTAATAATACATTTCATTTGTAACGCACTTTTCTTTCAAAAGAATCTCAGAGAGCCACAGAGCCAAGATATAGTGAAACAAATAAAAACATAGTTAAAGCAACCCATAATAAAACAACCAGTCTTAAAACTATGGTGGGTGGGGCCCTTCCATCATACCGGTGGAAATCCGCCTGGCGAGGGCCAACCAGCGCCGAGGAAAGGTCCCATGAGTAGATCCTCCGAGACCTGGGTCCCCGGGGCCGACCGTGCGGACCCCACCCGTCGAGAGACGTAAACATGTTTTCAGTTCATTATGAAACTGTGGGATGAAATGGACGTCGGACCAATTTGATTTGATTTCAAATGGCTACACACAAATGGCTCATTATGATTCAATAATAGTCCAACATGTTACGCGATAGACATTACCACTTTAGTACGTTAACACACAAACAGTCTCGTCTCCCCTATTCTGGCACCAGTGGCCACCCGGTGACCTCAGAGCTCATCTCTTAACTACGTCCCTCTCACTCTTGGAGGTCAGCGAGACCGTGAAAGAGTTCCGACCACCGCTTCATGTCTTTTGTGGCCAGTCAGTGAGCCTTTCCACTTCTCTTGTTTATCCTTGCAGACTGATTGAAAGGCAGCCAGGGTTTTCACTTTAATGTCCTGTATATATGCAGAGTTAAATATTTCATTTGCAGCCGCTGAAGTGAGAACTTGAAACCACAAGTCTACGTCGGAGTATATCTAGCCCTTCCTCTGAACTGGGAACCATTAATGCCGCGCTCAGCGGGGAGCGTTCAGGCAGCGGGTCGTGTCCTGACCTCGCCCCCCGAAGCCGCGACGCAAGAGTTGCAAAAACAACTCGTGCTCATTTTGCGTGGGTTTTCAATTCATCCAATATTGACTGCCGTCCCTAATTGGTTTTGACGCTATAATTAATTTCAATATGCATCCCAGGAACAAAAATGTCTTCATGTTCTATGGCTTCAGTCTGACACATACAGTAATAGAAACACCGCTGTTGGCTCTTTTTGTTGCCTTGCAGCAGAATTTGAATAAGAAATCATTTTAATGACATTAATTATTCATATTTAATCAATGATTTGGCAAGTATTATGTCTGTGACACCAGCGATAATTGAGGTCCTCCATTATCTTTGTTGGAATACTCTGTCTTGAATTACTCTTTATGCTAATTGCGGCGTGATGAGATCCTTTGACATTCTCGCCAGGTTCTCCGTCGCTGCTCTGCGACAGCGCCGTGTTTTTGTTTTCGGCTCCGCTGATGAGCCGGATGGATTGTACCCGATTCTCTCCCGTTTCGTCGTCGAATTAAATGAAGTCAACGCATCAGGAGGAAGGCAGGGGGGTGCAGGAGGCGCTCTCCTGACGACGAAAAACGCCGCGTGGCATGTCACCGTCAGCCGTAAGTGACGCGCCTTGGTACAGAGACTCCGTTTCCTCTGGCTTTCTTCCCAAAAGGTGTCACTCGACATCTGCCATTGAGAATCAAAGTGAGAAACGCCTCGCGACAGGAAATTACCATCCGTTGCTCTCCGCGTCCCGAGCGCTCGCGCGGCGTGCGCCGAGCCGAGGAAGACGATTCTGCTCTGGCTCCGGGGGGCGCCACCAAGGCAAATTGGACCCCGGGAGGGGTGGGGGGGGCGTGAAACACTTGGCCGCCGCGTGAAGAAACAATCCGACATTTGGAGAGAGCCCGCTGCCTCTTTTGCTGTGTCAGTTTGGGGCCGAGGCAACTTCTGAAGGAAGGAGAAGACAGGTGGACGGATGGGGAGAGCAGTGATGTGGATGGATCCCTGAAGCGGAGCGAGGAGCAGGTGTGCAAACGCGTCGTTTCAGAACGAAAGACGGAGAGGAGAGGGGATGATGTGTGGCTACCTCGTTGTGGAACGGGACAACGCTGTGTTTCCAGGAAAAAAAGAGTGATTAAAACAAAAAGTCCAAAGTCTTGCCCCGCGAGGAAAAGAAGAATGCAGCACAAAAGTTACCTGGATGTGGCGAAAAGGAGAGGAAAGAAACACAGCGTGGAAGGTGTCAAAATAAATGAGCGAGCGGTGGGAAGAAGAAGAAGAAAAAAAAGGATGCACGGAGGAAGGTCTGAGGAGAGATCAAAGGAGCGTGAGAGATGTGTCTCCATGCAGCCGTGGAAAGAGCTTTGGAGAGTGAGGAGTGATAAGTCTGTGACAGCTGCAGCATCATTAGAGCATTAGGATCAATCCTCGAGACCCTTGTTTGCAGTCTTTGCCCACACAGAGGCCCGGTGTAATTTTCACCGGGCACGGTCGTGCAGCTGCTGCGGAAACTTCCAGATTGCCGGCCTTACTTCTCCCACATCTCACCACCACCACCGTGGGTGTTTCTCTCATGCTCTGCTGCTCCGCCTGCCTTTTGTCTGATCTGGCCTCCACTGATCTAAAGCCAGAGGTCGGCCATAGGCGAAGTCGCGGTTCATCTTCCTTCAGCTGTTACTCGATGACATGCGAGGGAGACTGAATTCTAGGTTTTTCCCTTTTACTCCGGATGGCTTCTGCTCCCCCGTTGTCGTGGCTATTGCTTCACCAATTGCAGTCAGCAGGCGGAAATTCGCCAGACACCGTGGGGGTGTGTGTGATTTTTAAAGATGCCTCAACCACCCCGAGCCAGGCAGCACGGCGTCGGCTTTGCCGGCAGGTTTTGCACAAGCGCTCGGGCGACACAAAGAGAAGTCGTAGCCGGCTTGTTATCGAAGACGCCGTTTGCTCCGATCTCTGCACGTGTTTGTGGAGCCGCCCGCGCGCACGCAGTGTGTGTGCACGCGATGGCCTGCCGCTGCACAAGCGTGTCCTTGAATAAGGTTTATTCCACCGGGAGCTCATTTGAAAACCATTTCTATGGGCCGCGTTGAGGCCATTGGATGCGGATGATGATGATAATAAAAAGCCACGCGTGAGCGATTGCTTGCGTCATGACGGTAGCGCCCGCCCCTTTTCTCACTCTGCTGAGCGCTCCGTTGGACTTTCTAAATCCGGGCACACTCTTTTAATCTACACGGAGAAGTAGCCAATGTTTTCTTATCGGGTGCCTCTATTAATGTTACCCCTTTTTTGTTTGCACATCCAGTCTTTAGAGTTATCCTCAAGTTATCCAAAAGTGTCACATTGCTGTCTTGCAATGAAGGGAGAGAGAGAGAGAGACAATAGCTGAGTCCGCCGGCTCATTTACTAAATGAGGCCTCTGTCTCCCCTGAAAGAAGTGTGCATTGTGGCATACATGATCTCATTGCTTCCTTTGTTTCAGGAGCTGATTGTTTAACCTGCTGAACCTAATTATGATACATTAGACTCACATTATCGCACATGACAGCACATGCGTTTCATACCAGCTCTGTGTGGGCGTACATCTTGTTACTTTATCATCTGCGACACAAGACAAAAAAGCCTTCTTCTGTCGTCCCTGACGAAGCCGACGCAACAACCCGTTACTGTGTCGCACAGACAGCAACCGGGTTGATTAACTTCAGAAGAAAAACAAGTTGTCTGCGCCATTTTTCTCAATACATACGGCACAAAACGTGAACACATGCAAGAAATATCTCCTCTGTCAATGCATTTATCAGAAGCGGTAAAGCTGGAGGCTTTACTTGGTGGACAAACAGAAACCCTACACGTAGGTGACTCATGCCATTTCCCACGGGCGCGTCTGAATCAATGTAATGGCCTTACCAGCAGCTCCGTCTGTGTCTGCAGCGTGTGCCTGTGCATGAGTATGTGCTGGTGTGTGTGTGTGTGTGTGTGTGTGTGTGTGTTCAAAAAGACCTCTGCTTTTCTCCTCATCTCTCCGGCAGACACGTCGAGCCCTCCATCCGTCTCTAATTGCCTCCACCTCGCACATCATTTGTGTTTCTGCCGTAAAAAGAAACATTGAAACTCCACCGCTGGGGATCCATAACCGTTTTCCAGCCTATATGCTTTTTTTATTGCCGTATTTAGAGCCTTCATAAATATAGAGCAAAGCATTAGGGAAAAGAGAACGTCGGAAGAATTCCAGCGGAGACACCTGCTGCTATATCTGTAGGTAATCAGGGAGACGGAGCGGCAGAATGACAGGCAGACGCACAAATATCAGGAAGCGCCGGTAAAAAACTGCAACCGGGAATGTTTAAAACATCAGTCACGCGGGGTACAAATGAGTCCGTGTGTCTGTATCCAAACAAAACAAGTCAGACGAGAAGGGTGAGCGTTAAGCCTGAAAGAGTTTTCAGAGTCTTTTAACCTGGCTGGATCGCCATAGTAACACCTGGCTAACCCGGTGCAGAGCAGTTCATGGTCAGGTTTCAGATTTTAAAATCGGCTGTAAAAACGAACCCCTTTGGAAATAGTGTCAGTATTATAAAAAAAAAAAAAAAAAACGAAAATTGCTATATATTGCAGATTTAAAATTCGATAAATTCTCACTTCAAATCACGCGTTTTGTGCCAAAACTGAAGTGATTTCTTCGTACCCTTCATTATGCATTCAAACCAAACGACCCCCTTCCATGGGAACGAGAAGGAGAAACCATGTGACACAGAAACGCTTGATAACAACCGTCACACCCGCTCTCTCTGAGTGAGGTTTCATGCTTTGTTAAGCCAGCTCAGGCAAAGTAAGCCTGGCAAGGTTGCCTCGCGGCGCACCCCTCAGGTGTTTGTGTGTGTGTGCGTGTGTGTGTGTGTGTGTGTGTGTGCGCTCTCAACCTGCAGGCATTAAAAATACATCGTCGTCTGCTGTTGAAACACACGCACAAGCCTTCTTTTACACACACACAGACACACACACATTCTGCCTTTCTTTGTCTTCCCCTCAGTGTCCAGCTCTTCCAGCCCTTGCTGATTTATGCACAGCCAGGTTCACACACACACACACACACACACACACACACGGCCAGTCATACGCCTTCAGATTGTTTAGCATACAGCAGGCATTCGCTCATTGCTCCCTGGGAGTCGCAAGGTCAACAAGTACCTTCCCTGATAGACTCAACATGGAGAGGATGGAGGACGAACAAAGCCAGCGACGCGTACGCTGAGACGTACACAAAGGCACAAAGACACTTTTCATGCACCCGTTATGCAGAGGTGCACTCGCATCTTTTAGCTGTTTTTTTCCTTCCGAAAAAAAAAAAGCACATAGACTCATCTTAACAAAATAGAGATGTTCTCTGACCCCAGTAACAAGGCATCCAATGAAATATGCATCGAGCACTGTGCACCCACCAGACTGCTCACTTATAGCCAAACAGATGGATATAGGGATAATGGCCTGAATCTATCTTACTGCAAAAGTAAGTCAAAGTATTACTTCAGTGTTTAGTTTGTCTTTGCTTACTTAACTTTTATTTTGCAGAAAATAAATTTATACCGAGTGTTCGGCAACCTTTTTGATACCAAGTGTCTTGTACTGTATATCAATGTGCCAAAATAACATTTAGGTTGACATTAGTCTCACTTACGACATTGCATCAACATTTTAATCTTCAAGTGATCCCTAAATGTATACCTTTCATACAGGCACTGGCGAAGCAACATGAAAAAAAGATTCTCCCATAATCAGGACATTGTAATTGTATATGAGATTATTAAACCTACCAACCTTCCACCAATCTTATTGATCAGCAAAAAACTTAACAAATTCCGTGAAGAAGGCAGCTAGTACTAGCCAATCAGAGGCAGACTAGGGCGGGTCTTCATGGAACGCCGGTGGGAAAATAAATCAATAAAAACTACTGTAAATAACAGGCAACCCAGACATTTGTTATTGCACTTCCGGTTCCCTCGTCTCAAAGTCAATGGGGTTTTGAATTGGTTTTTGGTCAGATGCCTGAAATAAAGTCTGTGTTTAACACAAGCCAAACAGATTTTAACATTGTATTCTGCCATATAACATACTATGATTCATGCATAGTTAAGAATCCCACTGCCTTTCTTGGCAAAACGGGTAGCTGGTTGAGGAAGAGACGATTGGTGAAGGTCAGGAGTTGACCTTCAGTCATTAGGGTCAGGATAGCCCCGCTGGTCGGGGCATAGGATCTGAACACATCCGGTTACCGGTACACCGGTGAGCATAGGCGCTTGGCCAATCCTAGTGCTTGGTGAGTCTTGCACAGAAAAGCAGTGGGATTAATAATAACGCATAATTTATATCATAAATGTCAGCAGAAAATGATAGTTTATCATATCTTATTTCTATATGATTACTGACTTGAGTTTGTATGCATTGCATATTACAGTGTTCACAACATTTGGTTGACTTTTTATGTCCTATTCAATACGTTGAAATTCAAAATGTACAGCATGCACAACAAAAAGATCTCAACTTGAAGGTCAACTTGTCGCTTTTCTGAACTTTAACCTCATCTCAAATGGTCTCAAAAATAGACTCCCGTCCTTGAACTATTCTGAAAGCACAGCAGCCCGTGAGTGGGCTCGTCCTGTCTCTTTGTTAAAGCACATTATGGCGAATGGATAATAATGACGCTAAACCATCAGAGAAAAAGGGAACAAAGATTACCACAACAACAAATGTGCTTTTAGCTTGTCCCTGAAGTGAGGAGGTCCCGCTACAACATAGTTGAGACCACGTGTGCTAAGCAGGGTTAAAATCTATCCAGGGTTCTTACGGTCATGGAAAACCTGGAAAAGTCATGGAATTTTAAAATGGTTATTTCCAGACCTGGAAAAGTCCTTGAAAAAAGTCCTTGAAAAGTCATGTAAATGTGTTATATTCATGTGTTCATGACGTTCATTTACGCTGAGTTTGAATTAATGAATATGCTTTTAAAAGAAAGACGCTCAAAATATAAGCAGGCGTACATACAGGCATCTATATACATGTTTATTCTTTTAATCAAATTATTTTCTCTCATTAATTTGTGTCATTTAAGGTTTACTGTCTGCTTTGGAATCCTCATTGTTAGTTTAAATATGACATTTTCTCACTTTTTCATGTTTACACCGAGATTTCACAAAATGTTTGGTCATGGAAATTTGGTTTAACATCATGGAAAAGTCATGGAAATCCATTGGTCAAAATGTGTATGAACCCTGTCTATCTGAATGCTTTGTTTGGCGCTGAAAGATTTCTGTTAGCGTTAAAGCAGTTTTAAGGCGGCGGAGGCCGCGACTCCCAGGGAATTCATATTCGACATATTTGGCAGCACAGGATTTATGCCCAATCCCATTATTTAGCGCCTTTATGTGGTGTAGTGATAAGGGGTGTGGTAATTCGGCTTCTGGAAATCATGTCCAGCAGTTAATGAGCCTGATCCTCCCTAACATTGACCAAGCCGTACCATATCCTTACCCCATAGATACTTTACAGCGATACGCAAAAGCCCCGTTTCCACTGGACGAAAAACCCATTAGCAGCCGCTAACATCTGGATTTTGTCTCGAGTGGAAAGGTTACAATCGGCCTTCATTCCCGCGACTCTTCAGTAGTCTATGGTATTTATCGGCTCCAGCTCCAACCTGCAGTGATGGAAGCGTGACATTCAGGTGGGCGCTCACATTTTCGCCCCCTTTTTTTTCCGACACAATTTTGTCCTCTCAGCCACAAATTCCATCCATCCCAGACATTGTTCCAAATTAGTCTGCCAGAGGCTGAATAAGTTACCGGCATAAATAAAGATGTAACCATCGGAACATTTCCATTCTCCATGCCGCTTTCAACCATCTACTTTTACCCTATTTTAAGTGTGTGACGTCAAATGTGACATACAGAAGGGCGTATTTATCTACTGGTTATGGGAAGGAAGTACATCTCCTTTCGAAGAACAGCATTAATGTCCACATTTTGGTAGAAAAAGGGATATAATGCTTTGCGGCACCATATCCACAATTTGTCTGGCAGGTCGGGGGCAAAAGAACAAGAGGGTATTGATTCCTCAGCTCTCATTTGTTCTTTTTTTCTTCTTTTTCGGTCGCCTGTGTGCTGAGTAACAGCTCTCCACCCCATGCATAAATTAAATTATGGGAATATTCTCTGCGACGGAAATGAGAAGATATCAATGAGTGGAAGATGCAGATTCTTGCACCATGTTGGAGATTTAGAAAACGTATAGCATTAAGGGCTCAATCAGGATTGTATTATATCGCATATTGTTTTTCAATGGCTTTAACGGAGAGATAATCTGTACCTTTCAGGCAAATGCATCGCGGCACTGGCTTTCAGCTCTTTAAATGATTATGAGTATCTCTCCACTTCAAGTTTAGCGTGATGCTGTCTTCGCTTATCTTCATTTAGCCAGACGGCCGACTGAACACTGTGAGGGAGGGGGGGGGGAGGAGGACAAAGACATGGATTTTATCATGACTCAATTAAAAGTTTCTTTTCTTCTACTGGCAACATAGACACAGATTGGCTTCTGTGTGTGTGTGTGTGTGTGTTGGAATACAAGATGAGATGTGACTGTACTGCTCAGACTGCTAGCAGCAGGGGCGGCGGCTGCAGTCTCATCTCTCCTCACTGTCGGAGCAGTCGACCACAGTTACGCTACACCTCACCGCTAACAAATCCATCCACACCGTCATCCCTTTTCTTGCTCCACGAGGACAATTTGGTGTGACATTAACATGCATCGCGAGTCACGAGGTTGCAGAGGCAGAAGGCGCACTGGATCTCGCGGGAAGCAAAAGATCGACTTTCGATCGATCGATCGATCGCTCATACGCGCTCAGTGTGAAATAATGAGCTTGAGCTACTGATTTTTACTTCAAAGGCCACCAGTTATTGTCACCTGCTGTGCTTTTGTCTGTGCCCATTTCTTTCTCTTTTCATCGTTTCCCGCTGTCTTACTCAATTTCTCCCACCAATTCCTCCACGTCCCGGCCCTTTGTCTTGGCCTCCAGCCCTCCGTGGCCCTCCTCCTTTCCTCTTTGTCTCCGTCTCTGTCTCCCTTTCACTCATATTCCCCCCTCGCTAATTCTAATTAAAGGCAAGAAATGTCATCTTTTATTAATGACGCTGTTAATGAAACAGGGGCCGCTTTAGTCAGGGACAAAAGTTGTCACCAATTAATTCTACGTAATTAAAGTTAAAGAATTCTCCCGGGAGAGTGTTTTGCGCTCGTACTCCCATGGTGCAGTGCGCGTGTTGTTTTTACCCATATGCTAAAAGCCTGGAAACCTTTTCATGCCCAGAGGCTATAATCTACGGAAGGTATGCACGGTGGACTGGAAGTCCTCCTGCAATTCTCTTTGTATTTCCCAGGGCTAAATCATTTAGAGTAATTCAGCAAATTTCCTTGTGGTGAGGTTAAGATAAACATTGTCATGCATTTCGGATTTTTACGTGCGTTGCGGAGTCAATTCGCTTCAAGGAGCTGAGAGATTTAGTTACTTCTCACGTCTGAACTTTAGGGCGAGTTAAGTCGACAGATAATCAAACGGCTGGAAGCTCTTTCCGCCGTCTCCCGCCTCTCTCGAATCTCTCCCCAAACAGCAGACAGACTCGGGCTCATTTTTACTGAACAGGACCTGAACGCATCACGATGTAACTGAACGTAATCTTCGTCCGTCGGCCGTTAGCGGCGCCGCCGACGTTACTAGTTTTGGTTATTTCCAATGTAACATTATCAAAGATCGGCGACTTGAAAAGCATGCATGCCGATGTCCTGATTGCATATTCATAGACAAGAAACACGCATAAAAAAAAAAAAAAAGTACACGCTCACCCTCCCTCCTCCACCCAGCATGTCAGGATTCTTTCATTTGTCCCAGCAGTGTGCCCTTTTCTCTGGTTGCTCTACCTCATGTGGAGCGAGAAGAATGGACAGACGCACTGAGGGCCTAATTAACCCTAATTAAAGACTAAGAATTGAAATAGAAAAGTGAGCTGAAGCCTTTATATGCCACTGCACCACTTATTTCCTTCCTTCTGTTCCTTACTTCTTTGGATTGTTCTTGGTAACTTAATGGTAGCTTTCTCAAAGGTCAAGTTGGGGGCCATTGGAGTCCATTGAAAACAACATTGAGACCGAAGTGAAGGAACAACAATAACCCTGTTGCTGCTGGTCATGTCCAAATGATTTCTACCCAGGCACTGTTAGCATGTGTGTGTCCCTTTCTGCTGTACACACTGTCAGCTGTATTTTCCGAGGTCTACGGCCTTGCCGGGGACGATGTGGCAGCCTCATTATTTAGCAGCCTTGTGGGCCGCCCTGGTAAGGCTCCTTATTTCGGGCCAAAAAAGAAAGGATGGAAAAGTGTCCACGCCTGTGATTTTATGGAGCCTGTTCTCCACCTTGCTCTTCATCCTATCCTCCACATAGGAGGCAGATTATACGGCCGACTAACGATGTCACTCTAAATGAATGAACGGAGCTGCCAATTGTACGGCTGCCACCACCGCCCACCCGCAAAGCCCATCTCCCCTCGCTAATGATTAAATAACGTTACACTTACTCCTTTCCTTCCCTCTTCTCATTCCCCTGCGGCTGCACTTCTACCTCACCTTCTCCGAGCTTTCAAACTAGCTCGTTACTGTCCCAGATGAGAAGAAAAATTGGAAATGGTATCCTATCTCCTCTCTGGATGGACGGATGGACGGTTGGGCGCTTTCATGATTGTTTTTCTTTAGCTGGCACAACACAGAGCTCAGGAGCGGCGTAATGGCGTTCTCAGAGGTTTGACAAGGTGGATCTAGCCGCTGCCGCTGCATTGTGCTTATTGCGGATTGGGGTGGTGGAGTTAATGTGATTTCTGACTGAAGGATGGTGAGAGTAGGTTGAAAATGTGATGTCTAAAGACCGTTGGGCATTTCTCAGTGTGTGTGCGGAAAGGGAAGAAGAAAGAAAGAGATGGTATTGCTCATATGTCTATTTTGCACCATCGCAATATACGGAACAAGAAGGATTGCGCGTGTGTAATGTTTGTCTGTATCTCTGTGTACGCGGGTAAGTGTGCTTTTTGTTTTGCCAAAGACTTGATGTCATTCCTCGACTGTCTCGCTGCCCCCGAGGCTAGTTTTGATATGCTGGTATCTGATTTGGCACCCTTCTGCACTACCTCATAACTCCATCGCCCTGAAGGAAACCGAAATTGCACGGCCTCTCCGTTCTGTCCATCCGTTGCCTTTTCCTTCGCGGCGCTGATCCGACGGGTGTCCGTCCATCACGATGCCCTAATGAATGTCCAGAGACGCTTTGTTTCACCCCCGCCGGCACCAAGGCCTTTCTGATGAGATTGGAGACCGCCACTGTACATACACGGCCTTTTTGAAATTCTTTCAGCATATTACTGCCGAGTTCCTCTTTTGTTGCTGGAGAATAGAACGTCCTATTATTTGGATCTCTGATTGCTTGATATCATTTGCTGTGATCTGATATGATGCGACAGAATGTGTCACTTTTGGTATCTAATATCTGCGATTCCCACAGTTTTCATTCCCTATCTCTGCACAGAAAAAGAAAAGAAAAACGTTGCTCAGGTCTAATCCTGTTAATGCTCAAATCTGATTATGGGCTGTGGCCTGTAGCACAAAGATCTTATGTGTGTGTTTGTGTGGTTTAATATGGAGCATACAATGTGTAAAGGATGACAAAGACAATATGATGGAGTCTGAATATCCATTTTTTTCACTGTTTAAGACAAAAATATCTTTCTCTTACAAAAAATAGAATCTGAATGCATCTTTGGTGGAAAAGCACATTCTGAGAATCAAATCAGCGCGAACGTTGAAACATCGACTGATGAAATATTGATTGATAAACATCAAGAAATACTTTGGCTGTAATTCAATACCTGACCTTTCCGTTGGGATTGATGTCAGCAGTGTCGAGCACAGCCAATCTCAACAACCACAAACACTGTCAGAATATTAATTCATGAACCAAAAAGATGGTTATCATGTTCATCAAGTATTCCAGTGAGGCCCTAATGCTGAACTTAATTATTGTTAACAGCCTCCACTCAGATGCAACCTGTCAAGTTCTCACAAACGTCTGCAGTGCACACCATTGATGAACATAATATTTCTAGTTGGTGAACTACTGGTTCCTTGTACTATATTATATGGAGATCTATCTGGAGGGTTATTATTGGGGGAGGGCAATGTATTATTATTATTATTATTATTATTATTATTATTATTATAATACCTTATATTTATATATCTTTTAAATATATTTTTTTAATTCAGATTTTGTCTAAACTATGGAACATTTCTTAATTAATATGGCATATCCTGAAAAATCTATACAAATTGATCATAAAAAAAAGTTTAGCTATATTCCAGTTTTGATGTATGAACATGAGCTGTAGATGATGTTCGGGTCATAAAGATCTTTTTTTCATGCAATTTGCATGGGCGCAGTGGTCCGTGGATTATTGAGCGCGTTCAGGGATATGAATCCAATACTGTCGGTTTTCAGAGAAGATTTGAAAGGAAATAAAAAATAAAAAAAATAAACATCTCAACATGTTGATGAGGATTCACTGCTGTGTTATCCATATACAGATGGATAACATGGTGTCATCCATATACAGAGCTGAACATTTATATTGGCTCATACGTAGAAGCTGACTGATACATAATGAGTTCATGCAGATGTGGGTGGATGATAATTTACAGATTGAATAGAATTTCAAGGTCAGGGCCGTTGGATAATTGAGTATGTGCGTACTTACTTACATGGCGTTGAGGCAGAAAAATATCTTCTTTATAAAAAGCCTCCGTGAGGCTGCTGCTACCAGTTGTTTGGCTCATAAGTTAAACAATTTTTTTTATTTCTTTGAAGTTTGTTTTTCTTACTTTTTCTCTTTGTTCTTTTACCTTACCCGCCACAGCGTAACAAAAGAGACATTCATACCGTGTTATGGAATTGAAACCAAGGTATATCACTTGTCAGTCGTTGTCTCTGTTCACAGTGAGAGTGACAAAGAGAAAACACAGATGAAATGATGAAACAACTGTAAGATCTTTTATGTATCCTGGAAGAACCTTGTTCTTTTAAAACAGGACATGACCAATGGCTGAGGTGACTCGGCTGCCCACCCTGCAAGTGTGTGTGTGTGTATGCGAGGGTGTGTGTGTTTGTGACAAGTTGATTGGGCCCCATACGGTTGCTCGAAGGGCTTTTATCCAAGTGGGAGGCCGCTTGGGAGCAAGGAATGGATGCAAGAATAAATAGATGATCAACTAAGCATTACATGTGTGGTAGTATACAAAGCATTTTATCTTTAACAGTTGGAGTTCTTGTTTATGTCACGGAAACCTTTGGTTCAATCGTTTCCTCTTAAAGTATATTCACAGAGCTATGTGAGCAACTTTTACATAAACATAGTCAGAGTTCTTCAACTGAAGCCTTAATAGGATGGGACTGGTATTACTAGGTGACCTTGTGTGATGTAGAGAATGATCAAGGTCATGTCCATACATCCTACAATAAGTCAATAATGAAAAAAAGATCAAGGTCATGTCCATACATCCTACACTAAGTAAATAATGTACAAATGATTGAGGTTGAGGCCATATCCTACAATGAGTTAATAATGTAAAAAATCAAAGGTTGAGGCCATATATTGTACGGTAAGTCAATAACGTTAAAATCATCAAGGTCATGTTCATATATCGTAAAAATAAGTTAATAATGTATAAATTATCGGGCTTTAGGCCATACATCCTACAATATGTCAATAATGTAAAAATGATCGGTCATATCCAAACATCGTACGATAAGTTAATAACGTAACCGTGATGGAGGTCATGTCCGTACATCGTACGATAAGTTGATAACGTAACCGTGATGGAGGTCATGTCCGTACATCGTACGATAAGTTGATAACGTGATGGAGGTCATGTCTGTACATCGTACGATAAATTGATAACGTAACCGTGATGGAGGTCATGTCCGTACATCGTACGATAAGTTGATAACGTGATGGAGGTCATGTCTGTACATCGTACGATAAGTTGATAACGTGATGGAGGTCATGTCCGTACATCGTACGATAAGTTGATAACGTAACCGCGATGGAGGTCATGTCCAAACATCGTACGATAAGTTGATAACGTAACCGCGATGGAGGTCATGTCCGTACATCGTACGATAAGTTGATAACGTAACCGCGATGGAGGTCATGTCCGTACATCGTACGATAAGTTGATAACGTAACCGCGATGGAGGTCATGTCCGTACATCGTACGATAAGTTGATAACGTAACCGTGATGGAGGTCATGTCCGTACATCGTACGATAAGTTGATAACGTAACCGCGATGGAGGTCATGTCCGTACATCGTACGATAAGTTGATAACGTAACCGTGATGGAGGTCATGTCCGTACATCGTACGATAAGTTGATAACGTAACCGCGATGGAGGTCATGTCCGTACATCGTACGATAAATCATGACAGAACAGAAGTTCATACAAGTTTTTCCTGAAGAGTAGTATTCCTCACGACAAAAGTGTTTCATATGAATAATTTTTTTTTAAATGGTGCCGTTCCCCTTTAATCTCAGCAAGAGTGTCTCTGAAATCGTCCATTTCGGAAGTAATCTTAACCATAAAATGTTTTGTGAATTCAACCCTCTGAAATACAAGACAAGTAAACTTACAACAGAAAGAGAACAGGGTGAGAGAGAGGGGGAAAGAGAGAGAGAGAGAGAGAAATCAATTAAACATGAATGCCAACCAGGGCGAGGGTTTCACTCTGTTTGTAATTGTAAATATTTGATAAGGGAAAAGACAACTCACTTAGCACACAGCCATATGCTAACAATGGCATTATGAGCTGCCAGGCGTGTGAAAGGCGTGACAGGGCCTCCCCTAGGCTCAGACTGCTGGGCATGCTGGTGTGACACACACACACACACACACACACACACCACACACGGTTGCATACTGCTGTTATGTCAGTGGAGTTTATCTCTGTATAGGATGACACTTCAGTTATTTGAGCCAAAACAACATCAAGCTGCCATAATGCTAGCTGCTGCTATGGGACCCCTGTCTGCCCCGCTGCTCTCAAGAGGGACCACATACCAGGCTCTGCATTACTCACACTTCACCTCCCCTCACCACCTGCTAACTTAAGGGTTGGATGCCCTTCAATGTCCCTGTCCCTCTTTATTTCCCCCCCCCCCCCCCTCTCTCTCTTTCAGTTCCCTCTCCAGTTTAAATTATTACAACTTGGGTGTTATTTTTAGCCACGCCAGCGGCGCCGCTCGTGGTCGGACTGAAGTATCTTAACAACTATTGGATGAAGAGCGATGGCATTTGGTGCAGATACATCCAGGGTTCCCACAGGAACCGGCTGCTAACAGCGAACCTTACTAACTCTCCTCGTGCTGACGGGTTCGCTGTTCACAGTAGTAGCATTATCGGGATAACGGGACGCCATTAGTCTCGAGCCCTGATCCCCGGCACCTACGGTGACATCCCTAACCATGCGACGCCCCAAACGGCAAACATAGCTTGTAACAACCCCAAATTTCCTTTGAACTTATTATTTTTCCCCCTGCAGTTTCCTCACTCAGCTTTCTTTTGACTCCTCGCGTCTCCCTCTCACTGTCTTCCTCTCTTTCTCCCCCACTGGTATTTTTTATTCTCCCTAGCTGCCGTCTCTCCCCGTTGCCTTGAACCACTCCTCACTAATTACTTCTTTCTCATGTCTCCTCCCTCCCCCTGCGACTAAATGACAGTAGATGTCTGGTCTTTTGATTCTCCTCCCATGCACACTCCTCACAGTTACAACAGCTACATTGTCTGACATTAAGCCGCTCACACTTTACAGGCCTCCCCACCCCCAAGTGGAAAGTGTCACTTCATTTAAGGGGAGCTGACGAAGAGGCTTCCTCCACTGCCTCCCGCTGTCTGCTTTCTGCCGAATGAGAACGGAGATGCTCGCCCGGTGATGAGGGTGATGAGGGCGGTCAAGGTGGGCGGAGAGCGGCCTTTTAGCCGGCAGCAACCGGATGTGTGAGACGCCTGCAGATTATTGTTTATTACATGCTTGTGTTTAGCCTGGCGAGTGTGTGTGTTTCTTTAATGGCCTTTCCATGAATATTACATGTGTGGGGAGGAGATTGAGAGGAAATATGACAATAGAGCAGAGCAGAACAAAAAAGGGGGGAGGAGGAGGAGGAGGGAGGGAAAGGGAGATAGGAGGGGAAATAGAAGCAGAGAATGAAAAGGATAAAATTGAAATGACTTGAATAGAACGGAGTTTAAAAGAGGAAAGCAGGAGATGAGTTGAGAGAAGAGGATGGACGATGACAATATAACAAAACAACAGGGAAGAAGAGAGGGGAATAAAACAATTCAGTCGGATTGAAATGCCTTGAATTGAGCTGAATTTAAACCGACGAGAGGGAGAGAAAGGGGAGAGGGGAGTCACTGGCCAGTGTGTGTGCAGTGTGAATGTTGAGCAGGCGATTCTGCTGGTTTACCTCGGCATGCTCAAATGGGCTGCCCAGCTCACACTGAGGGAGCCTTGTTTATGGAGAGAGGACCGACTCCTCCAATCAAACATGTATGAGACACACACACACACACACACACTGCTTCTCTCTCCGTCTCCGACACATGCACAATCTCCACACAAACACGGGCCACTCTGGAGACATCACAGTGGCACAAAAGGCACACATGACGGAATAGGCAGACACGCACACACCCCATCTCTGACGCACACCTGGGGAGCCAGAGTATTTACTTTACGGCACAGAACCTCCATTGTCGGGCCTTTGGGGGGTCTCCGGTGTGCGTAGGTGTGCGCGTAATAACGACGCTCACCCACCTCTCTGCCTCTCCCTTAACCACACGCAACAAAACACACAAACCAACAGAGAGATGATGTACGTCGCAGCAGAAGCTTACGCCGCGTATTCCCACCGCTGGTCCTCTCTCCTGATGGAGTTTAGCAGTCGCCTTGCCTGAGGAGACCCGCTGCTTTCAGCTTTAATTTGACGAAGTGGAATGGACGGCGCGAAGAAAGAAATAAATAAAAGGAAAAACCTTCAAGCTTACATCTTAGAGCGTGCATGTTCATTTTTCAAATGTTATTTTAATTACTTCATTATGCACAAGATAACATATGCGCAGACGTTATTTATTTCATTTTCAGCCCAAGGTGACGACCCAGACAGCAGAAGAAATCTATTACAATGTCCTCACAGCTAACAGTCATCTTCCGTTTCTGCACTGGAATTAGGAAGAAAAGGTGTTCACGTGTGATGCTGAAGTGAGAGCGAATGAGACATTCTGAGTGTGTGTGTGTGTGTGTGTGTGAAGACTGCATGTAGAAGACAGGGATGAATCCGCTCCCAGTGAATATTCCCTTGCCGTTTTACTTTTCACTAATTTAAATTACCTTGATCTACGGTAATTTAAAACATCGCCGCGAGCGAGACACTCGAACGAGGAAGGCCACGAAGGGACAAAAATTATGCTGAAGTTGATTTTTAATTTTTCGAACTTCAGAGCTAAAAACAGCCTGTACAATTCCAACATTCAGATTACTCGTGGTGTGCTGGTTTTGTATAATAGTTTAAGGCCCAATGAGGGTCTTGTGGTGCTGCTTTCCATTCTGAATTCCTTTTATGAGAGCTGACACTCAGTTGTGAGCATTTCTTTCTTGATTGCAAAATATTTCGTGGAATTGGAATCAATTCATCCTGCATATGTACACCATGTTGTAATTGCAGATGAGAGATATGCAGAAAAGGATGGATTGTCCTTTACCAATCTACACTGAAATATAACCAGCTTTTACACTGGTTTTCAGTATTTTTTTTGTCCCCATATTCATCCAAAATTGTGTGTTTTGCTACAAAAAGACTCTTCCAATGCTTCCAATAAGTGAACTTAAAAAAAATTGCTGCTCTTTCTTAGTAGAGGGACAATATAATCTAAAACATACTATTTTAAGTGCATTTTTCAACTGTTACGGCTCTATTTCTGTGCCAAAGCTGTGACATTTACTTGCACGACCATGACAATGAGATCTCTCACTTGTGCTAAAAATAGATGCTCAAGGCTGGCCATTGGATGTCTATACATATTCAACAAAAGTGCGCCTGGAGGTGACGGCGCCGAGTGATCTCGATTTAAATAATTTGAATGACCCAAAGGTGTCGAACGTTCTGTGTACATGGAAGGGTCACTGCTCCTTTTTATTGCCGAATCTATCCAGCGGGACGGGGCGGGGCGGGGCACGGCCAGAAATCCCTCATTGTTGCTCCCCACTACCGACCGCTGGTGCGTCACCGATATCGAGCGATATCGCAACCTGTCACACACTCCACTGCCAAAACTGACACTGACTCCTTCGCTCCCTGTGTGTGTGTGTGTGTGTGTGTGTGTGTGTGTGCAGTTGTGCGTGTTTCAGATGGACTCCAGTGGTTTTGGATGGTTTCATCCGAGCACCCTTGTGTGTTCCTGCAGGTGCCAAGGTGTCAAAAAATAGTGACCGCTCTCTGCTCTTTCTGTTTTCACCCTCCGTCCATACATCAGCCTGCCTCGCCTCTCTTCCCATCCATCCATCACTCCATCCGTGGGCATTTTCCGCCCCCCGACGCTGTAGGATTTGACGTGACGCTCCGCACAACAGTGCAAACGTTCACCCGGGTTCCAACAGCGCTTCTCACAGCGAGACTGTACTGTATTCAAACACGTTGTACTACGGGGCTTCTTCTTCGCGCGCGCCCGCATCGCACTAGACTGGCAATTAAAAACAAGCCATTTACTTTTCAGGAGCGTCTGTTCCCACCCACTCAAATCACATCTCATCAAACCGCTGTTGTGTGTTTGAGTGCGAGTGGCGAGGGGGTGGCACTTCTCAATCTGACACTTCACAGCATGTGAAATTTAATTACACACGCTTCACAACCATCCGCACATCCGCACAACCACACGAGTACACAGTACACATTTTCATTTGTGTGCACATTTACTCACAAGTAGGCCCTTTAACGTTCCTATTAAGACCTTTTCACAGGAAGTAAATGCAACTTTTCCAGTGAAAACATATTGCAGGCCTCTCTGCACGGGGCTGTGGATTAGGTGAAGACTTTAAATGGATCAGTTCTGCGAAGCCATAACATTTGGGGCTCCACATGAGCACCCTGAGGTGCCCCCCCCCCCCCCGAGCAAATGCACTTGACCCCCTGCTGTGGAACGGAGCAGACAGCCAGCATGATGGCTCCACTAGTCAGCCCATACTTGTTCAGACTTTAACTGAGTTTAGAAATCCAAGAGTCAAGTGTGTTTCTGATAAATGGAACTGGAGTCTTAATTAAACAAAAGACACCTTGATCGTGTTGAATAATATAATATAAAACCATATCTATCTTTTAAAGTGAGAGGCCATTGCCTATGCCTTGTACATATTTGATGAGTTGGTATTATTTTGTTAGCCAGTGATGCTCTCTGAAGCATTGCTTTACCTGCTTGGGAGATCCCGTTACATGGGCTCCTGGATGGCTGTTGGCACAAGTTGGTGTCATATTTGAAGCGGGCTCGCATGGACCACATCTAAAGCCTTTCTAAGACCACTTGTGAGAGACAGATTTAAAAAAACACTTGAAGCAGTAGAGGCCAAAATATCCTGACTTTTAGTCGAGCTTAAAAAAAAAAAACTGGATCCTATTATATTCCCATAATGCAACAGGTTCTGTCATTAGACCTCATTAACGCCCACTTCTTTTCAAACCCTGCTCCTCCAGTTTGTAACACAGGCTTACTGTATTACAACCTGGAGGCTCAAGCCCACATCAAGATGAACCTGATGTCATCACTTAATAGCGTTATGTTTCGGTTTTTGGAAAGCTCCATTCACATTTATGCAGCTATTTTCACAGGCTGAGTAAACTGAACACCAATTGTGAAATAAGCAGAGTGAAACCAATATAGCGTTGATCTAAAACATATCAGTTTGTTAGCGTGTGTCAATTATTGGATGCCTGGAAGAACTCAGTTCGACAACTTCTCTCGTTCTCTATATTTATTTACTAAATGATCACAAGTAAAGTAGCAAGCGCTGCAATTGCAAAAGCAGTGAGTGGTACAGCCAACACGCAGGTTGGTCAAAGAACAACTGCCCCACCACGGAAGTGGGGCCTTTCATACACAGTTTATCGTCACAGGTTCGTCTCGCCTCGTCCTAACATCTGATTCGCTCTGTCCTGTCAAGAGGAGGAGAATCCCGTGTTCTCATCTTTTCTCACAAGACTGGAACGTGCAACGACCAGTCTGCTTCCAGAATGTCAATATACTGATAAACAGTTGTGGGTGTTGAAGTGCGCAGGCGTGTGACTACCTTCCCTTGGGAACTGGACATTTCATAGACACAACAGCTGCATAGCTGTGTTATACTGACCTCGCTCGCCTGAACTTTAATAGACATGAAGAGTAATGCAATGAAGAATATCTACAGAATATAAGGATTTATATTATCAAGTTTGTATATTGATGTTTCATTTTTGTGCCAAAAAAAAAAGTATCCATGGAAGTTTTTGTTTTACATATAGGCAATGTTAAAACCCTGCTTTGTGTTTCCTGCTGAACAAAATACAACAATATTCATAATCAACAATAGTATAATTCTTTCTAAAAATGGCTTATATTTAAACATAATTGTGTATATATATGCAGGGCCGGCGATTGCTATAGGCGAACTAGGCGACTGCCTAGGGCGACAAATGGGTTGGGGGCGCCCTCACAGCGCACATTTCAGCACTGTGAGCAATTCGCGACCACGGGGGCTGGCTCCCGCGAGCAGGGACCAAGACACGTCACATCAAAGATGTTCTATTACGGAGAAGACAACAACTCGGCCAAAAATCTGAATATTTTGTCGAGAAAACGGGACGCTGATTGGCCAAGACTCGACACGTCACATCAAAGATCTTCTATTCCAAAGATGACTCACTCCAAAAAAATTAATCGTTTGTGCGGTCTGAAAAATGTGCGCGATCTGAAAAATCTATTGCGCGGCCACTTCGACTGGCCCCTGACATTTGCAAAAATGAAGCGGTCTAAACCATCTGGAGCACAGGGGCGAAAACGAAAAAAGGAAGAAGAGGAAAAGAAAGTCAAGTATAGGTTTGTTCAATAAACATATTTGAAAAAAAAAAAGGAGTGTTTTGCACAGTTTATGGAGTTAATTTAATCCTAACTTTGAGTGTGTAATAAATTATTTAAAATAATAAAAAAGAAAATGTTCTGAAACTATTCTGGTGTTTGTTGTCCATGCACCATTTATTGTTGAACTGCAATGTAGAATAGTAGAATTATAAGTGGGTGAAAAACTGCTATGCAAAGTAAAGCAGTTAAGTTAATATATGTCTCTTCAGTGATGTAAAGTATTGTGTGTCTGTGCCCCCCACAGACACACAGGGGGGCGCAAAACTCAATCTCGCCTAGGGCAACCAAAGGGCTAGAGCCGGCCCTGTATATATGTATGTGTGTGTATATGTTTCGGAACAATCTTTGAGGGACGCTGCAGCTCTCCAGTCACGCCGACTGGTTCAACATTGAGCAGATGTCGACTTCGCGGCACGGATGTGAAAACCACACAAAACGGAAATGCGCCGCTTCCCGCACGTCGGTGCTGAATGACGAGGCTTTAATTATTTGTGTACTTCAGCGTTGATGAGTGTGATGTTGGTGACCTACTTCGATGTGAGAGTTCTCATTAAGTGCCGAAAAATACAGTAACCCGCCCGTAGTCGCACTGATGTACAGTACGTGGGTGTTTATGCTTCTAAATTAAGCTGCAGCGATTTCCCTTTCATGTTCCACCAAACACACACTGATACTGTTGTTCTTGTTCTGCATACGTACATATACTCTCTGACACCTGCTCAGGCTGTTCACTTGGCTTTTTTTTTTTTTTACACAGATCTCTGTTGTGGATGACAGACGGTACACTCCATCCCTCCCAGTGGGGCATGATTTTGACCCATCACCTCACTAGCTTTCAGATGTGAGTGCTGCTCTACCCACTGGGAGGAGAAGGGGTTAGAAAAGAGAGTTCAACTGAGGTTGTTTTTTTTTTGTGCAAGTTCTGCAAAGCTTGCAGAGTGTTTTTCGGCGATAGCGGGCTAACCGGCGCACAGCTTAAACCCCTCCCCTACTTCTTTGAAGAGTTTGGTGAACGGCGTTTGAACCAGCAACCTGCCTCAGTCGCCGTGTCCTGAATCCACCTTCAGTCAACCCAACTTTGGTTTTTCTGCGCAGCGCCGGCGGAACCACTCTCTTTGTCTTGCTTGTTTTCTTTCACCGCTGTTTTCATTTTTTCGACATCCATAATTTACTACCGTCGGCACCTTTTTGAAAACGTTATAAGAAGCGTGGTGTGAGAAAGATGTGATCATATTTAAAACAAAGTGCAAGCTTTACTTAGCCCTGGCAGTACTTTCCCTTCTGGCCGATGGCACTTTCATCAGCCAGTCACTCGTCTGCCACTTGTCCAAAGTTTCAGGAAGCCGGTCACATTTAACCCATGGTTCTAGATTAGGACCCTTTTAGGGCTTGTAATTTCCTCAGGCTTTTCCCCTTCAAAATCCCCCTCTCACAGTCAATTCTCACACTCGGTGTCACGAATGGCAGGACGGGCTTTAGGTGGCTTACGTAACAGTCCATTAAGTTTGCCGTAGGAATGGCCTGTGTTGCCTGAGAGGCTGCAGCAGACACCTCGAGATAAGTAATGTCAGAAACAGACAGAGCCTCTTACATCTTTTATGGAACATTAGACTGAGTGAAGAGATGACCTAATTTGAATTGATTTGCCGTATATTTGTGCTCAGGAGAGACACGCAGACACAATGAGACGCACATATTTATGCAGAAATCTTGCACACACACACACGCACGCCAAGGCGCACAGACACACACACTCAATCACAGATAATCTAGGTCTCTCCGCTTGTATGCTACCCAGCTGTAGCTGCATATCTTTGGCAAAATCAGAGATGTTTTCAGCTGAATAAGCTCCAGCTTGATTACACACTGCTTTCTTCCTCTCCCCCCCACATATGTATTAATGAGGCTCTTCCTTCTTGCTGAAATCTCTCTCCATATTGTTGTTATGCAGTTCATGGTCCAGTGGGTTACTGGCCCTCAGATGTAATTGTTTTAATTTGCTAACTGTACACTCACTCAATTAGGACGAGAGCAGAATTCTGCTTTATTTCCTCCGCCCAGTGAAGAATAGGAAAGTAGACATCATCCTTGTTGTGGCGCGCACAACACAACACACATACACACGCACGGAAAATGACTTAAGGATTGTACTTTTGTAGTTTTTCTGTTGCCGTTCAAGATGACATGCTGTGTTCATCTCTAATCCCATCTTCGTTCTTATTGTGAGTATTTTCTGCTTTCCAAAGCAGGAGAACAGAAAATGTTTCTCTGTATGCCTTCTGTTTAATTAGAGTGCTTTGGAGCTGGCCTCTGGCAGCGGACTGCTTATTACTGCATTGTGTGTGTTTTTCTACTTTTCAAATTTTTTCCGTTTTAGGGGAATGGCAGCTCACACATAATCTTTATTTTATCACACACGCTGGGGAACTCAAAATGCTTTTAAGCAATGTTCTCACTTAAGCGTTGGCATTGTGCGTTTCTGCAAACAACGGATGTGGACGTTTTGGCATTCAGTCAGACCAATTGGTTTATTGTGTCAAGCTACCGTTATTGACAGTGATTGTGGTTGCAGGACGGGTACAATAAGCAAGAAAGACCACCAGGGCGGCGCAAGAGTGGTGGTTGATGGGTCATACAAACACAGGTCTTTCATCCAGGAGACCACTGTTCGTGTCCCATGTGAGACGAAAAGTATACATACGCAACGCTGTTTGACGCAACGCTCTTTGACGCAATGCAACGCTCTTTGACACAACGCTCTTTGACGCAACGCTGTTTGACGCAACGCTCTTTGACGCAATGCAACGCTCTTTGACGCAACGCTCTTTGACGCAACGCTGTTTGACGCAACGCTGTTTGACGCAACGCTCTTTGACGCAACGCTGTTTGACGCAACGCTCTTTGACGCAACGCTCTTTGACGCAACGCTGTTTGACGCAACGCTCTTTGACGCAACGCTCTTTGACGCAACGCTGTTTGACGCAACGCTGTTTGACGCAACGCAACGCTCTTTGACGCAACGCTCTGACGCAACGCTCTTTGACGCAACGCTCTTTGACGCAACGCAACGCTGTTTGACGCAACGCTGTTTGACGCAACGCTGTTTGACGCAATGCAACGCTCTTTGACGCAACGCTCTTTGACGCAACGCTGTTTGACGCAACGCTGTTTGACGCAACGCAACGCTCTTTGACGCAACGCTCTGACGCAACGCTCTTTGACGCAACGCTCTTTGACGCAACGCAACGCTCTTTGACGCAACGCTCTTTGACGCAACGCTGTTTGACGCAACGCTGTTTGACGCAATGCTCTTTGACGCAACGCAACGCTCTTTGACGCAACGCAACGCTCTTTGACGCAACGCTCTTTGACGCAACGCAACGCTGTTTGACGCAACGCTGTTTGACGCAACGCAATGCTCTTTGACGCAACGCTCTTTGACGCAACGCAACGCTCTTTGACGCAACGCTCTTTGACGCAACGCTCTTTGACGCAACGCAACGCTCTTTGACGCAACGCTCTTTGACGCAACGCAACGCTCTTTGACGCAACGCTCTTTGACGCAACGCTACGCTCTTTGACGCAACGCTACGCTCTTTGACGCAACGCTCTTTGACGCAACGCTCTTTGACACAATGCTGTTTTTAGCATTTTTTTTGTTGGTATTTTTGTGTTCATGCAACGTTGTGTTCCGCAACTTGGTTTTCCGCAACTTGGTTTTGAGCGGTTGTTGATTATTTATGCCAGTTCCAGTTTTCCGGTTGTTACGTAACATCAGCGCATTATTATTTTAAACCAAGAGTTTTCAACCTTTAACTAAGTTGTTTTGTTGCCTCAACCAAAGCAATCTTTTGGCAACATGAACCCCATGTCACACACTTGCGTTTCTGCAAGTGTGATGCAATGATGCGAAACGTATTTATGAAGCACATTTTGGGTTGATATTCAACGCATCCCACGGTTTGCTGAAAAGAACAAAGTCAACATTTCTTTTGGTGACTGGGTTGTCATGTGAAACAGCCAGGTTTACTACAGCTCATGTAACTAAGCTCAAGGAGGAGGGGCTATGCTAATGAAATCCCAAAGGCTTGGAAGACAGTGAGTGAAATATGGAACTCTAAACCCACATGGAAGAGGCCATCTATCTGAGCAATACTTTTGTCAGCAACTACATAAGGATTCTTGTGAGTACTTGTTAAGAGGACAGAAAGAGGGCTTCATTTAAATCACAGCTTCAGTGAGGGTTTCAGTGGAAACCAAATATAAAGACTCAAGAGAGAGACACAGGCTTTCATCTTGACTGTTACATCTTGAGTTGGATGGGTGATCTGCCTGTGAATGTTTGACATTTTGTTAACACGATCTGAGGAAGCCTTGCTTGGCACAGGCTCACTGAAAACCTCAGAGTGGAGCAGCGTTTTTTTTTTAAGAGGAATGTAAGCCTGTTTCTCAACGAGGTCAGTGAAACCCCATTGTAGATGTTGTTGTCGTAGTCGAGTTTTTCCCATTTATGTTCTCTTTTTTTAACTACATTTCAGCGAACTGAAATGAGGAAGGTTTAGCTTTCAAAAGCTGCAATTGTATCAGGAGGATAGAAGCGGTCCTACTGGAACCCGTCTATCAGTGCATCAGCATTAAGCATCGGCCCCATTACAGCAGCAGGGATTGTGAATACTCCGCAGGACCTTTTTTTTAAAGAACACATCAGTCAACTTCACATTTCAGGGCAACACATTCTCACTCCCAGCTCGTCAATTACTGAGGCTTGGTCGATTCGCTTTAAGCTTCAAACTACGACGCTCTAAGTACACCTCTAGCGTCGGTTCTGGACATGTTAGTTGTCTCCTGTCTGAAAGGCCACATCTCCCACCCAATCGAAGTGGATTAATGCACCCAATATACAACTGCAGTTGCTGTGGCTGGAAAGTAATGACGACGCAGGTAAAGGTTTTTCATTGAGGTTAGTTGAAAGCCTGGTGCGTCGGTTTGAGATGCCAAGGGGCCCCGACCAAGGGTTGGTATTTGACGAGTTGTTTGGAGCCATTTGAAGAGTGAACGTTCAACCAAAAGGGATGAATCGGCGTATTTGCACCCCTTCCGTCTGCACTTCCTCCCCTTCCACTCCTTGCTGTCTCTGTACTGTATCATCTGCCTTTTCTTTTTATAGCAGGATTAATTGCCCTTGAATGATTTTATAATTGAGAGATGTTGGTGTCCCTGGATGCAATAATGGCCCTTGGAAGTCTTTAGATGAAATTAAGAGAGGTGGCAGAGCACCACGCCAGTCAGTGTTAATAGATGGAGGCTGTGTGTGTGTGTGTGTGTGTGTGTGTGTGTGTGTGTGTGTGTGTGTGTGTGTGTGTGTGTGTGTGTGTGTTGTGCAGGTGTGTTTGTCCAATGAAAAAAAAACGTGCGGTAATTGTAAATTAACTGATGAATACACAGGCAAATGCTTTTGAGTCAAATTCGTGTTGAGACTCCCCTCCCTCTTTTTATTTTCTTGGACACACACGCCCACCATGTGCACACACACACACACACACACACACACACACACACACACACACACACACACACACACAAACACAATTGGCATCCACATAAGGAGACGTTCGAATGCGCAATTTCTCATAAGAAGTAGTTGTGAATGGAGGCGGACTAACATGAATAATTAATGAGGCATTTCGGGATATGAGGGCAAATAAATTCACTGAGATTTATGCAGCTGTTGGTTTGTTTCCATTCCATTATAGCCGTGCTTTTCTTATTTCTTTTCTACGTGGGTCACACTGACACACTTCCTTGACAACCTTCATTCCAATCTAGATTGGAATCTGCGCTCTTGATTGGGGGCCAGGGCACGGGGCTAATGCAGATTATCTGGCGGTGCGAATAGCCACAAGATTGACATTGAGTCTGGCTGTTGGGCCTTTAAGCCCGGGTGATTACATCAGGCCCGGTCCGGCCGGGCCCCGTGACGATGGTAGCCAGTCGAGACATGCCAAAAATAAAATCTGAAGAAAAGAACTGAAATCTGGCAAAAAAACAAACAGGAGCTCACCCCCGAAGACAACTTGCTCACCCCCGTCTTTAAATGGCTTAAGAATTCAATTTGGAAAAGCAAATAACAATCGGCAACCTGCCTTAATCAGCCCGCAAGGCAATTACACAGCAGTGAAGGGCATTCCATGGACGGCAATAACTCCATATTTGTGATATGTAATGACTTATTTATGTGCGAGTGTTAACAGCTTCCTGACTGATTGGCACCAGCTATTTGTCTGTAGTGGTCTGCTTTCATGAACTGCGTCTGAATGTTTGTCAAAGTGAATCAGACACAAACACAAAGCAGAGGCCTTGAAAAGAAACTTATTTTTTTTCTATCCCAATCATTTCTTTCTTTCTACAGTCTCTTTTTGTCTGTGTGCATGAAACCACAAGGGCCATTTTGGAACATTGTGTGTGAGGAAAAAGAAACCAGCAGTGTGTGACTGCACTTTTTTAGGGCAATATTTTTTGAACCCAGCTCAGCGTTTGGACCCGGGAGGCCTTCTCTAGTCTGACACTGGCCAACTGGTTCAAGCTGAAAGCCAAAACAACAGCAACACACGTGGTTACAAAAACAAGCTCCACTTAATGTCAAACCAAGATGTTGCACGACTAAGAGGCAATGGCAACGAGAGTCGGTGGAGTGGAAGCAGCAGTATATCCATCGCTCTTTTGGTTTTCTTTGTGCCTTTTTTATATCAGCCCAAAAGAAAAGCAATCACAACGTGTCTGTGCGTATAGGAAGAGGGGAAAGTGTGTATTTTTGTGAAGAGCCAGTTGGATGTGGAAGACATGAGCAGCCTCAATAAAAATAGGAATGATGGGATCAATAAAGCTGGATTGCCACCATGAGAGGGATTGAGTGTTTCACTGGCTGGGCTTTAACAGGAAGTGAGCTAAGAAGAGGCCTGCTTTACAGCCCAGGCTGTTCCAATTACTCTCCGATAGGCTTGTGCTCCAGACCTGACCACAGCGTTAAGATGAATATGGAAATTGTACCGCATCCAATGTGGCAAAGAGGGGGAATTATTGGCAGAAAGATACAATTCATAGCAGTTAACTTAATGTTGTAGGGGCTTCTCTAAGCAGGATTGTTTCCTTATTATCTGCATGGCCGGCCCTAATGCAATGTAATCACTCTGGCTGCCAGTGGAAATGAAAAACATAGCATGTATGCATTATGCATAAGGAAGAAGGAACTTTTTATTTTTATTTTTCCTGAAATGTTTATTTTGTTTACTTGAAATAGATATGAATGTACAAATCTGATATTTGATGAAAAGCAGGTATAAATGGATGCTGACATCAGCAACATATCTGATACAGTTGTCAGTGCAGCTGAACAGAGATAACATATCTGGAACACAGCTCACCTCTCACTTCTCCTTTTTTCTCAATAGCTGCAAATTGAAAAAGCCTTATTTAGAGCTGTCAGTAGTTTCTAATCATGCTCTTTCCTCTGGGTTTTGCAGAAGTTCTCCTCCCTTCCCTGTCTCTTTTGCCCTCTCATCTCTTTCCACCAGCGCCGCGGCCCCCCGTTTCCCTTATTTGCCTCAATCTTTAGCTTCCACTTGCTAATTTATTTTGGGTTTTCCACCATTGTGGATGGTTTGGGTTTGGCTCGGTCTTTACTCCTTCAGTTTACAGAGTGTTTCTGAAAGCTGACAAGATGAAAGAACATTTGTACTCCCTCTTTGTGTGCTCTTCAGCTCATCATTTCCTGGCGCTCTCCACTCCTCTCAACCCTCCCTGCTTCTTTCTCATCTTCAATTATCATCCTCTGGATTTGTATTCTCCCTCCCCCTTTGCCACTCCTTCTCAGCTAATGGAACTATAATGGCACCATAAGTCTGGAGAGTTGGGTTGTTTAGCAAATGGCAGTGCATGCTCCAGTCACTCCAAAGAAATCCAGACTGCTAAACACCTCAACATATCCATAAAATGCATGGCACCCTTTCCTTTGTGTGTGTGTGTGTGTGTGTGTGTGTGTGTGTGTGTGTGTGTGTGTGTGTGTCTTGCAGATGCCATGTAATGTATAAATAAAGACAGTTCCAGTAAAGAAGTTAGACAGAAAGAAAGTGCAACAAGCCTTCTCAGATCCTACTGGTGAGCCCATACACTACAGCCCGCCTCTATACACCTCTAATCTCATAGCCGGTTGTATCTTAAAATAGAGGGAATGATTAGCGATACAACACGTTTTCACAAAGCAATTTTTGCTAATTAATATCACAAAGGTTGTTTACTGGCCTGGATAAAACAAACTTTGAAACGAATGTTCCTCCAACTCGTATTCCCTTTCTTTTCATTGACATGTTTGCTCATTTCTGCTGAAGAGGCGTGTAATTCGGGGCAACTGGGATACCAGGGAAATGACCTCCTTTCAACTCCTGTTGCGTTTCTGTGGTCGGCGTGGTCGAAAAAAAATGACCCGTCTCAACTCGGACGTCAGAAATGATTTGGCTTGTTCGTTTCTAAGTTTGCAGGAAGTGATGAGATCGGACAACATTCTTACACGAGTTGCATTAAATCAACTTGTGGAATTAGTTTAGAAGAAAAAGTGTTTAAATGTACCGCAGTCCCCACAGTAATCTAATATACTTTCTCTCTTTCTTTTTCCCCCCATGGTGCTGTTCATACCGAATGGTTGCAAATGAAGGTAAGAGCACTCTTTCTTTTTATTATTATGCATGCATTTGGTGTAATTGTGACGCTTGAGCAGAAATGTATAAGTGGCTTCGGGGACTTGCTAAGACCTCCTTGGATAATTACTTTAAGAAAGCAATTAGCCAAACTGTTACATTGGAAAGTCTGTAAACAACATTGTGTATTTAGGGGAATAGTAAACATCTGCAGACAACTTGTGTTTTCCTCTTTGACATTTGCTGGTCAACTCTCAACTCGCTTTTGTATTTTATTCGTCTTTTGCTGCAAATCTTGTTTAGGGAAAAGATGGATGACTTGTACTGGATTTGGCACGTTTTTCCCAGATACCCTAATATACGATAACATAGTGAAGAATAGTCCACAGTGGAGGCATTTCAGTTTTAATATCCACCACTGGCTGATTGTTTTTTGTTGTGAAGTAGAAGTTCTGGTTTGCAGGCTGACCGTGGGGTTGCTTTCAGCAAAAGGACCCCCGACTGCTTCCGTCTGCTGATGTTTCTCTCAAACTATCAGTCCGATGCGGTTCCATTGAAGAGAAAAGTCATTCAACTTGTATTTTTTCCAATGGAAAAGAAAGAAAAAAAGATGAAGCCAGTGCACAAAAATCAAGGAGATCAATCAAATGTTTCTTTTCCTGTTTAATGTTAGTTTTTTTTTCTTCTTCTTCGTCTTGAGTTTGTCCTTTTTGTTGTACGTTCTTGTCGAGGTACGCATCAGTCAGCTGACCCGCAGCAATTACAGAACAGAGGAACCTCCATGCGGTACACGCGAGCAGAAAGGGTCACGGCAGTCTGCTTTTTCCTTTCATCTTCCGCTCTCTTCATTTCCCTTCTCCTCTCTTTTTAAGCATAACCTAAAGCTCAAAATATGTTTTCATTAACCTCAACAGCTAACGTTTTGCTCTCGCTCGACGCTGGTTTATCTATAAAGTTGAAACTGCGGTGGCATTGGCTTCCACCGCTCACCCCATCAAATGTACTTCAATTTGTGCAATCTGTTTTAATATTATTACAGAAGGTCCAACATAAAAATTACCCATACCTACTTATTATCCTAAGCTCATTCCTATTTTAGCCTGGAAAATGTTTCAGAACATCACGTCATTCAGGCTCCTGCCAGCTCTAATAGGCCGTGCCATGATGCCGAGTCCAGGCGCTGGCTCCCTAATCCTTCACTCTGCCCGCTTCTTCATGCCGTTAAGAGTGGAAATGGAAGCTACAGGCCTGGGGTTGATCACAGTGCATATAGTCGTGAGTCAGTCAGTCCGGGCTGGGCTTTTAATAAAGCCTCGCAAACAAGGCGAGTGGGCGGTGAGGCTTTGAGGATAAACCCCCCCCCCCCCCCCATACAGGCAAGGACGATCGGCCACGGCCCCGCCAGAGACAATAAGTCACTCTGGCACAATAAGAGAAGGGTATCCAGCTCTCGATGAGGAATCCCGTATGGGATGAATAGCATCTCTAATGACCACCCCTCTGCTTATTACCGCTGTGATTACGAGCCATTTGTTTGCTTTACCATGGCCCTAAACCTCGGGGGATTTAATGAGTGTTGGGATGTAAAACTGTCTCCCCCAAGGCTGGCAAGGTCACAGGGATTGTTTGATGTGGCACTGAGGGTGTTGTGCTCTTTTTTTTCTTCTTCTTCTTCTTCTTTTTTTTAACACATTCCTTCTTGCTGTTTGTGAGTTCGTACTCATCACAGCCTCAACTACTGTCAGAATTATTTATGGCCTCTCCTGGGATGACAATGCAAGTTGGGTTTTGTAAAACCAGCAGAGAAGAAAAACATGGATGAATATAGTTTTTAGATGTGGAAGCTTTAGAGATGATGAAGGGGGTTTTGCATGAAGTGGTTTAGCTGATGATTTAAAAAAGAAAAAAAGAAAAAAGAAGAAGATGTCTGGGACGGAGAAAAAGAATGATCATATGGAAATAGACTCCCTGAAACGGCAGAACGGGTTGCATTGTTGTGGCTGTCGAGGGTATACTCGTGTAATTGTTCTCATTACAGCACCATCATGACTTGTATTGTTATTATGTCTGACTGCATCAGTTTGCCATTTCCCCTTCATCTTTTTCTCTGCAGTCTCAGTAGGCCTCATTATCAATAATTAAGAAATGGCAGGCACACCCGCGTCTGTTTCAGCCACCTGACAGGGATGCGCACACACAGACACGCACACAGACACGCGGGACGCGCCAGAGGAATGGCAGGAGGATTTTGGGGCGGCCTTCATATCGCTCCGTTCTTCATTAACCTTTCCGAGCGCCTCGCAAGGCAGCTGGCGATACCCGCTAACTAATGAGCGAGAGCCTCGCGGAGAATCCGCGCATGAGTAATTAATGTTTGTTTGGTCGCACCCATCGGCGGAAAAAAACTGCAGATAATTCGCTCTCGCCGAGTTTGCCACCTGCAGGTCAAACAATATGGCTGACATTTGGGTCGACGTGTTCGTCGAGCAGCTTCCGCGAGGGTTTAGGTCCCTACAATCAGCGTCAACATTCTATTAAAGCTCCCTGTTTCAAATTATAACAAGGAGGATTCACACGCTTTTGACAGTTTAGGGTTAGGGTTATTGCGAAAGAGAGACTATTCAGCAGCTCAAATGACGAGATTGCAGCTTCCGCTTGAGTTATTTGGTGACAAAATCAAATCATGGCCACGATTAGGTTTGGTCTTGAGCTGCGGGTTTTATAAAGTTCATAAATGAAACCTCTCGTCTTGGCTCCTTTGGCCCACTCATTAAAATGACTAATTGATTATGGGCCAAGACCACGGCCATAGAGGGAGTGTATCAATTATTAAGCTGCATTAATAGATTAAACGGGAAGACGGTTCAGAGCATTTAACTTCTGTAACCCACTGAAAGTGGAAGCAATTATGAAGTACCTCTTTGACCACTCAAAAAAATTATTATTCTCTCTAGTAAAAGCAGTGCTCCACCTAGTGTCCCTGAAGGCCACAGGTCAGACCCTACTGGTGGTATTCATCATAATTAACACTTGTGCAGATTTCCCCCCTTATATGTTCCTTAATTGATATTCTATTGCTTGTCTAATGATGACAGGCAAAGACTGGAGAGACTAGGGAGGGCCCGCCCAAAGTGACATATTGAAGCACCAGATTATGACCCAAGTTATGACTATTGTCAGCCCTAATGTTTGCAATTTTGGCGGACTCTTATAAGCAAGGTAGTATTTCAATCCAGGCCACTGCTCCCAAAACACGTTGAAGAACGTGGCCACATTAAAATTCTCCATCGAGCTTCTCATTGAGACTTGCAAGGAGACTTTTGCCATTGTTGAAAGCTATTGCCCGAGATTATCAAAAGGTGATTGATGGGAGTCCTTGCATTTGCACAAACGGACATTTATCATGAACAAGGTCAACATGATTCAACAGATTAGGTCCCGCAGAGGAATATATCCATGAGATGATTTAACCTCAGTGGTACTTAGACCTTCATATTGCTTCCTTGGTGGAGTAGGACTGCAGTATGAACAAAATGACGGAAATAACCTGGTCTTTAGCAGGTACACTAAAGCGCACAGGCCTCTTATGACAAATGGCACGTCAGTCAGTTGGGCACCCTATTGATTGGGTGGCCTCTGGTTGCGATTTATGCCTGCCATTCCTCTCCCATTTGAAGGGGGAGGTGTCAGGAAGTGACAGAGTTATGTTCAAGTCCCCCACATGATTGGTCACCCCCAAGGTGGGCTCTCTACCAACCCTCCTGTCTGTCCTTTTTTTTGGCGAAACGCTACTCAGGAAGAGGTAGTATCTGATGTGAAATGATGGAGAGGGATATACTGTGCTGAGGGCAAAAAAACAGCATGAATATAATAACCCTCTCAACTCTGATTAGGATGAAACCTCCACTTGCCTTGCCATTGCCTTGATTAAATCTCACGTCTTAAAATGGCCCCCGTGGCATCGCGATGCAAGACGTACACAGGATGACATAAAAGTTTGCCATTTTTCAGCGGCGAATGCTTTATTGAACCTGGCAATGATGATCATCAGCGGCTGCGTGTTTGCTCCCGTCGTTTACGGAATTGGAAACCAAAAAAATAAAAAATAAAAGGAAGGAATGGGAAGGAAAAAGAGAGCCAGACCACCTGCCACTTTCAATCAGACTCCTCTCCATCAGTCGCTGAACTGACATGAATGAATCAGCCGAATGAATCCCAATAAATGCTTCGTCCTATTGCAGTAATCAGCACTCTTTCCCGTGCAAACTATAAATGGATGCCGACTGTCTTTTCCTTTCTCTCAATCCAATTCGTTTCAGGCTGTGTATAGCATGGAAGGCAGGCCAGAGGGAGAGTGATCAAGGTTCAGATGCATTTGGCAGACGTTTCCTGTAATTCAGTCGCTGATGGAGAGAGCTGATAAGTGAGTTATTGGTTTCCTGGGTCAGGCTGTAGAAGGCTCTGTTTTTTCGGACCTTGGCATGAGGGCAGCTGTGTTTTTTTAGTGGCGAGGGCACATTGCTGCCTTAAGAAGAATTGGATTCGAGATGAAAAGTGAACCTTTCGGTGTGGTTTGGTGTTGAGCCTAAAAGTGCAGAGTCAGGGCTTCAGAAATGTCCAAAGTTTGGAAGGAAAGACGAATGTTTGGCATCCAAACCTTGGTGACACGCTCAACGGAACTTTCTGCTGTCATACGGGAACCAAAGCTCAAATCAGAAGTTGTCTTTTTTAACGGGACATCCAGTGACACAGGGGACATTGAATTTGATATCCCGTCTGACTCGTTTAGAGGTGAATTGAAAGCATCCGTTATAGAAATGCTTCGCAAAACAGGACTTGCAAAAATCCTGTCATGCCTTCTGTACCATCACTAATGCACACTTCTTACATCCTGGATTCTGAGCTCTTTGACGAGGTGAGTACCATTTGCAGCAGGGTGGGTTTGAGAAAAGGCCATTTGGAAAAAAAAGATCTCTATCTTATATTTATTGGACATAGACAGGAATGAACATATGGTCCCCACAGGATGCTCAACAGAGCTCCAACCATGTTGTGTTCTGCCGGTTTAGTTTCGTGATGTTGCTCTTTCATTGTTAACGCTCAGAGATGAGCACTCCTTCTGTTTGTTGTTTGCCTTTTTAAAAATAAAAAAGCTCCCCATGACTAAGCCACCGTGTCGTTGAGTGTACACACCTTCATCCGCCCAATCAGGCGTGTCCACTTCAGACGTAAAGCCAATTAGCAGCGTGTGGGCTGCACTGCAGTATTTCACTCTTCCTCACTGTCATTAGTCCCGGTCAAAGTCAATACATAGACACTTGATCTGTGAGTGTTTGGTCACATAGCATAAATGCTGTCTCTCTCGCTGCCAGTGACAGAAGCCTGTCATCTTCCGTGAGGGTCGTTGGCGAGGGTTTGCTAGAGCATAAAGAACTCCTCCATTCACCTTCTCTCGCCTGGCTTTTCTGATCCCCGGCCTTAACGAGTACTCTGAGAGAGCACAACGGATCCAAGAACCGTCGCAAGGCACACGGCACAAACTAGGTTGCCTCTGCCCCTTCTCCCGTTTCTCCTCTTTCCCATTTTGCCTAATGTAATTTATGCAATAAGAAATTATAAATAGCATATCAATACCGCCACAGTTTTCCGGGCCGGGCATGCAGCACCACTCCAGGCTGTCAGGGTAAGTAGGTCGGGGTGCGTATCTGAGAACCCCCCCCCCCACCCCCCGCAATGCTATATGTGTGTGTGTGTGTGTATTTAAGAGTGTGTGTCGGAACAGAAGATTTAACAACAGTACACTCCGGGTCACATCCAAAGAGAGACAAAGGACAGAAGGGAATGAAGGCAAGGCGTGTGGTTTTAATCATGCAGTTTCCTTCAATGAGCTCAGAAAAGTTCAAAGGAATGAGTTTGAATTAGTTTGGGTTCACGTTCAGATCTGTTATGGTTTGGAGGTTTCCAATACATCTCAGATTTCCTATCCACAGCTAAAGTAAATCAGAGGAAAAAAAAAAAACAAGTCTGGTGTCTCGCATCTTTTATTTAAAGCAACACTCTTTTTTTTCATTTTTTTATCCTGCAGTTCTTTTTTCGGTAACTTAGAGAACACTTCAAAGCACTTTGAGGGAGACGGATCGCCTCAAGCGCCGCAGCCCAATTGATGACCCGGGTTCACATCCGCAAGTTGATGACTCGCCAGTGATTCCTCCCCCTCGGGCGCCGCGGTGCGGTAGACCTGTTGCTAATGAGCGCGTCCTCTCGGTGAGGCTCTTGAACTCGAGAAGTTTGCGTGTGCGTCTTCAAAATCCAAATTTGTCTCCCTTTTTAATTAAAATGCTGTCGTGCCGCCGAGCACGTTGACGCGGCCGGCCTTCTCATGCAGACGGCGTCACCTGCACTCAATAGCCTGTCTCCTCCCGGTTGCCCTACCTGTGCTGCACTCCTTATATTAATACCCAGATGAATATTAATGTCCTTACAGCTGTTGTGTTGTCTAATCTTTCATTGTAATTAGTCAGGTAGAGACTCAAGATAAGTCTATAAAAAAATAAATAAAAGGAGGATGCGGTAGCAAAAAAAAAAGGAGAGAGGAGTTGGCGTTGTAAAATAAAAGGACAGCAGGAGGTGTGTGGGGAGGACACCAGAGCCTCGCAGGCTTTTCTAATTAAGCACTTTTCAAAAGGGGATCAGTAAAGGAACACCGTGGTGAGCAAGTAAGCTTGTGTGTGTGTATATATATATATATATATATATATATTTATACAGTATGTGAGAGCGAGGGAGGGAGGAAGTAAAGGGTGCAAGTGAGTGAGGAGGAACAGATATAAACAAGCTGCTGCATAAGAGAGAGATATGTAAATACATCTGGGGAAGAAAAAGAAAGGATGAGAGAAGTGTGTGTGTGTGCGTATATGTGTGTGTGTGTGTGAGGAAACGAAACGGAGAGTAAACAGTTGGTTTTCCAAGTGGCTCACGCATAGCCGTTAATTGCAGATGCGAGGCAAACCCTTCAGGGAGTTTAGGGAAAATGAAGAGAAGGGGAAAAAGTCAGGTCTTGACGTTATTTTCTTTCATCCAGCATCAATCCTCACGCTGCCCGGTGTCTCCTGAGAACAGGGACACGGTTTCTTTCTTTAATTAGCAGCTCCCCATCAGAGTTTCAGGGTTAATGAACAAATGAGGACTCCTCAAACCAGTGTTTAATATTTACAAGGATTTTAAATGAGAGACCCAAGTGTAAACAACAGCCTCTCACATTAAATAGAAAAAGGATTGGAGCCCATGATCACTCTCTAATTGACTGACAGGTATTGTGTTTACTTTGTAAACAAGTCAAACTAACTCATATTTTAAACTACAATCAGTGGAAAAGACACAGAACGGCGCTCTGTTATCATAAAGACGCATTTAGCAGTTGACCCTTCACTAAGTCCCGCCCTGGAATGCAAACTGGCCAATCATAGCGGATCGTAACGGAGCAGCAGCAGCAGAGGCGGGGCTTAGCCAAGGGTGGATCGCGTCTGTGGATTTTGCTCAACTTTATATGGCCAATCTATAAGGATCGGCCAAATGAAATGTGACAGAACCTTAATGGGAAGTAGGCAAACCATATGCACACAGCCACAAACATTAATTACCGGCAACTTGAGGTTTATCAACTGAGTCCAGTATGTGTTGGTCACCTGAGCATGACCACAGCGAGCAAGGCAATGGCCTGGTCGATGATTATGCTGACAGTCAGTGAGTGTGTTTGTGTACCTACAGTATATGTGTGTGTGTGTGTGTGTGTGTGTGTGTGTGTGTGTGTGTGTGTGTGTGTGTGTTCCATGCTCCTTTATTCAATGCCAGATAGGATGGATGAGAGCAGAGGAACATTGCTTGTCATTGCTGGATGACTGAGCCCTTTCACACACAACAACACACACACACACACACACACACACACACACACACACACACACACACACTGAATGCAAAGAAGATCAAACCACAGATGGTAGTCAGTGCTGTGTGATGGAGGTCGAGGATGTTACAGCGGGCCGGGCCAGTGGGCCGTGTGTTTTTGTGTGTGTGTGTGTTGTTGCTTGTTTTCACCCCGGGTCTGGAATCTGTCAACTCAGGACAAATGGTGGCATTTCGTGGGGTAAAAGCTGGCTGCGTGCCCGGCAGCATTGTTATCAACAACAGGGCTGGTTGAGTTTTAGAGGACACGGGCAGGACTTTGCCTCAATATGGAGTGTGTATACGTCTTCAGATGCCCTTATTGCAGAAGCATTGCTCTGTGCCATTTTTTAAAAGTGCAATTTACACTCTCACCCTCTTTTCCAAGCCACAGTGGGAAGTTGTTAACGCCTCAGTAATTGTTTTCTAGGCCATTTAAGCAATGCACAGCTCATATTTTTACTCATTTGTTTAATGAATTAAGATGAATCACATTAAGGTCAGGCGGCAATTCAACCGAATCCATAGTTTATTTTGGGATATTGCTCGATGCGGCTCCGAGTTCCGATAAATGCCTCCGTTAAGTCCTCCCCCTCTTTAGCGCTCTTCAGTGGTCTGGAACAAGGCCCTGCAGTGTTCAATTCCAGAAATACAGAAAATTACCCGTTGCCAAAAATACATCTGTTCTCAACTGTCCCCACACCCTGCCTGCTCGCACATCTCCAAACGAGGGACGGCCGACTGAGGTTGAAAGACGCCGGTTCACCAGGCCTCTCGGTTGCGGGATGGACAACTTTGCGAATCCACCCAGATGCAGAGCGACCCTGGAAGGGAGGAAGCGGTGAAACAATGGCCTTACAACAGCAGATTAAGAGGGCAACAGGAGTCAGGGGAGATGGAGATGATGGGAATTTCTCTGCTGAGTGATGGCCTCCAGGGATCACTGTCAAAACGGCAGGTATCAACGCTGCCCTGCTCAATCCCCGCCTCCGCCTCGCGCCCATATCCACCAGCTCAAGCAGAGGGGGGGGGGGCGCCGCGCCGCGGGACGCCAGGAGTGCAGGGAGCGCTGGAGGTAGTGGGGTCAGACAGAGGGGTCTCACCTCGTCACAAGGCCTAAACCCTGCAGTCAGTCATTGTTGACCCCTGGGCCCCCCCTTCCCCATTGTTATCCCAGAGTCCCATCCCCCCCCCCCCCCCCCCCCCCCCCCCCCCCCCGGGCCAACCTCGGGGAGGTGAAAGAGACGGCGGCTAACGGACTGCTGTTGGAGTTTGATGTATGAGCCCGCGCTGAGGATTGACGTTGGGGGAGATGGTGAAAAAGCAGCTTCCGTCAGACTCTGGAAGTCTGAACTGTCAGATGGGTTTTTACGGAGTTGTCGCATCTGGCCTTTTCGGTCAAAGAGCCCCAGAGGGAAAAAACATGTGGGTGTGTTCTGTCTGCTCGGTGCGTGCTTGTTTTTCCCGTCGGCGACGTTTTTAAAGTCCTTAATGGTATGTTTGAAGTAAAGCCGGGAAAGACAGGAGATTCTGATGTTTTATTCTCACTTTGGCCCGAGGGGTTTTATACCATACAGTCTTTGGCTTGTTTTAATTCCCCTTGCCCACTGGCTAGACAGCAGTTATTAACTGGAGATCCACTTTATCACTTACCCAGCCTACAGTTAAAACAGCAGATAATATTTCCTCCCATATACTTTAGTTGGGTCCTGACTATTCATTATTTATGATCTATTCCAAATTACATTATCTTTCACCAGGCTTCAATTACACCCTTGCCTGAGGCTGGCGAAGTGACTCGCGGTCTGTGCAAAGGGCCGCGCGAGAGGGAGGCTGATCATTTGTGCGCTCTCGTACCCGCCCCAGTGAGGTGGAACCTCTTCTTTTTTTTCTTCTTCTTCTTCAAATCTTCAAGATGTCTGATCTGACAAGTTAATTGATTGGACACAACAAATTAAATATCTCGGCAGTGATGCAAAAAAAAAAAGAAAATGTGATGGTTATTGATGATGCTGTGGCGAGGGGGAGGATAACACACTATAATCAACCGTCATCAGCTGAGTATGTGCAACGGCGTCTTGAAACCAGCACCAGAGGACTAGTAAGCATATCTGAGGAAAGCAGAATATTGTAATGTTACATTTGGAAAAACAATCTCCTCGGAAAGGCATCATTAAAAATGTATAGTCATGTGATTATTTATGTATTCTACTATTCTTTTGCCAATCAACTTCAGACTCCTGTCAAGTAGGATGTGGTAATGCATGCATAAACCTCAATCCACCGCAAATTAAACAGTTAATACTAATCTATTTTAGAATATGGATTGTAAAGCCCAGAAGCCCATTTCACTTCTCTTAATTAGGAGAGACATGGAGAGAGAAAAACAACACGGAAAGCATCTCCCAATGTGAATACTGCAGTCCTCGACCAACAGGCTTCGATTGACGATCGGGTTCTATGTCGACTATTGGGGTTTTCATTCGCCGATATTGAGGCGATTTTAACTAACGTGCTAAACTGTTCTGAAAGTAATCTGCAGATCCTGGTCCCTTCAGTGCATTTAGAGATATTGATGGTGAAGTGTCCGCCCGCTGAGCCCATTCACTCAATGGGCTCAAGATTGACAAGTGAATTTATTTATTTTTAATTTGGATACGACACCCTGTATTTCTGTTCTCCCTCTAGCCGCTCCATCCAATGTGATTTATTTACATTCAAAGCTTTAAATGAGGTATTTTTAAATGAAGCTTATAATGTCTGTCGTTGATGTAGTGTTATCACCCTAAAAAAAAAGTTTGAGTATAGTTGTGGATATATAAATATAGTTTATGGTGCTGATAGATTGCTGCTGGACCGCCTCGTTAATACAGCCGGCGGGAGAGTAAACTGCTTTCGACCGCATTGACCATTTTCTTTTTGAAAGGATAAACACCAACAATTATTGATTGAAGCAGCATATTTATTAAGTTTAAAAAGTGACATAACAACAGAAACAAGGACTGAGCTATAAAAAAAAATAGAAACGATCGCCCAACGCTTCCTGCCAAAACAAAAAAAAAACACTCTGAAAAATCTTTCTGTCCTCCCAAAGCTGATCGCCTCTCAGAGATTGATGGGGCGAGTGCGTGAGTACGTGACTGAAAACCAGAATGACGAAATGCCCATTACCGGCTGCGCTCGCATCACATTTGCTTGTAATTTAGTCTGACACGTTTGACTAGAATCTGATCTTGAGTAGAATTCCTAATGACGTTCTGTGGGTTTGTCGACTTGTCGACACAATTGGATTGGATTTTTTTTGTGTCCGCAGGGGTTGAAGAGGTTAAAAATCACAGATATCCCACATGATTTTGGCACATTTAGTTGTTCTGACATTTCATTTTGCATTTCATTTGACTTATTTCCAACAAAAAATATCATGTTATTGAAACTTTACCCCCCCACACATTTTGTTTTCTTCTCCCAGTGTCCAAACCGCATGTTGTCAGCCATCTGAGATGGAGGAGGGAAGCTGACAGAGACAGAACGAGGGGGAGGCAGAGAGAGAGAGAGAGAGAGAGAGAGAGAGAGACAGGGAGCATGTTTAACATGACATCTAAGCATCTAATTGCCTCTGTGGCGATGTCGAACCAGTTGGCTGTTTTCACACACACACACACACACACACACACATCGGCCCAAGAGCCGGCCCCAGCGTCCTCTTGGGCCCCTCTCGTACTCTCTCTCTCTCTCTCTCTCTCTCTCTCTCTCTCTCTCTCTCTCTCTCTCTCTCTCTCTCTCTCTCTCTCGGACCCCCGAGCACATTAAATGTGGTCCAGCAGAAGTGACTACATGTGAATAACAACTTGAAGAAGAAAAAAAAATGGAAGCTGCCACACGGAAATCCGCGAAGGATGTCAGAGCGAGAAGATGACAACCGCTATCCTCGTCTCACGGATAATATACAGTGTGTTAAAAGGTCACGGCCACAATATCATGTATGCAGAGTAAATATTAATAACCTTCTGAACCGCCTGATGGCACGTTCGCCTGGAATTTATAGTTCACCGACATACGACGGGGCGGTGCGGCTCCGCGGTCTGAGAAGAAGCGGTATAAATATTTGACTCGGTGCAATCGGTATCAGTGGTGGAGCGCTCGCTAAAGAGGGCTCCACCACTGCCTGTGTCCTTTTTTTGGGTGGAATGATGAATGGAGGAGAAGCGTAACCTCTTGCAGGAGAGTGTTTGAACGCAGAAATGGCGGCGAGAGGGTGGCGTCTGCCGGGACGGGGTTCGGCAAAGGGAATCGTTAATGCACAGCTGGCAATTTTATGGACGTGCAGGCTGATGTCGTCCCACGTCGTCATGTATAATTCACTCGCCTCTTTAACTTTTTATTCAGTCAGTCCATTGTCCTCAAGGTCTTCCTTGCACTGCTTTTTCCAATTATATTTAACCTTCATCCTATACCAACATATTTCACACACAAGGACTAAAGAATAAACTAATGCGTTGAAACAAACATCTCAAAATCTTCACTTATTTTGTCTCAAAGCATTATTAGCGATGTAATGAATGTCATCAGAGGGAAAAGAGCAGTTTATTATTCATTTAGGTAAGTTAAAATGCATTAAAAAAAAAAGTCAGCGGCGAGCCCGGTCGGTCGGATGAGAGTTAATGCAAAAGAAGACGGGAGCGATTTGAAAAAAACTACAGAAAATTGCCTCCCAGACAACACTACTCCATTTTACCCAGAGTGCCCATCACAGTGGTTAATGTCTGTGACTACGGGGTTTTGTGCTTCCATGCTGTGTCCACTTTCCTCAGTCATCACACTGTTTTCAGTTCCTTTCAGCCCGCCTGATTGTTCCCCTTGGGTCAGGTTAGATAGAAGGAATGTTGGGTTCCTGGACCTTTTCGTTGCTCTGATCCATGTGCTTCTTTGTGGGAGTCTCACCTTTCTTTTGCAGTATTTTGTTACAGGTGCAACATCAGGAACGCCTTGGAGAGCAGCCTGCGCTCTATATCGCAGCGTGGCCACGGTGCAACCCTCTCCCAGTAGTAAGCCGTGTGCTGCACGGCACCATCCTCTCTCCTTTGCTGACTCTCCCCCCCCCCCCCCCCCCCCACCCTCCTTCTCTCTCTGGCTTTGTTTGCCCCTCTGGTGACATTTCATGCCTGTCATAGCCGCCGCCGCCGCCGCCGCCGTCTCAGTCGCGGGGCAGCGTCGAGGTGCAACTGTTAGCATATTCACCAGCGGAGTCTATTAAAGGCAAAGAGCTGTAATTCTTCCTTTCATGCCGAGGGCCTGCCTTCACTTTCAATGACACGCACAGTGATATGTGGAGAAGAAGCCAGCAGCATGTGGCGGCATCCGATTTACCACTTTAGGGTTGAGGTTCCCAATATAGAGCGTTGTAATTTTCCAGTCCGCTGCGTAGGATGCACTGTTTCAAGTCGTGTCATGGGAGGCCTCTACATGTGTAAGTGTTGTTGTTTTTTTATTATCCATTTCTACTTTTCATTTATTCAGGTTTAACTCTGTCGGTTGTTCCTTTTACAAAGCGCTACGCGTAGCTCCAAGCTATTGTGGGGGTAGCCTCTGAAGGAGCGGCAGCAACTTCAAACTCCACGCGCTGCACACACAATTAGTCGACACTCTATCTCCTTGGTATGCTCTCTATGATTGATTCATGCCGAGATGAATTGCTACAACACGCTTTTGCCCCCCCCCCCACCACCACCGCCTCCCCTCTCACCACTCATCACTGCAGCAACAAAAGGAGAGCGTGTGCCGCGGCGGCGGCGCGCGCGCGCTTCCTCAAGCATTCCTTCAGAAAGTCCAAAGGCCCCAACCGCAAACAAAGACGCTCCTGCGGATGTTTATTATGTATAGGTTTTTTTTTTTTCTTCTTCTTCTTCTTCTTCCCATATACCAGAGATCATCTCCTCCGGGGCAGCGGAGTGAGCGAGATGGATTGTGGAGTGTGCATATTTGCAGAACGGAGGAGGCGGAGGCCCTTTCTGACGTTTCAGCGAGATGCACTGCCTTCGTGGGATTGCATTACAATCCCTTTGGCCCTTTGTGTTGTTTTTCTCTCCTTCTTATTGCATCAGCGGGGTAATGCACACTCTGGCTTGAGAATGAGCCGGACTGAAACATTTCACCCAAGGATATAATACATCTCTTTGGCCTTTTCATGCACCTCAGAAGGCCCGACTCTCGAAGAGAAAGACAATAATTTGTTTATGTTTTACTCTCTTATTGCCTGCTGTCAAGGCTTCTTTTGTTGTGGGAGGGCATAATTGGGTCTGGGACTGCGGGTTGAGAGGGAGAGGGTGCAGCGTGGCTCAAAAACCGTCGCGTCCTGTTACACCTCTGACGCCGAGGATATCTCTATGGTCCTTAACGCAAGATTCTTGTCATCATCTCGGATACAAGCACAGACCTGCTGCTTTCAGCGGCCTGTTCACGTTCACTCTAGCTTTTTTCTCTTTTTTTTTTCCTCCATCAAACTACGCTCGTACCAGCGCGCCACATCGTGTGAAAGTGAGCCGGGTGGCTTCCTCTCCGTGTGAGAAATGCCTAATCGGTGCTTTTCTCCTCTCCTCATGAGCGCTTTCATGCTATAATGTTGTGTCTATTTACTCTGTGGCTGCGAGGGAGTATTTCTCTATTTCTCTAATTCTCAATTTCACTTTTAATGCAGTGCACACTCACACATGGGTATGAAAGGCATGGGGGGGGGGGGGGGGTGAACGCCACCTGAAAGGGGAATGGAGGATTTCCTGTTCTCGGGGCGGTGGCAGCAGGTGGGGGAGTAAGAGCGCGAGGCGTGTGGGAAGAAAAGAGCCGCGCTGTACTGGGTTGCAGTTCCTTTGGGGATTTTTTTTTGCAGCACGTGTGTCGTTTTGTGTATTTGAATCCCGTCGTAAAAAACGACTTAAAGCAGCCATTCAAAGTGTTTTTTCTCACCTGCGTGCACAATAAATATTTCTGTCGGTATTAAGACGCATCAGGATCTTAAGAGCCTGAGAGCTCATAAACCGTTGCACCTGTGTGTGTACACACACACACACACACACACACACACACACACACACACACACACACACACACACACACACACACACACACACACTCACACTGCCTACTCGCATATTTAACGACATATTAACACTTGGATCCCAGTTCTTTGTGAAAAATGTCACTTCCTGCTTGGAGCTTCACATTGGTTCTGGTTAGCTTTGCCATCAACAGGTGTGAGAGTGAGATCTTCCTCGGCAACAGAATTATTCGCTTATCTGATAGAGTGCTGCCGGACAAAGACAGACAATCAATTTGCCCAATTTTGTTCTCCTTCCACTGCCTTGTTTTCTGTGTTTCACACCTCAGGTAGACGGAGCCCTTCGAAGGCCAGGGAGGTAATAAGAATAGCACGGAAGTGTTTCTGTAATTGGCTCCTAATTAAATTGTGTGTGCGCTGTGCAGAGGGTGCGTATTTGCATATGGCGGTGAAAGACGCACTAAATCAAAAGGTGAGGCGAGTGAGAATAAAAAAAAAAGTTAAAGTACAGTTGAACCTAGAAGAAGAGATGGAAGCTATTAATAATTAATCAGCCTTCCTTTATCTTTTAATCAAGTGGATAAGAGGCAGAAAATGAATTAAGGGGAAGAAGAAAAAAAAGAGGGAGGAATCAATGTAATGAGAAACGGTCTCTTGTGGTTTGCCTGTTAGTGCAAAGAATGGAGTCTATTGCTCAGGCTGAGGGGAGATTATTCTTCCATGGCTGATAGATGGCATCCTCAAGATGCTCTCGTGGTATGACACATGCAGGACAGATAGAGGTAGAGAAGATTAATTCACAAGCTCATTTTGGAGTTGTAATTACTGTGTATCCTTCCACGTAGTCTCGGCAGATACACCTTCAGGTCTCGCCCCTCACCCGGTGTAGTGCAACGTCCCCGGGGCATTTTCAAATTCATCATCCCGCTTGCGCTTTCTGCAGCAGCGTCTAGTACCACCGTTTCTTTCTTCAAGCCAACCTGGACATCACAGGTGAGAGAAAAATGAAGGAAAAAAAAAAAAGACTTCTGTCTCAGCTTGTGTCTTACAGAGTGCAAATATCTCTGTAATATCTCATTTTGCCCTTTTTCCCCTTCTACTTTAACGGACAGGTGGCCTTTCCGGCCCTGAGTAGAAAGTGTTTTATGACCTACATGCACCTGAACCTTTTCCTGGAAAAGGTTAAAAATGCATTTGAGAATCAACAATCTTCTCATATTTACTACACACATTTTGTATTCAGGTTGATAACATTGTATTTGACCCCGATCTGAGTTTTTACACCGAGTCTTGTGGTTGCCAAGAAGTCTCATCATAGATCCAGACTGCACTCTATCTATATCAAGCCAACAGCTGCATTATGACTCATATTATTTGCATCTGATGAATGAAGGTGAAAGCTCTTGCTTTCAGCTATAAATTGACATTCATTAGTTAAGAGTTTTTTCTCTCAAATGCTCTGAGATTTAATTGACAGAAAATATTGCTAAACATTGGAATTGTATTTTTCTTGTCGTACATCAGCATTTTCACGTTTCTAAACATTGAATATTGAAAATCCTTACACGGGATTGCGTCTCCTCTTCTTCGCTTTGCCACTTCACTTCCAGTTATCTTCTCCCAGTCCATCCAGCCTTGTTCCGTGTCAGCCATTTAATCAGGGTGATTATCTCCCCACCAGACCGCTGAAATATTTATGCCTTCCAACCGCAACCTGGCATTTAACAAGCATGAAAATGGACCTGATCTCCGCTGCACACATAAGCATACACTACTTTAATGCACACAGACAAGCACACATCGGTAACAGTTACAGCTGATAACCTCAACGCCTGATCATGTAACCACAGCGGGTTTTCCTGCACGTGCATACGTGTGTTTCTGTGTCTCTGTGTGTGTGTGTGTGTGTGTGTGTGTGTGTGTGTATGTGTGTGTGTGTGTGTGTGTGTATTTGGAATGTGTTGTAAAGGGGCGATAGGGTTCAGAATCTCGGTCATAATCAGCTCAGTCAGCAGGGTGTCACTCTCCGCACTGATTGGTCAGCATTTAGTGATGAGCCCTCAAGGTGAGAGGTTGATGTTCTTGGCAGGAGGCCGACTCCCTGGTGGACAAAGTCATACTGCAAAGACAGTTCACTCCACATAAGGCTTGGTTTGTGCTTGTGGTTTCCTTGTTTGACATTTAAATGAACAAATAGTATGCAACTCAATGCATGGTGGCGTTTTTCCAATGTTAATGTTTGAGGAGAGGCTTTAGGAAACTATTTGACCATCCAACAAGCAGTCCATTTTCTCCTTATTGTGAGTTCAGATAGAAGTCAAGGCCAATGTTAGACTGCATACAGATACATTGGCAATATGTCAATGGTGAGATGCCAATGTTGTCTTAGCAAATCAAATATGATGAAGAGTTGAATTGGCTTACAGACTTACTACACGAAAGGACCGGCGCTCAAATGTGTACAAATGACCCAGGTGGCAATTTTCTTTGCTTTCTGTTTGAACTCAGACAACGGAGGTAACTTCCCAGGCTTGGTCTTGAGACTCGATCGGTGCAAAAGATGAACAACAGCAAGAGAAAAACTAATCTTGCACAAAAGAGTCAACGGTTCGGGTTGTGCACATAATGAGAGAGAAGTATCAAAAGGAAAGAAAAAAACAACTTGATGGCAGAGAACAATCCAGATCTATTAAATTGCTTCACTTCTGACTCTCACTTCGTGCTGGCTTCTTTACAATGCCATAGCAGCTGATGTTCACTGTATTGTAGTTCTTACAAAACTGATGGCAACAACATGAATCTATCATATTTTCAAATCCTCCATGAGACTATTATGAGAGTATTTCTATTTTAAGGAACATTGAGAATGTATTTCTTCTGTGTGAATTTACAGCGGTGAAAAGCACTTGTGGAACCATTAGCTCCTCATCACAACTCTACAGAATGACCGTTTAAATGGATCCCAAAAAAAGCACAAGAACACATGCTAAATCAAAGCAACAAAGAGTGCTTGCGAGGATAATATCAGCTGCCAGGTTGAGATAAAAAGGTAAAAAAAAAGATTGAAAGTACAGTCGCGGGGGCGGCTCTGTCCACATGTGAACCAATCACAGTGATCTCATGTTACCAGTGAGTAGAAAGCAATCTCTTGTAGCTATTTAAAGAGAGAGACAGAAAGAGGAAAACTCCCATGACACAACAATCTCCGCCCAGGACTACGTCCTAACTGTCCAATTTCCTGTCAGCCTCGCCGCGACCAGGCAAGCCATGCGTGTGTGTGTGCGTGTGTGCGCGCTTGTGTTGTTGTGCATGTGTGTGTGTGTGGTTTTGACAGTCTTTTCTCTAATTTCCTCTCTACCTGTGCCCCGGGCTGAATTGCTTCCTATGTGTGATTGATTTGCACTTAATGGGGACACCTCTTTCTCTCTCCATCTCCACCTCGTCAGCCCTCGTGCTCACGCGCGATAGTAGAAACAAGACATAATAATATGATGTGATAAGGGGGCCGAGGCCCGGCGCCACAACTTATCAAAATACGTGTTATTACAGGAGGAAATGAACCAACGGCTAATGGCTGTGTTCACTTCAGTGGAAATGAGTCATCAATGGGTCAGGATGAAACTCGGCACCATTAGTCCGGTAGTTTTGTCTCTGATCTACGCACAGGCTCTGGCATGAATTGCACCCTTCAGTTATTGCTGAACCACACACTTTATCAGAAAGGGCTCTGTTTTTGATCAGCCTATTTCCGAAAGTGTATTTAAGGTCTTGTTTTTCCAAGATGAAGCAATAAGACTCGTTCACAGACTTTGGATCAAAGTGCAAATTGTGCCAAAATGGAAACACAAAGCAACTTGCACACCAATGGTTAAATTATAGAAATACAAAAGAAAAGCAGTCTCTCTACAGTCAACTCCATTTCAATTGTCTTTCCCTCCAAATTGTCCTCTGTAATGGAATTGGCGATTAACATTAAGGCATCACAATTCAATATTTGTTAGACCTACAGAATGTTTGTTTTCTTTTTATGTCCAAATTAGCTTTTTTCTACTGTCATGTTCTCAGTAGTGAAATCAAAAAAGGTACCTATATACTCAGCACATTCCCCAGGTGCACTCTGTGTCATCTTTAACATCTTTCTAAATTGTCAATGAAGCACTTCCCAACTTTATACTGGATGCCATCACACATTTTTATTTTGAGTCTTAGACCATAGGAATAGCATCTACGAATTTGAAAATGGACGTAGTTCCCCTTTAAGTAAGTTCATGTGCAACAACTTCTTTAAAAACATGATCCAAGGTTTATTAATAAATGCATTTTTTTGTAGATATTCCTTGGTACATTTTTCTCTTATCAGCGGGCCTGGCGACCATACAGAGTGTTCCAGAGGACCTTAAACTGCTGCAGGAATTAGTCAGTGACAGTGAGAGAGCTCTGGGCCCACACTCAGAGGAGCCTCAGTTGAAAGGCTGCACTATTTCAAAGAAATTAGACTTTCGCCCTGAAACCCACGGATTGGGCGAGCTGCTAAACTACAGTTCCAGGCAGGTTTCCCTTTACCAAAAAGTCTTCAGAAAGTCATTACTGCTTTCCGTTTCATTCTGATTATTCCTTTCTGGCCCCGTTTTTTCTTCTTCTTCTTCCTTTCAGCCAGAAGTGCTGGTGCCCACTCTCTCTCTCTCTCTACTTGTAGCCAGCATAGCCGGTCTCAAAGGACTTCTAAGAGCAGGCTGCGAACGCTATGACGAATGTGTTGCTGTCGCTGTCACTGACGTGCAATTTGAAAGGTTTGTGAAACAGACACGGCAAACAGAAGATACAAAAAAGAAAAACAGCAAAGAGTCCGAACTCCGTGGGGAGCCGGTGACATCAGAGGAAGCTGGTCACCCCTCCCCGCACCTCTGTTTGCCGTCTCATCTCCCTCTGTCGCTGCCTTCTTCCGAGCGGCCTTTGAGCTCATCCTTTTTAACCGGCTCTGGCGTTCTGCTTCTGACCTATAAAATCTGGAGCCTGTCAACATCTGTTGAAAGACATGGCTGGTGATGGCGATGATGGGATTTACATACTATTAACGTTTGGAAACGGGAAGACTGTGCTGGGAGATTGGAGGTTAACGGATGATATGTGGATGTGTTCCAAATGTTAACGTGCCATTTTAGGACCAAAGAAAAAGGTCTATGAATGGAAAGGAGAGAAATAAATTGTTTAGTGTTGAAACTCTGGGATTTGTACTCGTGGGCCGACATGGTTTATGGCCCCTGGCATGAAGGAGGGAACCCTGGCTTACAGTTGCTGTGCAATTGGATGGTTGAAGACGTCCACTTCCTGTACTTTTTCTCAACTTTGAATAACTATTCGCATGATTTTTTTAATTATTATTTTGGCCACAACAGCTGACACCAGCTATGTAGACGACATATCACCGTCTAAGCTAACACGAGAAGCTTGTTAGCAGACAGTTGCTTATTTACACATCCAGCTATTATGGAGCAAAGTTATCATTCTTTTGGAGTCGTGTTTATTGCCACCTGGAGAATGTTAGTCCAATATGACCTCTCCTGTAGTTCTGTTTTTTGGACAACTTCTGCCTTTTCTGCTCCTAAGTTCAGTTCAATTCACTTCCATTCAATTCACTTCACAGATTCCGGAATCGGAATCGAGATTTTGGAATCCAAATCTGGAAGGGGAATTTAGGGATCTGATTCCAAATCAAATTTTTGGAATCGGAAATTCAAATTTGGAATTTAAAATCAGGAATCATGATTCAAATTCAAGAATTGTACTTTAGGAGTCGGAATTCAGGAATCAGAATCGAAATCTGACTTCACCTCTGACTTTAAACGAAAGCCAGCAACCCATCCACCTCCCCTACCTACTCTGTGTGTGCTTTTACGGTCTTTATACTTCATCGTTCATGAATACATTGACAATATACAGAGAAAAAAAATGTGGGATATCTCAGAGTAACAGTGTGTTGTGTTTTGCAAATATAACTACAGTTGCTGGATGAGACCAGCCTGGTTTACATACAGTGTATTTTTAGTGTCTGCCATTTTTTCCTGGTTGTCTCTCTCCTTCTCCGTCTCTTTCTCTCTGCGTCTCACTCTTTATAAAACCAGGACTGTGATTGAAGGCTTGAACTGGATGTGATTTCGAGAGCGTCTTCTAGTAGTCTCGACACCGTCGACATGCTGAGCGAAAGGTGTGAATGCACATCGTGACACTGTGACTGAGGGTGTTTTTTTCTTTTTCTTCCTGAAGCAGTGGAACACTGATGTTTGTCCCATTTACTTTGCAAAATACACGGCAGAATACATGGTGGGACGGTGAGCATCGCTGCGAGCACACGAGTTTAAGAATTTAAGAAAGTATGCTTCCATGTGTCTGTAACTGTGAGTATGTGTTTATCTCCTGAAAAGCAATGGAACGCCTGTCCTGTGTGTCTGATCTATTAGTGCTCATGTGTAAATGCATGGTGGACATCGTGTCTCAGCGAGGGTGTTGTTCTCTACCTTGAGAAAGTAAAAAATAAAAAAAAAAAGCCCTCCTCAGCTCCTGGTCAGTCGAGCGAGGCAAAGGAGCCGCCCCGGCGGAGCGACATGGCCATTTTTCACCTGGCTCCCAACGTATTACCTCATTTCCCCGGGTGCAGACGCCCCCTCTCCCCACTGGCCTTACCGCTCTGACCTCCAGACGTAACCGGCAAAACTCTCTGCCACCCGCCTCGATCCCCTCCTTCCAGCTCTTTATCCGCCCCTCCTCCCTCCATCTGTCTGGGGCCAGCCAGCTGATGGATGGCCCCTCAGGAGAGGTTTGCAGGGAAGGGGTCAGGTATGATTTCTGGAACTTTTCAGGTGATGGAGACAAACGAATCGAGGCGAGATTGGCACAGATTTGAGGGAAGAGAGAAATTGTCAGTTGGTACAAACAATTCCTTCCCAGTGTCGCGCCTGCAGTCTCCACCTCCTCCTCCCGTCTCTCCCTGCAGACCACCACATCCATATTTCTTCCCTCCCCAGCCCCATTCTGCCTGTGTTGCCTGCTGTCGGTAACATCGACTGGGGAGGACCGCTGTGTGTGTTCTGCTAGATGTTGGTATGGATGCTAGAGTTCGCTCACTAAGTATTTGTTTGAGCTGTCAAGGTGTCTCCTGAGTGCTTTCCTTCTGTTGAATATTTATCACTTATTTAATGCCCCCCCAAGAGAGTTGGACTGTGCGTCTAATACCTCCCACCTCCTTTGTTTTCTATCTTCCTTTTTCTACACACCTTTCTGTCGTTGCCCTTGCTTTTTCATGTTTTTTTTTTATGTTTGTCTGCATGCACTATTTTTTCTGCTACACCGTCTGCGTCCCACACTTAAACCCCCCTCTCACTTGTTCTTCACATCCATGTCTGTTGTTGCCAACCCTGAACGTGAACCCTGACGGCACTGATCATGCAGAGCGCGTTTCAGCAGAGCGGCGTCAGCAGAGTTTTTTTTTACTCACATTTTCGCGCTTCATGCCACTCGCAGTGGTGCAAGAATGTCTCGAGTTAAAAAATGTTTATCGGAATCCAAATGTTACACAGACGAGGAATTTGGCTCCGTGACTTTTGCGTGACACTCGTAGCTTTATGACTTTACCCACCGTAGTTCCCATCCTCTGAACACAACAGAAAGGGAAGGTAAATTTGTGCGTTACTCGGGAAGTCGGGTAAGTTGTTTCCATTCATTCAAACTGTGATATTAGATATTAGCGTGCAGTTTGTGGCCTCTGCAAAACACTCTCTGTCTGATCAGGCCCTACAACTCTTGCATCCACGCGTACTCCCCAATCTGTCATATTTTAAAAGCTATACTTCCTTCATCATCACAAGACCATTTTCTGGGAAGATGAGTGGGGAACAAAAGCTCCAACGAGATGTCGAGGGAGAAGGTGTGTCTGCACCTGGAAGAAAGGGGGAAAAAAAGACTCGGAGAGAGTGAACCTTTGTTGATAAGATAGTCCCTGAAGTGTGTTTCTACTCTCCCTTCAGTCCCGCTACGTATTCTCATCACTCACACAGACCTGGGACAGATAGCAGAAAAAGTTGAGTTGTGGCCAACGGGGGAGAAAAAAAAAAAGACGTCTTCCTTTTGAGGTGCGATTAATCGTAAAATAGTTCCATTCCACAAATTTTTCTCACTGGAAATGTCACCGTGTCACGGACAATAAGGAAGCGAGGGAAGACGGGGAGAACGAGCTGGAAAGAGAGTATAGGTGCGAGTGTAAAGAGTGAGCTTTTTGGGAAATTTGATTCCGTAAAAGATAGAGGCGGGCCGAGAAAACAATGGAGCTGTGTGAGGCTTTCTTTGATATTGCAATTCTAACACAACACTCGCCAGATATTGCTTCTATTCTCTTTCTTCTCACTCGCTCTCTCTTTCAGTGGTCACTCGTGTCATCTTGCCTGCTTTGTTTTCTGAGATCAAAGTCTCGGATCTATCAAAAACTAACATGTTTCTGTTGTTACATCATTCTGTCCATATCGCATTCACTTGTGTTGAGAGGCATACTTCTGGCACTCGGTCATAGCCTTAAATAAGAAGCAGTGCTGCGCCAGATACGCAACAAACACACACACACACACACACAAACACACAGAGACCCGGCAAAACAGACAGACAGGCACAAAGAACACACAACCTTAAAGTCACACATATTAGCAGGGATGAACAATTTGAGGTTTTTATATCAAAATAGCAAATGCACTGAGAACCTTGATTGGCAAAGGCCACATGCATGTATCTACCGTAAAAGTCGGGTTACAAGCTGCTACTACCTTCGGTCAGTGTCCCCGTTAGCTCCCCGCTGTAGCCAGCTAGCGCTCCTGGTAGCGCTCCGCTAGCTCCCCGACAACCACCGAAGGTAGCGGGACCAGCCCCGGCTCGACACCCGACTCAGGCAGAGGGGACGCGGGCAGTAGCAGCAGCAGCGGGGCGCTAGAAGCAGCAGCGGGAGCTAGCGCTGCTGCTAGCTTGCTACAGCGGGGACACCCACCGGAGGTAGAAGCGGCTTGTAACCCGACTTTTACGATATAACTTGCATTATCTTTTTCTTTCTTTTTTTTTAGGCCCTCACTCACCAGCCATAGGTAATTCGTGTTGATTCTGTATATTATATCTCCAGTGGAGCACTCTCAACAGTATCGTGAGGTTCCGCCATGAGAAATCTAATTTCTGTACACTTTGCAGCACTTTGTCAGTTGTCACTTTCCAGAAGTGCCTCGTTATGACCAGTAACTGTGTGGCTGTTTTTGAATGCCATATTTCCATTATGAGTACACAGGTGTAACATCTGACAATTTACTAAATTCATGTATTCTAAACAAGTTTATTTTATTTTTTTCTTCTGAGAAACATAATGATACTATGAACACTTTATAGAAAATAGTGGTAACATTATTGCCCCGTCCTGCAATCTGAGGTTTTTTACTTCCCATCGGCTCCATTAGAAGTCAGGACAGTAGCGTGGTCCCCCATCTTGAAGCCATTTTGTGTCAGGAAATGGTATAATTCCCTCATCTGGATCCCATTACAGCCAGGCGGACTGCTATTCCTGTGATGCCTGTACAGTGTAATTAAGGGCTTTGTGTCTCGCAGCCAGCCACAGTCAGCTTTCTCTCTCTCTCGCTCCCTCCATGTCCTCTATCAGTTTTTTTCCCATCCGCTTAACCCCACACTACAACACCACTTCTCCGGAGACTCATCCACATGCCCACCGGCAACTATACACTATCCACACCTCCCTGCACACATTCTTTATCTTCCACATGGAGAATAGAGCCATTATGGTGAAGCCTTTCACCCACAGTGTTCTGCTTAGCCTGGCAAAGTGTTATTTTCATCATCTGACCCAGAATGGAATGCAGCTGAGCAGCCGCGTTGTTTCTGCCGGCGCTGGAAGTGTTCCATTTACCGCAAAATAACCCACTTCCTGAGAGGAAAAATGTATGGTAACATAGAATATGGGCACGAGTGCCAATACCCACAAAAACATTGGTCAGTAGCTCCCAAGACATCTTTGTCTGTTAAAAAATCACTAAACTAAACTACTGCATTCTCAATTACGTGTCCAAGGAAATATTTTCTTATATTAAAAAAATTCACAATGAGCAGTTTCTAATTAGTATTTTTTTTTCTTTCTGTTTCTTATTAAAACTACCTCGAGGATGAAAGTATGGTTAGGTTTAGACAACCAAAACATTGGATCCCTTTATGGCTAAAACAAAATGAATCAGAAACATGCTATCAGATCAATATCTGCTCTGTTAATCACTGAGTTAATCTTGGAGAACTTTTCAAGATGGCGGTAGCTTTAGCTTTTAGTACCATCTGACACACACGACTCTGACTACCAGCGAGCATTTTTCTCATTTTTTATTTCAAATTAATAAAACAACAAACGTCATGGAATCTCATTAAAATACCTCCTTGGCTAGACCTCCCCACCACTGCAGCTCTCAAAGTGGAACAATCTACTTTGTGCAATGGGGAGACGGGATATTATCATTCCTGGGGCTGGTGTGTGTGTGTGTTTTGGGGGTGGGGGGGGTCTTTTTATGGCCCTGACACCCACTGCACCGTAGGGCCCCTCGTTCCAAGAGCCCAAACATGGACATGAAGGGTGGTTGGCCCAGATAAGACACTTAAACTGTACAGTGTACACACCACTGTGCATACACAAACAAACACACACACAAGCTGAGTACACGCACACACACACACACACACACACAGTCGTGCATGCACTGTGATCTTGAAACCCGGAGTCCGTGTCATTGGAAAATCAATATACCTTGCTTTTTCATCCAATTAATTAGTGACTGTTGGATGGAGCTGTATGTGTGTGGATGTCTAGCGGGGATATGTGTGTACAGCATGTCTCTATAATACAGTATGTGTGCTATAATGTTATGTCTATCTGAATATGTATCTAGCTTGTCTTGTATTCACTCCTGCCATGTTTTCACAATTACACAACGTTAAGCTGGTGTGTATTTACCTTCAACAGTTTGGACGAGCTGTATTGTAATCCCGTGAGCACCGGACAGCTTGCGATGATGTCACTAATACCTCTTCAAGCTAGCGGCGCTTAAACGACTCTGTGACAAACAATGGTGTTGTTGTGTAACCAGATTAGCCCAAAGCCCTGTGTCCTGGAGGCCCACTTCTGGCACCTCCTCTGAGGATGAGAGTAATCCTTAAGGCCTTTCTGCACCTGCTTGGTGACCATACAATGCAACGGCATGTAATGACACACCGGGCTAGAAAACACGGCGGCTTTCGAGGAACAAGCGGAACAACGCAATGTGCTGTAACATAAGTACAGCCAGTAATGTATAAAACAACAGAATATAAATTGATGCAATGCTGTGAAATAAAACATGAGACACTCCAGGAGAAGGTAATGTAATGGAAAAACAGAACACAATACTACTTAGACAACGGAGCGTGTGCACACATTCAGAGCTACTTTTGTGTGCCTCCATACATACGTGGCCACGTTAAAACGTACACCTGTGCAATCTAAATGAAAATTCGATATTATATAGTCCATTATATTTGAATTTACACATTTTGATGCGAGATGTCTGACCGAATGCATTTCGTGGTCAAAGGAGTGTCAGCGGCTGTGGAAAAGTGGATTTCAAATTACATTTCCTATAAATTCTTCACAGTAAAATTCTCCTGTTATTATTTCTCTTCCCTATAGTATTAGTGGACTTGTTTCGTTTAAGAAAAGCCACTGAGAAAGCTCTGCTGGATCAGTGATGAACATATTTTTATATGAATTCTTCACACTTAAAGGCCCCAGTTATTTCATTCTCTGAAAGCTTTCATTTTGAAGCAGCAAAATCGGCAAATATTTGGTTTTCATCAGCAGTTTCCAGCCTTGGTTTTCTTCTTCTATCCACTATTCCCTTTGCTCTCACTGGGGAGAGGAACTCCAGTGTGGGAGGAAGATAATGCGAGACCTATGATTGATAAATAATCAGGATTGTGCCCTCACGCTGTCCACATTTCACTGAGATCAAACTCCACGCGAGCCGGGCCACCTCGGAACCAAATGCGAGCAAGATCGGTCCTGGGCGCGTACCGACTTCCCGTTTAAAATGTCTTTGCATGATCGTCTTGGCATGATCGGATTTCAAATTCGCCATGACCATTGTTTCCCTAACTTTAACCCAACCTTAGTTGTAAGGTTGTATTTATTAGTCTAAATTTTAATCTATGAAATGAAGTCTCCGTTTGCTTACATTGCTTTCGGTAGAGCTCGAGAAATGCCAAACGCACGCACATTTCTTCTTTTAAAAGACTGCGTTCCAAATCACTGACTTTTTCTTTTTTCTTTTCGTACATAGGCAAGGCTAGGCAAGTAGAGCACATTTCACATTCAAAGTGCTTCACACAAAACCATTAAAAGCTTCAAAACATAATGCAGAAGAAAACAAGATTCAAGAACATTCATTAAAGTCATACTGCAGCTGTCCTTACAAAGTACATGTTGTTGCAGTATGCAGTATGCATTCTGTTGCTACATACGACTTATTCATAACATTGAACTTTGACCCTCTTACTCGTATATCCGCTGCACAGATGATTGTGGATCAGAATAGCCAGCAAAGCATGCTGGCATGTGACATCCTGGTATTTTTGGCATACTGCATTTTCCATACTAAATCTTTTTCTTTCTTTTTCTGGCACACTAAATTGTATGTTAGTATGGTGATTGGAACGCACTGTGTAGAATATCAGATATCCAATCATAAAACAATTCACACTCTCACAGACAGAAAATTCACTCTTGCATGCCATAATGACACCGTGAATGAATTCTCACAAAGATATCACATAGGAAATGTGAGATAATATTACTATTGTTCATAACCGTAGTACTTTCATTCACAAAGTGCAACGCTTTAACACCATTGCCAGAAAACCAGATTTAATGTCCGAAAAGAAAAATGAAACACTGAAATATGCATGTATAACAAAGCAATCCAGCTGTCATCCCCATCTCTTCCAACCCTAAAGGCCCTATATCCCACCTCAGGAGTCTGTCTAAGATAAGCAAAGGTCAGCTTTAGGGCTGGAGGCCACTTGCAGTAAAGAACCCAAAGCACAGATTCACAATTCATGAAATTCCCAGCTTCATGACCTGGTCCACGAAGGGTCACCAGTCTGTAACCTATGTTCAAATGCTGAATGGAAATCAATTGTTAGCTGTCAGCGATGGAGGGATTATTGTTTGTTAGGTGTGCCCTGAGGTCCGAGTGTGTAGGTGTAAGGTTGCCTAACTGATGTCAACACTGATACCTGCAGGGGCGAAGGGCAAGGAAAGGTCACACCACTAAATAGCGATCATTGACTGACCGACAGCAGAGGTTTAGGCTTTACTGAGCAATGTTTAGTGGCAGGGCTTCCTCCCTAGATATCTTTATATTCCCTTCCAGCAAGGAGAATGCTTGCAAGTTTGTATCATCCGAATAATCCTCATACATTTGGAATACGGTACATTTGTCATGTTTTGTATTTAAATTCACGTCAGTCCTACTGCCGAGAAAAGTGTGCTTATTTGCCCATAGGCACTATACTGATAGTTTTACTGTAGTTGCCTACTACACTTACTTTTTAGGTCAACGTTTGTTCTAGATTTAAGGTTTTCAACTCCTCAGGGGCTGTGAGTAGAAGGAAAGCATGGAGGGATGGATGGACGTGAGGCAAAGACATCGTGTGAGGTTAAAGGGACAGTTGCAATAAAATTCAGATTCAGTTTGGCTTACATGTCCCGAGGATATCCTTACTTTGATGTCCATTGCTAAAAAACATCCTTAAATCGGTTTAGAAATCGTCAGAAAAAAAGACATCACATTTTAGTTTAGTTTTTGTCAGTACCAAAGTACTCCAGCAACAGTTGTCTGTACATTAATTGATCCATTCCAACCAGCAACTGCTTATAATTAAATCAGCATACTTTTAATGGTGCCAGTATGAACAAATAAAGGTTAAAAACAGGGCTCAAATTGTAGCCCACAGTTAATTTACTAACATTATACCTACAATTTATCCCCAAATCATGGGAACTGTGGTTCTAAAACTCATCAGCGTCTAGTTTAACCCGTGTTTTACCGTGTTCTTTATCTCGTTGCTCTTTCTCAGTATCGGTTCTTATCTCCCACATCATGGTCATTCTCATTTTCGACTTATTTTCCCCTGTCACCAATAATGTCATCCTCTCGAAAGCCTGTCTGTCCTGGCCAATGATGAAGATAATGAAACTTTCCAATCAGTTCCACTGCACGCCCAGAATGGGCAGCCGCCTCCACAGCTCCAGAGCATATGAAATTAATTTGTAATAACTTCAAATATTAGATGATGCCTGCACATGCAGAACGGGGTACACACGGCAGGGGAATTAGTAAGCCCAAATATTTTTCCTTCATGTGGAAAGACGACAGTTAACAGGATTTCATCCCTTGTAAAATATAATTAAGTTCACAATGAGACAATCCTGAAAAATGTCAAGCCCATTTGAGCAAAGTATTAATCTCCATGTTCAGGCTGTATCGGGGTGTTTGTGTTGCGTTTTTTTCTGTCCATGCAAAACTATATCTTCTTCAATATAAGCTAGGAGTCAGTCAGATGTGACAATACGTTTTTAATTCAAATAGTTGTTTCCCCATCCTTCTACCTTTCACTGGGAGTACAATCCTGACCTGTTGTAGATACTCAACCCAGCCTTTGCTCCATCAGTATAACTACGGTATCTGTCAATATCCAATGATATGTCCATCTCTGAACTGTAACAGTATCACCTTACCCCCCTTCTCCTCTATCAGATTACTATTGACCTATTATTAAAGCAACAGTATCAGAGTCTCTCATGCTGAAAACACACCAGAGCAGCAGCGAGCTGCCATGCCATGTCTCTGGAAAGCTCCCGCTTTCATCCTTCTGCGAAGTACGGCCAAACTAAGATACATACACTTTTAGCAGGCCAGTACTTCCTGTCAGCAGATGTCATTCGCCTGCACTGAAACTGGGACACCACTGGAATGCTTACTTTTCCAACTATGAAATGGTCTATAACTCCACTGTCCCGCTGACCTTATTTCAGCTAATTAGCATTAGCTAAATCTGCTGTCTCTGGCAGATTTGTGTCCATTTTCGACTGACCGACGCACGATTACAGGTTATTTAAAAAAATAAATAAATGTACCTCTCTTTTCCTTTATGCTTTTTAAGGATAAATATAGCCGGGCGTTAGCTTTGTCAAGCTAACTGTTAGCTTTGTCAAGCTAAGCGTTAGATTTGTCAAGCGTTAGCTTTGTCAAGCTAAGCGTTAGATTTGTCAAGCGTTAGCTTTGTCAAGCTAAGCGTTAGATTTGTCAAGCTAAGCGTTAGATTTGTCAAGCGTTAGCTTTGTCAAGCTAAGCGTTAGATTTGTCAAGCGTTAGCCTGCAAATAGCTTTATCAGGGACCATGGAAGCTGGCTAAAGTGACCGATCACCAAACAAAGAGCAAACTAACTGAGAAGATATATGTCTGTTCCATTTGTTTTTAAATTAGAACCTGTAACCATCCATACTTTTATCCATTGTATCGTTATCATATTGTGTCCTCCAAAGACAAAGGAGACGGTGTCATTTCCTGTCATTCATCCTGCTGGTTTACTGCTCCCCGTGGATACCTTGCCCTTGGATTACAGCATGCATCATAACATAGACCCAACTAATCAATAACCAAATGGGTTGCCAACTATTTCTATAATCGATTCCAATCGAGTTAATTGCTCAGTCGTTTGCGAGCCGCATTTCGCCGCTGCCTGGTGTGCATTTGCCGTAAAAACTTTAAAGCATAGGTTCTCAAAAAAGAAATTCTAGGGTATACAATGTTCAGTGCTGAATGTGACACACTGACACAGTCACTAGCTTTGATTATCAACATGGGGATCAATTGTTATCCCCCCAATCACCCCGGGCCAGTATTTGAAAACTGCAACATTGCAGTCATTGCTGGTGGATGGGAGCCTGTGTAGTGTTTCCATGGCTCCTGTTACAGTAGCCTGTCCTACCGCATGGCATATTAGAGTTAGACAATCAATGGCGGTCTGGGAATATAGAGCACAGAGTGCACCGAGTCCAGTGCCACTCCCTGGCCTGGTTAAGCACGTAACTCTGTTACTGGATGGTGGGCAAAGTTGGATGTCGGCTAATGTAAATCTGCAGTGGAAAGTATGCAAAAGGGAAAAAGACTGTTATTTATATGGTGCATTTTTGTAAGTAATAATTTAGGGTATGTCAAATCGTTTTTTACACTCTGTGTCCCCGGATGCTACGCCCCTCTTTCATGTCACCGATGACATTTTCAGATTTGACAGGTATCATCCTGTTAGCTTCCAGAAGTGGCTCCACGAGAAATTACTGGTGGAGGATGCTCAAAACTACCTCCTCTCTCTGGGGTTCAAACATTTAATGTGCTCAAATATACCCGGCTGTCATGTGAAAAGAGGGATTTAAAAAGCAGAGCAGTTCAATGGCTCGGCTGCTTGTTCATGCTTTCACTCTCCTTCAGCTTCTCTCCTTTTTATTGGCTTTTTTTTTTTTACCCCCTCTCCTCTCTAACCATGCCTACTCCTGGAGTCTCCATCAGAGGAAGAGTGACTATAGGTGTCTTGAGGCACCTTTTATTTGCTAATTACATTTAAGGACCGGAAGGTAATTCCATTTATTATATCCTGTAATGTGGAGAATTCGGTCTCCCTCGGCCGGAATAACAGGTGAACACTTGAATTGATGAATGCACTTTTTGAAAATACCAATTTGTCCTTGGCCGGCAGCTGCAGACAGGAGGAGAGAACTGGAAGATTGTTCACTAGTGTTGATGTTGCAGTAGATAATAAAGTGGTTTGACTGTGAAACCTCAGTCAGTAATGATGTTGGACCCTTTTAATAGAAAAAAAAAGCCAGCGTCGGTTCTGAAAGATTCGCTACAGGCATCCTTCATTTTAACAAATTATAGATCGATTCTGACGATTGGCAGCAATGAAGCCAGCGTGCATTAATTGGACAGGAGGCACAGCATGTGTACAGACCTGTAATTTACGTTAATTTGGTTAGCCTTTCTGATGTCTGAAAATTACAGTCAACAAATTCATCTCTTTGCAGAAGCGGTTAGTGTGGATAATACACAAAACACCCTTTCAACAGGTTCATAGGTTCTGTTTTCTTTTTCTCTAGAAACTAGTTCCAATGAAAGCGTTAGGGTGTTCATTAACTACACTAACACTGAGAGACTCATACCCATTATTAAACATTATCTGTATATCATGTTTCAATGCTCTGAGCAACAGATATATATATATATATGTGTATAAAATCCAATCTCCTGTAAGCATAACTCTTTTCATTTAACACCCACTCTAAACCGGTTTATGCTCCATACACACATGACCACAACAGTATTGCCAACTAAGTTTCCGTCCAAATGTAACCACAATTTAAAAAGATAATTTCCAGGAAAAAAAGAAAAATACTAATTAATGCATACTGTTATGGAAATATTAGGAGTTGGTACATGAAGATAAACAGCTGATTCTCCAGTCGGGTGCTGTTTAACAAACGCAGAAGAAGAAGAGGGAACGGCGAAACGACATATTGAAAACAGAACCAACCTCAAACTAGCAAAAACTATGTGAAAAACGTGATGGAAATATTGTATTTCTGTTTGTTCATGCATTCATTATCTCTCATGTAAGAATGTACTTTTTTTTTCTTCACATCCTTCAAGTGTCACATGCTTCATGTATGTCGTGATCTCTTCCCCGTCTGTTTCTATTGCGCTTTGTCACATTTCGCGATAATTGATGCACCAACTTTTCCACCTCCGCCAAGCGTAACGTAACTGTTTTGCAATAATTCAACAGATTTCCGCCATTTCCACTCCGGGAAAACTGATAAATGTTTGCGAGAACAGGTGGATGGGAAGGCACTTTACTGCGACTGTCGAGGTGTTGTGCTTTACTGTCAGACCACAACACACTGGTCCTTAAGCACTCACTTTAGTTTTACCAGCTGGAATATGTGTTACAGGAGGAAATATTGGCCCACATTAGCATCTACTTCAACATAAACGATCACACATATACACACACGTACTGGCAGATGTTCACTTGTTCCCTTGAGAAGGAAAATTGATATTCCCACCTTGCCGGAATGTCAATTTCCCTCACTTGCGTTTAATTGGCAGCCGTGCTATCACCAAACCCGCATGATTAAGCATAAAGTCTTTTCGCTTCCAAAATACACATTTCACGCTAAATCTTTCCAACGTCTCTGTGTTGAACACTCCTGGATGCTCCCCTTCAGCTTGTCTCTCAGATGTCTGAAGAATTTCTCCCAGATACGGCTTGTGAGAATCTTTAGTCAGGCTGTCAGTGTTCTGAGCCCTGCCTGCTAGACAGCAGCCTTTGATTCAGACTACAACGCTTGGGAATACCTACAGTATGTGGATTTGTGTCTCTCGCGGGACCGCCATTTCATTACTTCCCTTCAGCCGTCGTATAGACTCAAGTTTATTTCCGTCCCCCAGGCAGAGTAAATCTGGTGCGGGGCCAGGCTGCCGCACCACGGAGCGGCGCTATAAAATGAAGCCTAATCGTCCCGCCCCCCCCCCCCCCCCCCCCCCCCCCCCCCCCACACACTGTAAGTGGTTTTACCTTCAGGGAGCCATTTTTCTCCGGTCAGACATGATCAGGCGCTTCGGTCATGACCAATAGCCGCTATGCGGTGTCATCCAAGAGCAATTCAAGTCAGAGGTGCCGCTGTCCGTCCCCGCACCCCTTCACCTTTTCTCCGCCCCACCAAACCCTCGGCTCATAAAAGGGGGGATTGTAAATACATAACTCTCTTGAAGGGACAAGTCACTTAGTGCATGAAATGCGGTTTTATTTATTTGTGGAACGTAACCTTTGGCTCCGTTATATTAGGCTAAAGGGGGAATATTTACTTGTTGCAGGTTTGTTGTGCACCACTGCAGCACTAGTGGCTGGAAGACATGTACAGAGCCTTCATAGAACACAGACATACGGGCTCTGCCAACCAATTACATGTTTTTTTAAAGATTCTTCCTTTTTTTTTTTATTGTTTGTTCAAATATACAAATGAGGCAATATCTAATGCTAACTTTTGATGAGTTTAGGGGAAATCTACGTATGGACAAAGTAGTACAATAAACACCTCAACACCTGGAGGCTGTAGCTCATGGGGAGAGTGGTCGTCCTGAAAGCACGAGGTCGCCGGTTCGATCCCTGGTCTCACCATAGTTTGCATGTCGAAGTGTCCTTGAGCAAGACACTGATCCTTAATTACGAACGATGGGTAAAATGCAGAGAATAATTTTCCCATTAAATGAATGTGTATTTATTTTTTTTTATTTTTTTTACTACTTACATTATTTATGCCAATATGATACTTTTGTTTTTTTTCTTCTGACGACGATAAAGGGAATATTTACAAAATATTATTTTCACAATAAGCCAAACTTTTTAAATGCATCAGTTTGCATGTTTGTCTGACATTGTTATTAAATTGAGGAAATATGTGGAATTCAAGTGGTCAGCGCTCCAGGCATACTGACATTGGTATTTGTTCGAAACCCTGCCCTTGTATCTACACAATGTAGTTATGTGTGCACACAAAATGGTCTGGTAGCATACTTGTATACGACATATATAGCCCTTGTTTCACCTTGCCTGTGTATGTATTGGACATAATGAAGTCTATTAGAAGCCAGCGCTGTGTTGCGACTGAATGACGGCGTTAATTACACCTTTAATGGACTCGGTGTTCCTGTGGCTTTGTCTCTGACGGCAACCTTCACAGCATTAATTGAAACTCCCCCACCTTCACGAGAGGGAACGCCTCAATTAACCTCTCCCAGTGGCTATAACCGGTCAATTACATCCGCCCTCCCCTCCGGCGCTGCAAGTCGGCAAACACAGTCACAGTTCACACGCCGTTTCATCTAAAGGCCAACGCATCTGAAGCTGCGCCGGTCTTTCATCGGAGGCGTTGCCGGAGCACGCGGCACTGCGCATGGTTGTGTGTCTCCGCCTTGCAGGGGTCGTGTGAGCGAATGTGAGTCTCTTCGCGTAGGCGGTTGCGTAGAGTTGTGCTCTTATTAAAGCTGCTTTCGTTTCCCCCATACAGTGTGACACTGATCCAGATTGGCGTTCTGACATTGAGTGCCAGTCGATTTCAATTCCCTTCGCATCCCACCCTGCCCTCCCCTCCCCGTACCCACTTATGCAGCAAAGTTTGATTTGCCTCCAGTTCCTCATATTGAATGAGACCAATTGTCCTTCAGAGGGAGAGAGAGAGGGAGAAAGAAGAGAGGCCATCAGAGAAGCTGAAAGAAAATTGGACAGAGGGAGCTAAACAGTGGGAGAGAGGAACCAGACAAGCGGAATAGACATGGGTCAGTCTTCTGTCCTATCACACTGTTAGACTCTCAGAGCGGAGAGAAAAAGAAAAAAAAAAGAGAAGCCACGTGACTGATGTCAATTGTTCCCTTAGTTATCTCTTTCCTCTCCTCTTTTTTTCCCTCGACAGTCCCCTTTCCTGCCCTCTGTTCTTTGTTCCGGAGTCCTCGTGTTTGTCCTCCTGTCCATCGGTCTAGATTGGCTTGTTATCAGTTAGCAGAGAGCCGCTACATCCGTCCCTCATGGCTGCACAGGCACACACACACACACACACACACACACACACACACACACACACACACATGCTTAAACACAGCACCACACACACACACACACACACAAGCGCACACACATACTGGCTGGTTGCCAGGAGGAGAGCGTCCTGCCAGAGTCGGCATAGTGGGGAGGAAGAATTAAAAAAAAAAAACACGACACCTCATCTAAAGCTGCTCCACAGATAATTCACAACACCTGCAAGTACAAGGTCTGGGAAGATAATGATGGCTGGAAAGGTGTGTGTGTGTGTGTGCGTGCGTGTGTGTAGTGTATAGGAAGGGAAACAGAAGTAGCAACGGGCAGATAAGAAAGACAGAACCTACAAACTACCTCAAGGTTGTTGCTTTTTCTTCTTCTTTTATACAGATTATAACCCCCCCAAAAAAACACTCTCTTTTGGAAAAGCTACAACACCCTATTGTTGTTAACTTCCTCCAACAATCCAACCTCCAGATATTCTATTATTAAAGATGTAAAAAAAAAAAAAAGAGACATCTTTCCATTTGAGAAGCTGGAACCTTGTATTTTTTTTTTATTTATTGTTGCACAATTCAAACAATAAAACAAAACAAAAATCATAACAGAAACAAAAAATGAATATCACAGTGCAGGAAGAGACAAAAAGCCAACTGGGCTTATTTGAAGCCTCCACCTATAATATTTAAAATTTTACAAAATTACAAACATAAATTGAAATATACATAAGAAAGACAACAAAAGAAAGAAAGAAGAGAAAGAAAAATAATGTAATCATGTCAAGTCTGTGTGTGAGTGTGTGTATGCATGTGTGCATGTGTGACCGTGAAAGTCAGCATAGCTTGAGTTTGTTCAGGGATATTGGATTAAACCTCTGTGGCAATTTCTAAGCAATGGTAACTAAAAATTTCGATATAACAGCTAAAACAAGAAAAGAAAAAAAGAGGAAAAACAAAAACAAAACACCAATACATAACAAACTCTTACGAAACAGCAATTAGACTTTCTTTTAGGCAATTTTTGTAATTTTTTATAGAGAGACATTTCTTTGTGAGGTGGGAAAAGTTATTCCATAACTTGGTTCCCCTAAATCTAATAGAGAATTGACCTCTGCTAGTCAGTAATTTTGGAGGATGAAGATGTGAAGATTGACGAGTTGAGTGAGAATGAATCTGAGAATTGACTATGAAGAAGGTCTTGAAATGATCAGGAATATTTCCTTCACCTAAAAGTGTTTTATACATGAAAATGCAAGTTAAAGAAATATTAATGTTATAAATAGTAAGAATCTGCAGTTTGTGAAATAAAGGAGCAGCTGAGATGTGAGACTGTGATCGTGTTGCAATCCTAACAAAACGATTCTGGAGAAACAACTTTTTTTTCAGAGAAGTAGGAAAAGTACTTGCCCAAACTATATTGCAATAAGAGAGATAAGGATAAATCAAACTGTAATAAAGAATAAGGAGACAGTTTGCAGAAACAAGATGTCTAACCCTCCTTATAATTCCAATGGATTTGTTTATTTTTCTACTAACACAGTCAATATGTATACTCCAACTTAAACTTTCATCAATGATAACTCCTAAAAATGTTGTAGATGAGACTTGAGGCATCTCAAGAGATTCAATTTTAATTTTAGTTAAATCCTTCGAATAAGATTTTTTACCACTGAAAATAATAAAATTAGATTTTTTGATATTCAAAGATAGCTTATTTAATTTAAACCATGTAGCATAGGCGGTTAAACCAGCATTAGCTTCCATAATTAGAGAATTGAAATTTGAATGAGAGAGAACTAGAGTTGTGTCATCAGCAAACATTATCGGAAAAAGACTTTTTGACACATTGGACAAATCATTAATATAAAGTAGGAATAATAATGGACCAAGAATGGACCCCTGTGGAACCCCACATATTAGTCTAGCTTTGTTTGAGTAACAACCTTTAACACAAACAAACTGTCTTCTATTGGCAACATAACTTTTTAACCATTTGTATGCAATGTCATGAAATCCATATTTATGCAGCTTTTCCAATAGAATATTATGGTTTACTGTGTCGAAGGCTTTGGAAAGGTCAATGAAAATACTACAAACAAATTCATTATTGTCAAGTGCAGAGATAACTTTATCAACAAGGTAAAGTAGAGCCATATATGTTGAATGATTTTTACGGAAGCCATACTGGTGTTTGTAAAGAATTGAATTAGACTCTATATGAAACAATATCCTTTTTTGTAAAAAAAATTTCTAGTATTTTTGAAAAACAAGGCAATATAGATATGGGTCTATAGTTGTTGAAACAAAATGGGTTTTCCGCTTTAAACAAAGGAATGACTTTCGTGATTTTTAAATCTTCTGGCACAACACCTGTTTTCAAAGACAATGTGAAGATGTGAACAAGTGGCTGCAGTATTGACTGTTTCACCTGTTTGACAAGAAATGCCGAAATGTTGTCATGGCCAGCCGAAGATGTTTTGAGATAGTCAATTATATCACTTATTTCTTGCATATCTGGGGGCATAAAATTAGAGATAATAGGGACATTTGTTGGAATAAAATCCAGAGGATTCCCATGACAAGATGGAATATTGTTCGCTAAATCCTGACCAATATTTACAAAGAATTCATTAAATTTTTGAGCGATATCAAACGGCTTGTCAATAGAATTCTCACCATCCAAAAAGACTGAAGGAAGCTCTTTGGTAATCTTTTCTCTTTGCAGCACCTGATTTATTACTTTCCACGTGCTTTTTATATCATTTGAACACTTCAGAAATGTTTCACTGAATTTTTTTTTTTTTGCAGATCTAATGGTATGGGTATAATTATTTCTACAGGATTTATAAGCACCGTGAGTAAGAGGAGTAGGAGTTAAATGATATTTTCTGTACAGTTTATTTTTTTTCTTAAGTAGCTTCAGTAAATGTATTGTGAACCAGGGTTTACTAACTTGACTGCTTTTCTTGGTGGAACTACAAATTGGAAAACAATCATTGAAACTAAGGTTAATAACTTTCATGAACTTCTGATATGCCAAATCAGCATTTTTTCCACATATAAATCTTTGATTGGCTCATAATTCTTTTCTGCATCATCTTCTTAGTATGTTTAGCTCTCTTAATCTCGATTATAGAGTATTGGAAAATGGGAAAATGATCAGACAAGTCAGAAAACAAGACTCCAGATTTAGTTCCTTCACTCAGAGAATTGGTTAAGATGTTATCAATCAAAGTCACAGAATTTTCTGTAACTCGTGTTGCTTTATGAATAAGAGGGAAAAAGTAACTAGAGTAAAGGATATTAAGAAAATCCCCAGTAGGAGTATGTAGTCGATTTTTTAGAAGGTTTATATTGAAATCGCCTAAAATGTAACAAAGCTTATCCTCACTGTCTATCAGGTCAAGAGAACAGCCCAGATTTTCATTGAAAACTTTGATGACAGAGTCAGGTGGGCGATAAATAGCACCCACAATAACATTCTTTCCACCAGAGACACCAGAGAGCTCTAAAAAAACAGATTCCACCTCATCGCTCTCTGACTTCAAAGTGAGATCATCCCTAATTTTTAAATCATAGTCACTATGAATAAACAGAGATACTCCACCTCCAGGTCTATTCCCCCTTACATGGTGAACTGAGTTGTATTTTGGTATTTTAAAGAAGTCTCTTGAGTCCTCAGTAAGCCATGTTTCTGACAGAGCAATAACTGAAAAATCATGCTTAAGTAAAGATAAATAATGAATTAATTTGTCATAATTGCAAGGAAGACTTCTTATATTCAGATGAAAAGTAGAGAATGTATTCCGTGGCAGAGAAACACATAAATCATTAAACTGAGTTTCATCATAAAAACTACAGAGGTTAGATACATCAAGTGATGAAAAAAAGTTTAAAGTCACTGGTAAAGGGATCAAAAGGTGTGAAGGTCTGGCCTTCCAGATCAGATGTGTTGTAGATCATAGTGTATGTAAAGAATCAAGTAAACAGATAAAAACAAAAAATCTAAAAAAGTACTTAATACATTCCTAATGTTGGAGACTAAGGAGCCTGACTCTGCGCATTTCTTTGTTGATGTGGGCTTTGGGTAGGTGGATGGACAATAAGTTTGTCGTATCTCAAATATGCAATGTCACCTCTTTCTCGAGCTGCCTTCATTGCTGGGAGGAGTTCTTTTCTTCTTTGGCGGATGGCTTCAGGGAAGTCCTCGTTGATGAAGATGCCAGAGCCCTTCAGATGTTTAGCTTTATGTAGAACAGAGAGTTTATCCTGCAGCCTTAGAAATCTGACCACAATGGGTCGGGGCCTATGTGCAGATGGAATCTGCTTTCCAACCCGATGGGTCCCATCCAACTCTATTTTCAGATGATCCAGTTGTAGTTTTTCACTGAAGAGTTTTCTCACTTTTTCTTCACAGTCAGTCGGGTTTTCTTTACCAGACTCTTTAACCCTTCGTCCACGGAGCCCGCGGTTTCGCGTGGTGACACTTGAAACTTTTCTCTAAGTTTCTAAAATATTCACAGCACCCCGATAATACATCGCAAAAATATAATTTTACGTCTGGCGGAAAGAGAAGGCTTCCTGCTTCCGGGTGCCTGCCCAGGCAGAGCCCAGCATAATTTTAACATCATCAGGCAAGCGAAAGGGCAGCAGTGTGTCATCTGACGCTGGAAAAAAAAAAAAAATAATCCTTCTCTGTGATTAGTTGAGTCATATGTCCGTCGCCATTTCGTGAACTAAACAACCAATGTACACTCAGGAAAATCTCAAAAGGACAACCCACTTGTACAGCATGTACACACTACAGTTTACAATCAACTTCATGACGACAAAGAGATTCAACACGGAGGAAGCAAAGCGCATGATTCTGGAGAGCAGCGAGGAGGAGGACGACGCGTCGTCGTCAGAGCTCGAAGGCTTTAGTTCTTCTGAGGAAGATGGGTAAGTGTAGTTACTAAACTTTGTTACGTGTCTGTAAGGCTGCATGGTGCAAACTAGTAATGTGTACAAACTAGTAATGTGTACAAACTAGTAATGTGTACACTGTGTAGGAGAGTACGAGAGCCAGCCACGCGGTGCACACTGCTGTTCACGTTACTACGTCATGATCTAAGTAATGTTTATACACAGTCTGCTTTGTACAACACTCTGCTTCACGTTACTACCACTAATATTTATACATCCAATGCGGAGCACTATGCTAAAATTACTACCACAGTCATGATCTGAATAATATTTGCACATCCAATGTCATCTTTCTTACGTCATCTTTCTTTCAACTGACTAGTATTGATTTATTTTACAGAGAGGAGCACCAGCCGCCCCGACCAGCCTGGCCAGCAAAGAGGCAGCGTGTTGGACGGCAACTACCACGACCAGCAAAGAGGCAGCGCGTTGACCGACGACTAAAGACACCATCTCCAGCAAACAGGGCGCGTGCTGCCCGGCGACTACTTTCACCTCAGGCCAGATCAAGAAAGACAGCAGCACGTGCACCACCTGCACCTACGCTGTCCTGGAGGACGGATGAAGACCCGGACACTGCTCCCCCCGTCATCAAGTTCCAGCCCGGACACCAGGTCCACATGTCAGTGCCACAGCAACACCCATTGAACTCTTCAAACTGTTCTTCCAACTAAGTCCACGGTGGGTCGCAGGGTTTGCGAGCTTTGCAGCATGAAGAAAGTGAGCAAAGACACGGCGTGGAAGTGCGAGGCGTGTAACGTTCCCCTCTGCCTGCAGCTGAACAGAAACTGTTTCCATGACTGGCATGCCATGGCATGAGGATATGCCATTGAAGCATATATACTTGTATATTGTAAATGGTCTAGTCTTTGTTCTGTTTTATATTTCTGAATATATATTCTGTACATATTTTCTTTTTTTTTTATAATACATATTTTTATTTAAAAAAAAAAAAAATTGTTGTGATGGTCATTTTTCATTTGCACACACTCCCTGAAGCTTTATCTGCACTATGAAGTCATTTCTCAGTCCCATTTTTATCATTTTGGTGAAAGCTGTGAAAGACCATATTTCTACTCAAAAAACGATAATAAAAACTTTAGTTTTAGACATTTATTTACATGTATCTAACATTTTATTCATATATTTCACTGCTTTTGTGAACCTAAAACCTTTGGTAAACCAATTGCCATCACCTAAACAGAGTCACCACCTGAGTAAAGTTAGGTTTTTTCAAGCGATATGAAGAATTTCCAAAAATCGAGATTCCATTTTTCAGCTTTAGTGTCATATTATAAAGTTTTTTTCTTTACACTTTTGCCTTACGACAATGGTGCCTCATTATATAGATAGCTGAGATTGTTCTGCAATTTATGATGTAAAACATGGGTATATATCTTATATGCAAGTGCCTTAAAAGGTGAATCTAAGAAAATTATGTCAAATCGAGAAAATCGACTGAAAATGACCTCCAGTGTGCAGTGAGTTAATGCCATCCACCACAATATTATGGCGTTTGGACTGGCCCTCCAGATAGTCTGATTTGTCTGAGATTGAGATCAAACTTTTGCAGATTGTGTCCAAGTCTGTCTTGGTTTCATTACAATTTTTGAAACCAGTTTTACATGACATTTTAAAATCATCAAAATCTTTTTGAGTCATTTCTAGACTCACTTTAAGATCATAGGCCTGTTTCGACAGATCATCAATCCTCCTGTTTGAAGAATCAACTATGATCTGTACACATGTTTTGAAGCTTTTTTCCTGTTGTTCAAGCAAGGATTTGTAGAAGTCTTTTTGCTGATCCAACAATTCACGCATTTTAGCCATGGTGACATATTCCTCAGTGGCATTGTTAGAAGCTTTGGGTGGCATGGCACCGTCCTGAGGCTTCACGGCCTACCAGGCCCAAAGATCAGCAGAATGAAGCCAGAAACCTCCACAAGACAGCAATAAAAGTCCACAGTTTTGCTGTAAAAAGGTTGTTTGTAGATTTCTTAGTTACGTCTAGTACTGAGATTTGTAGTCCTAGGTAGGGTTGCCGATCACAGAAGCAGCACAGAAGCACAGCAACACAGCAGTAGCCGCCATCTTGGAAACACAGCAGTAGCAGCGTCAACCGACACACGTGGGGCCTTTTCTAAGTCATACATTATCAAAATATATGCCGACACATTTTCAATTGATTGACTAATCCGTTCATTCGCAGCGCGGCCATTACATCTCCATACTTGGAGAAGATATTCCTTTGTCCCCCAGATAAGCCGTGCCAGTGCAGTGTGTAGCCAGCACACAAGGAACGAGATCAGATATTAGCTCGACTGGGTCCTGAGAAAGAGAGCTATCAGGGAGAGTTATTTGAGCTCGCTCGTCTTGGCAGTGGATGTGGGCCGGCTATCTGGAGGACATCTCGCTGATCTATGAAGGGGGACGGTTCGACCTGGGAAAGCCAATTCTCAGCCGTTTTCCACAATGCGGCGCTCCGAGACAAATGCGGCGTCGGCCGACACCCTATAGAGCGCAGTTTTTTTGGGGGGGGGGGGGGGGGATCTGAAGAGGACAGTGATTATCTGACTAATCTGCGACACCGTCCTAACTCACGGGGACGGGTGGACGCAGACGATGAGCAGCGGAGACGGATGCAGGCGGGCGGGGGGGAACGAAGTCGCTGCAGACTTTTAAGATCTGCTGCTCTGTGTTTTTATTTGGCTTTGCCTTTTTTTAAAGTCCTTATTTAGCTGCAGAGATTGTTATTCACAGTGTGAAGCGGTCCGAAGTGTTGCAGTGATGCGTTGTTTTACACCTAGTTGGCCGAGAACACAGTGGGTGGCTATTGGAATACCAATGTCTTGCATTTCAAGGTCTGTCACACTATGAAACCTGTGGCCAAAGAAGTTCAAGAGAGGATTTCTTTTGTATGTAGTACGAGGTAAAGTCACAATAATAATATGATACACATAAAAACATACAGGTTATCATGTACACATCTTTAGAACTAATTAATTGTTACAGCTGTCTTTAATCTCAAGGCTACAGGGACAATAATATGCAGCCTGTGCTCATCATCCTTTATTTTAATGTTGTGCTGGAGTGTCAGTGCCAAGTTGAAGCAAGTTTAGCGCATCCCCACAGCCTTGAAATATTACCCATGAATCCTAGCTTTGGGGACTATAGGGAGTGTAATTATTAATTCACTTTCAGGTATCAGCCCCAGTTTTCTTCCTGGGAATAATGTGGTTCCTTGCCAGTCTGTGTGGCATTCAGGGAACGCACTGTGGACTCGCACTGAGATGAAACACTGCATAAGTAAAGCTCACCTGCAGCAAAATACAGTGTGCTATTTTTGTTTTGGAAGATATATGCAAAGTTACATATCCAGAATTGGGACACTTGTTAGAAATAACACAACGTGATGCAAACCGTGATTCCTTTAGTCTTGTCTCAATTTTTTGAACTCTTCCTAAGTGAAATAAAGACGCGTGAAAGCGTCTGCGGTGTTTTTCAGACGCGGCGCCGACACCTGACATGACGTGTGCGCCTGTGTGTTTGCAAGCTGATTGCTAGGAAAATAAAATGCGGATGATTTCCTGGCATTTTAGTTTTTTCCTGATTTTTTTCATCTGATAAATATGTCTGCTCTGATTGACCGAATGTTTTTCTTCTTCTTCTCTTTCTTCCTGCTGCGGCCGCTGATTGATGGACGCGCAAATAAGGTAATACAAACATTTAATTAAGTCTTTTTCAGATTTTCTATCCTTGAAGGCTGAAATGACATCATTCCAGTGACCTGCTTCTTCTACTTTCACTACTTGTTGCACTATTTATATGTTTTTCTTCCTCTCCAATATTACATGTCAGTATATTTATGCCTGTTGATACTTCAGGCCACACAAACACACACACACACACACACACACACACACACACACACACACACACACACACACACACACACACACACACACACACACACACACACACACACACACACACACACAAAGGAATGATAATGAATATTTTCTATTATTTGCACACAAATAGCAGGCCATTATCAGAGCGTTTGACCTTTGCCGCTCACTTCCTGTCTCAGGTGCATCTCCCTCGCTTCCCTCACCCCTCCCTCTGAGGTGTTCGCTCACCCCTCTATCACACTCTCTCTCTTCAACCCTATCATTTCCTCTCTTTGCCGTCTGACCACAACCGTATCGCCGCAGACCCCTGACTGAACAGAGCAGTCAAAGGTACCGCTGTGTCGACACAAAGAGATTCCACTGGAAGCAAATTGGTATCTCAGGCGAGGACCTCTCTTGTTTTCCCTCGTATTTAGAAAAAGAAATGAAATAAAAAAAAAAGGAGTCCTCAATCAAACTGGGGGTCACGTACTGCGTTCGCTGAGTTGGCTCTCTTGACTTGTTCGAAAATTCAATAATTCACATAAAAGCAGCCGGTGCATGATGCTGATAAAATTGCCAGCCGAGCAAGTCTGCGAACTTCAGCCCGAATGCAAAGGCGACAGGTCTTTTTTACCATACGGTACATTCATTTCAAGCCTTTATCCAAAGGAAAAGAGCACTCTCAGATACAGGACTTCCTCTTTATTGTGTAGCGCACCTTCAATCTGTGCTGTTCCATACATTCCATACATAGTTTTTTTTTAATGAAATTGATCATTTGTAGCAACCGACTTTTCTTCGAGTGTCTCATCTACTTCTGCTTCAGGTAGTCGCTCCAGAATGACACCCTCTAGACGCCTGGTTGTTACCCCTCGTCTCAGGTTGCATATATGAGAGCAATTCAACCAAAGAGTGGCGTTGCCTTCCCAGATCGTTTCTTTCTAACAGCGTTTGAAGCTCTGGAGGAGTGAAAAGTATTTCAAAAAAAGAGATTTGCCAAATGTGTGTTGTGTCCTTTTCGTTGCTACCTTGCTCATCATCTTGCATCCTTTGCATCTTTATGTGAACCAACGTTCTGACCCACAGGATGGATTCCAATGCAGGGCTCAACGGTTTGCACATATTTTACCGGTTGTACATGAGAATATTAAACTTTTCGCTGGAAATTAAATCAATAGTAATGCATTTTTGATTTTGGGCCACAAGCTGTGAACACTTTTCTCATTCATGTTTGTACTTATACCCACACAATGGATATATACACATGCATGCTCTTCTGGACCCTGGTCTGAGGCGGATAAAAAGGTTTGAACTGGGTTTGTTCTCCGAGGTTCTTGAATGGTTCTTGTACGGTTCTTGAATGCGTCGAACAACAGTGACACAGCCAGCTGTTCCCACAGGGCGCTCACTCAGCGGGTCCCCAAACCGCGTCATTTGTCTCAGACAGGTTAACGAACATTGACGTTTGCATCGCTCTCTAAATGCCTCGGTAACCTTTGTGTCAACTCTGACGATCACTTGTTTGGAAAGAGAAGAGACGGAGAGGTAGTGGGACACGGTTCAGCTTCTCAATAACTGCTGTGTCGGCTCTGACCAATAGGGAGAGCTTTCTCAACTTGATTGCTTTGTGCGTTGCTTGATTGTGTTTTTTTTTTTTCTCAATTAACTACGGTGAGCAGAGAGACTTTGGACCTGATGCAATGACATTGATTTGAGATTACTGTGTGTGTGAAGCATAATTAACGTCCCATTGGTACCATATAAGGCAATGAAGCCTTAATATATATATATATATACGCGGCAAGTCGCTCATGCACGCCACTTAAGAATGATTTGTTGTGATGTGTCCTCCAAACCAGTGAGCTATATATAAGACCGGGGCAAAGGCTGACAGTGACATGTGAGACTTCTAGCGAGTCTCGATAACCGGCTGTTAGAGCAACCAATTTAAAAGATGACGACTGTACTACAACATTTACACCAAGCTTTCTTAAAAAGTCTTTCTAGGCTGCGAGGAAGCTGCTGCTGCAACCTCACTGATTCATCTGTTTTTATATTGTTAATAATCAATTCATCATTTAGCTGATGATCATTTTGAGTGGAAAATGCCCATGACGATATCCCAGAGCCCAAGATAAAGTCTGCATTGCACCACTATATTTTCATTTTGCAATGATCCTCACATTTGGCAAGCTGCAACCACGACATTTTGGGTAATTTGAAGTCAAATAAATGAATGAAACACTTGATTAATTAAGTGTCAAGAGTATACCACTAAAAAGGAAAATGTTTCACAGGGATGACAATAAGTATCAATCTTCTTTCTCTCTGTAAGTACGCTATTGGATATCTCTCAAATGTCGAACTCCCCCTTTAATTTTCCGTCACTAATCAATTAGTTTGGCTAATCATATCAGTACTACTGCCAATAGTAGCATTAGCAGTAAGTAGAAGTGGATTCAAGCAGGGGAATTAGATTTAAAAAACAATAACGCATCAGTAGGTGGAGGAGACGGGAGCTTTGACTCCAGCGAGCTGCTGAGCCTCACTCTTGTTTGGTTTGTTTTGTGGAAGTCGGTACCGCTTCCCAGGAGAGGAAATGAAGGCAGATTACTCGTGCTCCGCTCGCTCCAAGACCTGTGAAGAGACTTACACACTGTTCCAAGTTGTAAGCATAGCCGTAGCGCAGTGTGTGTTGCCTCAAATCCCATCACCGCAGCGTGTGTTGGAAGCGCTTCTGACCGCGGCCGTGACTTCCTGTCGTGTGCCGCAGCTGTTGTTATCGTAATGGCGGCGTGATGAACTTTGCTGTGTATCCTCTGGCGGCAGGCCTCCTGTTTTGCATCCGCCGCGCCGGAGTTAACTCAACGAAAAGTTTTAACCGAGAGAGAAGGTTCCCTCCGCCTGCGAGCTACTTTCTTTCTCCCCTCCTCCTCCTCCTCCTCCTCCTCCTCCTCCTCGTCCTCATCTGTCGGTCCAAGCGGCATCGACAAAGATGATGTTGCGCCAGCTAAATGGGAACAGAGAAAAAGGGTAATGCAAGATGTCTGCCGTGACAATGCAAGGCGGCCGACGTGGGGGAGGGTGCGTGGCTGAGCGTTCAGGGTGAGGGTGAGAGAGGGGAGAGACGGGGAAGGCAAGGTGTAGGAAATGGGGAGAAATGATCTCACTTTGCATTCAATTGGTCCGCGGCGAGATGCAGATTGAACTCTCATACATTGTTCAGCTCAGCCATAGATAAGACAGGAAATTACAACCAGCCTAAATGGAGAGAAGCTGGAAGTGAAATAGAATAACAGCCATTATTCAAATAGGGGATTATTAGTTGGCTGAGTGGCCTTTTGCTCACTGTGGGGACTGACAAATGTAAGGCTTACCCCCAACCTGGCGCCACGCCACTCCTCTTGTCTTATTTTGTGTTTGGCCTTGTTGTCGACAAATTGAGACATCAGGGAGAAGTGGGGGAGGGTTGTTTTGAGGCTTTTAACCCCCCATGTCTACTCTACTTCCACCCCATTTCAATCAGATTACAATGGGAGTGGATGACTGGACATACGGGTGCAGCGGACCTCCCTCTGTGGGGATTCAATAAGGAGAAAGTGGCGTAATCCCCCATTTTTCATCTGCTCCTCTCTCAGTCAACCCCCACAGGGATCTAAAGCAGCATCAGATTGTTCCCCTTCCTTTTTATCTGATGTAATGGATTTGCAACAGCCACAACCTGGAGCAAAGACTCAGACGGATCAGCTTTCTAGGAGAAGATGGCAGAGGGAAGTGTGGAAGGGAGGATCCCGGGTGGCCTGGAGGACCAAGATTGAAAACAGAGGGACATCTGAGTGCGAGCAGCCAAGTGGGGAAGCATTTCAGGTCAGCCTCCTCGTTGTAATTATGAGAAGGAGATTTGGGGATCTTCTGGCTTCCTCTCAGTTGGCAAAACAACTACAGCGTCTTCAAACTAGTGCCAGAATTACAGCAACGTTATCATCAGTGTGGTTTCTGAAGCCCCAAATTGGAGACTGGTGGAGGGAATAAAGATGAAACGCTGCAATGGCAGGGATGGAGCACAGAGGAGATGGAGTAATGAGCTGTGGGGAATAGCAGCAGATCTGTTGTTTCGTCCATCCCCTTGACACTTCAACCTCTCAAACAGTGTCAGGAAGGTTCCGACCTGTTAGACAGGACTCGTGTGGACGATCCAAAAGAAAAAAGAAGGCGGTACAGGTCTAAATGAGGCACGTAGATGCAAGGACGGAGATGAAAGAAGGCGAAAGGGTCATAAAAGGAAAGGCAGACTTAAGATGCAAAGGGCTTCGCTGATTGTTTATGCGTGTACGTATTAGGGGGGGTGGGGGGGGAATGTATTCACGTTTTCTGCACTATCATCTAAAATGCCTCCACGGTGAGTTGACCTTGCAGCGTGCGCACCGGCTCATTCGGCTGTCTGGCCGGGCGAGATCTGTTTGAGCAGCAGTAAGCCTCCGATGTGTATCAGTCCCGTCTGATGGCGAGGGGCCATAAGTCTTAAAAACACACACTTTGCTAATCTCCCCGTGGCGACTTTAAATACCCCACTTTCTCTCTATTTTTGTGTAATTATTCTTCGGTGGCTCCGTGCCATTGTTTATCATCACGCTCCTCTTTTCATCTGCAGTCTTATCTACGGAGCCAGCTCCCTCTGCCAGCTTCGCCAGGACCGCGGCCAGCTACATAAACATTTTACTGACAAGGACGGTCAACTGTTTACTGACGAAGCAAAAGTCTTACTGGCAGCAGCCACGGTGCGGGCGTGGGTGTGTGTGTAAAGTGTGTGTGTGTGTGTGTGTGTGTGTGTGTGTGTGTGTGTGTGTGTGTGTGTGTGTGTGTGTGTGTGTGTGTGTGTGTGCGAGAAAGACAGAGAAAGAGAGAGGCTGACAAAGAGAGCGCCTAATGTACGGCCACTTTTGCTTTGGACACCTACAGGTCTCTCTGCAGGGACCCATTTGTCGAATGCACTTAATGCTGACTCAACCTTGGACTCTACGATATGTCTGAGCTGTATAAAGTACAGAGTGGAAAGGAATAAGGAGGGCCTCCTTTCTCTTTTCATCCACTCACTCACACCTTCATTCCACTTTTATACATTTCTCTCCTGCTCTCCTCCCACAGTCCCCATGTGCCGTTCCTCTCTTCTCCCACTTTGCTATTCTCCCTCTGAACTCCTTCATCACCGTTGCAAAAGATGGATCAGTCTGGCCATGCACCAAGCAGATACTGTCACTGAACCTCCTAAATGTATTCTAAAGTCCACTTCGGCTCCTTGGGTCCCCCTTTGAGAGAAACAGCGAGGAGTGCTTTAAGCAGAATGCTAATGTCAGCATGCCGACATGCTCTCAATGGAGATGTTATCACGCTAATGTGAAAGCAGGTATAATGTTACTGCTTTACTTTTGAATGCACCAGATCAGAATTTAGCTCCGATGCGACTTGCCTGATCGGATATATTTTGGGGTCAAAAGAATGTCTGTAAAAATGATGGATGAACACATTTCGTTACCTTTTTAAATTGTCCGTAATAAAAGTGCCCCGTTGTTTGTGTTGGCTATTCTTCCTCCTTTATTGAATAATAGCCACTGTTAAATCGGGACCCGATCGCATGATCAGATGATAAAAGCCGCCATTGAAAAAAATAAGTGTAGCCACAGCCTTAGTTCAGTGCCTCAGCATGCTAACATTAGCATTTAGCACGTAACACAAAGTACAGCAGAAATTGATGAGAATGTCATTCGTTTTCCAGGTATTTTGGTTAAAAGTCAACTATTGTAAAAATTGAAGCTTTGAGTCGCGCTAGATGAGAATTTTGAGGATCGCCAAAGTCATTGTGGTCCATAGTCTGGCCTTAAATATCTGCAGAAAAATCCATGGCAATCCATCCAAAACTTGTTGAGACGTTTCACTCAGTAGTGTAAATACAGATAAGGTATTTAGTGACAATCATCGGAGAAATATTAGCCAAGCAAAAACAGACCTATCCAAGAGAGAGTAGCACCTTGAACTCAGTTCATCCCGCTCTTTCACTTGCAGCCAGCCGGTGCGTCCTTATTTTCAATTCAACACAGAAGTCAATAGCAGGAGACGGTTCAGATTTGAATAAATAGTTCCACACTGCCAGCGTCACCTCATCCGCTGAATGAGGAGGCAGAGGTGTACATTACAAAGCGGAGATATTACTCTGAAGAAGAAATCGCTGACTTGGTGAGGCTGAGCGCTGTAACCCTCTGGGCAACGGGGATATATATGCCCCGGCTGAACGCTGAAAGCATCGCTGTTTTATCGTTCTTTTATTGTCTGCGACGTCTTTGATTAAGTTCAGCGCCGTGGCTGTTTGAAGACAAATGTTTCTCAGCCTGCAGTGGTGTGCTGACGAGGGCGGGGAGTGAAGGAAAAAGGTATTTATGTGCCGTTTCCCAGGCATAACCTGGACCTCAAATTCCTGTACAGGTGTGTCTGCGGGAGAGGGTAGATTGGTGTGAGGACAACAGCTGCTGGCTTTTGAAAACACATAAGCTCTGAACACACACGGGCACACAATGCACAAGGCCGCCTGGTGCCAGCGGGCCTGTTGGGACCAGCTGCCTGTGTCATTGGGCATTCAGGCCAGTCATCAAGCTGCTGACTGCAGCCAGACCTCGGCCGCTGGCTCTGAACCCTGAACATGCCCCACGCCGGGGTCAAACTATGGGGGAAACAGACCTGACGCGCTTACGCTCATACTGTGCAACGCACAAACACTTGGGGCACGTGCGGCATCAGGAGTGCACTCTGCATATCGTGCGGCTTGAGTTTCATGTGGAAAGTTAAAAAAAAGTTCATGTCTGTTTACTCTGTTAATTTACATATCCCAGTCATCACGTCTCAAAGGGCTTTACATAAGGCTGGGAATATATACTGTAGAAGTCGGGTTACAAGCCGCTACTACCTTCGGTCAGTGTCCCCGTTAGCTCCCCGTTGTAGCCAGCTAGCACTCCTGCTAGCACCCCGCTAGCTCCCCGACAACCACCGAAGGTAGCGGGACCAGCCCCGGCGCGACACTCGACTTGGGCAGAGGGCACGCGGGCAGTAGCCGCGGCAGCGGGGAGCTAGCGCTGCTGCTAGCTTGCGCTGCTGCTAGCTTGTGCTGCTGCTAGCTTGTGCTGTTGCTAGCTTGCTACAGCGGGGACACTGACCGGAGGTAGGAGCGGCTTGTAACCCGACTTTTACGGTAATGCTATTATAGGGTGACCAGACGTCCTCTTTTTCCCGGACATGTCCTCTTTTCGAGACCTAAAAAATGCGTCCGGCAGGGATTCCAAAAACGTCCGGGATTTTGCCTCGTTGGATATTTGTGTTTCTCTGGGTCTTTCACAAACTAGTTATTACGCCCTTACAAGTTTTGGAAATGGTATCTCCCTTACGTTCCACCTTCTTGCGCGAGCTCTGACTGTAGAGAGAACTGTCGACCGATCTCAGTGTTGCCAGACGCACGATAATTATCCTCCAAATACGACCATTTTGAGCCTTTGGTACGATACTTCGCCATTTCCAATCTGGCAACACTGAGCACCTTGCCACCTCCACTAGTTGCATTGTTTACAACAGCACAAGACATCTGCAGCCATGCCGAAACGTAAATGTAAGTTCACGGACGAACTCAAAAAAAGTGTCTTCATTTTCTTATTTTAATATGTGGCTATATAAAGTATTTATTATTTCGATTTTTTTTATTTGTTATCATTATTGCTTCAATATATGGACAAGACACATTAAAGAAGCACTGGACTAAATGCCACAAAAAAAGATTTGTTTTACATTTGCACTTTGCAATTTTGTTAAAGTTCAATAAACAGATGTTCATATAGTCATTTGTGTCATTTTTGTCATTTCATTTGTAACATTTGTATGCATTCACATATATTCATATCCCCCCGCCCCCCCCCCGCGACGAAGCATCCTCTTTTTCACAAACTCAAATCTGGTCACCCTAGCTATTATATCGATATTATGAAATTAAACTACATATTTTTGATTTAGGATATTGTAATATGGCATTAGTGTTGCCTTTTCCTGGTTTTAACGGCTGCATTACAGTACATTGATTTATTAACTCACTAACGGAGTCTTTGTATCCACATTAAAGGGTTTTTTTGCGCACTCTACAGGTATCCAGCCCAGGCAGTTATCACACCTATTTTGTTTTTGTGTGGTTTAAACAACCCAAAGAGGGTCTCGGCCTGCTTCCATGTGCACATGGAGGGTTTGTTTGTGGTGCGAACGCCGACCACAGGATTGTGTGACAGCAGATAGATGGCATTTACGAGTCCAGGGCTAAATTGCTTTCACATTTACGCAATCCATCTGCTGTTTGTGGCAACTTTGAAGGAAAGACCTCCTATATAATTATACAAGACCACTTAGTAACCATGGTGACACATGTGCACACACCAGCATGTAAGTATGGGGATTTTCCCAGAGACATCGGAATAGTCAAAAAGGGTTTAAACAGAGTTGTGTTGTGCTTCTGCCCGACTCCTATTGTCGGTTTCTCAATGGAAAGTGAGTTAAATGTGACAATCACTATGTCAAAACATTTGTATCATTTAGTTGAAATATAATGATCAGAAGGATTATAATAAATAAAATAAAGAAATGCACAATAATGAAGCTATTCTTTGTATCCCAGGTAATGCAAATATTAGGTAGGGGATATTAGGTAGGTTATTTTTTTGCAATGAAGTGTAAAGCCAGAAGTGAAAAGGGAATCTATTTATTAAACTTAGTTCAACAAAAACGCATTAGCTGGTCACAATGTGGCTCCTCGCCTACTGTGAACGAACGAGCATCGGTGTGTATTGACACAGCTGCGGAAATGACTATTTCCAGTGTTTGAGCTTTTTCTTCGATTTTGAAGTTCCAGATAACCTCCGGTGTTAGCTCGCCACAAGGTCAAGCGATACACAAACAGCGACATGTCAATATGTAAACCTTTGTTTTTGCAGACGCTGTTTTTTCTCTGTGGCAGGAAAATCAAATTCCCAAGCTCCGGTGTTACCGTGTCACTCCGTTTGGCCCTGCTTTGTTTTACTCAGACGTGACCACACGAGAAGCAGTTGCATGCTCAGACAGTGTGAACTGTAATGACACGCTGCTGTCATCACAACCGCCCCCACGCCTTGAATCAGGGCTCCTCTTCTTCAACACGAAGGTCAGAATGTATAGAGAACCTGATTGTGACCTGATTGAGCCGTCCCTGCTGAAAGTGAGACAACCAGGCTTTGATAAGGAAGATTAGTGGAAACTGTGACAAATGTTGGGTGAGGAGGGAAAGATGAAAGGGAAATGAGGCATAGTAAGAATCGTATATCATCAAAAGAACAAGTGCAAAGATTATCTTAACCGCTTTAATTCAGGCGTGCTTACTTTTTACCTCCAAAATGTTGGCGAAGTATCTCATTACATAAATAAACATGCGTGAATGCACAACTATGGTTAGTAAGGCAGGTCAAAGGTGACAGTTGGGCGCTCATTTTACATTTAGCTGTATTTTCTCCATCAAATAAGTTTGGCTAACCTGAGAGTTTGTTGAAAACCTGCTGGACTGCTTGTGTTTCTTGGGTCACGGAGACATATCATGAAAAACTCTGTGCTTGTGCACATACACTCGTGTATCTGGAGCCCACTTACAAACAGTGAACTAAGACAACTCACTCAGTTTTTTGTGGGCTGCCTAAATCAGAAAACATGTGATGCAACAAGCCATTCAGGTTTGGCTCCCCTTCCTATATTACATGCAGTCTCATTGAAATAACCAATAGCCCCCATCCAACTTGAGTATTTCCACTTACACAGTATTTCCACTGAAACCAGGTATATTCAGACAGACAGTATGAAAAAATAATGTGTTTTTTCCCCCACGTTAAAGCATGCAAACATCTAGTCTAGTCGAAACCCAAAAATAGAAGTATGAACCTGAAAAATGAGCATGCTAGGTCCCCTTTAAGTGCTGTTTCCTATGAACAATGTTGTATCCCTTGAAGAAAGCAGCTGGTAATTGCTGAAAAGGTAGCTCTTATTGGAGAAAAAAAAACCTTGAACAAAACCCTCCACAACTATTTCTGTAGTTTGTTTTGAATATGCCGGGGGGCGTGAAAAAAAAAAAGATCACATCAATAAAACAACAAGAAAGCTAGCAGGGATATTGATGTAGACCACAGACATTGAAGCCGTATCCGTCTTCTGCCGGCGGACGCTCCACACGTCGGCTTCCCTTTGCACTGCGCCCAGTAGCACTCGAGTGGACTTCCACTGGCTCTCTGCTCTTGTTCCTTGCAGTATGAAAGTGCGGCTGCACACAAGTACCGTGCGCGCAGATACACACACACCGGCGCGCACGCGCCTTCTCACACTAATACACACTCACTCGGCCGTCTCAGCCACCTACACACACTCTCGCATGACTCATACACTACTGCCCCCTCATTCATCAATAGTGCCAGAACAACTGGGCCAGGGGTCAGCGTGCCGCTGCAGCAGCCCGGCAGTGGAAGGTAGAGAGGGATTTAACAGCAGGCGCCGTGCCCTAAAGAAACAGCTCCTGCCTTCCTGCCAGATTAGTGCTCCATTCCATCACCGGGCCCGGATTTGCGGCGGCGATGTGTGTCGGACTCTGATATGCCTGTCAAGTGACACCGAAGCACACATGGCATCGCACGCAGCCAGACCGCCGGGGCACTGTGTTGGTATGTGTGTGTGTGTGTGTGTGTGTGTGTGCGTGTGTGTGCATGTTGGGTAAATTACAGGGGTGGTGATAGTTTTACCACTGTGGCAATCTGTCCATGACATGTTCACTGAGTGAGTAAATGTGTATGTGTGTGTCTTTTTTTGTAGCGCTGGATGTCACTCAGGTATGGCACTAGTACTCTCAGTGTGCCAACCCACCCATGCTGGTGTGTGTGTGTGTGTGTGTGTTTGTGTGTGTGGTCTGTGCATGTGTGAATCCATCTGGTAATGACTTGGAGATGACTGGGCCAGTTGGCTTTGTGCAACGGTGCCATTTCCAAGTCCCTGTGTCGACTTGTTCTCTCTCTCTCTCTCTCTCTCTCTCTCTCTCTCAGACACACACAGACATAGTTAAATCCATAGAAACCCCCTCTAAAAGGATAACTGCAAACTCGTTTATATTTCTTTTTTGCAAGATTTCTTCTTTTTTGTGTGTGTGTCTGTCGTCCAAACATCTTATAATGGCACGAATGTTGTGCCATCTCCACTATCCTCTAAGTTTACCCTCTCTGAATGAGGGTCGGCAACTAATTATTGTTTTCAATTATTCTTCACATTAATTAATGTCCTGTCGAATCCCTGACAGGTGAATCATAATCGAGTCACACCTCTGGAATATAGTGTGAAAACACCCGTCACAAGTTCCCAGAGCATTTCAGGGTGTCTTGAAATGTCTTCTTTGGTCCGACCGACAATCAAATTACAATTATATAAATAACTTCTTCACTTCACATGCAGTGCGCGTCTGGCATTTCCTTCATTTCTTGCTTCGTGAGATAGCAATGGGCCGCAGCCTGAGCAGGGCTGTCACTAGGAGTTGACACTTCCCCAGCAGCGGTTGGATGACAGCATGTGTGACAGCTGGACTCGGGTCCATCTCTGTGGCCCTTTCTCCTTTTCATCGCCTCTGGCTGGTTGAGACTTCACAACCTGCATCCCAAACTTTACTACTCCACACCGAAAAGAAATACCGGAAGGGTGGATGGATGAATGGTTGCGTAAACAGATGAAACCTGAGGAAGACTTATTTATGGATCAATATGGACCAACGTATACCCGGTAATATGATAGCGGCAAAGTCTTGTGGAACCGAGACTGCGTGTGTGTCTATTTTTAGACAAGTATAGGCCTCGGAGGTGGTTGAGAGTAGAGTGTGTGTTGCCTTCCTCTAGATAAGTGACACACCGAGGGAAGTGGGTCAGCATAGATTTTATTTGAAGGGTGCATCTCATTCAACCACAGCCAGCAAACTTCCTCCAGGATTTAATAGAGGTGCTCAAAGAAGGGGATAAAACAAAGTACATTAAAAAAAGCACCCTCTCTTCTGAGTCTCATTAAGCAAATGCAATATACTGGAACTCTGTTTGCATTTGAGCATTGGTTCCATCATCCGGTTGTGCCAGGTCTTTTACTTTCTTCTCCCGTATTTCTTTTTTTCTTCCCTCATCACTGCAGCCCTGGTCTTCCTTCCCTCTGAAGCCTGCATCGGGCGAACAGCGGTGACACTGTGCCTAAGCTATCTCTCCCTGACAGACCTCGCTACTGTGGAATCACTTTGTCTGGCCAAGCTCCGTGTCATCTGCAAGTCCTGAGAACGAGAGAAAAAAAGGCAGATTGGGAGAGGAAGATAGAAGAAGAAAAAACAAGGAAAGCCGTGTAGACATGGAGAGACAGGAACAGACACACGGAGAAAGGGAAAAGGGACGTGGAGACAAAGGAGGGAAAAGGAGGGCAAGATGAAATACGAGGAGATAGTTCAGTATCTTTTTGACCTTTTAGTTTTAGTCCCATCGTGTGCGCCACAGACGTCCATTTACCTCCATTTACCTCCATTGCACAGAGGTGATGTAGAAATCTAAGAAAACCAACCGTATAAAAACCAACCTACCTGCATGGCTAGATACACAATATATAATGTGTGTTTGTTTTTGATTGAGCTCAGCCTTTGCAATAACGCTAACGGACTAAAGCTAATGGAAAAACGCTAAGAGCAAAAATGTAAAAAAAAGTATCCCACACATTTGACCCAACGTCTGCATGAAAGTTGAAAAGAAATTAGTTTGGCTGTCAAAAACAGACATCGCTCTTCACTCTTTTGCTTGAAATGCTTGAAATCTCAATGTGATACACATTGCAATACCATTCTTCACATTGCAATGTTGTGTCATGAGAAATACAGCACAAGGCAAGTAAAGCTAATGTGACGGGCTAATGCTAATGATACAACAGGCCTAAAAGTTATTTCATTTTTTTCATTTTTTTCATTTTAGTGACTTTTAGCAAACACAGTGAGGTGTAGATGGAATTGATAATCAAATTGAACATGCCAGGTAGTGAACTTATAAAATAAATAGCACGGGAAATTGAATTTGCTCTCGATGGCTGAGGAAAACACAAATGTAAACTGGTGCCAATATCCATGGGGCGCAGAAGTAAACCGGAGCAAACATCTTTTTGACATTTTAGTTTTTGGTTCGAGTCCCATTTGCTGCTCTGGGTACTGGCATTACATTTTAGAAGCAATAATGAATACATCTTTTTTTTTTTTTCTTTGCCCCTCATCAGGCTGCCATCTCGACGCTGCCTGATCAGTGAAAAATGGGCAGCTTATGGCTCTCTGTTTCGTACAGCCAGTCTTTTAACCCTCGCCTCAGCCGGCCTCTTGTGGTTCCATTGTGGGCCCCCGTCATGACAATCTCTTTCACTGTGGACTGAAATCAGAGCTCTCAAAGCCTGAATCCAGCTCTGTTGTCAGAAGAGAGAAACAGAGACAGACCGGGTTATAAGAGGATACTTTCATGTCCTTTTTTGATTATTTTTTTTAATTCTTGTACAGATCCATTCTGTCTGGCTTTGCAGCTGCAGGCGTCTGCCTCCGGAGGCTTGCTTTGAGAAGCAAGTGCGATTCATTCTCTTCTTTCTGCCTCTATGTTATAGTTGTTATCTCGGTTTGGATGTTGATGCTGTTATCCTCGACTCTGCATGCTTTTAGTCAAAATTCCAACAGAAGGTGTAATACCAAAGGCAAAGGAAATTGAGGAGGAGCTGGATTGAAGATCAGTAGCGCAGAAGAAAAAAAACACGAAACGTTTGTTTTTCCCTCTGGCTGTGTATCTAAGAATGTATCAGTTGGAAAACACAATTCTCAATCTCTCCACTCGCGTCGTTTCTATCGTCTCTTTTGTTTGGCAGCTTGTGTGTAAGTTACTCATTCCAAGGTTACCAAACCGAGGAAATCGAAAAGGTTGTCGGTGGCACTCAGAGTCAAACACACACTGAACCAACGGCCTCGACCCGCAGACCAAAGTCTTGTTTCGGTCAGTGAAAAAAATAGAAGAGTAGTAGTAGTAGTAGTAGTAGTAGTAAATGGTTTTAGTATTGAATCCAAATAATAGTTTTTGGGGAAAGCAAGGAAAAATCCAATCACAGCCGGCCTTGATCTGCCTTGTTACATTTTGAGCAAATCACTCCGTACTGCCAAGAGAGGTAACCACCGAGGAGGCATCACTACTGACTGCATTGCTTCTACTAGTCATATCTGCATCAATGGCCTTCCTGAGTCCAGCCACTATCTACCCCATGCCTTAACAACCAAAACAAACCTTGCAGGGCAAATGACGTCGGCTATCACTCCCACTCCTGCTCACAACAATCTTTAATAGAGAAATGCTCATACTCGGCTGGTCATAAGCAGTGGCGGGCCGTGGATTTTCTACCTGTGCCTTCACTGCCGTCTGAGCTGTAGTCTCATCAGCTGTTTAACAGCTGGGTGCGGCGCGGAATACAGACAAGACAGGAGCTGTGCAATGAGAAAATAAGCTAATAGGGAAAACATAATTATAATACATGTAGTGTATTTGTGAAAAACAATTAAATTATAAAATAGCTATAACTTTGTGATTCAGTTTAGTCCAGCAGAGAAGGCTCAGCAGGCCCTGACGGCCCGCCACTGGTCAGAAGCTACCTTTAGTGGACATTAATTAAAAGTAAGCCTCGTTAAATGTCTTTAAAAGCAGTAACCATGCTGATTAAACCCTCAGAGTGAACTACAATTGCACATATCACGCAATCTATTTCATATTCAGCAGACGTAACCCACAAAGCTAATTGTTAAGTTGCATCTGTATTGGGTGCAGCAGGCTTTCAACTAACTGTAAACTCATTGGTTTCATTATTAGATGGTCAGAGCAACTGGCGTAGTATAAAGAGACCACTGGTTGTGTCCCGTGTGAAACCAAGTCAATGTTTACTTCCTTTACCTTTACATTTAACGCCTAACCAAGATATTTTGTTGCATAAGTAAGCCTAAAAACTAAGTAAACCAAAGTTGGACGTTTATGTCGAAAATACTTTGAAATGCATGTAGCAAGCGTATATTGACACGTTGCTCCTGACACTGACACTAGAGGGGGACCTAAATGGTAATAGTTTGGAGCGTATGGCCACTCACCAAGTGGCGGTATTTGACGAGGAACTGAGATAATCTTCTGTGTTGATATGCAGAATCTGGAGGCAACGGGAAACAATTTTGGTCTTCCCACGTTGTCTTGTTCCCGGCAAGTTTGACAAAAGAAGTACATTAAACATGTTTTTTTGTGCATGAAATACAGATCAAAGTAAATACATGTAGGCAGAATAGTTGGACCCCAGCTGATGAAACAGTACTGTGCCGTGCAAAGACCAATGTGACACTATACATGTGACATACTGTAGTCACCGTAGCAGAGATGTGGTCCAGCAGACAATCCAACTGACACAGTGACTTCCACAGAAGCTCAACCTAACTAACCACTGGGGACACACATTATGCTCAGTATACTGCAAAGTCAAATCCCCAGGTGTGGACTCCGCCGCCATCATTAATCAGTGCGCGATAGTGCCACATTCGGAAGAGCCTCACTGCAATAAATTACCCATTCATCTCTATTTCCCATTCAATCTTCAACCAGTGATTCTGTCTATTTATTGAGTTGAAACATTTCATACATATAAAAAAGAGAGGATTTTTCACCCTGCTTCCTCAATAAATCAACTCTCCTTCAAGCGGCGTTCTTTTCTTTGTGTTCCTACCAGTGCAGCTTTTCTTATCCAGTTATTGACACATATTTCTAAAAGGAATCCTCAAACAAGCTAAACTGTGAATGGGAACGAGCGCAAATTGTCTCTTCATTGGCAGAGCGCTTTCTTATTTTAAGTCTTGAAGGGTGAACGTGGGATGAAAACAATTTGCTAATGCTATGCAGCACCATGGACAGCGCCGGTTCCAGTATGATCACAGCTTGCACCTGAGCACGGCCAAGAGCTTCCTTGAGAGTTCTTGTAATACAATCCACGCTCTGTTTGGACCATGTAGGTAACATCCAAAAATAATCAGGCGATCATGACTAATACCTTGCTTTCCTCGTCCTCTGTCTTCCGGCCATGTTGAGTCATTCAGTCCTGCCTTTATGATCCCTTCTTCCTTTGTACCTTTGCTATCCTCTCCCTATCTCACTGTTTCCTTCCACGTCCTCAGGCCCCGGATCTCTTTTCCCCTTCGTCCCGTCACGGTAGCTCCCAGCAGTAGTTAGATTGATCCAAACTTCTATGGCACCCCCTACAGTGGCATATCGATCACCAAGAGGTTGAGAGGAAAAGGGGGCAGCTAGAGGAGATGTCCTGTGTTCTCACCATTCTTCTTTTTTTTACCCTCAGACCAGCAATGGGTGAGACAGAATGAGACAGATGGAGGAGAGCCCCCTCCGACAGGCTCATCCAGCAAGGCAGAGGCAGAGAGACTGGCGGGAACAGTGCATCAGTGATTCTGGCTCTCGTACTTACTTTCCTTATTATGACAAGTGTAAAGAGGAGAGATAACACAGTTTGGGCCAGGATCCCAACCCACAAAGCCATGCATACTAATTGCTATCTCACTGAACTCGCTGCTTTATACAATCTGGGTCTTGTTTTCATAGTTTTGGCCATCACTCCTATCAGTAATAATAACACTGCACTGGCTAATTAATTGCCGAGGGCTGGGAATCTCATCTGTTTCAAGAAGTCAGTTGGGGGAACCAGACTTGAGCAGCAGGCAAAACTTATTTGGGCGAGAAAACCAAGGTGAAGTTGTTCCATCGATCCAACAATCACAGGATGAACAGAAAGACAATCCAGTAGCTCCAAAATCTTAGTAAGTAAAAATAATGAAGGAAATATAAAAAAAAAATTTAAAAAGCCTCAAGCATTGTGGCAAAAAGCCAACATAATTTGACCATTGTAGGTTTTATTCAGGTAAATCAACAAACAGACAAAAAGGGTGTGGCCTCGCCTATGTAGGATTAGCAACCAACGGGAGGCAATCACATGACCCGGATAACAACGTATCAGGTAAAACAAGTGGAAAATAACCCCATAGAATAAAATAAAAGTTTACACTTTAATGCATCCAGTCAATGGATCCAAATTGATTTGCTCTGCTTGTATTAATTGATGTGAAAAACGTGCATGTGGTGCCATGCCATGTGCAGTGATGTAGAAAATTGAAGATGTGATACATAGATCGTCGCGCATTCGAATTGTTGACAAGTGAATCGTATTCAAATGGTTTGGCCCTTGAAGATTCACACCCTGAGCATATGGTTTTGGGTTCATAAGTCTTGGGTGTGCTCACTTCTGTGTTTCAGCTGAGCATGTGTTCGTTTTGACAACAATCAGGTCCAAGTTAGCATGCAGCTGCATTTTAAAGGTGGCCTGTACCTCAAAAATAAAGTTGTAGTTAATCTCCTATTATTTTTCAACCTGTCTATTACACCATGACAGTTTAGAGTTCTTGGTTGGAAATGCGTTGGGAATGTTTCCTCTAAAACCCACTCTTGAGACATACCACATTTCATTTCCGCCCCAAATTGTTCATTGATGTTTGACAAAACCATGTGCACACATTTTCATTGACATTCTATGAACACATTAACTGTAAAAAAAACGCTGACTCTTGTCATCCTGCCTGAACATCCATGGCTGCGACCTATTTTGGATCCCCACCTGCGATTCAAGCAACGCTGCATTTTGTAAAGTCGCTGGAGTTTCCAGCCCAGATGATGAAGAGGGAAGTCTTCATCTCGACGCGTTGTAATGTCGGAACAGAGACTGGGAGGCGTGCAGACAACTGGAGGCCGACTGCTCAAAGTTTATTTCACCTAAAAAATGTGCAGCCAGCCAAATGTACTGTTTACATGGAAGTCCCAGCACCTTTGATAAAAAACTGCACCAGATGTATTCAGTATCGAAGCTTCACCCTCTTCCACTTCGAGGCAAGTTGAAAGCACAGGGCTGATTATTATTTTATTTTTTTTGAAATATTAAAGCACTCCTCCGTCAGAATAAATCAATACAAGTTTCCACACACGCTCCCATTTTTGACAGTATTTCCCCTCCTGTGTTTTGGTAATACAGAAGATGGAGTTTATATTCAGTAAAGAGGCATTCGGCCCTCTCTCTTTTCTACAGTATCTCTTGATAGCAGCCTGCAATTCCAAAAGCAGGATGAAAAAAGAAAAATAACCCTTCTTTGACCCCTTACCCCCAGTTGTTAGACACAGGTGGGAGGCAGAGTATGATATCGGCAAAGGATTCACGGCCTTCTCCGAGTAAAGTCGTTTGGCCCTTATTGAAGCCGTCCGCTGAATGCAAGCGGCCTCCTCCCGGAGAGTCGATGCCGATTCATCGCTTGAGGCCAACTGACCATTTGGCCCTCGCTGAACCTCTCCTCTCTTTTCGTTGTCTCCCTCTCTGATGCTGCCTCACTGGCTCTGTAGCTCTGCCAGCTGGGCGTCTGGCTCCTCGGAAGAGCGCAAAAGGAAAAGGAGGGAGGGGAAGTCGACCCACTGCCTCATCTTTTTATGTTTCCCTTTCCTTTCATCAAGTCGTATTTCAATAGTGGTTATATTTGTGTTGTTGAGGGACCGCGGTGCTGTTTGATCAAGGAGTTAGAGGCCACCCTCTCTACTCCTGAGAGGAGGTGGTGGGGCGAACATATGCAGACTGTGCGTATGCACTTATCTTAAGTATCGGGGTCCCTTACAGCAGTGACCTGATTTCTTAAATGTAACATCCTTATCACACAGCTGCATTTATTTTGGAGGTTTTACGAGTTCTTGGCCGTGTATTCGCGAAACTGTGCAACTTCTAACCGAGCGTGACACCGATATTGACTCTAAAGTCGGGAACTTATTTTTTTCTCCGAAAGTTCAGACACATTTGCGTTTCCTCCACACAAAAAAAAAAAAAAACGCTACATCAAAGCGGCGTTCTGTATCACTGTGAGGAAGGGAAAACTCTGCTGCATGTGAAATCTGCATAACCGGTTCACTACCGTCAATATAAACATGTTTTCTCCTGTAACCTGATCAACCTCACGTCTGAGTTAACGTACTCGCTGAGCAACAATGAAGATGGAAGCGGCACCTTTTCCAAAAGACGGCAGAATTGTGAAAGGCGTACTAGTGTGGGGAACAAAAGAAACAGTCGTGCCCCTGGTGGGCCTCTCCATCAACACAAAGTGCATAAATAAATAAAAGACCGTCTGCATGTCTCACATTAGGAGCGCTACATTTTACATGTTTTGTTTTCTCCGTTGCCTCCTTAAACTGTGATGCTGTGACAGCTGCAGTCTCTTCCATTATGCAAATAGCCAAACATACGGCTGTTGTTTATTTCCGCAGCTGCATTTGCTTTTTAAACAGCGACTGTGTGCAGCCTCCTTTAGCATAATGCTCAGTTGGTCTATCTGTTATAGTGTGTCATAGATCTCTGTTATTCTGACTCTGTTCAAACATGACAGGGCCATTACGAATAGAGACACACGATAAGGGAGATATGAAGCTTCTTTTTCTTGCCTCCTCCCTATGGTGGGAGCATCACTGGAGCAGTGAGTAAGAAAATATCATCAAGGAAGAGGAGCAGTGATGGCAGATACATCTTAGCTTGCAGTTGACCGTAGTGCAGCGTTAGAGAGTCTCAAGCCTGACTCGGTAATAACCCTACTAGTATTTGAGAGGGATTTATTCACAAAAATGTATCACATTTGGTCTCAAAAGACCTTATGGTGAAACGGTTCTGGATAGAACCTCCATAAAGGGTTTGGGGTGGAACCATTACACCCAATAGAAGGTTCTCATTTGACATTAGTAAAGCATGAATAAACACTTCATCTAAAGTCCTCACTTTAGATGAGGTCACAGAACATACTTAACTAATACTTAACTAACGAGTAGTAACTACCTGAATTAATCATGAATTGCAGAATTAAAACACATTTATAAAGTGCATATCTAAATCATTATATGTATAAATAAATGCATGAATAAATGATATTTAAATCATTGACTAACACTTTAGAAATGATCTTATTAATCATCTATAAGTCCTTAATACTTCATTTACAAATGGGAATTCCGTCATTTATAAAGTATGAAAACCCAATCATGAAAGGCATAATAGCCAAAGTTATTAATCAAGAATGAAACATTTATAACTGTGTTTATGAATTGCATACTAATGAGTTACCGGGGACGAAACCTTTCACAGAAGCTTCTAGGCATAAACCCTTCACCTTTTGGTACTAGGTGGAATCCACTGAAAGGGTTCCACGTGGAACCTTTATAAAAGGTTCTACCAAAAAGGGTTTTCCTGTATATATGAACCCTATATGTTTCTAGTTGGCACCTTTTTTCTCAGTGTCCCCAAATCTTCACACACATACGCCCCTAGAGGGTCTTAACTGATGAAGAATGTGGTTGTATTGCTTCCCAGCTTGTGTTAAAGAAGCACAGGATGGTCATGTAGCTCGTATAATATGTTGGGAAGTGATGTAATAAGATTCCTCTGGAATCCACCTGGCTAATACATCGCCCGTGGCACGGCCATTTGACAAAGAGCTTGTTCTTGCTACCCTAATGGGGACATTCGCAGACATGGGAACACCTGTAGAGGAAGCAAATGGAAACAGAAAATCCCTGCAGACATACCCTTGGCTGAACTAAGCGGCGTGCCGGCGAAGAAGTGAGTCTGCAGGGAGACCTCATTGTTGGGGGTTGTCAGGTCCACTTATTCAGACAATCCCCTACTAGCTTAGTCTAGGGACTGTTGGTAGTTAGATCTGAGCTGGAACCTCAGGCTTTTAGAGGCCTCTCAACCCGGCCATGTCAGGATAATGGCATCTCACTCCCCAGAGGTCGCGATCTATCGGCATTAGCCCTTCATCTCCCTCTCTACCTCATTCCCTCCATCTCTACATGTCACCATCAACCCATTACCTCGTTCCCCGCACCTCCAGCGAGAGGCAGAGGTACCGTTGTCAGGCTCTCAATAGCTCTGCCCTGTCACTATTAATATCTCTCCTCTTTCCATCTCTCTCTTTCTATCTCGCAGACACTTTTTTTTCTCTCTCCGCTCTTCCCACTCGTTCGCAGCTCATTTTGAGGATATAGTTGACAGAGCAGAGAGGGAGGGAGATAGAGAGGTGAGTCAAGGATGAGCATTTCCAAGGGGCTGCGTCGCCCCGGGAGTGCAACCAGACGGATACAGAAAAGAAACAAGAGCAAGGGTCAGCCAGTGTTTTGGAGAGGTGACATCCATCTTAGATTCACTAAGACAGCCTTATTTGTCACAGAAAAAAAGGAATCCAGGCAGGGATAGATTAGACTTCCCTTTCTGTATTCTCAAGAAAAGTCTCATTTGCTCAGGAAATTGTTGAAAACCGTTTCCAGTATCACTCGCAAACTGGATGAAATGTTTATGAATCCACGCATGCACGTCGAGATGCGCCAAGAAGCCGTACCTTCAGAAGTGAAGCACTTAGGAAATCGCATGAGTTACAGATGCACATCTTTGATTTGGTCATAAAAAAGATCTCAAAAGACAAAAAAAAGCAGCGACATATTGCAACAAAGTGTTTATGCTGGACGGAAATGTGAAGAAAAGATGCGATAAGGGCTAATGAAAACACGCCTTGATGCTGAGATACCTGAATATAAAACAAACGGACGTAGAAGCGATAACATATTGCATTGACATGCATTTTATGAGGCGGTATATTCAGACCAGTTCTCTTTCTTGGCCTTATATGGATGCTTCTCCCATTTTAATTTGCAGTATTTATGAGGCCAATTCATCCGGTGTGCTGGGACAATGCATTGTCTGAGTCAAGGAGCACAAAAGGACCGAAGCGCGGCCCATATTGGGTGGTTTACAACACGGAGGAAGATCACAGGGGAGATTAAAAGTGGATCTATGGCGCTTTGAAGGAGAGAAGAGGAGATGAGGAGAAGGACGCTGACCTTCAGTGTTTTTCTTCCTCTGTTGTCATCTCACACACACACACACACACACACACACACAAACACACACACACACACACGCATCACTCTCTCCGATGGCCGGAGCATGCACAGGCTTGCTTTAGTGAAAGTTTTATAGCCCCGGGCAAAGCCCCTAGCGTGACTTGAGGAGGGGAGAGAGGGGTGTTATGGGTAGTGTCTCCCATCTGAAGCCAAGAGCGTCCGACCACTTCCACTCTTCAATTAAACCCCTGGCCTAAGTGCTAGGGCAGAATCACAGGGGAGACCAGCGAACACACACACACACAGATACCTATGTTCTTTTACATCTGGAATATGGTCACACGCATCCTTGAGAACACACTCACACACACATTTGCCCTTTGTTTTACAAACAACAAAGGCTATCTTCGGGAATGCAATCCACAAAGGATTACTCGGAGAGAAGAGGAGGGAAGGAAAAAGCCATTAGAAGCCTTATTACTTTTTTATCAGAAACTGGAGGATAGGCTCGTAGAATATATAGAGACAAGGAAGCACAAAGAAAGACGAAGATATAAAAGTGGGAGGGTGAGGCGCACTGATATAAGTAAAAAGCAGGGGGATAATAGAGCAAGAGAAACAAATAGCGAATTGCTGATGAAAAATAAGGAAATGAAACGAGTAAACGAGAGAGAGAGAGGTGGAAGTAATGAAAGTCTTGCACATCAGCTCGGTTCCATCAGAGAAAAGCTTGAGCCACGGCTGCCAGTTGCTTAAAAGTCAACTGCTTGGCAAGAAACTGCAGAGCAGCGCTGTGTCCTCTGCTCCTGTAACGTCCTCCCTGAGCCCATTTACTTGGCTCGCATAGGGGGGAAGCTGCAGAGTAATTGTGAGGATGGTAAGTGTGTGTGTGTGTGTGTGTGTGTGTGTGTGTGTGTGTGTGTGTGTGTGTGTGTGTGTGTGTGTGTGTGTGTGTTGCTCCGGTATCTCTTTTAGGTGGGGAAAGTGTGCCTGTGTAGGTGTGTGTGTCTGTGTGAAGTGCTAATATTGATGAATGAGGGTGCAGTGGATGACTCATGGGAGAAAGGGTCGATACGGGTGTGCGATGAATGTGTGTGTGTGCGCGCGCGTGTGTGTGTGTGTGTCGTCTGTGTTTATGTATGAAAGTGTGTGCATTTGTCACACATTTGCATTTTTTTCGCGCCTGTATTAAGTGCGTGTCCGCTGTTGTGTCAGTATTTTAAACACGGCCAAACCCTGTCACTGGCTTTGTTCCTGACTACGTGTTGAACCACGCTGCAGATTGAGCCACACTTCTACCGCGGGGTCAGGGTTGAGGTCAGCGTTGCTCTTCAAAAGCCTCGACTGTGGAGGAAAATACTGCATATTCAGCTCGCCTACCTCGACCTTCCGCCGTAAACCCGAGTGTCTCTCGCTCGCTCGCTCACTCGCACATGCTTGAGGGGATGTATCATCTTCAAATGAGGAGACATCTTATAGGAGACCAGGGGAACAGAGCGGAATGCTAATTGTCCTGTGCAACTGCTGGAAAAAATAAATAAGTAAAAAAGGCAATAAGAAATGAAATCAGCCCACAGTCATGGATATTGTGTGTGCTTATAATTTTGCATAGTTATTGTGCACGCTGATGATAGGACTACAGTCGCAATGTGGCTCTTTCTACACAGGGACATGCGCGATGAACGTTGCTCACACGTGCAGTAAACACACACACACACACACACACACACACACTTCTGTATGTAGACACAGAAACCCTCTAATAACCTCCTCACTGCGTCAAACACAGGTAGTTTTAGAGATGATGGTACCATAATGATACCATAACCTGTCTGTGTGTGTGTGTGTGTGTGTGTGTGTGTGTGTGTGTGTGTGTGTGTGTGTGTGTGTGTGTGTGTGTGTGTGTGTGTGTGTCGGCCCATTATCTGTGACTTAGAGCCCATCTCCAACACTGTCGGGCCCAATGGTTAAGTGCCTGTAATAAAGGTCTTAAGTGTTTTGGGCAAGCCTGAAACTCAGAGCCCATTTGCCGACGAAAAAAAAAGAAGAAACCCACTCAGGATACCCCTTCACCTCGGCATCATCCCGAATATGGAAGTGATCCAGTCCGAGATAACTTCGTTCTGGCGGAAGGATTAAGGACACACAGATTGGTGAAATGTAAATAGCCGCCTGGAGGAAACGTATTCATCTCTTGCAGATGATGGGATGTGATTAAACGTTAGGAAATGAAGCAGGGTGGAAGATGAGATGGCTCCGAGGTAAATCCTTCTCCCCCTATTTGTTTGACGCGCCGTGTGATCTCCCGTGCATTTATCAATTATCCAGGATTGTGCAACGCAACGTAAACGGGTGTGAAACGTGAATTTGTCACACGTCGGGGTGTTAAGTGCAGATCTGGCCTCATTGCCGCTCAAACGTATTGTCTTTGGGATTTCATTTGGCGTTTTCATCCCAAAGAAGTTTGATGAGCGTGCCAAACAACTCTGCCTTTTCGTGGCCGGAGCGTCGAGACCGAGCTCTCGCGGCGTTAATTAGACACATCACCAGGCAGGGCAAATATCCCCGAGGCATGGATTCCCTTTTATTTCCATCAAGCCTCTTTTCCTGGTGTGTTACTGTGACCGTTACAACTCGGGGCACTCCCTCGTGTTTGGAAAAGGTGAAGAGGCGCCGGCATATTAAAGCAATGGTTGTTGGCGTGCATATTCATCAGGCCAAAGATGATGCCACCATCTCTTTGTTTGGGCTCGCCAAGGCTTCACAGCAGAATTGGAGGACCTGTGAGGTTACTGGCCCTCACTAACAAGGACTCAGAGGGGAGGTCAGTTCATTTTGTTCTTTTTTCCTCTTAAGTCTTTTCACATTTGTTTCTTTCTCTGTATCCATTTCCACATATTCCCAGCTGTGTATAAATCCTTCCTTTGTAGTAAGGAACAGTGTTACATATGGCATGAAAATGCAATCAGACATCCACTAAAGGAATAACTGTATGTACTCGCCACAGGGATTATTATATGGTTTTATGAATAAAAAACGAGCAAGGTTTTTGGCTTCTAACTTGACTCAATAATGTGTATAATATACGTTGAGCCGATAAACGTCTCAAGGAACGGCGTCCAGGGCTTTTTGCCCCAATCCACAACCGCCAGCTCAGATACTTTATTCCTTCTGGTTTCAGTAAAACCCCCTAATTTGTCAAATATTCCCTTCATGCCCAGCAGGGCGTCCACGTCTCGGCTTCGTTTTGCCCCTCTTGTGTGTGTTTCCTCGCCGATCGATCAAACCACCTGCGGCTTTACGCGGCAAAGGAGCGTCGCCTCAAGCCAAAGGAAATGACGGCCGTATGATGTATATCCATAGATATCTCTCTGAGGGTTTAGTGTATGAAATGAAACAACATGCCGGCAGGATGAGCCAACAGAATGATGGAGGTCCCTACTGGCACGGTACTGTTTTTCAGCTCCAAGATGGCGGCGGATTTTAAGGCATATTGAATTTCCGCTCAGCTTCAGGAGCTTCATCGGTTTAGCGTTATCTCTTCCACCACAATCTGTCATTTTTCTATGTCTGGAGAGGAACGGAAAGGCAGGAACAGAAATTTGTAACAAAATTGGCTTTATTATCCCAAAACGCTTTACAAATGGAAGCCGTCTCCGTTATATAGCGGCCTATCGGACGTATTTAATAGCCAAACCGAGCGCCCGAGCCAGAACTTAATGCACTTGCATGTTCTGAGTTGTACCAAGGAACAGCAAAGCCAGAGGAGAAGGGGATTAAAAAGAAAGTGTGGTGTTTCTGACTGGTTCTTGGGCTGTGCCGGGGCTTTGAGCTTGGACGGTGTAGAGTGAAGGGGGGATTTTCAGGACATCCGCTTTGTCGAAATGAAACAGACCGAAATGGGCTGTGAGCTTACCAGAGCTCCCCGAGAACAGAGAGTGGACTTACCATCCGCTGAGGATGAACGGGTGTTCTGCTTCCTCCCTTCTTCAGATTTTAATGCTGCTTTCTCATTAGCGGCCTTGCACTTGTTCTATTATTAACATATTTTTTTATGGTTTCTGAATTAAGTTGTCAAAGGGCAATATTAATGGGTTTCGGTTTGCCTTTTTGAATGCTGGGAAAAAGAACTGTTGTAAGACATGCTCACTCCAGTCAACTGCGAGCCGGGGTTTGTCCTTGTTGGCGGTGTTTTTCTTGGTGGGCGACGTCTTTGGTTCGGCCCTGAGATTTCCAAAGGGCAGCGCCATCAAGTAGGCCTTGCGACCTCAAATAGGCCTTGCGACCGGCCTTGCGACCACAAGTAGGCCTTGCAACCTCAAATAGGCCTTGCGACCGGCCTTACGACCTCAAATAGGCCTTGCGACCACAAGTAGGCCTTGCGACCTCAAATAGGCCTTGCGACTGGCCTTGCGACCTCAAATAGGCCTTGCAACCACAAGTAGGCCTTGCGACCTCAAATAGGCCTTGCGACCACAAGTAGGCCTTGCGACCTCAAATAGGCCTTGCAACCTCAAATAGGCCTTGCGACCGGCCTTACGACCACAAGGAGGCCTTGCGACCTCAAATAGGCCTTGCGACCACAAGTAGGCCTTGCGACCTCAAATAGGCCTTGCGACTGGCCTTGCGACCTCAAATAGGCCTTGCGACCACAAGTAGGCCTTGCGACCTCAAATAGGCCTTGCGACCGGCCTTACGACCACAAGGAGGCCTTGCGACTGGCCTTGCGACCGCAAGGAGGCCTTGCGACCTTTAGGAGGCCTTGCGACCGTCCATGCGACCGTCCTTGCGACCGTCCTTGCGACCGTCCTTGCGACCGTCCTTGCGACCGTCCTTGCGACCTCAAGGAGGCCTTGCGACCGGCCTTGCAACCTCAAAGAGGCCTTGCGACCTCAAGTAGGCCTTGCGACCTCAAATAGGCCTTGCGACTGGCCTTGCGACCTCAAATAGGCCTTGCGACCGTCCTTGCGACCGTCCTTGCGACCTTCCTTGCGACCTCAAGGAGGCCTTGCGACCGGCCTTGCAACCTCAAATAGGCCTTGCGACCGTCCTTGCGACCGTCCTTGCGACCTTCCTTGCGACCTCAAGGAGGCCTTGCGACCGGCCTTGCAACCTCAAAGAGGCCTTGCGGGACCGAAGGGGAGAGGAGGGACAAGTACAAAGAAGTTGGAGAAGAGACGAGATAAATAGAGAGGAAAGTATGAACAAAGTTTCTGTTTTATTTGTCTCATACAGTAGAGGGGAATGAAATATTTGAAAAATTACATTTTAAAAGCTCAACCATGTGTCTGAACACAAAGCCCTTACTACTCTGGATAATCCACAGACTTCCCCGTGGACAGGAACTGCTTTCTCCTGAAGACCCTTTAGTCCTCATGAGAACTGTTGACAGCCATGTCTGTGGATCGTCCGCAGCCCAACCAGTCGTTGTTTCTGGAAAGACACGCTGTTCTTCTTTCTTGTGGATTTCTTCCTTCTGTGTTTTTTTCTCCTTGTGTGATTTGGGCGGACTGACCCTTTTTTATAAACCCTGGTAAACATTTGCAGAACCACTTCATCTCCGGTCTCATCAATGCCTGTCAGGCGCTGATGAGTTTTGAATGGTGAGACCTTGGAGAGACCTTGAACAAAACACTCATTTCGTAGCAGGCGTCCTCCCTCACTCCTTTCCTCTCCCAAACCGCCTTCTCTCCCACTTCATACCCGCGGTCTATAAAAGGGAGCAGAAAGACTGAATCATAGCGCTGCTGGTTTTGGAGCCTGAGGTTCAGATAAACAGTCAAACAATAGCCTGGCCTAGAAAGTTGTCACCAGAGATAAACATAGTAGGAGAGTGAGATATGTTATGCCCCAGCAGGACAGGCTTCCTGTGTGTGTGTGTGTGTGTGTGTGTGTGTGTGTGTGTGTGTGTGTGTGTGTGAGTTCATGTGTGCTTATGTGTGTGTTTGCTTCATGGTTCAAGGGATGGGCCGCTGTGGTTTACAGAGTGTCTCCATCTGGAAGCACTCAAGTTTTGGTCTGCCGTTTTATTTGGGGATGTGTAGGTTGTGTAAAGAGTCTCATAACACAAAGAGGCAGGCGCACACACACAAACACACACACACACACACACACACACACACAGTCAGACACACACACAAAGAGCCACACGTACGCACAGAGGCATACTGTACACGCGGACCGATTTTGTTTCCTTTTGTCGTCTGGAGAACCGACAGGCGGGACAGCGTGATCGAACGAAGCAACTCTGCTCTTAAAATAGAACGTCTGAAAAGAGTCGGGAGGGCCGCGGGAGGCGAGACATCTGCAGATAAGAGACGAGAAAAGAGGGAGGGAGTCGGCTGTCCCGCTGTTCCGGCTCCCTCCCTCTTTCACCCCTCAGAGCTCAGGGGGAGGCCTGTTATGTTAGCAGAGGGCTCGACTGATGAGAGCTTGGAGATGGATAATGTGTGTGTGTGTGTGTGTGTGTGTGTGTGTGTAAGGGACTTTGTGTGACTGTGATTTCTGTCTACTGGTATGTTGGAAGGAAGTAGTCTGGGACAGAAGGGTTTGGCAGTAATTTTGTAATGTGGTCATCCAAGTCATCATCCGGGAAATGCATTTCAGTCACTTACACACACACACACACACACACACACACACACACACACACACACACACACACACACACACACACACACACACACGCACGCACGCATCTCCATGTCTTTATTTGTAGACTAATCCAAACCTCTCTCACTGTGAGCGGCATCTCTGTATGTAAACTGCTTTTGTAGCGATTAAAATGTTGAGATGGTCTTTGGATTGCCGCTGAAACCCGGCGCCGTGCTGTAATCAGCTGAACCAACAGTGGCAGACTTGAACTGTGGAAACAGAAAAAAGAAGGAATGCCAAAAATCCACAAGCGTATGCCCCATGAAATCTTCATGGATTTTGATTCCAGACTGTCTTTATGCGCTTCCTTATAGCGGAGCGGATCATTTCAGAACAGCCCTTTCTAGGAATTGATATACTTCATCTGATTACAGTGAACATAATGATGGATTATGAGTTTGTTGTTGGACAATCGCATGCTTACGCACTCAAACGGGCTCACTCTGTATTCTATTATGAGTATTTTCACATCGATTCTGTGGAGGTTGGTCGAAAGTAATTAATGTAAAAAAGAAATCATCCTGAAGCTGGTATCATAACTCATGTCTGACTATTTTTTAAGCATAGACTGTATATAGGAAATAGTTAGTCAACATGACTTCATCCATTGGTTTGTGGGCTATGGTTTTGAAGCCTCGACCATCTTGTTTTTGGCCCCCTTTTGGAACCAGAAGTGACACAAGAGGGTAAAGCAACCAAACGCTGAACAATACATGTTTTAAATGTTAATATTAACTTTCGTGAACTAAAAACACACACACCGTGAAAGCGTTGAAGTTCTAAGACGTAAAAGTGGACAGTTCCCGGGCCGGTTATCGCCGCGGTAGCAACCTGTCAATCACAAGGTAGCCCCGCCCTTAAAGCATACCCAGTTTTATGGTCTATTTCACTCTGAAAGGGGACCATCATTGACAAAACGAACATCATGCTGTATTGAAGAAAACTTGAAACTAGCAATCAAGTATTCAATGTTTACCGAGGTTATAAATCACGTGAGAATCAGGGCCATTTTTTATACTTCCAAACGATTGGACTTATTTTTGAGTCGCCCCCTGGTGGCCAGGTTTAAGGCACTTCTGCATCGGCTTCTCTTTCGCTGTCTGGTTCCCCATCGGCTCCCTCCCTCCAATCCAATCACCCGCGCTCTCTCTCCGTCAGTGACACTGCGTTCCTGTTGCAATGTACCAACGCAGTAAAGAGAGCAACGCGCCCATGAGGCGACACATTGCTTCCGACGGGGTTAGCTGACAAGCGTGCGTCGCGTACACGCCGTGCAGTCAGACACGTCGCTACTCGTGTATGCACGCGTCACTGTAGACACCCGGCGACACGTAACGTGCCGTCGCATCCACTCACCGATGTCACACACACACATCCCGCTCAGGGAGAGAGTAATCCTACAACGGTCGTTGCAGCTGTAATAACTTTGCTGACAGTAATAGCTGATCTCGCTCCCCGTGCAGCGGGGTTAAACCTGAAGCTTAAAGTAACACAATGGCTCTCCGCAGAACCCCTAAAACCTTGAGCTGCCGTCTTACACAAAGCACACTCGCACACAGACGCCTCACTTTCTCTCGCGGCGCACCGCCACAGTCCATTAAATGGGTGTTAATGCTACTTTCCCCTCACCTAGCACATTAGCATTTTTTTTTTTTTTCCCCTCGTCGCCGGCTCTCGTGGACTTTGGTTCCGCTCTGTCTCCGTCTGTCCACATGATCAGAGGCCCTGACCTTTCCACGAGGCGCGTAATTTATACATTTAGTTGTCTCTTTCTTGTTTCAGTCATCTGGAGGTGACAGACGAGAGATGTTCCATTTAAGCACCAAGACCTCCACACACACCCGCTAATAACATATGCCCCCCCCCCCTCCCACCCAGCGTGATTAATGTTAAATGGACAATGACTGTTAGAAGCTTCACATCGGACAGCTTGCAATTTATTGTAATTGTTATGGACATTATTAGTGTGACTGGCCCATTACAATTATTATCATTGTTATTATTTTTGATTAGGCTTGTGAAGGGAGCCCCAGTGGGCGACTATTGATCTACGCTTTGTGTCGGCGACCATGTTTCACAGTGGGAAGACATTTCCCGCGACACGGGGTCTTATTACATTACTGTTTTGTCCTTGGCAGACATAATTACTCCTTTTTTTTTTCTCAGCCTCCCCCTTTTCTCTTTCTTCATTGTGTTCCTGCACCTTACACCTTGGCATACAGGGACTCGGCTGACCGTATTGTAAAAGCTTTCTCTTTCTTTTGTGTGTGGGAGCCCGAGCGCCCTGTGTAAGCATAATTGGTTTTAATTGTGGACTTAAAATCGTAGGAGGATTCGTTTTGCTTTGGAGTCCTGATTTTTTTCTTTTCTTTTCATTTAGCTGGATCGACGAGAACTTCCCGCACGCTGAGAGTTAAAACTATGAAAGTAGCTTTGTAACGTCTCCTTCTAAGCAGGGACACACGTGGACAAAGCGGTCCTCTTTAAAAGAACGATTCGACATTTTGGGAATTGGCTTTTCTTGCCGAGAGTTGGATGAGAAGACCGTGCTCATGTCTGTCCATTTGTGGTTTTACGAGGAGTTGCGTTTGAAGAAACATCTTCTTAGGTTTTGGATATCGTAATATGACATCAGTGTTGTCTTTTCCTGGTTTTAAAAGCTGCGTTGCAGTAAAGTAACGTCGCTGTTCCAGCTGTTCTATTATCTGCCGACCGTAGAATGTTTTGGGCCAACCTTTTCTCTGATCATGTTACATTTGAAACAACCAAGGTTCCCTTCTGTTACATTATGATGCGTTCAGGCTCTGTTCAGTGAAAAGGAGTATTGAGCTAAAAAATTATATAGTAAATTATAACGTTATTATTATGTGTTCAGATGTAATCTCGTAAAATGTAGTTTTAATGTTGAATAAATCCATTTGAATAAAGTAATTTGTTTGAAGGATATGTTTGAAAGATATGTTTGAAGGATATGTTTGAAGGATACGTCTTCACATTAATGTAAAATATTAGAGATGAATTATGAGCTGCCTAACTTCCTAACACTAGCTCTAAGCAGTTTATAATACATCATGACAAGAATACAAATGTTATTATTTTATAAAGGAAATAACCCACTAATCACTTTAAAAAAGTAAAAAGATAACATTTATAATTTCTGATGGTTTACAGACTGAAGAGTGGGTAAAATGTTTTTCCCAGACGATGGCAAAAACAAAAACAAAAAGTCTGGAGCCTTGTTGACCAGCTGCTATGATTTGTGCTGCTGTCTGCCGGGCTCTGGATTCATATTTATCTTACAGGCTCGAGAGTGGTAAACAAAATAGGTTGATGGGTGAACTGACACTTTAAATCCCTTTTTAAATGCCGATTATTGATGTTCTCATGCAACTCTCGGCATGAAAGTGTAACTATCCCTTTAATGCCTCCGCTTACAAAAGGCAGTCTGGCCTCGTCCTTTTAAGTTATAGTTAAAAGCGAGTTAATTTGCAATTACGTACCCCACCCGCCCACTCCGAGGCTCGGAGGCTAAAGGAGGATTTCTGATGTATCTCCAAGAAATAAATTGCCCAACCTAGATTTGGCATTGGCGAGGCTTTTTGATTTAAAAAAGGGATGACTTGTGATCTCGGACTTAAAGCATTTCATAAAGATAATACACATGCAGATTGATTTTCAGGAAATGGTAAACGGGATGTTTTTCAAGTCAAGAAATAAGGACGAGAGGTTTGCAATAACATTAAAGCATCCTTTGAGTTTTACATAATAGCGGATGCTCATTGCTAAGAACAGCGAAAAGCCTTCATTTTCTATCCGGCCACCTGCGCAAACCCTCTCACCTCCAAAACCCCGGGACCCTTTTTCGTTCTCTCCGAGGCCTCGCTCCTCGTCTTCACATCTCTGCCACGGATAAAGCGTTGCCGTCTCTGGCATGCAAAGCGCGGCGCGGCGCTAAAAGAGCACACAAGGGGGTGTGGAGCGAGAGAAGGTCCGCTCCAAATGAAGAGCCCCCTGCAGCCGTGGGAGTTTCAACTTTCTCAGAGCGTCGGACGAGTTTGACCTTTCCTGCTTCCCGTCGAATTCAGCGCGTCTATTGAGGGTTGACCGGCTGAGGCGAGATCAAAATCTCCTCCGCACCTAACGCCGTTGGAACTTAGTTAACATGGCTGAGCGAAGGAAAACAATGATTTTCTGAGGTGAGGAAGAGTGCGAGGCTGGAGCGGTGAGCGATGGAGGCGGGGGATGCAGTGGACAGTGTGTTTATTTTTGTACAGTGATCCCTTTGATCTGCCAAAACATAAATATTGATCTTCCTCCCAGTCCCAGTCCAGAGGAGATCATGGAGGCCAATAACATCTTTGAACTCCGAACAGCGCCGGCCCGGCCCTCCAGTGGGCCTCGGGCAAGATTTTTATTCCTAACTCCTTCCTCAAAATCACATTTCATTTTTTTTTTTACATTTGTGTGAAGTGCCTTGGACTATTACATAGTAATATGTTTCATGTCTAGAATAAGAGTATGAATCTGTGTGAGGCATATTTCCTTTTTCCCAAAAGCTGATATCTCTCATTTCACAAATTGAAATACTATTTTTTCTCTTTTTTTTTTCATTTCATTGTTGCATTGTTCATCTTTTTCAAGCCTCTTATCAACTATAGCGAGGCATTACCGTCTGCCATCTGTCCGAGATTCATACTCCATGGAATATAAGCGTTATTACCCAAGATAAGTGATTAGTTTGAAATCAACTCTTTTTTTTTTGTACAACGCCGTGTTTTGCTGGGTTTACTGGGCTGAACCGGTTTGCGTCATCCGGTGTCCAGTAAAGCAAACTCTTCACCGGTCGACAGGCGGCTGTGGTCTCCAGTAAGAAAATCAAATATGGTGGTGCAGTTTATGATGTCGATGCAGAAGCCAGACAAAGGAGATACCGTACTTTTCGGGTTACAAGCCGCTCCTACGGCTGATCAGTGTCCCCGCTGTAGCAAGCTAGTAGCGCTGCTAGTAGCGCTGCTAGCTAGCGCTTCTGCTGCTACCGGCCACTGCTGCTGCTACTGCCCGCTGCTGCTGCTACTGCCCGCGTCCCCTCTGCCCAAGTCGGGTGTCGAGCCTGGTCCCGCTACCTTTGGTGGTTTTCAGGGAGCTAGCGGAAGTTAGCGGGGAAGTGACGGAGCGCTAGCAGGAGCCCCAGCTGGCTACAGCGGGGAGCTGTCGGGGACACTGACCGAAGGTAGTAGCGGCTTGTAACCCGAAAAGTACGGTATGTATTAATTGATCCTGGTCTTCAGCTACACTTCTTGTCAATGTTTCAAGTTTGCAAGAAAATAAACATCTGCTGTCAAGAGCAGTCGTATCAACATCTGCCGGAGATGCTCCACAGAAAAGACCCTCGTTGTATGTAGAGGGTCTTTGCTCTGATAGTGTTGGCCTTAGCTTATGCCCCTCTCACCTGTTCCACCATTCCTACGTGTTAAACAACCCCGAGCATCGCTTCCCTTTCTTTCCTCAGCTTCTGCTGCTCCATATTCACGGCTGTCACATCTTCCTTCAAAGAAAAAAAAAAAAAGAAGCCAAACAGCCTCGTCTTCATTTCAACTTTTCACATGGCCCCGGGCTGCACTTCAGATATGCCAGCAAATACCCAAACACACAAGGACGCTTTTGGGTCTCTGATTCCCCTTTGGTCCTCGCTTTTATCAGACAAATGAGTTTTCTGTGTTTTCTACAACAATTGATTTAGAGGCTCGTCGGTGCCGTGCACTGTTGGACTCGACTTGAATCCACCCGGGCCAGCAGGAGCTGGAAGACCAGCGACATGTCCTCTGGCCTCCTCTCAAAGAGTTCTTCGTATATAAATTGAAGTTAAAAAAGCACCATTTTGGTGTGCAGCTACACTGAAATAGTTTTCAAGCACGGACCGTATTGCTTTCGCCCGTCAACGCAAACCCTCTCGCGTAACGACGGCTGAACCGGGAAACATAATATCCTCTGTGATACCGTTCAGAGGACTCGTGGATTATAGTACATCACTGGATTAGGGCCATCCCCCTCCACGACATCTGTTTTACTATGGAGGCTCACGGAGATTAGAGGAGAAACCGCATGCTCTGTTACAAACACATTGGCACGAGATGTAATCTCATCAAGCGATTACAATCTGCGTTCTTTCTTGAAGAGGAGAACAAAGGGCCGGGAAACCGAGGGAAATTGTTGAAGAGAAAATCCTGAAAAAGGCACAATCTGTTTGTGCTTTTGGATTTGAGGGCCGGACTGCTGTTTTTCTTGCCTTTTTTAATTAAAATAACAGCGCACAACGGCTTCACTACACACATGCCCGATGTGTGTCTGTTGCTGCACTGCCTTATCCCGCCCCACAGCTTCAAGGACAAAGAGAGAGAACACCAGTAAAGCACCAGTTCACCCACAGATATGCTCTCACTCAACCCTGGTGGCATCGAGACATTCACATAGATGTCTATGGACAAATTTGGAAAAACTTTCCGCTGCCATCAATGTTTGAATGTAATTCAATTTGTGGCACTCAATGTGGATACGATTTAAGTTTTTTAAAAGAAGAGTGAATAACATTTATTGGCATCTAGTGGTGTGTTGCAGATTGACCCCTCCCTTTCCAAGCGTGTTGGAGAACTACAATAGTTAGGGATATGGATATTAACAATACTGTGTTGTATCACATGACTAAATCATTTATTTTTAAAACATGAATAATTCTAAAAACATATCAGAACAGGAGCCGATTGAATTAGGTTTCACTTTTTGTTTGCATGTCTATGTTTGTTGAACAGATGTATTGATAAAATATTGGCTTTTTTTACACGCAGATATTTGATTGCCTCTCCAGTAACGAGCGTCATCTCGAGTCTCCTTCGCCTCACCGCAGCCAGTCAACCATTCCACACCGTTCCTCTAATCTGCAGTCCAGTACCATTCATTTGATAGAAAAAGAGAGCACTGTAATTTAAAAAAGTAGTCATCAAATGCAAAAAAAATATTGATATGAAAAACTAATTAAATGATAGCAAAACTTCATTCCCTAAAAGTTTAACTATGTATATTGCAAACTAAAGGTTTGGAGGTCAAATCAAAATAGATTGAAATCCGAAAAACATTAACAATGTTGCTCTCTGTGCAACTGTTTTGCCTTAATGAGCGTCTGGGGGGTTGGAGAGGAAGACGATTGTCTCATATTATTTTAGTAGAAACATCGGCTTTAAATTTAACTTGTCAGCAGTCATCAGCCCCATTAATGTGGGTCAGAATGGGCCTGCTACACCCACCAGTAGGTCATTGGGCCGTTATCATCTTCACAGAGTTGAGCACCGACACCAGCACAAGACAACAACGTTGACTTCTAGTGGCTAAAGTCATTATTACGAGAGCAAAGGATGGAGTCAGGTGGTATAAAGTCAGGTGGTGTCGAGGCGATTGATGTCCTGTTTCACTCGGAAGACCGCTGTCCGTGTCCAGTGTGAAACCAAAAGTCAACATTTACTTATTTTACCATGCTTGGTTGCATAACTTGCATATTTTACTCACGCCTAACAATCGTACTTATTCTAACTTTATTTTATTACACCTAAAATAAGATAAAAAGCTGCAGCTCGATGCCCCTCTCTCTCTCTCTCTCTCTCTCTGTAATTGCTCAGGTCAACCTGCCTTCCTTAATAACAATCATATGTTTACTGAAACACACACACACACACACACACCATCTCTTAACCACACACAAACATGTGCACAGACAGAGCGTATATTCCCCACCATCCACTACTAATTAGGAGCTAATTATCTAGGCAAGTGTAAACAATCTCAGCAGATGGCAAAAAGCGTGGCATTAGCACTAATGACCTTGAGCAGTGTGAGGCCGTGGGCTTCCATTCAGGAACAGCCTCTCTCGTTATGATATGCTGCACTATCATTAAGTGCCACACACATATGCACACATTGCCAACCAAGGTTACTATTTAACCAATTCTCATTAAGCCAAATGTTCTTTTGTTCTATTATACGTAGAAAGTTCCACTTAACAGTGATTTCAGTTTGCAAGTCGATGGAATCATTGATTAAAAAAAAAATGCTGAAATTAGCATCATCTTTCAGCGAAGGTCCCCACAAACATATTCACTCTGTGGTTTTTGCTTGTATTTAATGAATTCATATCAGGCTTTTCTGTATTTTTAGGTTTTGTGTCTGGACCATGGGAGTGGATGAAATTAGTACTTTTGAGCATTGTTAATATTTTATATGTATAGTACTGTTAACCACTGTGCTTCTTCATCCCATTATGCATATACAATGCACACATGTTGTGTTCATCTTCCTCCTTTATGATTGAGTTCACCTTTTCTAATACTGCTTATTGTAAAAACAACTTTATTGATCCCACTTGAACGGGAAATGTCGTATTAGTTTTATCCCGTAGTCGCACATCATCGATGAGTGTTTGCAATACACAACGCACACCACGCGCATCTGCATCCACAAGCAAGGATGGTGACCGGAATAAAAGAATGAAAGTAGACGTGTAAATGAAGAAACATGTGATAGGGGGCTACGCGTCTAAAAATATCAATCTTGAAATACATGCATTCATTTTACCCATCTATGCCAATGCACACTATTGTATTCATAAGACATATGACATCAACAACAACCATCACACCCTCCCTCCCTTGAATGCATTCGCATTTTTGTTTCATTAGAAATCAAATCAACCACAGTGCACTTCATGCGAAACGGCTTAACCATATAATCCAGAGGAAAAACAGGCACCCCACTAATGATACTGCTGCTCCACGCAGGTGTAAGCCTCCTCGTAGACCCGAGATGAGTAATGAACACTTCCACTCCACTTGTAGCTGCACCTCAGACACTCATTCAGATTGGCTCTCAGAGTGCCTGTCTTCATGCCTTCTCTCATCTCTATCAACGTTAAGTCTCACGTCTTAACGCACATCTGGCACATCTGCACCCTCCGACCCAAACAGCTTTGTGATAATGTTCAGAGAAATCAATTAGATTGAGTGGTAGAAGAGCCCTCGGGCCGAAGATCCTAAAAAAGGGTTATTGTTTCATTTCCCTCTGTTTTTATCCCTCCTCCCCCAGAATTGTAACACTTGTGCAAAAGTATTGCTTTGACAATAAAGCATTTGTCTCTTTAGATCCACCCACTCTTGCCTAGGTTAGTAGAAAAAAAAGAATAAAACATTTAAGACAGATCAGAACAGAAAGAACAAAGCGATCGAGTGAAAGAGGCAGAGCACAAAAAAAAAGCAGGAAGCATTTATAGGACATGAAGGTTAAAGGCAAGCAGCTTTTGGTTTCTTGCTTTTGAAGGACCCCGGGCCCTTTATCTCACCACGCCTGCCCGCCCAGCTCGGCAAAGGCCATTCTGCCCTTTTACTTACAATGACAACCGCCTCCTTTCCAGGACAATGCTCCCTGGCTCTGATCTGCATGATAAAAGAAGCCCGATGCAGCAGCTATGAGAATAGGACAGGTCGGGCTAATTGCGGCGAGGACGTTAGCCGGCTTTTCTTGCCGTTAGACAGGCAGAGGGCACGGGGAGAAAGAACGCTGGTCCTGACGAGAGGTTTAGTTGGGAGCTGAGTGACTTGACTTCTTGAATCACGGACATAGTTTACAATCTGTTACAGACAAAGCCTGAGCACTTACCACGGTAACGCGTCGGGAAGGTATCCGGAATTAATGGCGAAGAAGTGGTCCCATAATAAATGAACGTATTAAATCCAGTTTATTGCAACTTTGCACCTGTGTTCGTCGTTTTGGCCGTCGTTAGCATCTGTAATGATGTGATGACATGATTCGCCTGATAATTTGCTAAGACTGCAGCGGTATGGCATCGCTCAAAAAACAGCTCACGAGAAACATGAGCAGTCTCAGACAGGTTAACTAATGTTAAAGAGAACATTACAATGTTTACCCAAAGTGTTTAATGTATGCACAACTTATTGGTTCCTATTTGCTATAACTGCAATTTTGAATGCAGTCTTTTCAATGCAGTCTTTTCAGACTATATCTTTTTAATATATATATATATATATAACCAAGCTTGAGCAGAGTGATACAATACTTCGACATGAATATAGTTTCTCAAACAGTAAAAACATATAAGGTCTAATATTATATATGCAGCACAATATACTGTATATTTCTTTTACAAAATAGTGCCGATACTTCAGCTCAAGCTGCCGTTTGACTCAAGGACTCAGAGATCCATGTTGCTCTTACTCCTCAACAAAACCCTTTCCCCCCCCCCCCCTGCTGTCCTGCTGTAGCGGCATTGTGCTCCGACCCAGATACCGATAACGGTCGTCATTCACGGCAGCCGGAGAGCGATGTGCCATTGTGATGCCGCGGTGAATACATGTTGGGCCACGCCTGAGCTATAGGACGGCATTAGGCGGGAAACGAAATGGAGTGCGCTTTGTCAGTGGCATGCGGCGGAGATTGTGAGAATGAATGCGGTGGCGCTGGATAGGCAGAGTGTGTGTTGGTGTGTGTGTGTGTGTGTGTGTGTGTGTTGGGGAAAGAAAGGGAGTGTGGGCGAGAGTGTGTTGGAATACTATCCAGAATGTGTGCTTTTGTGCAACACATATATACCTCTCCGTGTGCGAGGCGGTAAGAAGACAGCTCATAAGACGTCAATCACGGGCGCCTCACCTGTCACACCGCCGCTGAGGGATGGCTTTGACCTTCAGCAGTGACGATGGAGCAAGGCAGCACCATTAGACTACACTTCTGCATCTCTCACGCTCTCTCCCCTCTCGCCGCTCAGAGACGTCAGGCCGCACCCACCTCCTTTCAATACCCAGAGTTCGATGTCGCCCGTATCGCGGTCGTGCTGTTGAAGATAGGGTGCAACCAGACGGGGACATGACACCCACCTCCAAACATAGATGTGGGACGGAAAGGGGACAGGAGGGTTTAGAGTGGAGTGAATTGGTTAAAGATGAAGCTGTTGAAGAAATTCTGAAAATGGAAGCGAAAGTGAAGGGAACCCAAACTAGTTTTCCAGGGATTATAACAGACACTTTCAGTTTAACCTCTAATTAAATCGGCAGCTAATTTGGTTTACACCCTGCATCACTTGTTAGCGATGTCACCGCGTGGATAGGCGTTTACTCACTGTGGACATTTTGACTCGTCACAGCGAGGAAAAGCACGGGTGGAATTACCGTCACATGCAGTTATGATTATAGTTCGTCTTAAGAACGGAAGAGCAAAGCGAGTGAAAAAGGAGAGGATAGCAGTGGAGAGAGAGAGAGAGAGAGAGAGAGGTAAAAGAAAAGCAAACAAACGGAAGGACGCCTTAAGAGCATGGGCGACGGGTCACTTATGAGAGGTAATGGAGAGCGAGTTTAGGAGGATGGGTAAAGGACAGGTGAAAGCCCGGCGAGGGTGTGATCTCCTCGCAGACAGTGATGAGCGCCAGCCCTCTGATGGATGGTCCCACCCCGGCCCCTCTTTGCGGTGTCATTAGGCACGGAGGCTTGAATGCAGCGGCGCCTTCGCCCCATTCATCACCGGGCCGCCGCGCCGGCTGACGCCATCAGGAATAAAGTTCCACCGCTGTGTATTCTGGAGCTGTGCGGAGGGAGGATTTCCATCTATAAGCCATAACCTCCTGCGACGGCCTTGAGTATATTCTCACTCCGGCATTCTGTGCCAACAGGACCGTGATTAATTGAAATCCCAACATAGTTGTGATTTACTCACCTGTGTGTTGGTGTTTCAGTGGAAATAAGCATTCAAACTCAAACTCTCAGTTGGATTTTTCCACAGATATCTCCACACATCAGGATTCAGCGCTTCCCGCTCTCATATACGGCGTCTCCATATACACCCTGACACCCAAACTGGCCTCCAGCATCGACTTTATCTCAGCTCTTTTACTCCAGTATGAATTGGATACCACTACATTGCACAGATACAGAGCAAAAGGGCAAACTCATTTTCTCCGTGCAGTGCAGCTCAACCGGTCCGACGGCGGTTTCATACGGAGCCCTAAATGCACGGATGACATTCCATTTTTTCATTTTATTTTTTTTGCATTTTCCTTCAAGTGATGGGCATTAACCCTCCAAGGACGGCGCGGTAATGCTTTGGCTTTTGCAAGCTTACGGCAGATTAGGATCCTGACAAATCACACATTGTTGTTCCCCCCCCCCCCCCCCCCCCCTCATGACTAAATATAATGCCTGCAGCAATATTCATATGAGGAGCATGAACGGCTGCTGCTGTGACTTCATTCATGTCACGGCCATACTTTGGATATTGTATTGTTGCAATGCATAGTGCACTTTATACACTTTATACATATTATTGTGCAATACTGTCACTATATTTTGTGCCTTATTTTTATTTATATATTTTTTGCCTTAAGCTTATTTCATTTTATTTTATTTTTTCCTTAAAATGTATTGTAATTCTGTGTTAGGAGGACCCAGCAAAATAAGCTTTTTGTTGTACAGAATAACTGCCTGTTATCTGTGCATATGACACTAAAAATATCTTGAATATTGAATACAAAATGAAAAGCACTGAATTTGTTGTTTCAAGAGAAAGCAATGTGGTTTAAAAAAAAAATTAAAAAAATGTGGAAAATGGCTTCATGAGTGCAATGATAGCCATTTAAGCATTCAGCAAATAGCGGCGGCTATGTCCACCCAGCTGTATGCGTTTTAGCTCAGGTCAGCACTTTGCCAGATTGGCAGGCCTGGTGTGTATGAATGAGGTCTCCTCATGACGGCTGGGACATTATGCAGTGTGATGGAAAAATGGGTGCTGAAAACTGCAGTGCACCTTACATAAATCGAATGGGGAAAAAAAAAAAACTGCTTTTTTCTCTCCATAAAGTGGCGGAGGAGAGTGGCCCGCTACGAGCAGCGGAGTGGCTGAGCGTGTGTTTTTAGTGTCCACTTTTAGACAGATGCTCATCAAACAATGGCCGACGCGGTTACGGGGGAGGGCGGGCATACCTGTCAATCACAGCGCTGCCAATGCACTTCCATTTGAGGGAACTGTCATTCACCTCTCAGAGAGAGAGAGAGAGACTGATTTGGTAAAGTGGAAGCAGAGGAGCTGCCACGTCAAGACGGTTCCTGGAGTCGGTACCTACAGTGGTTGGAGGTAATTATTGCATATCTGTAGGTGTGTGTTAGTGTTTGTTTGCCAATGCGAACAACGTTTCTCTGTCTTTAAAAGGGAATTGTTTGACATTTTGAGAAAATACTTATTCGCTTATTCGTTTTCTTCCTGAGAATAATGGAAATCGATACCGCTTATTGTCGAGAGTGGTATAGATCTCCTCATCTTGCTATTGGCAAAGACAGCAAATGAGGACGTTGCCTAAAGTATGGAACTAATGCGAGACAGATTTTGTGTTTTGTCAATTAAAGGAGGATCCAACCTGCTAAAAAACACCTTGATGGTGTCGTGCCATCAGCAAACATTTCTGTGACTTGTTAACTTAATGAATTCTTTTGGTGTGGGTTTTGCTCACGACTCTTTTTCTGATGTTAAATCAGTTCATTTAAGCTGGTGATCCTCCAAGGTGTCCACCAACAGAAGCTTCAAGGAAGGAAATAGTTCCCCTTCTTCTAATATAGAGCCACTGTTGTGATACGGCACTACAAAGAGACACTAATAGACGCTCAATAGCTGTTTTTGTTTGTTTTTTATTGTTTCATTTGTCCTCTCAAAAGCATTTCATATTAGAAAAGAGATCACGGCAGCAGAAACTCAGTTGGGGTAAAACGTACAACGTCTCTTTCAATCCAATTTCTGCTCCCTTGTTGACAGAAAGTAAAAAAATAAATAAAAAAAAAGCCAAGATTAAACCTTCCACTTGCCCTTTCGACACATCTCACTTTAGGTTTTAAAAGATTTGTTTTTCTCTCTACTGCAAGCGATCCTTACTGCGTCTGTGTTGAGGAAAATAAATGTTCTAGCTCAACCTCTATTGAATTAAAAACAACAACAACACACATGTTCCCACTGACTTCAACACTCTTTCTGGCTAAGCTTTGCGAGAGGTTTGTTGTAGATGAACTCCTGGGTGGAATGAAAAAGTTGTGTTTAAGGAAGTGCATGTCAGGTTTGACAAAGAAACCCCCCAAAAAAACGCGCTCCTCAAAGTAATGAATGGAAAACGTATTATCAGCCGGCAACCTCTGGGATCTCAGTGCATCTTCGGATACAATGCACCATTTTATCCTTCCGGGCAATCAATTTTGTCAAAATACTGCCGTTATGATGTCGCACTGTTTGCGGTTGTGCCAGACTTCAACAAGATTAAAGTATTACTCACGAAAACCTGTGAACCGTCACGTACATCATAATATTCCATCTGGACTCTTAGTCTAACTCTCCATAAGAAGCATCTCTCCTGGCGGCAGCTTGTACCAAATGTTTCCCGCCACCGTCAGACCTCATTTTACCAATTACTATTTAGACACAAATAAACCAGTCATCCGGTATTTCAATGTTTTTGTATTCCTTTTAAAAAGCTTATTCTTGACCGTGCAAACAGCAGCTGACAACACATCCCACCCTGAAGGTCCATTTATCAGCTGCAGTGGGCAGAGTTGACGGTTCGAGCCCCGGCTCCTTCGCTCCACATGCCAAAATGCCCTTTGGCACTGAATCCCAAATTGCTCCCAATGGGCCGGCCGACCGGCACCTCGTGTGAAGGGGTGAGAGGAAACGTTATGAAAGCGCTATAAAAACGTCAGCAGATGATTTTATTTCTTTCCCCCCCTCCCTCCCCCCTCTTGTATGTTTTGTATTTCTTTAACCCAATCCATGTCTTCTTTGGCAGCGCTAAGCTCAGAACGGAGGAGAATGCCGGCTGAAAGTCTATGTGACATAAATTGTTCAAGTTCCAAAGTAATTATTTTTTCTTCTAAATGTTTGGCCTTCTATCCGCGGCGTTTTTGACCGTCAACATTGTTCATAATAATAATCATGGCCGCTTCGTTCCCCACAGCCCTGCCCTCTCTCTCTCTTCTACCTCTCGTCCTTTCTCCGTCTCTTTCATCTTTATGAGACTGGTATGTTGAAATCTTTATGAGACTGGTATGTTGAAGTAATTTGTGCCAGTCAAATTACTTTGACTGGCACAGCAGCCACAAACTATCCGGTCCTAATGCCATCCAATAAGGCTCCTGGCTTAAGAGTCTCTGTGTGCAGTGATGTAAATAAAACCCTTGTTTGCTCCCCTACCCTAAACGTCAGACTTTATTATACAGCTCAGAGTGTTGTTGAACCTCCAGCCCTTTTAATCACTGCTCCTCCAGCCCACTTTTCATCCTCCTCCTCTTTTATGCTTTATCCACTTTCCCCCTCATACTTTATTTTTTTTTTACACAGGAACAATAGCTTACACTGCCGCCTGATCCTGAATAATACCTCAATTGAAAGCTCATTAATGAAAGATTATGGTTCATCTGAATGGCCACAGCCTGCTTTCACTCTCCCATGTACAGTACAAAGACTACAAAAGGAGCAAACATTGACCCCTGCAGGAGTACAGAGGACTACAGCAGAGCTTTTGTTGCAGTATTTAAATGCGTCACCTTGGCCGGAAGTCATGACCCCTCTACTAATAAGTAAAGGATAAACAGCAATTTTTTTCCCGCGAGAAAATATAATGAAAGAAAATGATGAAAAGAGAAACATGGCTTGACGTATCACAGGATGTTGTCCACTTAACTGCTGCACTCCTTCCTGCTGCTGCATTCTGCATCTCCAACCACATAAACAAGTACACAATGGAAGCAATCAGAGGAGGGGAAAGGAAAGCAAGGGGTAAACCAGCCATGATGACTGTGAGAGAACACGGCAGGAGGTCAACGAAAAATGTATAGCAGAAGGGAAAGAAGGAGCTAATTGGCTTGCTGAGCGGTGAAAGCCGCCCCATCCATTCCCTCGGCTTTATTAAGACATGCCCTTCATTAGGTGAGGGAGCCATGATCACATTTATCCCGGGGAGGTGGAGGGGGCGTTTACACTGTGTGTGCGTGTGTGTGTGTGTTGCAAAGGGACAGACGTGGTGGTGGGGGGGTCCTCCTTGTTTATATGTATATTTCTTCGTGCGAGGGCGAGGATGAGCAAAAAGCGGAGAGCAGAGACGAGGGACGAGACGGAAGCGGCGCACTCGTGACCGACGAGACGTCCAGCTGTGAGCGCACGCCTGCTGCGTGCATCCCAACATGCCTGGCCGTACACACACACACACACACACACACACACACACACACACACTCTCCGTGGCTGATGGACTCTTAAGCACACGGTGTAAACAGGCCCACGCAGACACATTACGCTCAATTTAGTGCATTCAGCACGGCACACACATGGATATCAACACAACTAGCTTTTAGCTTTTAGATTTGGTGCAATGAGTGCACCGTGCATCGCTCCGGTTAAATAAAGAATAAGATAAATTGCTGATGATGATGCGTTTTTCTTTTTTTTCAAGAGTGGTGAGATGCCAATTTGTGTGAAGAAGAGACCAAAGCATGTTCTGAGAGGAGCCGAGGTTTAAAACCGGAATGTATCGACGCACCTTGACTACCTTTTGTCCAACGAGCAGCATCTATGTGGCTTTAACAGCGACGCACTAAAAAGCCAATTCTAGTACTTTAAAAGCCTCCTAACAAGGCCATGAAGTGTAAATTGTTTGAGTCGGGCGAGATGCCGGATAATGGCCTCTCTCCGTCAAACCGCCTCGGCTATCAGACGCTCTGCATGTTGTTGTTTTTTAAAGCTAGTACTCTTTAAAAAACAAAAAAAATGCATATTATCCAGCACAAACAAACGTTCGACGAGAGGTCTAATAGCTTCTTTTTTTTTCTGCATCTTTTCAACCGCATCTCACGTCCAACCGTCACCACGTCGCCCCGTGTGGCAACCGGGCTGCTGTAGCTCTTTAGTTCTACAAATATTCTTTGAACGAGTCGATAACGAGTTCCTCTATTTTTAGATGATTGGTAAGTGGTGCATTTTCTCTGAAGGGCTGTGTTTTAGTGATTATTTGCTGTTTATGTTGTTGTGGCGTGGCCTCCTGATGAAAAAAACCCTTGATGTCAATGTTCTTTTCATTCCCACTGAGCGCTGTGAAAGAAAGACTGGCAGGTTCCTAGAAAGGACATTAGCGGCAGTCATGAACACTTTGAGATGTTTCCTGTGTTCTGAAGTTTATTTTCTGCTCCTTCCCAGATTAGAAAGAAAATCTGCGGTTTTAGTTTTTTCTAAAAAAAACAACAACAAAAAACACTCGCCATCAAACCACTCCAGTCGTTGCTTCCCAAATTGCATTAGTACAAATCTTCATACCTTACTTTCACCATTGAGAATTCCATCCTTCAAACTGATAATGCGTACAAATTATTGGATGCCTGGTGTAGCCTCCGGAAGAATTTAGCCAAACAACTTCTCTCGCAGGGGGTTGTCGTCCAGTCAACACGCAGGTTGACCGTCCAAAAAACACCCCGAACAGCCGGAAGGTCGGCTCTTTAATACACAGTTTTCCGTCATGAACCTCTAACATTTCTATTGGCTTTAACTTGTCTAAGAGGAGGAGAATCGTGTCCTCATCTTTTCTCACAGGGCTGGAACGTGCAGCGACCAGTCTGCTTCCCTAATGTCAACATACTGATAAACAGGTGTGGGTGTTGTGGTGCAGAGCGTGGAACCTTTAAGAATGTTTCTCACAGACAGTATCTGTTAAACTGACCTTGCACAACCTGAACTCTAATAGATATAAGAATAATGAAATGAAGAATATCTACAGAATATAACGATTTATATTATCAAAACCTTTACATGTATTTCAGGCAGACACTTCAACTTGTCCCTGTTCCATAAATCCAACGCACCCTTTGCAACGAGGCAGAGGCCACTAGTCTCCACCTGCTCGGATGAAGCCGTCTTCCAACGGGGAATTGCTATTTGGCATCTCTCCGCATATCAGTGATATTTGCACAAGAGTCCTGTATTTGCACCGATAACACTATGCTCACACGGTAATAAGTCAGTTCCACGTGATTTGGCGGAGGGAAATGTAATGAATTGTGGCTCAGGGCGAGGGAGGAATGTGTTATTTTTGTGGCTGACACACAAGCAACACTCTCTTCCAGTCCATTCTCACGTTGAGGTATGAACTTGGCTCGATAAACAGCAGCGCGCACACGGGCACACAGGGCTGGCTGTGAAGTTCAACCGCCATGATTTGGTTCACACCTCGTTCAAATGTGCGTAGTACCGTACTTTTCGGGTTACAAGCCGCTCCTACGGCTGATCAGTGTCCCCGCTGTAGCAAGCTAGTAGCGCTGCTAGCTAGCGCTGCTAGCTAGCACTGCTAGCTAGCGCTTCTGCTGCTACCGCCCGCTGCTGCTGCTACTGCCCGCGTCCCCTCTGCCCAAGTCGGGTGTCGAGCCTGGTCCCGCTACCTTCGGTGGTTTTCAGGGAGCTAGCGGAAGTTAGCGGGGAAGTGACAGAGCGCTAGCAGGAGCCCCAGCTGGCTACAGCGGGGAGCTGTCGGGGACACTGACCGAAGGTAGTAGCGGCTTGTAACCCGAAAAGTACGGTATGTGCTCTACAGAGGACGTCGGCTGTAGGAGAAGACTCATCCTTTCTCTTCCGCTACGATTCTCCTGCTGGAACCTGCCCATACATTATTGAGCGCCGATGAACAATGAACCGTGGCGTAAATTTTTCAGCAGGCCAGGGGGCGGACCGCAGACACACCCCATCCCTATAACCCGCGGGTTGGTCGTGCCGACTGCGCGTTTGCTCACTTATTTCCTCCGACTGCACTCATTTCCTCATGCGGCGCTTGTGGTATCTGAGCGAGAGCCTTTAAGTCTTTCAGCACATCCTATAATAAGCTTCCTCCATCATTTTAAAATTACCCAATTCCTCACCTTACTTGATGTAGAAAAATCCCCACTGCCATACATTTGTTTAAAATATTACAGCGCATGGGCTTTTGAGTGGAAAAAGTGGGCCTGAATCCCGCATCAGTGTGGCCGTATGATCCGGACACACAAGATGCTTCTGGCCTTCATTGTGTCCCACAATAAAGAAATTGATTTTCCTCCATAAACATAACGGCGTAATAAGCACAGCGTACTGTGCACCACGCTCCTGCACTAAGGAGATTTTTTCTCTCTCTGGATCTTGTGGGAAATTAAAGCAGCTCTCTTTTTTTAACACGCACACACATTGCTAAGCACAACGGGCCATTACACAGAAATAACCGCATTTGAGAGGCACGTATTGGCATACATTAAATCATATTTTCATTCATTTTTATAGGACATAATCTTTCCCACACCTGTGTATTTAAACTTTTTTTTTTGTCTTCGTGTTGCTCAGTTTCACAGCATTAGCTGCTCAGCATAGCTTTGCAAGTCATTATCGAGGTGGGGAAAGGATTGCTGCGGGGTAAGTGATAAAAGTAAGCATGCAAGCTGAGAGCTTAGCCTGTCGCGGCTAAAGGTTAGCTCGTAGATTTACGACAGTCCCTCTTTGCCCGGGCTGTTTAAAGAGGGAGACACTTTTTTTAATGTTGGAGCAGCTCTGATTGATTGATCCCCGCACTGCAGGAGGAGAGCAACGCGGGGGAGAGAGATGTGAGTGATACTTTCAAACTTCTGAAGATGAGTGATAATTTCATATCTACGATCAATGGCTCACAAGCCGCTCAGCTTGTCAACTCTTTAAAAGAAAGTACTTTCAACACCTCATTACATCGCAGGTTGCAGCGATTGAGAAAAAAAAAAGAAATAACAGAAATATTTGGTGGATAAAAGTGACATTTTTCTTTTGTTTTTATCTCGTTAATCAGCTCTGTCAACCTCGCACTTTTTCTCTTCTGATCCCTTGGGGGCGACCTGTCGAGAAGCCGCATCCTAGAATGACTAGAATAGAAAGCCCAACACCACACAACAAATCAAATGGATCTGGGTGTGTATTACAAGCTGACCATAATTAAATATAAACAAATTAATAAATGATACTCACTAATGCAATTTAGTTTGGTTGGGTCATCTTCTCCTGAGAGTCACTCTGCTAACCAATGCAGGCGCTCTTTAGACCTGCAGCGCCGGAAGACCAGCTCGACATTAATGGCTGCCAGCACGGCCTCATGGGAAAGGTGGTGTTACAGGCGAGGAGGAGGACAAGGTGTCGCTGAGCCATGAATTGAATGAAAAGGGCCAACAGTAACACTCAGGAGATGTGCCAAGAGCTGTGTGCCAGGGCAAGATGTATGTCTGTGTGTGCACATGTACATGTGTATGCAAGGGTTGGCTTATGGATATGTGTCAACAGAATGTATAGTCTGCATGCCATATAGATATGTGTGTGTTTGTACAGATGAGGGCTGGTGGACATCAGCAGCTGGCCTTGGTTTGAGTGTCTCTCAGGGAAAAAAATCAGTCAGCACACACACGCCTGCCAAAGCTCCCTCACTTATACACACGGAACATGTACAGTAATGTACTGACATACATACACTGCCACACACACACACACACACACACACACACACACACACACTCAGCAAGAGGGCCAGACCAGTGTGCTAAATAAAGACAGACAGTGGAACACATTTTCACACCGAGCGGGGCCATTAGCAGCTCAGTTAGACCACCAGGAAACTTCCATCCTCATCAGCATCAGCAACACAAGCATCCGGACACCTGCCATCAGAGAGTGACACGTACGCACACATGTAGAGCCAAACAAGCGCTCACACACATTCATTACACAGTCGGCCGTGCCTATCAAAGCCACTTGGTAAGCACCTGTGTTTGTACGTACGTGTGCGGCCCCCGAGGCTGCAGCTGAAATATGTATGCTGTGTCCGGGAGCACCGGACTCCTGAGGATTGAGCTAGGAGGGAGGTTTCTACTTCACGGCTGCAGCACCACAGCCTTCTGGGAACTGGAAAGTAGCCCGTGTGTGTGTGTGTGTGTGTGTGTGTGTGTGTGTGTGTGTGTGTGTGTGTGTGTGTGTGTGTGTGTGTGTGTGTGTGTGTGTGGACTGCCTGATTTATCTGTGAAAACTCAGCAGTGTGGTTTGCAGCCGGCTAAAGCTGAGGTTACGTGCCAGCTGTAAAGCAGGTGACATATTGAGAAGAACTCTTTGTGGAAAACAAAAAATGTTTTTATGAAAATCATTCGAGGACAGTGGACAAAAAAAAAATAAAGCGTTTAAACTGCCGAGATTGTTTCCAAAGCCGCTATTCAGCGTGCTTTACCTTGTGTTTTTGTTCATCGTGAAGGAAAATCCTGACACGATCTTGAGTATAAGGTAGCCGTGGGTAGATTATTACTAAAGTGGCATAAATGTGAAAAGATTCACCCCGATGTAGAAATGTCACGCTATAGAAACGTGCTTGAATTTCAATTTATTACCTGATGTGTTATTTTAATCAGTTTCTTTCTTTC